>CM070502.1:22740585-23459580 GCA_036346375.1 Guadua angustifolia
CATCAGCGAGGCCGACAATGCTTGCGACCACCAGATGGTGGAGAATCTCTGCGAACTCCGGGAGGTGGTCGAGAAAAACACAGCGGCGTGCAAGTTACAGGCGGGGTGGCGTTCCATGGCCGACCTCGATGCTGCACGCGCTGCTCCACTTGCTTCTAGGGAAGCGGCGGCGCCTTCTCTCTATCGAGAAACAAGCGGTTCCTCGGCCGCGCGATGGGCCGAGGCGCCACAGTCGTCGCTTCGCCCGCGATATCTGGTCTTGAGATCCGCCATCTTTTGATGCGAGCTTGCTTCTAAATCGCGACGCCGAAGTCGCCGGGGAGTTAGCGGAAAAACCAACCACTAGCCCCCTACAGCGCCCCTCCGGCGTATTCCACAGCAGGCCGGAGGATGTAGGCGGGTTTAGTTCGAGGAGGCGTCTTGGTGGCTAAACCTAGAGGCGAAAAACCTAGGGACTCCTCTGCGAAGGATTCGGCGTCTATGAACTATGGATGACACCAAGATATTTTCCCGAGTTGGGCCCCTTTGCCTCGGGTAATAGCCTTACTTCCTGCTAGATTGTTTAGAGAGGGTGTGAAGCTAATACAAAGCTCTTGAGTTACAAGTTCTTTCCTCTCGAATGCCCGTCCCCCCTTTTTCCCATGCACCCGGAGGCCCTTATATAGGCGGGCTAGCAGGAGTAGGTAAAGGGAGGTCATCATCTTGATCCTTATACATTTATTACTCCTTCTGTCTTGTCCCGTTCCTCGGCCTCATTAAATGCCGGCGCATAAGCCGCCGATCCGCCGGGATGTGACCCTTTCGAGACGAGGTTGGTGAGGCGTCGAGAGAATGGGCTTATGCGAAATCCTCGCGATTTTGTGGTCGACACGGCGTCTGTCGTCGAGCAATCTGACCAGGAAGGAGCCTTGGGGTGAAGCCACCTCGAATCACCTTTTGCCTTCTTGGCGAAGCGGCGAGGCGTCCTCGCCACTTTGCGCCGTGTGCCATGGACCGCCCGCCGAGGCGGCGAGGCGTCTCGCCCACTGCTCGCCGGGTGCCATGTGAACCGCCCGCCCAGGCGGCGAAGCGTCTCGCCCACCTTTCGCCGGGTGCCACGTAAGTGCCGCCGGGCGGCGAGCGTGCTTTCGCCCACACTTCGCCGTGTGCCCGTGGACGCCCGCCCGAAGCGGCGAAGCGTCTCGCCCACTGCGCCGGGTGCCACGTGGGCCCGCCCGGCGGCGAAGCGCGCGCCGCACCTTTCGCCGGGGCGCCCGCGTGGAAGTGCCGCCGGCGGCGAAGCGTCTTCGCCCACTGCTTTCGCCGTGTGCCCGTGGACGCCCGCCCGGCAGCGAAGCGTTCTCGCCCACCTGCTTTCGCCGGGTGCCCGTGGATTGCCGCCCGGGCGGCGTAGCGCCGCCCACGCTTTCGCCCGGCGCCGCGTGGAGTGCCGCCGAGCGGCGAGCGTCTTCGCCCACTTGCTCGCCGGCGCCCGTGGACTGACATGTTGACGCCGTGTTATTTGCTTTTGTGCGGCGAAGAGGTACCCAGTAGCAATCTGTTGACACCGGCGTGCCCATTCAAATAGATTTGATCCTTTCTTCCGGAGAGTAGGCTCTTAACTTAATAATTGGGGCAATTAATTTTGGTAGAAGCATGGTTCCTAGTAGATAAGAGACATACATGTGACCATCTAGTAGAGGCATCTATCAGTACCATAAAATTTTTTAGAAGGGGCCCAACAGGAGTTGAATAGGTCCACATATATCACTCTGAATTTCTCCAGGAAATTCAGTGATTCCTCCCTAACTTTTTAGGTAAGAAGATCTAAGTATGAGCTTTCCTTTAGCGCAGCCAGGGCATAAGGCAACTTCAGGTCTAGGAAAGTATTTATACTATGGCCAGCAGAATTATAATTATTCTTCTCATAATATTCAACTCAAAATATCCTAGTTGATCTGCTAGATCTTAAATATTTTTGGGTTTTCATCGCAACACAAAACTTCAGGTTTTATATGTGCATAGTATAACCCAAAGGAGTATGAATGAAGTTTTCCAACCACACGTTAATTATACCCATTAAACTTAGTCATGAGTAGATATTCTGTACCATCCTCATTCTTTGTCTCCATACAAAAACGATTCAGAACAATGTCTTTAAAACTTAAAGGAGTACGACTGGACTCAGGGTATAATAAGGCATTCTTCGATTATAGCTATAAAATGTCGCTAACCGATGATAATCATAATATTTTAAATTTAATTAGTGTAGTATAACTGTCTTCTAGACAGATTTTCACATCCACTATCGGATTATATTTTGTTCTATGTTAGAAGTATGATCGATTGATCAAACAATTGTTGCATCAGGAACAAATTGTAGACTATAGAACAACATAGCACAATTAAACAAATATTTGGGAAATATCAATTTTAAATGATAACCGCTCAACAGGAGCGTAGTCCAAATGTTCATTCAGGAACTAGGCTAAACTGATAAGAAGACTTATAAGGAATATGTGACATCGACTAGCAAAATGAAGAAATACTTAAGAGACTAATTTAGGTCTCTTTATGAGTCATATATGTCCTTCTGGGACCTCTTGAACTTTATAATTTCAAGAACCATATTATCACACTTCTCAGCACTCGTGTCAACAACAGGTTGAACAGTGAAGTATGATTCAATATTGTTTACCCTGGGTCTTATTGACTGTTCCATTGGATTTTGTGTAAAGGTCTACCACATGCTTCGAGATGCAATAGTTGCATGATTAATGGTCAATGCATTCATAACTAAAACAGAGTTATTCAGGATTTGCGGCCTTACTTCTGGAAGTCCCTGGCCCTTTACCTTTACTTCTCCACTATGAATTGCCTCTTCCCCTTTATTCCATTTGCCCTTTCTGCGGCCACAACTATTGCTTGCTTGCTGAGCATTAGCATATGCTTCGGGCACTGCAAGGCTCCCGTTAGGAATTACGAGATGATTCTTCACTAAGAGTTCATCATGTTTTTCTGCTTCTAGCAAAATGCATATGAGCTCGATGTACTTCTACTACTGAGCATGGCAATACTATTACAACAGTATCCTCATATTGGGGTGAAAGTTGCATAACATGTTGCCGATCTTTTTAGCATTAGTAACTTTCTGGTTACATGATGTTAGATCAATGACAAGCTTGTGTATGACAAAATTATATACTGCCACATCCTTTATAACCCTAAAAACGTGGGAGGATCCATTCGCGCTGTGCTTCTGGCAACAGGATGTATCTTTGCTGCTTATATATTCTTCCTTCAAGGAATCCAAAATACCGTCTTGTCATCTACTATCAACTATTTGGCCTTCAGATCCATACAAAGGTGGTGCCTCTGGAAAAGTAGGGGTACTAGCTTTAGGTTGGGAAAACGGTGGTTCTAAAAGATTAAGCTATCAGATTAATCTTAGTATTGATTGCCCAGGTAAGGTAATTATTGCCATTTAGGGCAAGCTTGATAAATTCTCTCTTTGTGATGTCTAACATACCCTATTTCTATTTATGCAAAATGACTTTTACTGCTGGTAAAATCATTATATTGCATGCTCACTCTTTAATCAATAAAGCTTAGTTTTGTTTATATCTATTCAGTAGATAATTATCTAAATTTTTCCCAGATTTTTTTTCTCTAGCAATTTTTCATACTCTTCTGCTAATCATCAAGCAATTTTTAGAATTACTGATTAACAGAAAAAAAAACTTTCAACATGAATTAATCATGGCATAATGTTAAGAATATTAATTCAGAGACTTAAAGCTCTCAAATCCTATAGAAATTTCTAGAATTTTTCTAGCATTTTTCATATTTTTTGTTAATTTTTTAGCACATATAAACATGAAAAATATGCTAAGAAAATTAATCTAGCAATATGTCACAGAGCAATGGGTCATACATAATTTTTCATAATTTTCTAGAATTTTCTGTTAATTACTAAGTAATTTTCAAAATCACTTAAATAACAAAAAATAAATATTCAGAACATGTAAATCTTAGTATAAAGCTAGAAAAATAAACCTAGAGCATGAAGCTTCCAAAGTTCTAGGTATCAATTTATCAAATTTTCATAACCTAGAAAAACTATTTTCTAGGATTTATCATGAACTTTAGGAATTTATTAATTAATTTCTGCAATTACTAAAAATTCCTGGGATAAAATGTAATTTTACTTTTTCTTCAAAATAAATGGGCTGCTTGTCGGCGTGTTTCTCCTGACAGTTATTCTCCCTAGACGGAGTCCGGGGTTCAATAGAGGGGATCTTCATGGAAGGACACCTACGGGATCTCCCGAGGGATCCACACAGACAAAAATCTAAGAACACACCGATATTACCCAGGTTCGGGCCCCGATCGAATGTATGACCCTAAATCTGCTACATTTACATTAATGTGTTTTGAGTGTATTACAAACGCTCGATCCTCACTCTATCTCCCTTTCTGCTCTGTCTTCTCGAGCTCTCTCTTCTCTGCTCTTCTCCGTGCTCTCCTTCGTTCGAGTCCCCCTCTTCCCATGCACCAAAGCTCTCTTATATAGGTCGGACTGGCTTGGGCAAGTGGGAAGATAACATCATACTGATTACACTCATTTATTACACCAATCGCTGTAGCCCTATATCCCCTGGCCTCATTCTTTGCACCACCGTCCAACTCCGCTCGATGCACGAAGCGACTTGTATCTGACGGGTTAGGTCTGAGGCGATAGAGGATAAGCTATCGTCTTGTCGGTGAAGCTATGCCCATTCAATGGTTCTGACATGGTGTGTCGGGGGAGAAGACTTTGAGGCAAAGCTCCCCCATTCCTTCAACATACGCCTCCACACGGCCAATGACGAGACCCAGTACCTTGACTCCGTCGGCCTACCAGCGGCCGATGCGCTGGCGTTAGGGCACAGTCGCCACCTTTCGCCCGGTGCCCATGACCCGGTCGCTGGCGTTGGGGCACTGATCGTCGCACCTGCTCACCCGGTGCCACCACGGCGATCGCTGGCGTCGAGCTGATGCCCGCTGCTCGCCCGGTACGCCACGGCGGATCGTGCGGTGTCGGGGCACGATTGCCCCGCTTTGCTCGCCAAATTGCCATGCCCGGCACTTTCGTGGCCCTCTTGGCCGTGGCGGAGAGGATACCGGCGTAAAATCGTCGGCAGTAGCCCGGGCCCGTCTGGAGTGCGTGCGGTGCTGAACCTCTTTAATGTCGGCGTGCTCCGGGCAGATCCACCCTCGATCCTCTCGCTTCGTCGCCTTCTCTCGAGACACGGCATTGCACACTTCGCCTTTTAAGTGAACGCCCGGTAGCGAAACCTATTAATACACGCACCCATGATCGGTGGTTCATGCTCTTTTCGACTCCTCCATCTTTTTTCCTTGCCCCTTCAACTTCCTTGCCCGAAGACATCACTCCGCACGATTGGCGCAGCCATTCCTGCTTCAACCGTCAACAAGGAGAGGGCAATGAGGCTCTCCCAGACCACCGCCGAGGGTTCCCTTCGCCTACGCCACAGAACCCTCACGCCGTGGTGCGAAGCTGGGGAGATCGTCGTCTTCTCCTAGGCGCTGTTGGTGGGCCTGGTTCCGCCCTTCTCCGAGTTCTTCCTCACAGTCCTTCACTTCTATGAGATCCACCATCTTCATCTCACCCCCAACTCCGTTCTCATTCTCTTCACCTTCGCTTACCTCTGCGAGATATTCGTGGGGGTAATGCCCAATCCCCCCTCTTCCGCTTCTTCTAAACTCTCCGTGGCTCCACGGACAGCGGAGTCGCGAGGAGCTGCCACTTTCGCCTTCGCGACGGATCGGCCTCCCACTACATCCCTTCGGTGAAGACCAAGCTGGGCGTGGCCAGTGAATGGTGTCTACCCGGCGGCAGCGATGGCCTTGATGCCTGGAGGTGCCCTCACGCATCAGCGATAGCAAAGCAGGGGCTCGCCGTCAAGGAGACAATGAGCTTGGGCGATGGTGGCCCGCATCAGCGGCTGCGGGACTCGGTGGCCGAGGCCGGTGATGCAGGACTTCATGACTGGAGGATCAGACCCTCTTCACCGCTTGCTTGAACTGCGTGGCGATATCTGGTGGCAGCGACATGACCCGCACTCACCCGGGCTGTAAGTTTCTATTCTCCTTTTCTTTTGATCTTTTGTGGTCGTCATCAATCGGTAACCTTTTCTCTTTCTCTAGGCGCAGGGAATCTGGATGCCCCTTCCATCACCAAGTGGTGGCTTTACTGCTCGCCAATATAGCGGTTCGGACTTCGTGAGGCGAACCACTTTGCAATCTGGAGTTCGCGGGCGTCTCGGATGTCAAATACCGACAATGGACTCCACGGGTTAGCGGCGTTGCCACCCGCGGCCCCACGACAATCGAGGACCTGCCCGATGGATGGCCGAACGCAGACAGCGGCCATCCTCCTCGGGCGCCTCGGGTGCAGAACCCAAAGGCCCTGCAAACAGCCGGTTTGTCGCCCCTCTGTTCCACCATGCCTCCGAACACGACTGGAACGGGGTCTTCATCTGCCGCGGCGACGTCCTCCGCTCTTGCCCTGGTGCTGACTCCACCTGCACCGATTCCATTAGTCTTGACTCCGCCGGCAGGAGCCCTTGCTCTTGCCCGCGGGGCTTAATCTGTTGGCGTCTTCCTTGACTTCGGCGCTTCCAGGGGCAGCCCCCTTGGTGCCATAAAGCAGTGCGGTGAAGCGTGAGGGACCCTGTCCGTGAGCCGTCCGGCGCCCCCGAAGTGGTTCACGTGGACATCGCCGGCGCCGGCACCTCTGCCCACTCTGCTCCGAGCGCCCTTGCCGCCTCGCCTCGACTAGCAACCTTTCGTGAGCTTGGCGGCGTGCATGCTTCTCGGCGCCCTCTAGGCGGCCACCCGGCCAGAAGTCGCAGATGACCCGGAGGATGGGGCTGCTATGAGGTGGCGCTTGAGAGAGGAGAGAGGCGGCCCACTTGCAGGGAGAAGGCAAGTCTGGTGGCCTGCTAGCCAGCGAAGGATGCGGCGACGCAGAGCGGTGAAGATGAGCTGCGCGCTGCTGCTTGCACAACCTCACCGTCAATCACATGGTCAGGAACCTGTGGCCCTTGGGGGTGAGGCTGGGCAACCCACTGGAACCCTAGGTGATGCAGTACATTCTTTGCATCACCCGGGGTTGTCGAGCTCTCCAGGCTTGCCATACTGTCCTTGCTCACTTGAGAAGGCGGGAGTCGCGGCCGCCAACTGCGAGTGCGTCTTTGCCCCTCTTGCACTAGCCATAGCGCCTCCTTCGACACCATGTCCACCGTGGCTAGAATCGGCTGGCGAGGTCGGTATGGCTTCGCATCTTGTGAAGCCTCGAAATCGTGGCGGGTTGATGAAGGTGGAGGACCCTGCCATTGACGCTGCAATGGTGGAGGAGGCGGGGGATGACACCAGGCACATCCAAGTCGCCGACAACGAATGATGACCCGGGCGGCCTTTCTTGTTTTCTTCGTTTCTTTTTTTCTGTAGCCATGTACATACACCTTTTAACAAATTTAATGAAATTATCATCCTTTGCATTTACCTGAATGCCTGTTTGCATGTGTTTGCCCACGTCTACTTGACTCAACCACCGGGCGATCAGCCCCCCGGTCTTGCCATGATGCGGGTCTGGGGGCTTAGATTAGGTCGATGCTCCGGCACTTTCCCTGTACTCGCACGCAACCGCTACAAACACGAGCAGAAGTTATGCAAGACACGCAGGGAATAGACAAAAGAGCATAAGTTCCCACGTGCGTGGTTGTCACTGTCCCATTGCCTTTCGGAACTTAAACCCTTGCGATCTCTCGAAACCTTACCACGCATTTGTGTGGCGCGACAAATCTCAAGAGTGGTTTTGGGCGGCGGTGCTCATGGTGACAACCGGGGTGTACTAGCCGCATTGAACAACATCTTAGAACTTCGCCCCTGTGGCGAATCCTTGCTCGGCATAAGCGCTAGGTGTTACCGCTTATCGACAAGGAAGCGCCAGAGCTACGGTACCCATGACAACCACACAAATCGACCCACGAGGGCACAAGCGGGAAAGACAAGAAAAAGGCAGACGAGAGCCCACATGGCAAACAACAACTTATTATCGTAGTCGCCGTCGGCTAATGGAGGAGAGCCCATTCTCTGGTGATCGGGCGGTATCAGTACTTACAGTTCTCGGGGTAGAACTTCACAACATTTCCAAGTTACGGGAGTTCGCGGCTCTTGGCCGATCCTCGTGTGTGCCAAGACCACCGGGAGGTGAGACCACCTTAAAGGGCCCTCCCACGGGAGGCGGCATTGCGACTAGCCTACACCTAAATTCTCGCAAGGCGAGGTTGCCTTGCCGATTCTCTCTTATGGACCCGGTGGCGTGGTCTTGCCTAAAACTCTGCTTTGGTATCGAGTAACATAAAATTTGCCCGATCGCGCACCTCCTCCAGAAGGTTGACTTCTTCTTGGCGTTGGTCTTCCTGGCCCTCTTCACTAAATGCTGAAACGCACGGGGAGCCTAATGACAGTTCGGACGGAAGGACAACTTTCGCCCCATAGACCAGGAAGAAAGGTGTTTCTCGATCGCCCATTTGGAGTGTGGCTCAAGCGATCCGCACCTGCCATGGAAGTTTGTCGAATCCAGCGCTCCCGCTTGTGGAGCCGGTCAAACGCCCTCGTCTTGAGGCCCCTCAACACCAGCGTGTTAGCACGCTCTGCCTAGCCATTGCTCCTTGGGTGAGCCACCGAGGCGAAATATACCTTGGTGCCCATCTCTTCACAAAACTCCAGGAATGCCGCGCTGGTGAATTGGGTGCCGTTGTCGGTGATGATGCGATTGGCGACTCCAAAGCGGGTGAAGATCCCACGCATGAACCTGATAGCAGTGGAGGCCGTGATGGCGCGCACTGCATCGGTTTCAACCCATTTGGTAAACTTGTCGATGGCAATGAACAGATGGGTGAAGCCCCTATGGCCTGAGAGCGGGCCGGGATGTCGACCCTCGGACGCGAATAGCTAAGAAGGCGGGATGGTTTATGGCGCTTGGGCTGGTCGATTGGATTGCTTGGCATAGAGCCTTGCGCCTCGCATCTCCTCACCGGCTTCATAAGCATCACGGAGGCGATGAGGCCAATAAATTCTTGGTGGAATGCTTTCTGGGCGGCGTCAGGCTAGACATATGGCTCGTACATGCCTCCATGGATATCGAAGCGAGGTTACTCCCCTCTTCCCGAGTGATGCACTTCAGAAGAATTCCGTTTCTACTCTAATGATATAGGTCCCCACCTACCAGAGTATAGCACTTGGCCTTTCGTGCAATTTTCTCGGCTGACGCATCATCGTCGAGGATCACTTGGTCCCGTAGAAAGGCTAGGATCGGATCCATCCACTGACCTTCCCGGCCAAGTGTAGCAATCACGTGGTGATCACACGGGTACTCACTTTGGCGAGCTTTTCCTGTACCGCCTTGGCGGTGTCGCCGTCCTCCCTCACTGAATCGAAATTTGAGGCGACCTTGTCTTCCCTCCTTGAGCTGAAATTTGGGACAACCGTGCCACCTTCCCCATCTAAGTCGGAGGCTGAGACAGCCGCACCATCTTCCCCACCATGAACGGGGACAGCGACGGACGGTCGCGTAAGCCTTTCTTCAGGACCTGGCCAGGAGCAGTGGTTCTTGGCGGCGTGTTCTGGCCCGTCCGCCATGTGGTTGTTGCGTCGGGGATATGGATATACTGACCCTTGAGCGGCTCCATCTTCTAACCTCGCCAGAAATCGCTACGATGTGGGATCGAGCATTGAAATTCCTTCGTGCACGATTGATGACCAGCGAAGTCGCCTTTGACTTAGGCGTCGGACGCCCTAGCAGCGGAGGCGGCGGCCTGCCGATAAACCCTCGTACTCAGCGATGTTGTTGGTGGCCTTGAAGTCTAGAACGACCACGTATTGAAGGATGTCGCCGGTCGGGGAGATCAGGATAACCCCAGCCCCCGTGCCCTCGAGCCTGAAGGAGCCGTCGAAGAATAAAGTCCAGGGAGAAGGCGTGGGTATTTCTTCAGCTTCAGGAGTGGCGGGAGTCCACTCGGCGATGAACTCCGCCAGTCTTTGACTCTCGATGGCGGTGCAGGGGGGAGGGGGTGATCTTGAGGCAAAACTCCCCCAACTCTACCGACCACTTGGCGACGCGACCCTCGGCCTCCTGATTGTGGAGGATCTCTCGTAGGGGATAGGTAGTGACCACCGTGATCTCCCTTCCTTGGAAGTAGTGCTGCAGTTTTCTGGACACCACTAGGACGGCGTACAACATCTTCTGTGCTTGTGGATATCTGGTCTCTGCCTCATGTAGCACCTTGATGACATAGTAGACCGGCTTTTGGATGCCTTCCCTCTCCACCACCAGTACCGCGCTCACCACTGCAGGAGTAGCCGTGATGTACAAAACAGCGGCTTGCGGGCTTAGGCGACCCGGCCGGTGGGGAGAGAGTACTTATTCAAATCTTCAAGCGCTTGTTGGGCCTCCGAGTCCATTGAAGTGATTGGTCTTCTTCTTGAGTTTGAATAAGGGTAGACTCCTTTCTCCCAAGCGGCGATAAACCTTGAGGGGCGCTTGAGGCGGCGGCGAGGCATTACACTGCTTGGTGAGTCGGTGGCTTCATGTGCTCGATGGCTGCTATCTTGTTGGGATTGGCCTCAATGCCCCAGTTGGACACAAGGAACCCCAGCAACTTTCCGGAGGGCACGCTGAACACACACTTCTTGGGATTGAGCTTTAGGCAATTCTTCCGGACGTTGGCAAAAGTTTCTTCCAGGTCTTCGATCAGTCCTTCACCCTTCTTGACTTCCACCACCAGGTCGTTAACGTACACCTCGAGGTTTCGTCCTATCTGCGAATGAAAGAAAATATGCATAACGCGATAAAGTAGAACCGGTATTTTTAACCCAAATGCCATTACGATATAACAATAAACACCCGCCGAGTTACAAAGCGGTCTTTTCTTCATCCTCGCCGCCATGCTAATCTGGTGGTACAGGGTATCGTCCGAAAGCGATAGCTCACACCCCGCCGTAGAGTCGACGATGAGATCAACACGCGGCAAAGGGTACGGATCTTTCGGGCAGGCCTTGTTGAGGTCGGTGAAGTCGACGCACATCCATCACTTCCCGTTGGCCTTCTTGACAAGCACAGGGTTGGCAAGCCACTCAGGGTGAGAGACTTCCCAAATGATCCCCCCGCGCAGCAGCTTCTCTACCTCCTCACGAATGGCATCTTGTCACTCTGGTGCCTGTCTCCGGACCTTTTGTCAGACTGAGCGCACTCCTGGGAGCGTTGCCAATCGGTGCTCGATCACCCTTCTGGGGACCCCAGTCATGTCAGATGGTTGCCAGGCAAACATGTCGGAGTTAGACTGGAGGAAGGTGACAAGCGCGCTTTCCTATTTGGCGCCAAGGTTGGCACCCACCTTGACTGTCTTCTCGGGCTCGCCCTCGCTCAGGGAGACCACCTTAACCTCACCGGAAGAACCGGGCAAAACCGCAGGTCTTCGCCGGAAAACTCCGAGTAAGCGACATCGGCTTGCCTTGCACAGGTGGCGCCGGCCATGTCCAATGCCTGCTTGTGGCAGCGCAAGGCTTCCGGCCTATCCACCTTGATGACTATGGGGCCACCGGGCCCGGGCATCTTCATCACCATGTATGCATAGTGGGTCACCGCCATGAACTTGACCAACGCCAGTCGGCCAAGCAGGGCGTTGTACGGAAGGTCGAAGTCAGCGACTTCAAAGTCCACCACCTTCGTACGGTAATTGTTCTCGTCCCCGAAGGTGACGGGGAGGCGCACCTGGCCCAGGGGCACTGAACCAGTCCCGGGGTGACTCCGTAGAAAGGCAGGGTTGAACGTAGCTCTTGCTGCAATATCTAGAGCGTTCGAAACACCTTGGAGGACAAGAGGTTGATGGAGCTTCCTTCGTCCACCAGCACTCGCCCAAGCTTCACGTTCCGAATAGTGGGCAAAACCATGATCGGAAAGTGACCGGGCCGACAGTGCTTTCAGGGTGGTCGGCCCGACTGAAGGTGATCGGCTCCTTCGACCACTTCAGTGGCCTACCTGCCCCTGAGCTCGGCATAGCGGTGCAAACCTCCCTCATCAGCCGCTTATACTTCGTGTTGGAGGAATAGGTGGTCGAGCCACCATGTATGTATGCCACCATGTGCTCCGCCCACTGGAAAGCCAACGGGGCGGGGTCTTCATCCTGGTCGTCATCGCGGGGACGATGCTCCTTGAGCCACTGCTCCACCATCTTGCTCACAACCTGGCAGCTGGCCAGGTCATGCGTGTTGGATCTGTGGATCGGGCAGTAGGGCCTACCCTCCTTCTCCTCGCGGCGGTCGTCCCTCCGACCGCGACAATCGTCTCGTCGGTCACGGCGGTCCCACCACCGCGACTTGGTGTCCCTGTGCTCACGCTCTGCGGTTAGGACCTGCCCAAACTCAGCCGCTTCGCGCTTCTTCTTCCTACTCGTGGAGCTGGGACCCTTCAAGGTCCCGGCTTCATCTCCGTCGTGCCCGCCAGCTAGACTGGACACCTTCCTCTGAGCTTCCGCCGCCCGTGCGCACTTGTGCGTCAGGGAGAACAGCTCAGAAGTGGTGGTGATGTTGCGGGTGGCCATCTTCTCCCGCATCTTGTGGTCGGGCGCCTCTTGGCGATGGCGGTATGGCTGTTCGGAGATCCTAGGGATCGTGTTCTGACGATAACTAAAGCTGTCGGATGAAGTCGCGCAATGACTCCCTTTCCCTGACCGAGGGCATGGAATCATCCTCCACGCTTGGTGTATATCTGAGCCTTGGAAGTTGGTAGCGAAAAAGGTGACCTGATTCCTCACGAGTGCACCGACCCTTGCGGAAGGTTCATGACCAAACAGGCGGATCCGTCAAGGCCGTCGAAGTAGTTGGCCTGGCAGCACCGGGCGTCCTCGGCCCACATCACCGTCGTGTATATCTGCGGGAACTCCTCGGGTTGGTGGTGCCATCATACTTCTCAATGGATGTCGGCGAAACCTCTCCGACCCATAGCATGCGGCCCTTGGATTGGAGAAGCAGCAGCGCATAGCCGTGAAGAACCCTGTTGTCGACTGAACCTGGCCGGAGACTATCTTGGGGAGTCACGGACCTTGACTCCCTAAGGATTCGGAGGAGAGGGCCTCCTCCTCACCCCGAGGGTAGGAGTCGTTGGAGGAGCTGTCGTCACCAGGAGCCATCCGCCTATCGCGGCCTTGCCCCTGTGCACGACAGCACTGTAGTATGCCGCGCAAATCATCGCTACGCCGTCGATGACACTTCTCCAAATGACTCCTCAGATCCTCACGACCCCCCTGTGCTCGGGGACACGCGAGCGATACACCGCATACCGTGCGACCCCATAAATAGGGTCCATGTCTTGTCGCCCTTTCCTTACTCTAGCCCTCCAGCCCTGCGCTTCCCTTCGGGTGGTGGAAGCTTAGAGTGCAGTCATACGCAACCACGACCATGAATCTGCGAAGGTACCGCGAATCGAACAGCCCCACAGTGGGCGCGTCTATCAGGGAAGCGATGCCCAGCCACGACGTGGATGGAGTGTCTCCTGCAAGTTCCACCGGGGTGTGGTCCAAGAGGAGATGAACAACATGCAGGTTTTGGGCCGGAGTGGCCTCTTCCATGGCTAGCCACCGTCGAACCGGCAGCTCTGCTACCAAGAGGACAACGCCGCCCCCTCCGGACAAAGTGTGGAGCGGTCCCTCGCTTGGATGGGAGTCTTGGGAGAGCGTTGCGAACCTTGCTAACCTCGGCGGCTCTTCTCGATGGATGACCAGGATCCACTGGAGAGATGAAAGGGTGAGCCAACCGCTACCCCCTACCTGGCGTGCCACAGTCGGCGTGTTTCACCTGACAATTATTCTCCCTAAATGGAGTCCGGGGTTCGATAGAGGGGGTCTTCGCGGAAGGACACCTACGGGCTCTCCCGAGGGATCCACACAGACATAAATCCAAGAACACACTGATATTATCCAGGTTCGGGCCCTCGATGTGGGTAACAACCCTACGTCCTTCTTATGCTTCTGTTAATGTGTTTTGAGTGTATTACAAAC
The DNA here is from genome assembly GCA_036346375.1 of Guadua angustifolia. Classification (NCBI taxonomy): domain Eukaryota; kingdom Viridiplantae; phylum Streptophyta; class Magnoliopsida; order Poales; family Poaceae; genus Guadua; species Guadua angustifolia. The sequence continues at coordinate 22,754,691 of CM070502.1, forward strand.
GCTCGATCCTCACTCTATCTCCCTTTCTGCTCTGTCTTCTTGAGCTCTCTCTTCTCTGCTCTTCTCTGTGCTCTCCTTCGTTCGAGTCCCCCTCTTCCCATGCATCGAAGCTCCCTTATATAGGTCGGGCTGGCTCGGGCAAGTGGGAAGATGATATCATATTGATTACACTTCATTTATTACACCAATCGTTGTAGCCCCATCCTTTGGCCTCATTCTTTGCACCACCATCCAACTCCGCCCAGTCCGCTCGGGAAGTGACTTGTATGCGACAGGTTAGGTGTAGGATGACAAAGGGATAAGCTATCGTGCCGTCAGTGGAGCCACGCGCATTCAATGGTTACGACATGGTGTGTCGGGGAGAAGACTTGGTAGCTCCCCATTCGCCGGCGTCGCCTCACACGGTGACGGCGGACCCACGATGCTGGTCACCGCTGCTTGCCCGGTACCCACCTGACACGATCGCTGGTGTCGGGCTGATCGCCACTTGCTTTCGCCCGAGCTACTGCCTTTCGGCTTTCGTGGCCCCTCCTGACCGTGGCGAAGAGGATACCGTGACGTAAAGTATGTCGACACTGCTCCTACCAAATTTGGTCCGTGAGAACCATTGGGCCATCGGGGCCTAAAAGGTTTTCATCAAAACCGGCGGCTAGGGTTGAAACCCTAGCCACCACCTCTTCATCACAAGTGCCGCCGCCTTTCGTAGGCTCCGCCATGCAAGCGCGCACGTCGGTGGGAGTAGAAGCCAATGGGTCACCAGTCGTGTGGCCGCACGGACGCCAAGGTGAGGTATCACACCGACCAGGGCGATAAAGCCAAGGCGCTTCACCGCAGCCACGCATTCTTTGAGGCATGGGCGTAGGAGGCCAAAGACTTATCTGGATGAGTTTCTTTGGAGGTGCGGAGGCCGGTCAGTAGTGCAAAAATGAGAGGGCGTGGTCTTGCGGCGGCGGGCGAAAAACGGGGCAGCTTGCTGGTCCCCATCGCACGCTTCATGCGTGGAGCTGCCTCAACTTTCGGCAAGGCTAGGATGCATGGCTCAGTGGGTGCTCTACTACCACGGCGGTCACCACCTCTGGGACAAACACCGAAGTCACTGCGGGCGCTGCTTTTACATCGCGCAAGTGCGGAACGCAAAACTCCGTCGGGCGCGCGGACTGCAAGGCCGTGGGCCCAGAGAGCAAAGCATCATTGCTAGGGTACGGGTGCACGACCAAGGGTGAGCGAACTTCGGGTGCAAGCGGAATCGAGGCACCGCCATCGGGCTCTGCGCTTTCGGACACGCGAAGATGAGGTAACGCCGCCTTGCGCGGTGAGGCTGGGTCTCGCTGGCAGTGCTTCAAGCGCTTCATCTGACTAGTTGTAAGACCAGTCGAGCAGCTGCATGGTGGTGCAGCGGAGGGACAAGCTTCGCTCAGTAGTGGTGTGACCATGGGGCGTCGTCGGCGCGGTATGGCTCGTTCGTTGCACGACAGTTGGTCGTGACAGCGTTGGCCATGGGCGCATTGCGCGGCATGGAAGCAGCGATACTAGCAGTGCGCCAGCCACGGGCTCAGCGGCAACGTCTCTGTGACCGTGGATGCAATGATCGGCAGTGGCGATATGAAACAGCAGCACTACACTTTTTTATTGATTTTGATCTGATGAGCAGCAATACAACAATCCACAATTGATGCTTAGATTAAATAATTAATCTTAATTTGGAATAAGGGCACGACGATCTGCAGGATCAACGGATGTATAGAAGCGCTTACGTACGGTTTTGTCGACGTTTGGAAAATGGGTTTCTTGCCAAGCTTACTTGTTGATTGAGGGATCAACCAGGGCCCCTTTTTTGTAGAGGGTTTACGTCCAAAGAATGCTATTAGGATGTTGTGCTCGAAAGGCAGTGGACAAGGAATTTTTATACTGGTTCGGGCCTCTCACGATCGAGATAACAACCCTACGTCCAGTGATTTTGCTATTGCTTGGATTCTTAAAGAAGGGGTTGTTTGCAATGTGTGTGTGTGCTCTCTTTTCTCTCTCTTTTCTGTGATCTACCAAATGAGTATTTATAGGCGACTATAGCAACTACAACCGAATAACGCGCTATTATTATGCTTGAACGTGGCTGTAACTGCCTCCCCTGATTTTCGCCATGCTGTGTCGTGGATATTATGGGCTTAGATCGTGGCTTAATGGTCTTTTGAACCGCAGCGTAATTATCACCACGCTGTCTTTATGGATCAAGCATGACCTGCCGGACATGCTCGGGATTTTGCCTTGACCCTGATCGATCGCTGCGCATGCCTGAGAAAGCATGCTCAGGGAATTAAGGCACATGCTCGGGGACGAGCTTAAGCATGGTCGGGGTGGACCCTCTAGCCAACACATCCGAAGATCTTCCTCGGGGACATCATCCGAGGGCATGCATGATCTGCCGAAAACTGGCTGCCGGGGTACAATGGCCTTTATGGAAATTATCCAATCCCCAATAGCTAGCCCACGAGGCTCAAGTGGAAATCTACTTGGTGGGGCCTTCCCTTTGAGCCTACAGACTCACAGGAGGGATTGGAACCTTAAAGCGGAACACTACTGCAGCATCAGAGCAAACACCTGCTCGTAGACGAGCATGATTTGTCGAGGACCGAACATCTGGCTTGAGGCCCGACCAGAGGGAAACTCGGGAAAAAAGAATCCAAAGGTCACGACGGTTCCTTCCCCGTGAAGCCTTGCGGGAGCAGTTCGGACAGTATTTTGAGAGCCGCGCCTTTATTGGATAGTTTCAAATATCGTGCCACCGTGCGTCGATTCGTGAACAGGCGGGAGCAGTTTTTGACTTCCAAAAGGTTGCACCCGTTCGACTTCTCCGCCTATATATACCAGCGGGAATAGTGACGAAAAATCCTTCACCTGTACTCCGCAACCAGGCCCCCAGAATCTCCTGAGTCCCAAACTCTTTCATTCTTGCACTTTCTTCTTCAACCTTCCTCATGGCGAAGTTTGATCCGAGCAAAATCAGTAAGGAGAGGTTACAAATACTCGAGGACCTTGGATATCTTGATGCGGGCTCCTGGTGAGTTCCTGATGGTAAAGGCGATTACCCATAGCAGCGAGATCGTTTCTGCGACCTCTACACGTCAATGGGCTTAGAATGCACGAGTGAGTTTCATGAGTCGTACTACGCCTAATGCGAGTCTTGAGATTATAATCTTAACCCTAACTCCATCCTTGTTACGGCCATCTTCTCGCACCTTTGCGAGGATCGTGGGCACTGCGCCCTGACAGTCTTTTTTCCATTTCTACTCCTTGTTTTGCACCGACGGGCTTCTCTCGTCGGCTACATATATTTCTGCCTTCGGCCCAACTGACCATACGAATACCCCCTCTTCACACTCAAGGACTCGATGTCGAGTGGGCCGACCATTGTTCTACTTGAAGAAGGTGGAAAGCTCTCTCCACTACTCAGGAACAACGACTCATTGCCAGCTCCGCCTTTGCTGTGCAAGCCGAGGAGGCGGGGCCGATGGCGATCAGCGAGCTTACCAACATGGGGCTCACTGGTCGCGATATTATTCGGGATTACCTCAAGAACCGAGTGTCCCCTCTAAGGAGGAGGGAACACCCTTTCTTCAAGATCTCCGGGTGGCAAGACCTCACCCGGGAAGCTGACTCTGGTAACCTTTCTGAACTGCATTGGTAATTTCTACCCCTTATGCATAGCTTTTGCTCATGCTAACGTTCATTCTTGGTTGATTGTAGCCCCGAGCAACGATTGGGTGGAGAAATGGGTTGCTGAGATATTCGGCACCCCAAAGGGCAAAGAGCTCGAGCACGGGCGACAAGTCCCGAAGAATGTGCTCGAGCGGGGCGAAGTGGTGAGTATCTTCGCGATTCATGCTCGAGGGAACACATCCCGAGCATCTCTGATGTTTTCTTTGCTTTTGACAGGAGAAAATTGCCCTTGAGGCCGTGGTGGCCGAGCTTAAGCCATTGTCGCGTGACCAAGGGAGAGCCATCCCTGCCGCCAAGACCAAGAAGGCAAGGAGCAAGTGACAAGCGCCACCGCCACCGCTTGCCCGGCCCTTAAAGAGGCAGGCAGCCTTGACCAAGAGCCCTCCCCGGCGACACTTAGAGTTCGCCGATAGAATGGAGGTAAGTGACTTGAAGGCATGGATGAAGGAATACTCAGGAAAGCAGGATCGATGGCTCACTTGCGGACTCATGGAGCGAGCAAAAATTTGGTGAGGAGGCGAAGGACTCCAAGCACAAGAAGCTGAAGGGAGAGATCGCTGCCCTCTAAGCCAAGCTTGCTTAGGCTACTTCGGGCTCTCTGGCGAGAGAGTCCGAGGAAGAGGACGAAGACTCGGCGCCTCTCACCTTGAAGCGTCGGAGCCCGAGAAAAACTCTAGAAGCGGTCTGTAACACCCCAATTTTTGCTTTTCTTGCATTTAAATGGTATTTTGAATTTTTGGGAATTTCTGGAATTTATTTGGAATTATTTGAATTATTTTGAATTAAACCATTTATCAAATTAATTAAATAATGGAAAAGTTAAAATAAAGTTTTGCTGAAAATATTTTATTTGAGTCACAAATGTCTTAAAATATTTTTGGAAATTTTTCCAGAATTTTTCTGATATTTTAATGCCCCAAATAAATTACTTTATTTTTGAGGATTATTTTTTTATCGAAAAAGAATTAAAAATCGAGAGCGATCTTGGGCGAAATCTTGTCTTGACCCACTCGGAAAAACCCTAAGCCCAGCCGTTGATCTTCATCAGATGGTCCTCATCGCGCCGTCCTGACCGATTCCTGGGATTCATGGCCGTGCCGTGTGGGCCTCGGTTTCGCGATTTTCACGGAAGTCGAGGCGCTATTTATTGCGCCGCCACCGTGTTGCGATCCTCACCTCCGCCGCACCGTCCGTACCTCCACGCCGCCGAAACGCGCCGCCTCGCCGCCACGACCTCGCCAAAGTCCGGCCGTCCGCGCACTTCTTAGCGTTGTTTAAATCGCCCGGTCACTCTCGCCGTCGCCGTGCCACCCCGAACTCACCTCGTCGCGCGCGTCGGGAGCATCACCGCCGTCGCCGGAGGACCCACGAAGCTTGCCAGCGCCGCCGTCGTCGTCTTCGTCTCCGGTGAAGCGAGCCGCGCGCGCCATCGCCAGCCAAGTCGAGCTTCCACGGTCGTCCGATCTCCAATCAACGACCGGATTCCGCCACGTCGCCCCATAAGCGATAAACCCCATCTTCTAATCCCGCCGTTAGATGTAGATCTAAGAACGGCCGTAGTGCCACGTCGCTCCTCCTTTGTGCATGAGGCGGCGACAAGATGGACCCACACGTCGGTCGCCGCCTGACGGCTGTGCGCGCGTGCCCTTGACAAGATGGACCCACATGTCGATCGCCCGTCTGCTTATTCTACGAGGCGGCGGCAGCGGGCCCACTCGTCGGCCCGCCGCGCCGTGCGTGTGGCGTCACCGTGACGTCATGCTCCGTCACGGTGGGACCCACTTGTCGATGAGATAAGCGAAGTCGTCTTGGCGTCACGATGGCGTCATCTTGGCGTCGGCCGAGGAACCGATCGGGGTGGCGTCGGCAAGGCCCGTGTGGATTCTGTGGTGTCGACACGTGTCATAGATGACGCAATAATTAATTTTCGAAAAAAAATTATTTAGTTAATTCGGTTTATTGATTTAAAATGTATTTTGAAACTTCAAATGCTTATAACTTTGGCGTTTTAACTCCGATTTGAGTGATTCCAATTTCTATAAATTTGTAAAATTGGGATCTTTCTGTTTATAATTTTAATTGAATTTTTGAGCACTGTGTGTCTACTGTTTATTTATTTTATTGTTACGTGTATCGTTCGGCGTGAGGCGTTGAAGTCCCCGAAGGTTTCGAGGAGAGGTTCGACCGAGAGCAAGCTCGGGGCGAGAATCAGCACTTTTGAAGGCAAGTTGTGTTTGATCATGTTGAACCTATTAGAAAATTATTTTGATTTAATTTATTGCATGCTAATTTAGTAAAATTGGTTTGAATGAATTTTGGGATTAGCTAAATGCCTAGTTCTTTGTATGCCACCTTGTAAGTATATAATTGTATGCCATGAATCATTTGTCACCCTAGGTTATGGACTAATAGTTGGGCATTAATAATTTGCCAACATGGGTTGAGTAGGCCAAAGTAGTATGCTTAGCAAGCCACGTGGACATTTTATGATTTTGGAATCCAAAGTAAATATTGACCTAATGAGATATGGAACATGATTTGTGAATAAGACATGTGTTATTAAGTTGATGATGGCACGTGGTGCAATGGTAAAGAAGCAAGGGGTGGGAAAATGATTTAGGCGAGGCATGTGGCAAGATTGTTTACAGTGGGCCAAGAGTGGCAAGCTGGGCGGTCGTATTTGGTTTTATTGGTTTTGGATGTTTAAGGTCATTTTGGTTAGTCTTGCCTCGGTCAACTAAGGACTTAACCTTGCGAGCATTTGAGTGAGTCTTTCATACAACCACAAGCTCCGTAATGGGGACGGACCTAGGTGAAATGGCCCAGAAATCTATTCTTAATCTTGTCGTGGTGGTGTGGGGCAGGGAAGCGGATGAGAACCCACATGGCGCAAGAGGGGCCACAGGTGTGGTAACCATCCCTCGGTGTTGAAACCTTAGCGAGCGATCTTTGGGTTTAAACGGAACTTTGGAAAGGCTTTATTCACGGTTATTTGCCTTGGTGGTATTTGTTGTATCTTGTGGGTAAAGTGTATAACCTCTGCGAGTGTACAACCTATTGAATAGCCGTGCTCACGGTATTGAGCATCGCTTCGGTGATTCTGATCAAGGGTTAGATTTTCATAAAAGCAATTGTTTATGGAAAAATGCTTGGGTTGGTAATGAGGAACTTGACTTAGGATGGAAAAAGGATTCTGATTGAAATGTTTGTGAAAGCTATTATTCTTACTCTTTGTTTCTTGCTTTGCAATCTATTCTTGTTTATCTTGAATCTTTGTCAGCTCATGAACCATAGCCTATCCTTTGTACTAAGCCATGCATGTAGAATATTAGAAATTGCATTACATGCATGACTTCTTTGAGTGCTCAAAGTACTCACCCACAACAACACAACCGGTTGAAGAAAAAGCAACCCTGCTCGGGAGGAGGAGTATCGAGGAGGCCAGACAAACTAGGGAAGCGAGCCCGGTCGGTTGCTGTGGCAAATTGGTTGGCGCCACGAGTTGATTTTATTTCATTGCTTTTGAATATTTTAATAAGTTTTAAGCCTGCAATCGTATCTTTGTAACTTGACCATAAGGTCTACCAACTAGTTGAGTATTTAATTAAAGTACTTCATTATTATTTGGTTATGGTGTGATATGTACCAATGTTGAGGCTGTGTGCACTAAGCGTGATCTGGTAGTCTTTGAATACCGAGAGGGTCGGATTGCACATTCGGGTCGAACACGATCGATATGGAGAAGGTTGATCCTTTGATGGCGAGGATCAGCCGCGCTGCCGTGGAGAAGTCCGAGCTTGTGGCTGCGGCGGTAGCCAAGACCATCGAAGACGACAACGAGGAGCTCAACCAAGGTAATTTTTGCTCTCCATTTTTCCCCTTTCCTTTTTTCTTTTTACTTTTGTTGTTCGAGCTAACCCCACTCTATTGATGTGGGTGTGATAGCTTGTAGGGGCATTTTGGATTTTGGGGCTATGGCTGACGAAATCCTCGATCGTGCAACAGAGAAGCAACTCATCCTTGCTGTCAACCTTGTGATGGCGAAGGCTATCGACTTCGCAACGGCGGAGGACATCGCCGCCGAAACCGACCAGCAGACCGCAGAGCTTCCAGCCCTGGAGGGACCAACTCTCCAGGATGTATACTTGGCGCTCCCGAGCATATCGGATGCTCGGGAAGGAGAAGACCCTGAGCTCCCGAGCGAAATGCTTGCTCGGGGAGAAAGCGCGAAGCCCCCGAGCGAACTACCTGCTCGGGAGGAAGGTGCGAAGCCCCCGAGCGAACTAGCTGCTCGGGAGGAAGATAAGAAGACCCCGAGCAAACTTCCTCCTCAGGACGAAGATAAGAAGGCCCTGAGCGAAGAACATGCTCGGGAGGAAAACGAAGTCTCCTAGTCGAAGTCCACCACAGGAGATCTCGCGGACCTTCAAGAGGAGGACGTCACCAAAGCCTTCTAGGAGAACCTGAGTGACCACCTCCACTGGGTAAGGGCACTTCCTTTCTAAATCCTTCTTTGGAAACGATCAAAAACTTAAGACCTTCTTGCTCGCAGGTGCTCCAGGCGACCATGGCAGACTTCAAGACGACAACCGTTCCTCCTGAGGTCGTGGCCAAGCGCTTTGCCGAGCAAGATGCTAAGATAGCGGAGCTCGAGCAAGAGCTAGCCGAACTTAAAGCTTGGGACCAGGAGATACAGAGGAAACATCGTCAAGCTAAAAAAATGCCACAAGGAATAGAGAGCGGATGTGCGAGCTCGAGCTAAAGCTAGAACAAGAGCAGCAATGCTCCCAAGCCTTAGAGAGGAAGGTGGATGAGCTGAGCCAATCTGCTCGAGAGGCCACTGAACTTGCCAACCAAGACAACGAGGAGATGAAGCGACTAAGCCAAGAGGCCCGCGAAGGACGTGAAGTTCGACGGCGAGTCCTCGACCTTTAAGCCGAGCTTGATGAGGCGAAGGAAAAACTTTCAGCACTCAGAGAAGCAAAGCTCGGCAAATAGCTCCTTGTCTGGGACTTTACTCCATGTAAACTTGTTGATATTTGAATGAATAAATGGATGACCTTTGCTCCACGACTTGCCTTATTACAACTTTTGCCTTGTATCTTTGGCGATTTGTCCCTCAATGAGTGCCTACACAAAACAGACGAAACAAGGGGAGTAGACGAAAAGGATAACGAACAAAAGTAGAATGAAACACGAGCATGCGTTTTTAGAAAAACACGGTAGGTAGTTCATCCCTACTAAGCCCCCGCTGTGAATGAAGGTCGTGCACCTGAGTTGCGAGCACAAGCTCTTTCACAGGAGAGTTAGAAAAACTGTGTGTTTTCCCCCTTAACGACCGCCCCTTCTCCAAGTTGCGAGAATAGATTAGATCGGGAGAAAGAAAAACGCGCACGGCCTTAACTTCATGAACGTCTCGAATTTATGCCTCTAAGTTGCGAGCATAGTCTTGACGAGGAAGAACGTGCGGTCACCTAACAAAGCGCATGACGACCAAACACGCGCGGATCGAGATAAGACTCTGAACCATCCGAGGGGGTGTCTGTATGTGATTGTGAACTTGCAGTGAAGGACTACTGTGGACAATAATCGGCTTATGAAGACTAAAACCTCTGGTGGCGAGCTTAGTGAACCGGCGTTGGTCGTGGCACTTTGAGTGTTCTTGCGCACGTTAGCCAAACCCTAGAATGATTCAAGTGAAGCAAATGTTCTTGCCTGCGTGCACTCATCCCATCATCAAGACCGTGAGAAAGAGAGTGTGCCCTTGTGCGAGACTGGGTCGGTTTACCAACGGGCAGGGACCTCAAAGACATTCACAAAATCTTGGAAAGAATGGAAATCACGGGGGTGAAAGAACTGAATTTTATAGAAAGAGGATCAACCGAACTTACGTAAAACATGCAGGAGATAAAAGCTAGATAAAGAACTTACGAAGTTGATCGATGTTCTAAGAGTTGGTGAGCATCCGACCAACCTCCATCGCTAAGCGGACAGCCCCCGGGCGTGCTATCGAGACGATCGTGAATGGACCCTCCCATCTGGGGGACAGCTTATTAGCTTTTGACAAGTCCTGAACTCGTCGTAGGACTAGATCGCCAACTTGCAAGGTTCTTGGTCGGACTGATTTAGCCGCGTGCCTACGAAGAGCCTGTAGGTAAACCACGGATCGCAGCAAAGCCCATTCGCGTGTCTCCTCAGTAAGGTCTAGGTCTATGAGACGCTCGAGCTCCTGATCAACGCTGTCGACCAAGTGCACTCTTGGAGAACCCAGTACTATTTCAGCGGGCAATATGGCCTCTGCACCATAGACAAGCTGGAAAGGGGTTTCACCCGTAGCCCGGCTTGCTGTAGTGCGAACCGACCAAAGGATGGAAGGGAGCTCATCTACCCATGACTGATCGTGCTGACTGAGGTTTTTGAAAATCCTCTTTTTGATTCCTTGAACAATTTGCCCATTTGCTCGCTCAGCCGCTCCATTGCTCTGTGGATGTGCTACAAAGGCGAAGCAGACCTTTGTCCCAATGTCTTTGCAATAGGACTGAAACAGTTCACTGGTGAACTGAATACCATTATCCGTGATGAGGCGATTGGGAACACCAAAATGCGTCACCACGTTACTTCGAAAGAACTTCTTGGCTATCGACACGGGTTCGGTTTCGATCCACTTGGTGAAGGTGTCGATAGCCACGAGCAAGAATTTGCAACTCTTCTGACCTCGGGGGAAAGGTCCGAGTATATCAACTTCCCAGGTCGAGAATGGCCACAATAGAGGGATGGTTTGAAGCATGCATGCCGGCTGATGTGCCTTGCGAGCATGAAACTGGCATGCTTGACAAGTTGTCATGATCGACCGAGCATCGACTAAGGCCGTTGGCCAATAATAACCCAGTCGGAAGGCTTTGCTCACAAGCGTCCTTAAAAATGAGTGGGCTCCGTACACTCCTTCATGGATATCTCTAAGAAGGTATTTGCCCTCTTCTTGAGATATGCACTTGGAAAGGACTCCTAGTGCTCCTTTGCGGTACAAGACGCTCTCGATCAATTTGTAGGGAGAGGATCGCCTTAAAAGTCAGGAACGCTCAACTTCTTCCTCAGGCAGTGTCCCATGTGCAAGATATTGGATGAATGGCGTCATCCAATTTGCACCATGCTCGAGAAGGGAGATGTTACCGCACGTCTCCGATGCCTCCTCTACAGAGGGAATGAAGGGCTTGTATAAGTGCTCGATGAGCACTCCCGCCGGAGCGGGTATTTGGGAGGAACCGACCTTTGAAATATGGTCGGCCAGGGAATTATCCTTCTTGGGATGTAGAGTACTTCAAAATTCCTAAAGTACTTCTCCATCTTACTCACTTCAACCAAGTAAAGCGCCATTGAGTTATCGGAATACTGATACTCCTTATTGACTTGGTTGATGACCAACTGTGAATCGCCTCTCACAGTTAGTCGCTGGACTCCGAGCGCTTTGCATGCTCATAGCCCAGCCAGGAGGCCTTCATACTCTGCCCCATTATTGGTCGCGGCAAAGTGTAATTGAATGGCGTACTGGAGTTGATCTCCCTGGGGGGATACAAGCACAACTCCAGCCCCCGAGCGCTCGTAGGCTCGAGACCCATCGAAGTACATGGTCCAACAACCTTCTTCAGATCTATCGAGCTTTGTAGCGGGTGGCACCGGATTTGTCCATTCCATCACAAAGTCTGCCAAGATCTAGGATTTGATCGCTGTACTAGCTGAGAAATGGATATCAAACTCGGCGAGCTCTATGGCCCATTTTGCTATTCGACCACTGGTGTCTTGATTTCTTAGGATCTCCCTAAGTGGAAAGTTGGTCGGGACTACGACCTTATGGGCTTGAAAATAGTGGCGCAGCTTTCTGGAGGCCATGAACAGGGAGTACAAGAGCTTCTGGACCTCGGGGTATCGCTCCTTTGGTCCATGCAAGACCTCACTGACATAGTAAATTGGTGCTTGCACCCATCTCTTTCAGCTGTTAACAGGTGCTTACGACTCTTGAGGTTCTTTGCTTGATACTAGCAATGATGTTTCCCTCGACCTTGGTGTGGTTAAGACAGATGGACTGGACAGATACTGCTTCAGCTCTTCGAAAGAGCGATTTGCTTCTTCTATCCATGTGAAACCATCATGCCTGCGGAGCGCCTTAAAGAAAGGTAGCCCACGCTCACCTAACCGGGAAATGAAATGACTTAGAGCCGCCATGCATCCGGTCAAAACTTGGACCTCCTTCACGCAACTGGGTGGTCACATTCTTTCAATGGCTTTAATCTTTTCTGGGTTTGCCCCGATACCTTGTGGGCCGATCATGTAGCTGAGCATCTTGCCCACCCTTACCCTAAAGACACACTTTTCAGGATTAAGCTTTATTCGATGCCTGTTGAGGTTACAAAAGGTTTCCTCAAGGTCGGATACATGACTTGAGGTGAGCTTGCTTTTGACCACTATGTCATCCACATAGACCTCTAGATTTTGACCTATTTGATTTGGGAAGGTCTTTTGCATCAGACGTTGGAAGGTCGCTCCAGCGTTCCTAAGACTGAAAGACATGGTCGTATAGCAAAACGTGCCGAATGGGGTAATGAAGGAAGTCTTCTCTTCATTTTCAGGTGATATGCTGATCTAATGGTAACCCGAGTAGGTGTCCAAAAAGCTCATCACCTGGGACTCCGCTATTGCATCAACCAACTAGTTTATGTGTGGTAGCGGGAAATTATCCTTAGGACATGCGGCGTTCAGGCTGGTATGGTAGACACACATGCGCCACTTGCCTCCCTTCTTGACAATGACCGGGTTCGCCAGCCATTCCGAATGCTCAACTTCCCGGACGAAGCCGGCCTTAAGGAGCTTGTCGAGTTCATCCCGGATAATTGTTTGCTTTTTCAGGGAAAAATGCTTGAGCTTCTGCCGCACAGATTTCTTATCAAGCCGAACAGCTAGCCTGTGCTCGATTACTTCCCTTGGGACTTCGGGCGTGTCGAACGGCTCCCAGGCGAATACGTCCGCATTCTTCCGGAGGAAAGTAATGAGCTCGAGTTCTTATTTGGGATCTAAGGAAGATCCTAAATGCACGACCTTGGTCGGATCCTCGCTGCTTAGCGGGACCACCTTGGTTTCTCCTCCTGGCTGGAGGGCAACTTTTGGCCAGGAATTCTTTGGCTTTTGGTCGGGACCGCGCTGAGGCAACTGCCCCACCATGTCAAGTGACTTTTTGTCACAATTCAGGGCCGCCTTCTAGTTCCTTTTTACGATGATTACCCTATTTGAACTGGGAACCTTCAAGCATTGGTACGCATAATACGTAGCAGCCATAAACTTGACAAGAGTCGGCCTGCCGAGGATGTCATTATAGGCTGACTCAAAATCGACTACTTCAAAGGTGATCATCTCCGTTCGGAAGTTGCTCGAACTCTCGAACGTGACGGGCAAGACGATCTGGCCAAGGGGCTTGACCGAGGTGCCCGGAATGATTCTGAAGAAGGGGACCGCTATGCTTTTGATCTTGGATCGAGGAACTTGCATCTCATCCAGGACCTTGAAGGAAATGAGGTCCAAAGAACTCCCGCCATCAATGAAGACTCACCCCACCGTAGTATTTCTGATGGTCAGATTCACGACCAAAGAGAGTTTCTAAGGCTTGGTCATTCCATGGGGACAATCATCCTTGGAGAAAGTGATGGGCAGTTCAGACCACCTGAGCTGCTGCACGGGGGGCTTGCCTTGAGTGACGTGGTGTACTTCCCGTGCTGCCTCCTTCAAATCCCTGTGGTATTTGTAGGCCGAGGAGCCCCCGAATATTACTGCAATATGATTGCGGGGCTCCTGGTACTCCATGTCTTCGTCGTCTTCATCTACGGGCCCTTTGCCCTTATTCTTGCTGCTCTCCCTTCTCTAGGAGTGTGGGCATAGTGCCCTTGCCATTGTAGAACCTTTCCAAGTGAAATGCCCAGGTCCTGCAATTATGAAGATCGTGCCTGTAGGCTTGATGAAGAGGGCAAAAACAATCGTTTGGCAGAATACCTTGGCCACTGCGATCTTGAATGTCGCGAACTTGGTCGTTGCGATTTTGGTCATTCTGTGCATTGAGGTGGTCGAGCCCTGCCTCTCTCTGTTCTTTGTATTTGTGGAGCCCGTGGCGAATGATGTGATGGCGCCACCATGCTCGTATGAGCGACCTCTTCTTCTTCTTAATCTTTTTCTCCACGGAGTATGGATTCTTCTTACTCGTGGAGCCTTCTAAGACCGGTTGAGGCGGCAACTTGCCTTCGTCCAGCATCTTCTTCCACTGGTCTGCCTCATCGGCATTTGCATATCGGTCGGCCATTCAGAACAACTCGTTGGCCGTCAGGTCTGGATGGATCTCTAGATCTTGCGTGAAGCGGATATCCCGAACTCCAAACTTGAAGGCACGGACGACCGCTTCATCTGAAATGCTCGGAATTGAATTCCTTACCTTGATAAATCTCTGGACAAAATGTCTGAAGGACTCCCCCTCGGTCTAGATCAAGCACTCGAGGTCACGCTCCTTGCCTGGGCGAATGTAGCAGCTTTGAAAGTTTGCCCGAAGCGCCTCACTGAGTTGCCTCCATGAGCGGATCGATCCCTCTTTTTGGTTGAAGAGCCACATCCGAGCAGCTCCATCCAAGACCATGGGGAGGAAGTTGGCCATAACTCATTTATCCCCTTCAGCTGCCAGAATTACAGTGGAGTAAATTGAGAGGAACTCATCTGGATTTTGAGTCCCGTTAAACCTTTCAATATGATCGGACTTGAATTTGCTCGGCCACGAAACGTCACGGAGGGATGCTGAGAAAGCTCGGCACCCGATGGCCGGGCTGTCGCGATGATCCCTCCGAGCATGGTGACCACGACGGTCACTGCCGCGATGACCCCCCACACGAGGACCAAGGCGAGAGAATACCTCTCCATATCAATGCGGCGGAGACCGCTCCGAGGTTGAGTATTCGGTGTGCCCATGACTGGATTGAGCATACCTTTGACCCCGCGAGGTTATCCGGGAATCGCTCTGAACATCCTCGCGGTACCGATCATACTTCCTGCGGCCTTCCCGAGCAAGACTTCGGGAGTCACCGTGTTGGGAGCGAATTGGAGAATGACGCCGATTATCTTGAGAAACGCTCCGGGCTTCCTTGTTGCAAGGGGATCCTGAATGCTTCATGTCGGTGGCGAGTTTCTCCAGATTTTCGGCTACGACCGCACCCATTGCCTCTAGGTCCACCTGATTGGGAAAATTTCGAAGGCCGTGCACGACCGTTGCTATAGCCTGCAACCGTTCAACGCTCTGCGGAACGGGAGGGGGTGATCTTGGCCGTCAGTCGCGCACGTGCTCCGGCGAAGGGTGCCCGCGTGAGCTCCCGCGAGTTGAGGATTCAGCCCTGGCGCCCATCTTTTCTCGAGCTTGGCGACGGATGCTCGCTAGGATTCTGTTCAGAGACGCCTCCAGATGGCTCTTGGCTGCCTCGTAGTGACGATGACGAGCAGCCCCTGAGGATTCAACCTTGGGATCTTTTTCTCCTCTCGCCATGTTGACATCGCGAGAGTACAGAGACATCAAGGCGACATCATGGTGTCTCCTCGCACTGCAGCAGCCGGGGAAGGACTCCCAGGCTCAGTGTGACCTTCTGGGTCAGCCACACCAGCTACGTCTTCATCGGCGTAGTACATGTCATCATCTTCAACATCGTTGAAGGCGCAAAGGTCTTGACCATACTGAGAATTCGGCATCTTCAGGGATTCTCCACAAAAGGATTCATCAGTCAATCCCCACGGACGGTGCCAGCTGTCGACGTTTGGAAAATGGGTTCCTCGCCGAATTTACTTGTTGATTGAGGGATCAACTAGGGCCCCTTTTCCACGGAGAGTTTACGTTCGAAGAATGCTATTAGGATGTTGTACTCGAAAGGACAGTGGACAAGGAATTTTTATACTGATTCGGGCCTCTCACGATCGAGATAACAACCCTACGTCCAGTGATTTTGCTATTGCTTGGATTCTTACATAAGGGGTTGTTTGCAATGTGTGTGTATGCTCTCTTTTTCCTCTTTCTTTTCTATGATCTACCAAAGGAGTATTTATAGGCGACTGCAGCAACTATAACCAAATAACGCGCCATTACTATGCTTGAACGTAGATGTAACTGTCTCCCCTGATTTTCGCCATACTGTGTCGTGGACATTATGGGCTTAGATCGTGGCTTAATGGTCTTTTGAACTGCAGCATAATTATCGTCACGCCGTCTTTATGGATCAAACAGGACCTGCCAGACATGCTCGGGATTTTGCCTCGACCCTGACCGACCGCTGCGCGCGCCCGAAAAAGCATGCTCGGGGAATTAAGGCACATGTTCGGGGATGAGCTTAAGCATGGTTGGGGCGGACCCTCTAGCCAACACATCCGAAGATCATCCTCGAGGATACCATCCGAGGGTATGCATGGTCAGCCGAAAACCGACTGCCGGGGTACAGTAGTCTTTATGGAAATTATCCAATCCCCGACAAGTTTGTTGTAGGATAATCGCGTGTAGCAGGATGAATTCGATGCCGTGTAGATTGTCGCTGGCAGACGATCACGATCGGTACCCACGGTAGAGTTTCATGCTGATAACATGTTGTAAAACGTAGTCGTTCACCCGCTCGAATCGACTGCACGTAAGTAAGAATACGCGAATCAAGAATCAAGAATACATATAATATAGGGATGAAAATCTCTCTCTTTATTAGATTGATTAATTACAATAAAAAATATCCAATATATATAAAAAAATTTAAATTTATCCACATAGATAAGAGATAGAATCCTAAACCGAATACGGTAGCATCCTATGTCGTAACAAAAACACCTCTCCGCATATAAATATACGGGAGAGGCTCTTCTCCTTTCTGAATAACCGGAGTCGACGACAGCTCGCCACCATTCCCACCCAGTTCCCAAGGTTGCAACTCCGCAACTTGCGAGAATCAGATGAACCCATCCATCAGATAAATTCTAGTACGATGATCGGACTGTATCTTAATTCCGTGTGATCCCGATGCACCTGGGCTACTCTTGATTTTTTTCCCCGCAACTTGGATCTCCTTTTTTTGGTTGGGCGGATAAGAAGTTTAGGGGAATCTCATGAAATTGGATCGGTTGTTTGACCCTTTTGAGTCGATCTGTGTGGGATAGGAAAGTTCTTTTGTTTGTCCATGAGTGTTCGTTAGTTCCTCTGGTTCTTTGATGGCGATGGTGTCGTGCGGAGCAGGGGATTGGGACGCTGAATTGGGGAATTGAGGTGTTGGATGTCTTAAAGATGGGATTTTGTGATCTGGGTGTGGATTGTGTAGTGGAGCTGTAGCTTGTGTTGTCATGATCATGGATCATCTTGATTCACCTTGTTTTTCTTCCCAGCTTTTGTTGCATTCTGAGTTGGGCATGATCGAGAGTAAGAAAGACCCTTTTGGTGGAAGATTGATCTGTGCTGGTATTGTTTTGGTGATATCATCTATGGTCAATTCATGGATTGTCTTGTGCTTGTCAGTCGCCCCTTGGCTCTTGCAGTTTATTCTGATGCTAATTTTGTTGGCCATGTCTTTGATGACTGATAAGTAACTCTTGAAGAAAAGAAATCATGTGTTGAATTGGGGCACATTACTGAACCTGTATTGTCTGTTTGAGGAGTTGCCATATTGATGCATGCTTGGCTCTCCTAACTATTGCTGCCATCAGGCATAGCTGCTGAATTATAGGATGCCATTTTTGGCATGCTATATGATTAGTCTGTCTTCAGATAACAACTTAGAGAAACAAAAGTGTGTACATGATCACCTAAGTCGTCGTTGCTTTCCTTTAAATGCAGTGAATAACTTCTTTAGTAAGCATAAATGCATTGTCACTTAACTGACAAGTAGCCATATTACTCAATTGTTTTGTTATTCTTGTCAGACTGAGTTCTCTGCTCCAATTGATCTACATCGCAAGGGCACTGCAAGAATCAGGCAGTTCCCGATGGATGCCACTGCAAGTGGAAACTCACCTGTGATAGAGTTCCACAACGTTGCCGATGAGCCAACCTCTCATTCATCTCCGTTGCATACAGCACTGGAACGCTCACAGCGCCATTGCTATGGGAATGGAACCCCAGGTGAATTCCCCCTTGCTGTGTGCCCCTCCATTATCCTCCATGTGCTCTCGGCCTGTGAGCTAGACCCTAAAGATCTCGCCGCTCTGGAGGCAAGTCACACACCTATACTCTTATGTTTCCATGTTTTAACGGACGCTGCTACTGACGATGAGCTTCTCTGGCGTGTCAGGCTACATGTATATTCTTCAGTAAACCTGCAAACTTTGCACCAAACTTTGCGTTATCACTTCCAGAGCTTGCGGCATATGATATGTGCCAGAAAAGAACCATGTTTAAGCTGATGAAGCAAGAGGAAAGGGAGTGTCTGAAAGAACGGTGTGGGGGCTCTTGGAAGCTTGTTATTAGGTACATTTTGGTTAGAGAGAGGAATTGCTCTCGGGTGATCGCCGGCCCGGGCCACAGTATTGTTGTCACCACAAATGGAGGTGTATACTCATTTGGGGCGAATTGCTCGGGCCAGCTTGGCCTCGGGGATACAGAAGACCGGTTCAATCCATGCCTTATTAGGTAATCTGTTGTTTGTTCGTAAATAAGAATTATTCACCAATATCATGAACTGTCATCTCCTTTTTAGGTCCCTGCAAGGCATCAGAATCATACAAGCTGCAGTTGGATCAAAGCAGACAATGCTTGTGAGTGACACAGGAAGCGTCTATGAATTTGGGAAGGGTAGCTTCAGGGGTGCGGAGTTCTTTGTGGCTGCTGACACTAGTCACATTACAACTCCTAAGATAGTGGAGTCACTAAAGGGTGTGTTTGTAGTTCAAGCAGCCATAGGTGGTTATTTCTCTGCGGTTCTATCTAGAGAGGGTAAGGTTTACACTTTCTCATGGGGGCAAGCCGAGAGGCTCGGCCATAATTCAGATCCTTCGGATATTGAGCCTCGTCTTCTCTCTGGGCCGCTTGAGGATGTTCTTGTTGCACAAATTTCTGCGGGGAATTGCTATCTCCTTATGTTGGCCCACCAGCCAACTGGAATGTAAGTTTCTGCTCCTGTGCCCATTATTCATGACTGATAGTATCATGATTCTATATATTCTCCAAGTTTTGTGGGAAAACAATAGCATCTTGTCCTTTATGTTGCATGGAATATTCAAAGAATTTAATTTTCTGCCTATTCTTGGTGCTGCAAATTTATACTTTGAATTAGGGCAGAACGCGGTAATGCTTAAGAATTTAAAATAGACATCTTATCAATTATCATGGCACACCAGTAGGATTCTTTGATAAATAAAGAATGCAATCTTTAGAAGGAATTTTGAGGTCTGAATTGTTTGGAATTTGGAGTGTTCATTCTCTGATGATGATAAAAGTTGATCTCTGATTGATCATCATACTTTTCATGTCTGGACTCTGGATGTTTTTAACAGTGCGTGCCAATATGCAGGTCAGTGTATTCTGTAGGTTGTGGTTTAGGAGGCAAGCTTGGCCATGGATGCAGAAATAACAAGGGCATGCCCAAGTTGATTGAACATTTTCAGACCTTGAACTTAAATCCGGTTTCAGTTGCAGCTGGCACTTGGCATGCTGCAGCCCTTGGTGATGACGGGCGTGTGTGCACCTGGGGTTGGGGCCATACTGGTTGTTTGGGACATGGTGATGAGCAATACAAAGCTCTCCCTACGGTAGTAGAAGGATTGAGCAACGTGAAGGCTGTGCATCTCTCCACTGGTGAATACACCACCTTTGTTGTTGCAGATATTGGGGATGTCTACTCTTTTGGATCTGGTGAATCCTTGAATGTAGGTTTCCAGGTTCGATCCTTCTCTCTTATTCATACTTGAAAATGCTGACAATTATCTCAAATCAAGAATTAGCCACCCAATAACCAATTGTTGCCTGTTAAACTGATCTTTACTATAATGGATGGACCGATGGATCAAATTGCGCCCGTCTTTTACCTTTTTGAAGTTGACTACGTTTGACCAAGTTACTAGTTCTACTAAGTTACCACCTCTGCACTCATGCTAGTAAATAGGCTGCAAGAGAAAAGATGAGCCGTGATCTTGACAGATTCATATTAGTCTTGTGAACTAATGGGCTGAAAAGATAGATTTTTTGCTTAATGCATGTATGTTTCATATCATCATTGTTTTGAAATATCTAATGATTGTTCTCAGGAGGACGACGAAGCAGACAATGCAGATTTTTCAACCCCCAACTTAGTTGATTCCCTTAAGGTGTTAAATGAAAAGGCTGTACAGATTAGCCCAACAAACGCTTCGTATTGGCTTAACGCAGATACGGGATACTCGCATACATTTGCGCTCATGGAGTCTGGTAAACTGTATGCCTTTGGGGGAGGGATCAAAGGCCAGCTTGGTGTCAAGCTTGCCGAGGGTCAAGAAAGAGTGCAGAACCCAGTGTGCGTTCCCATCGATCTCCACTAATTCCACAGGCATTCTGGCAATCGTTTGCGATGATATATGTTCCGCTTCAGCCATTCCGATCACACAGTGAAAGCAGTGGTAAGCATCTCCTGGATTTCATAGGAGGGACTCATGGTAGGATGTAAATATTAAGGGGGCTTTCCTTTGGTTCATCTGAACTTTTGATGTAACAAGCTGGTTCTTGGTAGATCCTTATTTGGTCACACTGATTGCGACAATGATACTGCAAGTCCTGACTGGTTTGAACTTAAATCAACGTAATCTGCAACAGTTCGGTTCGCAGACTAGGTAGATGGTAATCGTTCTCAGTGTTCATGTTCGATTTTTTGAAATAAATACATTTTAAAAATAATTTTGCAAAAATGATACGCCAAAAATTTGTCCTTACAAAAGGTTTGCACCTTTGTCACTATTTCAATTAGCGATAAAAGATATATCGCCAAATGAATTGGTGATAGACCTTCTATCACTATTTGAATTGACGATAGGGTTCTGTTACTAATTCAAATAGCAACAAAAGCGTCAGTCTTGTCGATGAAATGAATTTATGACAAAATAATCCATCGGCTAATTCAATCTACGATAAAATAGACCTCTGTCGCCATTTCAAATAGTGACGGTGGTGTATTTTTATAATTTTTCTTGTGTATTATTTTTGTAAAATTATTTTTAAAATGTATTATTAAAAAAAGAATTCGTTCAATGTTCTGTATCTGTACCAAAATGCATTGAAATACATGTACGCGGAAGAGTCTAAAAAGAAGTGATACATTCCAGAACTTAAAATTAGAGCTCTTTAACTATACAATAAATTTATATTATAGACCGTTCATTATTTTATCTAATAGAACAAATTAGCTAGTATTTATTTATATTTTTCTAATAGTACAGTAGTCACCATGGTGCAACGAAATTTCTTGGTGATCCTATAGCAGTGCGAATACATCAGATCGCGAAATTCGTATGGAAGATTGCCGCTGTACGCAAGGTTCAAATTTCTCTAAAATTTTGTAAAATCTCGGCGAAATCTTGGATTTCGACTAAGGCTAAGATTCAAAATACCAATAGAATGAACACAATTCAAAAATTAGGGTTTGCTATAGTAATTTTGGTAAATTTCCGCAAAATCTCGGTGATTTCGGCCGAAATTATGGCATTTTGAACCGGTTTGCATGGTTTTTGGACTAGATTTCGCAACATTTTTTTGGAGAATCATAATGCCTTTTATGTGGATTACAAGTAAAAAATTCGGAAAAAAATACATATACAAATTATGTAACCCTAACCCTAAACCCTAAATTGGATTTAGGCTTTAAACGATATATTTCGGCTTAAATCCTAAATCCTGATTTAGATTTCGGCCTAAACTCTAAACCTTAACTTGGATTTTGGTCTTAAATAATATATTTTGGTTTAAACCCTAAATCCTAACTTGAATTTCGACCTTAAATTGTATTTTAGCATAAACCCTAACATGGAAATTTTATATGTGAATACATGTGAAGAGTTTGCAAAATAAAAAATACATAGACAAATTATGTAACCCTAAACCCTAAATTGGATTTCGGCCTTAAATTATATTTCGGTGTAAACTCTAAACTATAACTTAGATTTCGGCCTTAAATGATATATTTTGATTTAAACTAGCTTGGATTTTGGCCTTACATGATGTTTTTCGACATAAATCCTAAACCCTAACTTAGGAATTTTGTGTGCAAATATTTAGTATTTTACGTTCGAACACATAGAAAATGTAGATAAATGCTTGCATGATTTTTTAATATTTTTTCCTAATTCTTTCTAGCCTCAGGAGAGTATTTCACAGGGGTTGGAAATCACTGAAATTTCGGTCGATTTTGACCAAAATTTCGGTTTTCCTGATTTCAATTTTTCTTTTTGAATTTTGCTCAAAATTCCGAAATCTTGCTGAAATTTTAGATTTCAACCGTCCTAAGGGTGTGTTTGGTAGGGCTCTAGCTCCACAAATCCGTGGAGCTGGAACTATGAATATATTAAAAGTGTTTAGATGGATCATTTTATTTATATTTTAGACCAAAAATATAAACTTAATTCATTTTATTTTAGTCTACAAATTTTAGATCTCAGGTGAAGTTGGGATCTGAAACTCTACCAAACAGAGTCTAAAATGTGATCCGAAAACAAAATTTAAAACTTTAACTGTACGCGTGTTGCGTCGAGTGTATGCCGTCCAGGGATAAACTTTTCGTTTGAAGAAAAATTTCGCCAACCTCCGAAATCCGAAATTTCGTCCGAAATTTCGGTTTTTCGGCCGGAGGACATTCAAAATTCAAATTTCAAATTTCAAATCCGGTTAGATTTCCACCGAAATTTCCGAAATTTCGCCGAAAATACCCGAAATTTCGCCGAAATTTCCCGAAATTTCGGTCAAAATGAACTGACTGAAAATTGGTTCAAACGATGTCAAAAAATTTTGAATTTTTTTTTGTAGGTTTCTGACACATTAGAGATGTTCTCATAAAATTTTCAGATGATTATCAGTTCTGTGGATTTTTAAAAAATTCAAACATTGGTACTGTCCCGATGAAACGTTGATTGGCAAGTTTGAACCGGATGAAAAATAGTACAAACGATGTTACAAAATTTTGAAATTTTTTTGGGAGATTCCTGACATACTTATGATATTTCTATAAAAATTTTAGATGATGATCAAATGTGAGGAATTTTTAAAAATTCAAAAATAGAGAGAGTTGAAAACTAGTACTTTGA
Organism: Guadua angustifolia; assembly: GCA_036346375.1. Taxonomy (NCBI): domain Eukaryota; kingdom Viridiplantae; phylum Streptophyta; class Magnoliopsida; order Poales; family Poaceae; genus Guadua; species Guadua angustifolia. The sequence continues at coordinate 22,777,698 of CM070502.1, forward strand.
ATGTTACAATTTTTATAAATTCCTGGAGAAATATTTTGAGACGAAAATTTTACATAATAATCCTTAGCTCAAATGAATTTGAAAAACAAAATTTCAAAAAGTTATAAAAATATTTGAAAAACAAAGTTACGTTCGGCATGCTTTCTTAAAGTTGGCACCGTTATCAGTAACCAACTGGACGACATGCTCCGCCCCAATTTCGTCACGCACAACCTTTGTTATCTCAGCTAGTAGGTATTGGTGGTCCTGGATCTTCCCTGCACATAAACAAGCCATGAGTTAGTCCCAATTTTTGCAGAGGTTTGTCAGGCTAAGATAAGGGCTCAGTACAATTTTAATATTATTTTTGTTATTGTCTTACTTTTACTTCGTTGTTTTTACCATTTTACCATTTCAATATATTTAGCTTTTCTTTTAAACACAAATGCCCAAAGAAAATCCAATAATGCAGTACCTGATGCATTGACCGTCTTATGAAAGAACATGGTCCCATTGCAATAGACCATGAAGTTGATAATGCTCTGTCCCGTAGGACCAGTCCAGGCGTCACACATGACTGTAACACCAAATGTGGCCCAGTCATCCCTGAACTTCCGAAGGTACTGAGAAATCTCTCGCTCATTCTCGTCCAGGTACTTCCCATCTATCTCGAAGCCCCGTGGTGCATGAACCCCTGGGCCTAGCTCCTGTGTCACCTTGATTGCACCTGACCATTGCGAGCATGACAGGAGAGGTTAGGACAATCATCACACAGGTTGTAACTTACGACTATACAATCATTTCGTACACATGAAATATGGGCATCCATTTTGATTCTGGAATTGCATTTGCATGAGCCCACTTGGACCATGCCCTCCCAACCACACCCGTTTATCCTTCTTGAGGCGGTGTCAATACGGAAATTTCTGCGCATGGCGGTACTCGTGCAAGATCAACATCGATGGGAGCTTGTCGTGTTGATTTGCTCCTCCCAAATATTTCGCTAATAGTGGATTGCACCGATGACTTCTTTGCACCACTCCCAGACCCCGAACCTGCGGTGAAACCTTGGCTCCTGAGGTATGCCTCCTCTTTGGAGGCTCTTAAGGCCGCCTTCATCCGGTCATGCTCTGTACGGTAATCACTCGCGAAGGCATCCCAGGTCTGCTGCGGCCTCCTCCTTACGGAGCCGCACTACCTCCTTCTCCTTCTTCTTGTCCTGGAATCCATGGAGGGTCGCGAGCATGGCCTGCCTAACCGCTTTAAAGGCATTTGGGACGAGCCCTCACTTCGCTTGTGACTGGCCACCCAGTGTTGCTTGAGACGTGTCGCCCCTCCACCCTTCATGGCGTGATTGCAGTAGTGACACTTCGACCCGGTGCCGACACGCTCTCCGTGGTCCCATACGCTACCCAAACTATCATCCGCCATCACTAGAGCACACAGCGGAACACGATTTCTGAAGAAACATGTTTGAATTAAAAACAAAGATATATGAGTTTCCGACAAAGATAATGAGAGATTTTAATTAGTTACGGTAAGTTACTTCCTTCATTTTTAATTTTGCATGGCTACTTAAAATCTCGGTAAGTTACCGTTCTAATTATGGCACAACCTCAATTCAAAAGCACATGCGCTTAAGAAGCACTGACCATATATACATGGTGTGTTTGCAGAGATATGGGCATAGCATAAATATATGGCCAGACATGGTAGTGTGATGGGACATAGCATAAATATATGGCCAAACTACAGATATTGGGTTTCTGGTGAGAGGTGGTACAATCGCACATCTTCCATGCATGCTAGTACAATCGCACAAATGTACAGAACTACAGATGCACTCCTACATATTTTAGGTTTACTTAATGTATTAAACTAAGTTAATTAACTACTGATTAGGCAACCTAAAAAACTACATTTCCATGAATCAACCAAAAACTAAGTTAACTGAAGTACTAAACTGCATTGTTATTTATGAAAGTACTGTACGAAAGCTTCTCAACAAATATTGCATAACTTGCCATGAACTCATAAACAAATATTGCATAACTTATACAACATAATGTGTTTGGAAGCTAACCTTTTCTTTGCACAAATGAAATCCAGAAGATTGTACAGAAAGCTCAGATGCTGGAGCAAGAACTTGAGCACAAGATCAACAAAGAGGTGGGTAACCTTCCCTGCAGTTTGAAAAGGATATTTCACAAGAAATGAAGAACACTATTTTCAGAGAATGATGCAGTGGTACTTCCTTCTCATCAACCAAAAATCAATGCAAAAAAACTAGCCGAAAATTTTTTTTTTCACCCGAAATTTCGCTGGCTGATCCCGAAATTTCGCTCCCTGATCCCGAAATTTCGGTACTCCAACCCGAAATCAGTCTCAAATTCACCGGAGCTGGCCGGATCCGGCCGGAGTCTGGGCGGATTGCGCAGAGGACGAGAGCTTCGGTCTGGGAGAGGTGATGAATGAGAGGAAAGAGATTCAGCCGAATGGTTGTTTGTCTGGAGAACTCAATTATTGAAGTAACGGGTGAATGAGCTTCTGTCACAAAGTGAAAGGAAAAGAAATGAGCTTTTTCCTGTTGAAAGATTCTTATTCCATGTGAAACTGGGAAAGTAGTGAAAGCAAAAGTTAAAGCAAAGTGACAAAGTGAAAGAGCCAGGAGTGTTGTCCATGCATGGCCAATAATTCAAGAGATCAGCTGCTTACTGTGAGCCCTAATGAGTCACGATACGACGTATCATTTGATGTAACCACTGAAATGATACATAAAATGATACAGTTTTTACGTATCATTTTATGTATCATTTCAGTGGTTACATCAAATTCGAGCTAACGAGCCATTATTATTAGCCATGTGCATGCTTGTCCTGGCATAAAACGATACGTAAAACGATACATGAAATGGTACATAAAATGACGATATTTTGTAACTATTGTAACTACTTTCAACCGGATGAAAAATAGTACAAACAATGTTAGAAAATTTATAAATTTTTTGTGGAGATTCCTGAGATATTTATGATATTTATGTAAAAATTTCAGATGATGATCAAATGTGAGGAATTTTTAAAAATTGAAACATTGGTACTGTCTTGGTAAAGCGCTGAGCGGCAAGTTTCATCCGAATGAAAATTACAACAAACGATGTTATAAAATGTTGAAAATTTTTATGGATGGTCCTGACACAACCATAATATTCTCATAAAAGTTTCATATGATGATCAAGTATCATGAATTTTTGAAAATTCCAACAGTGGTACTATCTGTTAAAAGGCCGATGATCAATAATATATTTACTTTAGCAATAAGAAAGGTTTAAATTTTTCAAAAATTTTACATAAGGGTGACAATGAAATGGTTAATATCTCATAAAAATTTTGAATTATTATCATGCTCCAGAAAATTTATAAAATTCGTAGAAGGCACAGTGCCATTTATGTTCTTTCTCTGTTTGATTTTTGAAATATAATACAACAAATTAAGTTCAATGCTTACTGCATTGATAGATTTTATTGACCAAACCAAGAAAGTTGAAATTTTTTGAAAATTTTATATTATCTTCCCCAGCAATAAATTCATCAACACTAAAAATATTAGAAATTAATAAATTAATTTAAGATATTTAAAATTCAAATACAGAGAGTTGAAAACTAGTACTTTCAATGTTAGAATTTTATAAATTCCTGGAGAAATATTTTGAGACGAAAATTTTACATAAGAATCCTTAGCTCAAATGAATTTGAAAAACAAAATTTCAAAAAGTTATAAAAATATTTGAATTGCCTGATAAATCCTTAGCTCAAATGAATTGATTTTTGAAATATAATACAACAAATTAAGTTTACTGCTTACTGTATTCATAGATTTTATTGAGCAACCAACTAAGGTTGAAATTTTTTGAAAATTTTGTATAATGGTACTGAGGAAGTTATTAATCTTTCATAAAATTTTTAGATGATGATCACACTCGAGAAAATTTACAAAAATCTAACAAATTTACTGTCCCAATTATGTCCATTCTGTTTTTGATTTTTTAAAGATAACAAATGATGTTAAATTATTTTGAAAATTTTTGTCTATGATACCAAACAACAAGGGATGGTACCATAATTTTTTCAGATGATTATCAGGCCTGTATAATTTTTTAAAAATCTGACAGTGTTTCTGCCCGAATTTTAAAAAATCTCAAAAAATTAGTTTTTCATCAAATTTTCATGGAACAAGACCTTCTTAAGGGTTATTGGACCCATTCCGTTCAAATCCGGCCAAAAAATTTGAAAATCCGGACTCCAAACCCGAAATTTCGGCGAAATTTCCCGAAATTTCGCCGAAATTTCCGAAATTACTGTTCAGCACTGTAGCAAAATCAAATTTTTTTTAAATTTTGAATTCGGCCGGGATATATAAATTCGGAGGGGGCCGAAAACCGAAATTTCGGCGAAATTTCGCCGAATTTCGCCGAAAATTCAATCCCTGATGCCGTCCCAGCTGACATGCTCGTCGGGCCTCGCACAGCGCACACGGCTGTCCCTTCACCGCCGCACATCCTATCCATGTCGAAGCTGTGCGGCGCATCCCCCCGCCCCGCAGCACGCCTTGATCAGCGCCGCCCAGTCGATGCTCAGCTCTCGCGCGTGCTCGAGCATCAGGTCGTACGTGGAGTGGTACTCGATGTACGTATCTCATCACTGCATCCGGGTATAACTCGCGCAGCTCCTGCTTGCGACGGTTCAGCAGCGCCAGCGGTACTCTTGCAAACTTTCTTTTTTCGCTTTTGACTCTTTCTTTAATAAAATTATAAATTTAACTCCCGTGTTAACCGTATAAGTACTGGTAGATGACACGTATCGCCGGCACTCGACTACTATGGCAGACAAAATACCGTGATACTTGAGCTCAGCAGTACAGAGTACTGCGGTGCCTAAGCTCGCTAGGTACCTGCCGAGATAAGAAAGTGCAATATGCGATATATGTTATTGGGTGGTACTTCTACTGTGAAAAAAATGACTTAATTTCTTTCAAAAAGAGACCAAAAGGAAGAAAAAAGTGAGCAAGGAATGGAATATACTGAGGCTTCCAACAGCTAGTCGTGCATCCACGAGAAGCAGTTGAGGCCAGAATTCAAAATCTAGCTAACATTTCAGAAATCTTGGCAGAAATTTTGGCTTTTGACCTGGGCTAAGATTTCAAATCTCGGCGGGATAAAAAAAATTGAAAATTTTCAAATTACTATAATGATTTCAGGATTTTTTTGGGATGAGATTTCGGGTTTTTTTGACTGAGACGATCACAAATTCGACCGATTTTCGTATTTGTAGGACCGGATTTAACACCAAATTTTTTATGGCAAATTGTAATGCATTTTCTAAGGAATACATGTAAAAATTTTACATATATATATATATATATATATATATATATATATATATATATATATATGTGTGTGTGTGTGTGTGTGTGTGTGTGTGTATGCCTTTATGTGTGTGTGTAGAGAGTTTTTCTATTATAAGCTTCAAAGCACCAACACATCTGTGCTTTGCAATCCAGGCCATCGGATCATCCCTCCCCTACTGTCCAATGTGGTTGCCATCCGTGCTCCTTCGTCGGCTCGACCGGACCCAAACCCGCTCCCCCAACCCGCGCCGCTCTCCATCGTGCGTCTCTCCACCGCGACCACCTAGGCGATAGGCAAAGATCAGCCACTTGTCGGTATTCCGGCCACGTTGAAGGAAAGGGCTGGCCAAACCGGTTGACAGGGCCGCATGAGGTCTTCCCACAGCTATTCGAGGTAGTAAGTCCTCCCACTTTCAACTAAGTATTGCCCACCTCCTTCATCGGATTGATCGACCACCTCGACGTCGTCGTTGTCTTTGAATGCTAGGAATCGACTAGCCGAACATTTTTGTTGGTGACGTGAATGCCCTATAGCCACGATGGCAGCAACACCATTATCAGCTACATACCTAGGCGAGTCAGCAACACAAAGATTTGAATTATAGGTATGAATTGCAATTAGACGTACATGTATTGGTAGTACTTCTGTTCCAACGACCACTAAGTGATGAATTTTCTGACTTATAGAAGGATATTGCTAATCCCTACACTGGCATGGAGGAAGATATTCTTAGTGATGGCGAAGATAACTGCTACAAGCCATATGTTGGGTAAGAATTTATTTCTAAAGATGAGGTTTATACTTTCTACAATAAGTATGCCAAAAGAGTTGGTTTTAGTGTTCAAAAAGCAAGCCAAACAAAATCAAGAAAGGTGGTGACATCTACTAGGTTTACCTGTAGTAAAGAGGGTATATCTGAGCGACAAAAAAAATCAAAGATGTCGGCTGCAAATGCAAGTGTTGAAAAAAGCCTTGAAAAATTGAAGTCCATCACAAGAGTTGGGTGCAAGACTTCATGTAGGGTGAGGCGCACGAAAGCCGGCATGTGGCAAGTAAGTGCATTTGAGGAGAAACATAACCATCCTTTAGTAATCTCTCCATCCAAAAAGCGCAATCTAAGGTCACATCGGTGCATAACTGAGGAGGACATGAGTATGATTCATAATTTAAATGCCCAAGGAGTGGAACCATCAAAGATTTATGAGTACATAGGTTCTAAGCATGGCGACAAGAAAAATTTAAGGTTGACAAAGAAGGATATAAGCAATGTGATTTCAAAGAAAAATTGATAACTAGATAGATGTTATGTTGAGACTACCCTAATACATTTTTGGAAAACAAACAGGACGAAGATCCAAAGTTCTTCTATGCCATAGATGCTGGAGAAGATGGTGTAGTAACAAACATGTTTTGGGTGGATGGAGGAGGGAGAAGAGCCTACCAAGAATTTGGGGACGTGGTGACCTTTGATATGACATACAACACCAACAAGTACAGCATGCCATTAGTCCTATTTATTGGAGTCAATCACCATAGGCATTCCATTTTTTTTGGGATGGCTTTGCTTAGGTTGGAGGAAGCTAAGAACTTCATTTGTCTATTTAAGACATAGTTGTCAGCTATGAATGAGAAACACCCAATAGCCATTATCATTGATTAAGATCTGGCCATGAAAAAGGCAATTGAACAAGTTTTTCCTCAAACTATGCATAGATGTTGTCAATTGCATGTCATGAGGAAGGCAAGAGAGCATTTGGGAGTAATATATGGCCAAAAGACAGGATTTATGGATGAGTTGGGTGCTGTAATTAATCACAGCAATAATGAAAAAGAGTTTGTCGAGAGGTGGATGACCATGCTTGACAAGTATAACTTGTTGAGTAATAATCATTTAAAGGTTATCTTTCAGAAAAGAACATAGTGGGTCCCCGCCTTCTTCCGGAACACTTTTTTTGCTAACATGTCAACAATGCAAACGAGTGAAAGCATGAATGCTATTTTGAAGTTATGGCTTTCAAACCACACATCTATTTATCAATTTGCATGCAAAATTGATAATTTGATAGAAGGCATTTGGCAAAGAGAAAGTGATGAGGATTTAAACAATATGAATGAGATACCACACATTCATAGTCAATACCAAATCGAAGTTGAAGGACGTGAGGTATACACTAGAGCCGTATTTAAAGTATTTAGGGAGTTAGTAGTGGATAGCAATCTTGGAACCGTGAAAGAAGTTAGTAAGGATGTGACTTATGAAGTGCACATTGCAAGTTATCCATTCATACAAAATTGGATCCCAGAGAAGCACATGATAGAGGTGGATGTGGCAACCCAAAGTTTTAATTACAGCTACAAAGGCTTTGAATTTTAGGGTCATCTGTGTTCTCATGCAATGAAGGTAATGCAGTATGTTGGGGTGACCCATCTTCCTTCCAAGTACATATTGAAAAGATGGACTAAAGATGCAAATGTGGTGATCAAATGTCCGGTTTGTGAAACAATCAACGAAGAAGGTGAATCACAACAATTGAAGGAATATAGGTTTGCATTCTTGAAAGCTGAATTTTTAGATATAGCGAAGCATGCATCGCAATCTCCCAAAGTATTTGCAAAAATAAAACATTTAGTAGCTGGCTTAAAAGAAGAATTATGTGGAAGGGAAACTGATAAGGACTTGCATGTAGAAAGCACAGGCATGAAAACCACTCCAATGCAACAACCTCAATTCTATGATCCACAACAATCACACTTCAAAGGAAAAAGAAATAAAGCAACTAGATTTAAACCGGCAACGGATGCAAGCATTAAGAAGAGATTGAAACCTATCAATGAATCAAAAATCAAGAAAAGAAGGACATGCAGCCATTGCTACAACGCAAGGACATGCCCCTTAGTAAGTATTTTTCAAATTTTGAGGGCTATGTGGAGCAAGTAATCAGCTCTTGTGATTTCAAATTTTGAATGCAGCGAAACAAAATTTGTAGCAAAGGAACAAGTGCAAAGGATGCAAGTGAATCAAGTGAAGAAAGTGAAGAAGAAGGAAGTCAAGAAGAAGCAAGTGAAAACGAAGTGAACAAGATGACATGGAAGAAATCTGAGTCTGACTGATGACAAAGACAATCAATTTGTTGCAATGCATATGTTTGTCCCCAAGTGTTTTTGTATTTTGAGGGATATGATGCTTGTCATAACTTGTCAGCTCAATTGTAATATTTTGAAGCTCATATATTCTGAAGCTTATGTGTATAGACCACATCTTGATGATGTATATTCTAAAGCTAATATATATGTGTCTAGATGGTTTAGATTCTGTTCATGATCAATTTGGTTCGCATTCTTTAGTTTCTGTTTAGATTCTGCCATGATTTATTTTGTTGTCATGCACTTGGACAATTCTGTCCATGATCAATTTATTTTGTTTAGATTTTGTCCATGATTCATAACTTCTTGACGATTCTTTGAAAAAAAAGAAGTGCTTGTTGCAGCTAAACATGCAGCCATATGTTTCTTTACAATTTCATACATGAGGTCCATACAATCTGACAAAATTCAGCATTTTGAACAATTTGAATTATATTCTGAACAAAATTACATTCCCAACAACACCATTCTTTACAATTTACAGCATGTTCAACTTGTATATATCAGGTCTATACAATCTGAACAAAATTCAACTCTTGACAAATTACAACGTTCTGAACAATTCGAATTACATTCTAAACAAAATTACATTCCCAACAACAGCACCCTTTACAATTTGAATTACATTCTGAACAAAATCACTTTCTTTATAGCACACTCAAATTCTATACATCATGGAAATTACAGATGGAATTTTAATCCCCACAACACCATTCTGAACAAAATCACATTCAACTGAACCATACAAGTTAAACTCGATTCAAATAGTAAGAGCTCCCAATGCACAAACAATGCAAAGGAAGTTGCTCAAAGTTACCATCTTTCTAGTACTTCTCTGAGCCCTGCATAATTACCTATAACTTTGCATATATGCACCGCTGCAAAGATACCATCACAAATGATAATCTGATTGCTCTGACCATACAAGTAAACTTGCTCATATACATCATACAAATTCAAATTTACAACATGTCCAGATCATTCAAATTCCATACAGTATGTTCATAAGTCTGAAATTCAAATATAAATCATGTCCAGATTGTCAGCTTGCAAGTGAGCTTTCTCCATTAAATCTAATATGTTCAGATTACAGCAACACATCATCTCTTGATTACAAATTTAAATACAATACAAATTACAAGCAGATTACGCAGAGCATACATCATTGCTATACATCTTCAAAAAAACAGGCAAAATGCTCTTCATCTCCAGCTTAAGCTAGTGGTTATGTACAATCATCAGGTGATTGGAAATCCTTCATGTGTTTGAAGTGGATTTCAGCTTGTCGAACCGGTGCTTAACCTGCAAGAGCAAACCATGGACTTTTTTGAAAGGGACAAACCATGGACTTTGAAGCGGCTGGAGGTGAGGGGGCAGGAGGCTAGGGTTAAGCGGCAAGAAGGAGAGGCAGTTGGAGGTGAGGCGACCCTACTTGGGGAGGAGGAGACAAGAGGCGGCCAAAAGTGAGCTCCCAACGGTGGCGACTGCGCAGTCGGGAAAGGAGGAGAGGTGGCACTGGTTTGAGGGGAACTGTTGGGGGAGGGGAGAGACGGCGGCGCAGCTAAGTGATGAGGAGACACGGCGCTGGCTAGAGGGTAACTGCTACGGGAGGCGGCGACAGTGGTGTACCTGGGACCGACGGTGCAGCTTGAACCGGTGGCTAGGGTTTTGCCTATCGCCCTGGCAGCCACGGTGGAGAGACGCGCAATGGAGAGTGGCGTGGGTTGGGGGAGCGGGAGCGGGTCTGGGTCCGATCGAGCTGACGAAGGAGCATGCAATGGCAGCTGCATCGGATGGTAGGGGAGGGATGATCCGACGGCTTGGATTGCAAAGCACAGATGTGTTGGTGCTTTGAAGCTTACAATAGACGGAGCAGGATCCTCTCGTTCTGACTCTCTGCCGTCTGATCCTTGGCGTGGGTCCCACGCCACGCTGGGCCTGTGGCGGCGGCAAATGCAACGAGAGGGACGACGGCCGAGAATCTGCTTCCACAATAGACTATATATATTATGTAACCCTAGCTCGAAATTTAATCAATAAAAGTTGAACAAATACAATGACCTAAACCCTAACTTTAAATCTTAAGCAACCCTCAACAATCAAAGCTGCACCTTTTTCTTTAAGGTATTTTATAAATTCGTTTACATAGAATTACACATGCAATTTGAACAAAATTTTCCAAAATGCATGTACAACCAGTCCCGAGGCAACAACCATACATGGTGATTGAGGAGAGCGCATTGGTATACAAAGTGAACAAATACAAGTAGTATCTATTATAAACTAGCCAGCTAGTGCCTATGCAACATATATTAATTCCCTAGCGAGTAGCTTGGGTATCCCGTGTTAGAGTACTGCTCGATGCCCTACGAAGGTGATCAGGGTGGGTACAGTCACTATCAGAGTCACGACGGATTGAGCATGTCGTCGTTGTTTAGTTACACCGATCCATACACACGACATATACATGTTCAGTAGTTGCACCGATTGAAGAATCATTCAGCCTAGATGGCGCATTACGAACACTGAAAGTCCGCCTAGCTGCTGCATGAAATGAACTGTGATGAGTACAAGTAAGCACACGAGAGGAAGTATGGTGAGATCATTGTCGATGACACAGCAGTGGAGGTTGCACCGTATACGTACTACTACTCGTAGGTACGTCTATGCATAGTTGTCCACAAAATTCTTTTACTCATGTAGCATATCTTCGTGCAATACATATTCATGCTCCTTTAATTATGCCTCTTGCACGTAGTTTGAGCCGATTGATGGGCTGTAGAGTCATCTATGCATCGACAGGTATTTCTCTCTTTTATTATGTTTGAAATAATTATGATGGATGAAATACGATAGATGGAATGCATGGCACGGTTCCAAAGTAGTAATGTAACAGGATTTCAAAGGTTTTATGAATCGTCAATTGTCATGCAATGGGACGAACGCAACAACATGATATTCGTGAATGTGAATATCATCTGTGTCAATTTTATTTCATATTTATTATCTGTGATCATAGTATATATTAATTGTTACTAATTGCTGCCAATATTTCTAAATTTAAGGTATTTTATTTGCAAATACTTAGTATTTTGCATCCAAACAAATATGAAATGTAAATAAATGCTTGCATAATTTTTTTCATATTTTTCCTATTTTTTCTAGCCTCAAGAAATATTTCACAAGGATTAAAAGGGCCAAAATTTCAGTCATTTCAGCCACTAAAATACCAGATTTAAAATTTGAATTTTTAATTTCGATCAATTTTTGACCGAAATTTCGGATTTCAACCACGCAAGATTGAGTCGCGAAACGGAATTTGTAGCCTGGTTGAGGCCAACAGGCATCCACTTGCGCGTTTATTACGGCTTCGACTTCTTCCTAGGCCGGGGTCGTTGACTCGAATGCGTCATTCACCATATAGCCGTGTCGTCTGCCCTGAGCCGCCGCACCGCGACGGAAGTGGTTAACCGGGGAGAGAAAAAAAGACATAATGATTATCATGCCAGCTCGTAGATGTACAAGGAGCAATACCAAACTATCACCGAAAAAAATAATGTTAATTTTACACCGATGCTCCGATGGGGTGAGATCACACAACAGCATGCCGTCCAGATTATGCTCACGCAGGTGGTCAGCGCCTGCCAGCCTCATCCGTTCATGCACTGACTGTTCCTGTTGCTCGGCTACCAGCATCATTCGAACAAACCAATATCGAAAATGTATCAACGTAACGTGGTCTATCTATGTGCAAGCTGGTTTGGTACAAAACCGTACGGCGATGCTCCTACAGAACCCCTCGGCAGTCTGCCCCCACAATGTATGTGGGTTTTACCATGATAGCAGGCGCAGGTTGATTGCGTGGGGATGCCATTTGAGATATCCAGCTCAAGGATTTGCTCTGCGGTTTAGCACATCCCCTTGAAAACATGATTTAATCGACGGATTCAGTACATCCCTTTGAAAACAGGATTTGAGCGGCAGATGCTTGCACCATACTCTTCATACTCTGCCTTTGTGTGGCAAGCCTGGTTGGGGGAAGAATTACCACAATTAGCTTACCTCAGATGATGAAAAAGAATTTTTTCAAAAATGGCAATGATGCTTCAGAAGAATTTTCTGAACTGTAGGATTCACTTGCAAAAGTAAATATATTCACACTGCAAAATTTCGGGTGATATGAATTTTCATTACTACTGTGTAGAATCAGAAGTTTTGAGTACCTCGTAGAATTCAGCAGTAGAAGCAAGCACAGAACCACCAAACCAAACTGCAAATCTTTGAATTGGATGACTAACCACATTAACTTCTATAGGTTGGGCCTGAAATCAATAGAGGATGTAGCTTTAATTTCCAAGTGCTAAACCACAACAAAGTGTGGTTAGTGCTTTCCTGCAGTCAGAAAGAGAACAAGAACAAATATGGAAAGTTTGTACCTTTCCATCTCCACCAAGTCGAGCATTAGATGCAAGGACCCGTGCATCCACTATCTTTTTTAGGTCCCGTTGTAATCTTCTGTGAAAATCCTTAAACATAGTAGATCCCCCAGACAAGACAATATTCTGTGCCATTGACAACAGACTCAAACTCTCTGCAGCGTCTTAAAATCATAAAAACAACATTTTGATCATACAAACCTTATAGAGAGCCCTCCTTGTGTCAATTGGGGATGATTGGATGCACTTGTCAATAACAACATGCAAAGGACTGGTAAGGTCATTGTTGTAAATCTCAGGGTGGAAGAAGATCTGCACACATTTTGTGGTCATGTGAGAGGATTGAATTAAAATGAGCAGTGAGATCAAAATGTATTGCAAAAATGTTTCAGTACTCTTCCAATGTACAACAGTTACATTCATGACCATAAAGCTTGAACTAACTAGTTTGCATTTTTATTTATCCGTGAAGCGAAGTTTATTTTTTTAATATCAGTGAAGTAAAGCAAACTCAATTAACAAAAGGGAGCAGTTCTGCATATCATGGTCAAGAAATAATCGATTAAATTTTTTAATTTTTGAGCCTAAAATAGACGTGGCATTGCAGAAGTTACTATAGATGGTACACATTTACGTAAAACCAAATACCTCAGGCCCCAGGAAGCGCTCATATCCAATGTCGCAGGTGTATGGAGCACCAGTTTTCAGTTTGACGCCAGTCCAGTGTTTTATGTACTTGGAGGGCTCCTTGTCATGCTTATTAAATTCCTGAAATAACAAGAATAAAGGTAAATTATGAATATCTTTCCTTTTGGGTGATCTCTTCCATTAAAAACTCCTTGATTAGCTGACAAGTATTGAGACATAATATTTTAAAGAAAACGATCACCAGTGGCAGAAAAAGTGAAACAAAAAAAAGCATATGCATTATTTGACATAAAGCATGTTTAGAACAGTATTTTACATAATTAGATCCCAGCTAGGTGTTAAATGCCGATGCCTCAGTGGAGTGGCTGCTATACTAGCACACAGGCAGCAGACTGCATTGCTATAAAGAGGTAAAATAAAGCCTCCTTTTAATAACAGGCGCTTAATGTATTTAATACCTTCACAATGTCTGAACAAGTATAGCAGTACATTTCTTTTACCCTCCTTGCTACATCAAAAGATTCTTCTGGTGGAATGTGCTCACCTCTTTCCTGCAAGCAAGAATTGGAAGTTCACTGACTTATAAGTATACTGCGGTTAGTCGGTGTCATTTTATGATGATTTCAACTAAATAAGAAGCAAACTTTGCACATTATTCTTATATATACTCAAATATAAAGTCAATTCACCATGCATGTCAAATGCCAATAAAAAAAAACTTAAGTGGTCTTCTTTTCACATTAGATGTGGATGACATCAGTTTCAGTTTGTCCTTGTTTTGATCTAACCTTGAGTGCTCATTTATTCAGAATGGCATAACTGATATCTTTATTTGACAACTATGGTTAGGCAACTCAAAGAATCTAGAAAATGTTTACAAAATTACATCCTGGCCTAAGGTTGTGATAATCCAACTGCTTAAGTGTAGTGAAGAAGTAAGCAGAAATAGTTTGTTCCTTTCTTTAAAATACCTTTATGACTGAATTGCATGCTGCAGCTGTCTTTAAAATTTTCAGGTGAAATGTTTTATGCGATACATCATTAGATGAGGAATGACATGATAGCTATTTTTCTTTCAATTCCATCTCTAATTCATATTTCATTCCCTTATTCTATGTTTCGACTATTATTTTCGTACATCTTTCATTTCCTTATATTTGGCCTTTTGGATGTCCAGATCTATTGGTTCACAAATAACAAATGATCACTGGCATCTGTTAACAAATGAAAAGTTAGAGTACTGATGGCCCAGAAGAAAGCAGTGGGAAACTACCTTTAAAAGTTGCCGAATAAACTGGGTAACATCCTTGCCTGTAATTGGAATAGATCTGATGCTGCTCCCAATGACATAACCATCAGCAACGGGAACAATGTGGGTAGCTCCATCACCAACATCAACTACAACACCTGTCATTTCACACTGAAAACAAAGCATGAAGTTCCCCATAAATACCCAGAGTCTGATGATCACTCAACAGGTATGAAAGGAAAACAATGATAAGAATGTGGTGCAAACTGCAAATGATGGACAAAACAACCAGAAATGCCCAATTATCTAACTTAAAGAATATTAATTTCCCACAGAGTTGTATACTTGTATTACACTGAAGTGGTGCTCGGGGAAATTAACTTAAAACTGGCTCTTAGCCAAAAAAAAAAGTTACAACAGTAGATACTACTTGGGTAAAAATAATAGAAAAGGCAGGTTAAAATGACCCCAAAGTATACATATACAAGTGGATCAAGTGGGATCTTACCATACTGACAGTAGATATTTTGGTTGGCTAATATATACTGTATAGATGAATACAAGTTGATCAGGTCCTTTCAGGCCAATGTTGGCAAGCTCAAGACTTGATTTCTGTTGGACTCTTAAGAGTACTACAGAAAGTAGCATAGCACCATCCTGTCTTTAAAGTCATGTGACGGACTAGGTATTTAGACATATTATGCAAGAAGGCTGAGTTAACCTGAAGTTTTGGGCCAAATGTGTAATTATACGGTGCATGTTAGACGTTATTTCCGAGCAGATTGAGTGAAGATATTAGTGGGTTAAGCGGGACAGTCTTATGTTGATTGTGGAGCTTACGGTTGACTGGCCACATATACTAAGTTGTAGGTTAAAGTAGTTGAAGTGTCAATGTATGACTAGAAACTAGGTGTCAGCAACACATAGCAAGTTTTCTGATACTCAATATTACACTATAGCAGTTGAGAATTCAGAAAAATTGGTGCTAGTGAAACCGACAAGCACCACTTAGCAATAAATAGCATTAGCCACTTAGTGATGACACGATCAGAAGCTTTAGTGACCCTCCAGTTTAACACTCCCTCCAAATTGTTGTACTCATGTTTTCCCCAAGACACATGTCAAATTATCCAAGAAAAGGGAGAAGCTAGAGCATTTTGAAACAACAGAATAATCAGGAAGCTAATAAATGAAGCAAACCATCAAAGTAAACATAACCATTATAGTCCATAACTAAAACATTACTTATTGGAAGCGCGCAATAAAGCCAGTTAAATTACACTAAAACATGGCCTTTGCAATGCCATCCAGCTTCAGGCTAAGAAATTCTTGCACTCAATATCGATGAGACTAAGCTCTGACGACTAACCTTCGAGGTGGTGTATCCTGCAGCGAGGGCAAGGACGGGTTGAACCGCTATGTACAGACCGGGCACATTGAACGTCTCAAACATGATCTCCCCTGTGTACTCCCGAGTCTCGGGAGCAGTCAGTGGGCTCTCGGTCAGCAGAAAATAATGATCTTCTGGATCACACCGGAGGTAATTGAAAATGCACTGCTGCCAGAACCTCTCCATAGTGTCCCAATTCTCAACCTGAACGGTCCGTTTCAGCTCGAATCAATCGAATGCGGTAGAAAAACAGTAGCAATTTTCTCCTGCAATACAGTTGGGCAATTCGCACCCACCTGGCCGTTGTGAATGGGGTAGCTGAGGCTGTACGTGCTGCTGGAGCGGGAGCGAGACAGAGCATCCTCCCCTATGAAGAAGTCGAGATCGGCCATGACGCCCGCGCTGTGCTGCGCCAGCCAGTTCCCCTTGGTCGAGGCCCTGGTCTGGTGGGAGAAGGAGTCGTTGATGGCGACGACGGTGGGGGTGATGAAGCATGGCTCCACGTTCCCGGCGAACCCCATCTTCGTGTACCTGCCACGGTTACCTTACTTAGATCAGCATCGCGCGTTACCCGCCGCGCCTTCCGCGCACAGATCTGGTCAGAGAGGGAGAGAGACGGGTACCCGGTGCCGTTGTCGATGACGACCGCGGCGCGGGAGGCGGCGTCCATGGCGTGGCGCGGTGCGGGGAGCGGGCAGGAGGGCGACGTCAGCGGCAGCAGTTGGGGCGGCACCGCGGGTTCGCGCCGGGCGAGCAGAGGCAGGTCTCCGCCGCTTTAAGTGGCGGAGGCAGGAAGCGAGAGCGGGCGGCGGTCGCCGTCGCGGCGGGCATCCCAGTATCCCACCATCCGGCCAGCCACCCACCCAACGCCAGTAGCAAGCAGTAACCAACCACCAGCCAGCAGCCGCCGAAGGGCGATGATTGGAGGACGATACTAGAAGCTTCGAGAAGAAGGGAGGTATCGGGATGGGGTTGGTGGCGGAGAGGAGAGCGGAGGCTGGAGCGAGCTGAGCTTAGCTTAGCTTAGCTTTCCTCTGCTTTTCTTTTGCTTTTGCTTGCCTTCTCGAAGCTTTGGTTTTTTTCATTGCCACAATTTTTTTACTAGTTCGTTCTCCTCTTTTCAAACAAAACAGACACTGAGACACCTATATCATGGCAGGTGATCTACAGAAATTCTACTCCCTCCGTCCCTATTTGTAGGGCGTTTTAGTTTTTATTGGAAGTTTCGTTTTGTAAAGCATATGTATTAACTAGCGCATGCATAAGTAGATTAATTGACCAGCAGTAATTACCAACCGCATGCATGCATGGGCGTGGCCAATAGGTGCTCTTAGGAGTAATTACCAACTGCATGCATGCATGAGCATGGCCAATGGTCGCTGTGTGCAGAGTGAACGAGGCATAATTAATCACGGTTAATTAGAGAAAATCCAGAAAATAAAACGCATTGATGATTTATCTTTGTCTTCGCAAAAAAACTTATACGCCCTACATATGGGAATAGAGGGAGTATATCGTAATAGGTGATACGTATTATTTTTTCATCTTTCGATCTTTCTACAGTAAAAAATTATCAGATTTATCATTTAATTCAGATAAAAGATAAACTTAAAGAAAAATAGATCCAGAAAGGAAAAAAAAAAAGCAAAAGAACTCTCTTTCTTCTCCGGGTGGTGTCGGATTTGTCCCTGGGCGGTGTTGGCGTAGACTTTACAAGTAGGGTAGCTGACTAGCTGTGGCCTGTGGCGTTGTTCTTTCTCGGGTTGCGGTGTGATGGCATGCGGGATGATTGCGACGCCGCCACCGACGCCACCGTGCACTTTCCTTCCCTCATTGTCGCGTGCTGCACAGGACAGTTGCCACCGTCCACCAGTGACGTATTTGGGAGTACTGCCCGTTGACAGGTGGGCCCTACGGGCGGCGAGGGGGTGCTTTGGATTTCTAACGTCAACCGCTAAAAACATTTTTCTTCTTCTTCTGGAAGAGCAATCGAATATGGTGCCCTCAATTCAAACTCAGATGCGCTCATCCGAGTTCCATAAAGTTTAATGAAGTTTTAGAAAACAGTTTGAAGAGAATTTCAGAAAGTTTCGTGAAAAACAAGAGGATGAAACTTAGACTTTGGTGGGAAAGTAGGAGCCAAGCATCATCAAAAACAAGAAGAGCAGCCAGATTTGGAACTGTTGATGACAAAGGAACCATCGGGAGTCCGTCGGTGCTGGCAGGCTGCCTGGCGCTAGCCGCCATTCTCACCTACGGCCCCACGGCTGCACACGGTGCACTACAGTGCTCGCCGGCGGCTTTAATTTGTGCCCATCGGCACGGCCGCAATACGCTGGCGCTTGTTGCCGCGCTCTGCCGATGACACGGACAGCTGTCGTGCTCGGGCGAGCCCGCAGACGCCGGCAACCTGCTGTAGCCGCGCTCTCGTCCATCGCCAATGCCGGTAGGGAGGTAGGATGTGGGGTGGGAAGGGGAGGGGGTGAATTTGCAGCTTCGCCATGAGAGAGGGGAGAAGGGAACGCATAGGAGACTAAGGAGAGTGAGATTCGTTGTGTGTGACCGAATCCAACGGTTGTGCCATTGGAACGGTACAGTGTTGGTAGCTTTTCTCTTAATCTAGACGTGTGAGTTTCTGCGGAAAATCCAAGTTTTACATTGATTTCCCTTGAAAAACCACTGAATTCACTGAAAGCAGCTAGGCCACATAGTTACCGTAAACAAAATAATGCTTGATTACCTTTTGTCGATCCAAAAGGGTAAAAGCAGCCAGCCTTCTCACTACAATGAGCCTCTCGAGTGCGTGGACTAGAGCAATTAAAATGTCATGTGGTTTTGCTTGATTGAGTAGAGCTTACGTGAGAAGACATTGCCGAGAATTAAACTAGTTCTGCAGCTGCTCTTTGTCCCAGAAGGAGAGGGTAGCAACTGGCAACCGCAACGAAGACTTGGTAGTTAACCGATGGGCTCCAGAAACAAGAGATTCTTCTCGTAGGGCATGTAGTTCTTGAAGGACTAATTAAGCGAAACGAGTCCAAGAAAGGTGGAAAGGACAGAGGTAATGTACTCATAGCTCTACTGAAAACCAAACCGAAATTTCCTGTCCTTTGACTTGTCAACGTTGTGCTGAAATGCTCTGACATGAGGTTTGGCCTATATATACACACACAACACCTGCTCAAAGTGAGAGCACAAAGTTAGCAAGGCAAATGAGGTTCCTTCGTCTTGTCAGCTTGGTTGCTTTTTTTATGTTTCTCTTGAGCTTCAGGTCTCTGCTTCATCAGCGAGTGCTTGTCGGTAAGTAGTCATTGCTAGCTGTTGGTTTACCAGCTACTTACCGTCTTCCTGAGATCATCACTGCTAGTTTGTTATTACTGGACTGAAACTTTTCTCTTCCGTGGAAGGAGAAGGTGCGGCGAGTGGGTTCAATGACAGAAGGCAGCATGCCAAGGAATGGACCGAGGAGAGGAAGAAGATGAGGTGGTTCATGACCAGGGACTACGCCCACGCGCGGCGGCACACGCCGAGAAACAACCGGCTGGATCCTTAGCATGAAGCTTGCTTACAAATGGAGATGATGATCTGATGCTAGCTGATCTTTGGTCCATAGTATGCAGTCATCTGCGCACAAATTTTGTCCCCTGACCGTATTAGGATATGATCATATTATAGTATGCAG
The DNA here is from genome assembly GCA_036346375.1 of Guadua angustifolia. Lineage (NCBI taxonomy): Eukaryota > Viridiplantae > Streptophyta > Magnoliopsida > Poales > Poaceae > Guadua > Guadua angustifolia. The sequence continues at coordinate 22,797,627 of CM070502.1, forward strand.
TTGTAGAGGTATAAATGCTCTCTCTTTATGTTGTATTGTGTAAGGAGGCCTTGTAGTTTTGAATTTATGAAGATGTTATCATAGCTCAAAAAGAAGTCGGTTTACTATGTTATGTTTCTCTCTGAACTCTGAAGTGAAACAGTAACAGGCTGAAAGTTCAGAGTTGTTTATAAGTTGGTACAACTTAATTTTTTGAAGGGCACTTAAAAAAATTGAAGGGAAAAAGTTTGGTAAGACTTAATTAGTGAACATACTGAGCAGAATGAAACTGCCATGTGATGGAGAATTGGTAATCCAATTAACACGTTCCTCATTTTGGATGAATGCAATTTGCTGGAGCCAGTGCAGTCTGCTGGATGTGTCGACGAGTGAAATCTGAATACTTTTTTCCTTTAAAAAAAACAATTTTTAAGTGCACGTAGTTTCATTTGGAATAGCATAGACGCAATACACCCCTCCTTTATTTTAATAAATCTTCATCAAGGCTTTTTAAGTGGCAGTCTCAGTGTGGTTCTATCCTATACTATAGTTCACATAGGTCCTTACTCTTGTTGCACTGTCAAAACCAAAAGGTAGCATTGATCGTAGTGACTAGAGGTGGGCGTCGTGCCGGGCCGGCCCGGCCCGGCACGGGCCCATCGTGCTTCGGGCCGAAACCGTGCGGGCAAAGCGGCCCGTCGTGCCCATCTTGCGGCAGACGGCCGGTTCATCTTCACGAGCGAGCACGCCCATTTGCGCCGTGCTGCCGTGCGTCTTGCGGTCGGCCGGCCCATTTATACTATTGCGACGAGAGGAAAGACCTAAAAACACACGAAGTTGATTGTAAAAAATACGCCTTATAAACGAGCAGAATTATAGCGATCAATCGATTGTCCTGCCAGCAAAAACTCTTGCGCTCGATTAATTGTACCTCACTTGTCATGATTTACACTTGTACTCAGCTTGCACAACCGTATTGGGTATTTGGGTGTGTGCTATAGCTGTGCAAGCATTCGACTAGCCAAAACCGCAAGATCTACTAACTAAATCATACGGCAACCAAAGCCATGCACATACATACAGCCGAGAGGCGGGCGTCTCGTGCTCACCCGCACCACCGGGGAAGCCGCTCTCGTAACCGCTACCTCGGTATTGGTGAGGCGCAATGAGGCAGGCGTGGGTGCGGCACGGCGCTTAGCGTGGCAACAACAAAGAAGATCGGGCTATGTCGTGGGTCGGCGTGGTCGTGATGCCACTGCCGTCTTTGGCGTCGCCGCCTTCGTCTTGGCCGGCCGAACGCGCAACCAAACGGTCGCCGCGTCGTCGCCCGTCAGGTCAAGATTTTAGGGCCCGCACGCACCGATCTGATGTCGGACCGGCCAACACGTCCTCTAACGTCTTGGTCGGGTTTGGGCGTCTTGGGACCCTCCGTGCCTCGGGGCCGCCCACCAAGCACGCCCATATGCCCAGGTCTAGTAGTGACAATCACATGGTTTCGTCTAGGGCTCCGTATTAGACTAGGAGTCAAGCAAGGCAGTAATTAGGCATTTGACCACGGATTTACGCAAGCTTCAACGGAAATTATTCAGATGGTACAGTACGGCTTGGTTTGTTAGATAGGCAGGCTATCTGCTGCCTCGTCAGGCACTAGTTAAAAACTGAGATGTTCCTCCTACTACTAATTAATGCGCTTAGCATGGTCCATTTCACACACAGCTCTTCTAAGTACACTAGATTCAATACTAACCTTTCATTCTTTTCGATCTAATGAATCAAAATAGCTATTATTTATTTATACTTCCTTCAATAGTAGAATAGTAGAATTTCTACCACCTACTATGTACTACCAATATAACGCACCATAGAATTTCTTTTCACATATTATTCGCCCACGTAGTACCACCATAACAGAATACATAGCAGAAGTTTTATATTGCTTCCTTTTGTCACAAATAGTTGTCGACACATTCTTCAAAACATAGATTTACCACTAATGTCTATTATAATATATTTATAAAACTTAATAAAATTATAATATTATAAAAGTACTTTTCGAGATAAATCTACACGTATGATTTTTATGTATTTAATTTAAATATTTTTAAAAATATTGATAATCAAAGTTTCGAATGTTTGACTATAATTATGTCCAAAACGATAACTATTTGTGACTGAAGGGAGTAGTACTCAGGCTAAAGTGTCTCAAGAACATCGTGTATGTCTAGTTATCTACCATGGTGAGAAGCTCAATTTTCAGTCTGCACAACAATCTTCAGCAAACTCAATTTCAGAGGAAGTCGGTGATGTTGTCTTTTCATGTTTTAAGTCCATAACACGAGGCTTGTGCTCACCAAACCGTCGCCTATCCCCTAAAGATGCTGCCTGTTCTTTACATATGACACTCGCTACTTGTGTAGTACAAAATGTTTGGGAGTTGGCACAGTTAGGAATCTTGGCAGAAATTTTTTGCCCTTGGTCGTTAAGTCAAACGAGGTAGCACTTGACAGTAGCTTGGTTGCAATGGCTTGAGCCTAGGGGTGAAAACGGGTCGGATACGGTCGGGTAGTAGGTTATCCCATATCCTACCCTAATTATTTTTTTTCGGATACGGGTACGGGTACGGGTAGTGGAAATCGGGTAGGATACGGATACGGATACGGGTATTCTGAATCGGTAGAAAGCGGATACGGATATTATACTGGACGGGTATAATACGGATAACGGTACTTAATCGAATAATCATAAACTACCTATGATCAAAATATGTGATAAAAATAATTTAACTAACACATATGATCAAACTATGTGATAAAAATATATTAAAAAGAAATTGTAATCATGAGATAAGATATCAATCTTGATCTTGTCAGATTTGTGTAAAAATATATATATCTTTTCTGAAGCCAAGATTTTTACCATGCTGACATCAACTCTATGTCCACCTCTAGTAAAAATATTAAAAATTAAAACTTATATTTGAAGTTTTTACAAATTCAAAAACTGAAAGTAAATAAATATGAAAATAGCAATGTCAGAATTTTTATAAATAAAATGAAAAATATAAAAATCTCAAAATTTTATAGAATACAAATATTTTAATTATAAACCTTAATAAAAATATAAATAAAATATTAACCATATTTTGGTCATAAATTAAATCAAACTCAGAAAATAGAAAATCTGATAGGGCACATTGTCAGAATTACTGTAATTTTTCTAAACAAGATTTTACCATTAAATTTTTACTGGATATCAAACCTCATCTTGTAGACATGTATAAAAATTTTTATAAAATATTGACTTGATTTGATAGCTTTAATAATTACTAGAATGCTATCTGTCCAGAAAAATCTGTTTTCTCTCCTTGCTTGTGGACCTTCCTGCACCGAACCCGGTACCGTATCCGACCCGAGATCCTCGGGTATTTTCGAGTAGTGCCGCTCCGAATCCGACCGAATCCGACGCTCGATTATCCGGGTACTATCCAGTATCCGGCAGGAAAAAATTACCCGTGTCAGTATCCAAAAAAACGGGTAAAAATACTACCCGTATCCGGTACCCGACAGGTAATACCCGACCCGTTTTCACCCCTACTTGAGCCAGAGCTCCAGAAGCTAGCTCTGAACTTAGGCCCTATTTGAGAGAGCTCCAGATCTCAACTCCAGCTCAGATCTGAAACTTGTAGGTTAAAATAAAGTGAATTAAGTTTATATTTTTAGTCTAAAATGTAAATAAGATATCCACCTAAACACTTTTAATATACCCATAGCTCCAGCTCCATAAATTTCTGGAGCTAGAAATACTCTGCTCCACCAACTCCACGGATTTTGGTGGAGTTGGAGCCCTCCAGCTCCACCAGATCTATGAATCTGATAGAGTTGGGTATTCCTAACTCTACCAGATCCGTAGAGCTGGAGTTGTGAGTACACTAAGAGTGTTTAGATGGATCATCTTGTTTACATTTTAGACAAAAATATAAACTTAATTCACTTTATTTTAGCTTACAAGTTTCAGATCTCATATGAAGCTGAAATCTGGAGCTCTACAAAACTGTAGACTTTGTTTTTTTATAGATCTGGCTCCCCTGCATAAAGAATTGCAAATCTAACCTGCTTAGAGAGCTAGAGATGTCGACCATGAAGGGCGTGTTAGCAGTGGACGTCGGACCCAGAGCGGCTGGCAGTGCGGCAGTCTTGCCAACTCTGCCGAGATACAACGATTCTTGCCGGCGCCTACCAAGCTACGCAAGCATGGCAGGAGGCGGGGTGCCATGGCATGAACTCTCCACATACTAGCTTGCCGAGAAATTTCTTTTTTGAAATTTTGTCGGCTGGGTTACGAGGAAAAAATAATGCTAGTGATATCGAAGAAAGCAACATGTAATTTGAAATACGAAAATGCGGCAATCACTTACGTAGATATCCAAGCACATGCAGTACATTTGACCGGTAATGTTCGGATCTATGGAATGAAGGATTCACAAGGAATTCGTTGTATGCATATAATGAGGTAAAATGATGTTTCTTGTTTGAACAAACCGAGTGAAGCTGGATATAGCATTTCATAATATATGTGTGATATACATGGCATATAGAGTTTAGTTCGGTGACTATGTTCACCTTGCTACTTCTACGGTACAAATGGTGACACAGACGAACCATGAACAGAAACTGCAGTAAGAACATATGTGCTCCGTTTGGAATTAAAAACACTGGAGAATGAAAAAAGTCATGGTGGATATACATATAATCCGTGTTCTTAGTGTAGACCCCTAAGGCTCAAATGGGAAACCTTATAGCATTCACATGGAGTGTCGATCGTCAGGACGATGTGGACATGGCTAGTTGTCACGATAGCGGCAAGCGCAATTGCAGCTTGGATTGGCATGCAGCAGTAAATGCGGTACTGGCTGTCGAGGTGGACCACCGCCTTATTGTTCCTCTCTTGATACTTGTCGTTGTTGATCTTCTCTGTGTGAAGGTCCACTTGAAATTCGTCAAGGCATATTAGTGGTGTAGATGTAAACTTGGGAATGTATATGATATAGTGGGTGCACCCATTTGATGAATTTGCAATCAACGGTCTACAAGGAAGAGTATGTGTTAGCGAGTGATATAGCGATATATGTGTGAAAGTATAGGTAAGAAATAAAATAATTACTATAAATAGAGGGCATCGAGAAAATTATGTTTTGGGTTCAACTGATCATCGCAAACCTAGACTACCACGTCGCGGTTATGCTTGTATTGCGGCCAATGCATGGGGAGGTGTGCATAGTCATGCAGTGGATTTCTACTAGTATAGGGCTCTCATGTTTTGAGTGGAAGATCGGGGCTGGGGGATTGGGGTTAAGGGGACCTTAGATGTGTGTGTCCTCGAGAAAAGGGTTGCGCCCTCGAAACATGTCCCTCTCTGTTTTCTTCACCCATGCTGCACATGAAGCAGTTAGTTCATAGTGCATGGATTATTTATAGGATGTGTTGGATGTGGGCAGCGGATTTAGCACACATAAATTGTGCCACCGAGAAGGTGTGGTCATATCTATGTGAGACGCAGGTGGTAGTGTGGTGTCACATGTGGTGAAAAGCGGGTGATAGTGTATTGTCACCTCGGTTGAAAACAACATGTGGTAGTGTGTTGTCATCTTGAATGCACAATAAGTGGCAGTGTGCTTTCACATCGGAGTGAAAAAGTAGGTGGCAGTTGTCGAGATGCGTACTGTCAAATGTTATCGTGCGTAATACAGTTGTGAGTAGTTCGATGTTTAAGAAACTTTGTAAGGAGTATTTCATATCATTTTTTATCATAAATGAACCAAAGCATGGAGAATGAACGATAACTAGAATGCCACCATGTACAAAATGTTGTTAAGGAATCCTATGATATAGTGTATACATATAGTCACGTTACATAGCATGACATACATTATGGCTCGGAAACAAAAAGTACAGAAACGGGGCTGGTACAACTAGAGAACGCATATAATGTAGCAATCCACATCAAACAAACTCAAGTTTAATCCGATCGTCGCTTCCTCACATAGCAAAGGTGGTCCTTTAAGATTAAGAATGTGAACTGGTTTGGTAAGTTCCTGGTGCTGCGTAAATCGTATTGGCTGTCTTGCGTGATAGAAGAGATCTCTGCAAAGTCTTTTCTGAACATTAGGAAAGAATCACTGAGTTTCCTGATGAGAATTCAAGGTGATATTTGTGGATCTATCCAACTCCTATCGGGCGCCTTTAGATACTTTATGATACTGATAGATGCTTCTACTAAGTGGTCCCATATATGCCTCTTATCTACTAGGAGCCATCCTTTTGCTAAATTAATCACCAAATTATTAAATTAAGTGTGTCATTTCTAGATGAAAAGGATTAAGTCTATTCGAATGGATAATGCTGGTGAGTTTACCTCAAAGACATTCAATAATTTTTGTATGGATCTGAGCATAAATATAGAGCATTCAGCACCCCATAGCCATACACAAAATGGTCTTGTAAGTCATTAATTAAAAGAATAAAACTTATTGTCAAGCCACTCTTACATAATTATAAGCTAACCACTAATTGTTAAGGCTACACAATGTTGCATACTGATTAATTAATTCAAATCAGACCAACTGTATATTATGACATTTCCCCTTTACAGTTAGTGCATAGGAAAGAATCAATAATTTCTATATGCAAAAATTTAGCTGTGTTGTATAGTGCCAATTTCACTACTACAGCGTACATCTATAGGCCCTTATCGAAAGTTAGGGATCTATGCAGGGAATAAATCTACATCGATTATTAAATATCTCAAGTCTGTGGCAAGAGACCTACATACGGCTTAGTACGCTCACTGTATCTTTGATTAGGATAATTTCACAGCATTAGAGGGATAAATACAGCATACAAAAAAATGTCATGAAATATATTGGGATGTCACAGGCATCAAGTCCTTAGATCCACATACTAAATAATCCTAACTTAACTTTTGAATGGTAATAAATTTCAATAAATAGCTAATAACCTTCCAAATGACTTCACTACTCATAAGAGAGTGTCAAAATCTCATATAACTACGATAAACACATCAGAAAAGAGTGAAAATACCTTAGATGGATATTGAATACACTCTTACCCTGCATGAGAAGAAGTGGAGACCTTCGGCAAAACGGACTAAATTCCACAGAGACATCCGTAGAAGTAGAGAATCGAACAACAAATCACTCCCAAAGACAGCGCAAGCAGCTTAACTTGGTGTTGAAAAAAATTCCTGAAGCGAGCCATCCTAAGGATGGTAAACCCAACAAACATTTACATGCACAATCTTACGTTGGAAAGTTGGAATACCCAGACTCTATCGTTGTGAGAAATCATAAGGAGCTAGAAAAAATTAATGAGAAATATCCACTAAATATGTGGATTCGAAAGAGTTGTATAAAAGAAAGATTACAATTGTCGATATATATTTTGCCTCAAATAAACTCTTGATTTAGATCCAGAACTAAAGTCTATGATAGAGTGCCAAAAGCACTCAGAACTAAAATCTATGATAGAGTGCCAAAAGCACTCAAAATAGGTCAAATGAAAATAAGCAATTGAGATATAATTTTACCCGCTTAAGAAAAGGAAAGAATTCAATCCCGCTAACTGAACACCTCCTAAAGTGTTCCCTATAGAATCCAAATAGGTTTTCATTCAAAAGAGAAATAAGAACAACCAGGTGGTAACATACAAAGCGAGGATTGTAGCATAATGGTTCACACAAAGACCCAGCATCGATTACGATGAAGCCTACTCTTAGTAATGAGTGGAATAACATTTTTGATATTTAATATCAATGGCAGCTAATATAAACTTTACAATGTAGTTGATGGATGTAGTAACCACATCATCTTTATATTGGTCACTGGATACTGATATTATATGAGAGTCCTTGAAGGAGTTAAAATTTTAGATCATAATAAAACCAATCGCAATATATATAGCATCAAACTGCGAAGGTCTCTGTACGGGTTAAAACAATCGGGGAGAATTTGGTAGAACTGACTTACTAAGTTCATCCTGAAGAAGGGTTACTCCAATAATGATTATTGTCCCTGTGTATTCATAAGGAAGTCACAGTATGGATTATGTATCATCTTAGTCTACATCGATGATCTGAATATCATCGACACCACGACTGACATAAATAAGCAAGTTTTTACCTTATGACGGTGTTTGAGATTAAAGATTTGGTTAAAATAAAATATTACTTAAGCTTGTAGCTAGAGCATTTTCATGAAGGAATCTTTGTGCAGTAGTCTACCTATTCTAAGAAGGTATTAAAAAAATAACATGGATAAATCTCATCCTTTAAAGGCCCCCATGGTAATAAGATCCCTAGATGTGGATAAAGAACCACTTAGACCAAGGATGAAAAATAAAGAAGTTTTAGGACATAAAGTTCCATACTTAAGTGCCATAGGGTACTTAAGTATCTTATAAATTGCGCCAGGTCTAATATTGCATTTGCAGTCAATTTGCTAGCTAGTCATAGTGCAGCTCCAGTCAGAAGGCATTGGGTTGGTGTTAAAACTCTACTCAGATACCTCCAAAGAATACAAGATCTTGGCTTATTTTACTGAAAGAACTAAGACTTAACCATGGTGAGATATACAGATGTTGGCTATCTGTCTGATCTCTATAGTGCCAAATCTCATACTGGATTTGTGTTTCTCAGCGGTGGTACAACCATTTCTTAGTGGCCTTTTAAGCGGACCTTGGTAGCTACCTTTACTGACCACTCTTAGATATTATAGCGCTATATGAAGCCTTACATGAATGTTTTTAGCTAAGGCGTGTGATTTATCATATCTAGAAGTTATGTATCATTAACACAGTTGATACCCCATAATTATCTAAGAGGATAATGCTACGTGTGTTGTACAAATGCAAATATGTTATGTCAAGAGCAATATCACGAAGTATATTGCCTCAAAATTTTCTATCCTCATGAACTCCAAAAAACTGTGAGGTAAATATCCTGTAAAGTAACATAGTGAAAATCTAGCTGATTTATTCATTGAGTCTTTGGCTACATCCATTTTCAAGGATGTGTTCATCGCATTAGAATGAGACGGCTTGGAGAGATACATAATTTAAGGGAGTAATACCCTTAATCATAACTCTTAGTATGATCATGAAGATTTAACCTTAATACAGAAGATTGCAAGTTGCACTCTTTTTTCCCTTGATAAGTTTTCCTGAAGTTTTCTCACATAAAGGGTTTTAATGAGACAACAAGTGTAGCGCAACATGAGAATGCAATGTATTACGTGGTTTCACCCAAGTGAGAGTGTTAAGAAATATCTATTCTAGGGTTTGCGAGCGAATTCGTAAAATACCCCTGAAAGGTTTTGGCTACAAATATAGTCACAATTGTATGAGAGAATCAATAAAAAAAAAAGAGAAGAGAGTTTGACTCCTAGATACTGTGTGTTTATCTTGCAATTATTATTCTGGTTTCTCAATCAGTGCATTGTAATTGATCTACCGTAGTCGTCTCCATTATTCAACAATCTTCATGTGGTTTTATGCAAAGTTGAATAAAACATGTGTTTCTGTTATCAATGGTCATGTTCATATGATTTTGTGAAATTTACTCTTAAATAAAAAGGGTCCCCATTTGGAGGAGGGAATATTTCGTATTCACGCGGAAACTGAATGTAAAATTCCTCCTCCAAACAGGCAAGAAATGTAGAAATGTCGACAAATTTTCGGCTAAAAGTTGTTTGTTGTATCTTAGCCGAAAATAACAAGCACTTTAGCCGAAAATAACAAGCACTGCTTTTGCACGAAATGATCACCGGGCCGGGCTTCTAATGCTTCGGCATGGGTGGCCTTGGGCCGGATGGCCAGGATTTTCCGGCTCTTTTGGCAGGCCTGTCGAAGCCTGGCCTGAAACTGGCCCATACCCAGTGCTCGCTGATCACGGATCGAATGGTTGGTAACGGGTCTCTCGGTCTCGGTGAAGCAGACGAACCCGATCCGAATGTTCCCAACCGCGTGAAGGCGTGAACCGTGATGCCGTGACCGTCTCTCATCTTCAGTCCACCTTTTCCTCTTCCTTCCTCTGTGGCGGACGTCGCCTCGCCGCCGGCGAACTCGTGGCCGGAGGGAGAGATAGAGACGCAGGGGGGACGTGATGGGGAACATCTTCGTGAAGAAGCCCAAGATCACGGAGGTGGACAGGGCCATCCTCACCCTCAAGACGCAGCGCCGCAAGCTCGCCCAGTTCCAGCAGCAGGTATCCTCGCCTCGGTCCTTGATTTGCTCGCACGCTGCCCTACCCTGCCCTATCCGACGATGATCTCTCTCCCACCCCTGCTCCTGATGCAAGCGTCGAGGTCTTGTAATTTGTCGATCTCCAAATTTTGCCCCCATGGCTACATCATACCAGATTTAATCGTCGCGCCTGTGCGGGTGTAGTTGGGATTAGGTTTTGTGTAAAGTGATCCTAAAGCTGAGTGGAAAGGAACTCATGCCACCTTGCTGATTAGCCTACCATGGCCCAATTATCGCGCTCGCGCCTCCTGTCTTTCTTATGGGCTGGTTTGTTGTTGTTTCTTCGATTCATAGTAGCGATTCAGGTCGAGGATACCTGCCTGTGCAATCAGGAGTGAAGAATTTGAAAACTGATCTGTTTGCTTTCAATTTACGGGGCTATAGTCTAGCACACCAGGTGAATGCCCGTGAAAACTACACATTCGGTTTTCTTAAACAAGTAAGGCATCTTTTCCCATAGCGCATTGAAAAAAAAATGTTTTGCTTCTAGTGCATACCAGGGTGCATTACCGTTGTCTTGTTCACTCAATGTTGGCCGTCTGGGAGTCATTTGCTTGTGAAAACGATTTGAATTCTATGCTTGCACGTTATGCGTTGAAACGGCTTTAGGTTTCGCCCTTTGAGTTCAGCTGGACAGAACTTGTGTTGTAATGAGGTGTTTGATTATTTTGCCTGGACTAATGGAATTGTCTCGACTTAAATTACCTGAATGCCTTTTCTCCTAACAATTAAGAAGCTCCTGATGAGTTTTGTTTATGTATGGTTTGTTTCTTTCTTCCTCTTCCAGCTTGAGAAGGTGATTGAAGCAGAAAAGGAAGCTGCACTGCAGTTGGTTCAACAAAAGAAGAGGGACAGAGCTTTGATTGCACTAAAGAAAAAGAAAGCCCAGGAAGAGCTGCTGAAACAAGTTGACACATGGCAAATGAATGTTGAACAGCAGGTTTGTAGTTCATTGGATCAATTCTGGCTCCAGATGAATTGAATGAATGAATGTTATTGTATAGGACAGAAAGTTTACCTTTCGACTTGAAATAATTGGAACTGATCTACTTTTGCATTAATTTCCTTTTTTCATGTGTAAGTTGACAGCCTACTATTGTTTGCTTGCTGTAGTTGGCAGACATTGAACTAGCAAGTAAGCAAAAGGCTGTATTTGAAAGCCTAAAGGCTGGGAATGCTGCCCTTAAGTCTATACAGAGTGAGATTAACATTGATGATGTCCAAAAGTTGATGGATGACACAGCTGAGGCTAAGGCTTATCAGGATGTAAGTTTAATAAGCTTTACCTGTGCACTGGTTACTACATTTACAATGGTGTTATCCATGTGTGGTTCTTCTTTATTGATCTTTTTGGAAGTCGTTGTCTGAAATTCTTTTACTACATCCATAATTAATACCTACAGTGCTACCTCGGATCTCTATAAAAGCTGCTTTGATTTCCTCTTGTGTGGAACTTATTAGAATATGTAGGTGTTGTGAATTGTGATAGCAGCCTAGGAAGGTGACATTACAAATTAGGCAATGGCATCTATAGACTGTTTGAATATAAGTAGTGCCCTTATTTTGTTCAATCTAATCTTTAAATGTAACTCTGTTTGTGCCTATTGTTGGATTTCATCAAAACTATTTGGGCATGATACATATTTTTTTTCTGGGGAATGGGCATGATATGTAGGAACACTGATCTATGTAATGAACAGCTAGCTTAAAATTGAACAAATCTACAATGTATAACCCTTGTGAAATTGCGGCCTATACAAGTCATTAATACAAGAAGCAATTTCATATCTATTATCTTGAGCTATTGAAGTCTTTGCCCTTTTGTATCAACATCTGTAAAATTTCTTCTATCTTATTTTGATGAACGCCGTAGCATTTCTTTTGGGGAAGTTATTTATACTTGCTTCCAGTGTTCTCTCTCTCTCTCTCTCTCTCTCTCTCTCGGATCTCTGCATTAAAAATCTTACCTTTTCCTGCTGTGTTGCCCCTACTACAATGCATGTACCTGCTTATCTTCTTACCTCACATATTAACCAATACTGATTGCAGGAAATAAATGCTGCTCTGGGCGAGCAGCTATCTGCTGAGGATGAGGAAGCTGTTATGGCTGAATTCGAAAACTTGGAAGCTCAGGTTTTCTGCAAAAGCTTCAAGAGTTTTTGTCAATTGTCCATTTTGAGAAAATTAGCAACATGATAAGCTTCGAGTTCTGAACTTAAATGAAGCAGATTTGTTTATCCTAATCATGTTTTTTTTTTTGGTTGCAGCTTGCCGTCGAGTCTCTGCCGGATGCTCCAGTTACTGAAGTACAACCTGAAGAGAAAACAAAAGTACCGACTGACATTGAAGCTGCAGCTGAAGACATTGACGAGGTTATTGAGCTTCCTGATGTACCTACTAAAGCGCCAGAGAGGCCAGAAGCTCCAGAAAAAACAAAAGGTTTCGATCCCATGCTCCTTCACTTTCAAAGTTTTTTTTAGCCTATTTCATTTGCATTGTCTAATTTTTATGGTGCATTGATGATGCATTTTGAATTCACAGTTTTGGAAGAGCCACTACCTGCATAGCTGGATGGAGCTGAGCTGAATAGGCACTCCAGGTCTTGCAGTTTGCAATAGTTGTACAATATCTGCCATTTCATTGTACTACCACATTCCTCTATCATTTCATAGTTTTAATGTGTACAGAATCTAAATATGTTGGTTTCAATTATCAATTCATGCGAAGTTGGATTGCCTGTTGTCCATTTAATAGGCTCATTGAATCAAACAGAAAAAAAATCCTCGCTCCAATTCTCTTAACGCTGAGTCTGGATTGTGGTATCGAAGTGCACAAATGATCATATTTTTCATATATATATATTTTTGCGAGTGCATATATTCTAGCATGCTCTGTATACTCCGTATATTAAATCCCCAAGAATTCCGCGCCCCTGGCGCTATCCATGCTGTTTTAGAGCAACATGCTCGCTCCGCAGCGCACAGCGTCGCCCACTTTGCTCACCCTTTGGTGCGCCTTAAGTATTTTAATGCCATCACTCTGGCGCTATCCATGCTGTTTCAGAGCAACATGCTCGCTCCGCAGCGCACAACGTCGCCCATTTTGCTCACCCTTTGGTGCGCCTTAAGTATTTTAATGCCATCACTCCGATGCTACAGTCGCGTAGCGGGATGATAACTCGCCTCGCCCCCAGCCAACCGGTCGCGTGTTTGATCCCCGCTCCAGCGCACACGCCCGCAGGCGATTTTTGCCATAGCGACGCGTGGCTCGCGGGCGCTGGGGCAACGAGTGACACGTGGTGTCTTTTTTTGCCAAAAGACCTGGGAATTCCTGAAATTACATATATGCCCTTCTGCCCAAAAGACACCCAGAAAATTACAAAAAAAAAACCCAAACTTCTTCATTTATATAGAGGCCTCTCAAATGCACCTTTTTTGCGAAAATGACCCTAAGAGTTCCTAAAATTACATACGTGCTTTTTTTCCCCAAAAGGCCCTCAGAAAATTACAGAAAAATCTAAATTTATTTATTTTTGTACAGAGGCCCTCAGAATTATGAAATGCTTTCCAAAATTATGTATTAACCCATTTTTTATAGGGAGACCCCCAAAAATTGCCGAAATTTGTTTTCTTTTGTGTAAGAGGCCCCAAAAAAATATGATAGACTTTTTGAAAATACATATTAATCCTTTTTTTGGTGCGATCCCCAAAACTTCCGAAATTTCCTTTTTTCGCAGATGCCCCCAGAAAATTACAAAAAACTTTCCGAATTTGTGCACAAATTGTGTACATACAAATCCTTTCTATGAAAGACCCCTAAAAAATGAAATCGCGCGAAAAACTTTTCAAATTTGCGCACAAACTGTGTACATACAAATCCTTTTTACGAAAATCCCCTAAAAAAGGAAATCACGCAAATTTTTTCCAGCAGCCACATGGCGGCTGGCACGGCGTGCGTCACGCCCACACATCTAGTATAATACCTTTTCTGTATGTAAACTTTTTATCAAGCTTGTCTGAGCCAAGCTCAAGATGAGCTTTTCTTATTGTTGAAAGTTGATATATGTTGAATTATTAACTGTTACCAAGCTTACTTGAGCTAAGCTCAAGGTTAAGATTTTCTTATTATTAAAAATTGGTACATATTGAATAATACCATATACTAAACATTGGAGGTTTAATGGCCATGGAGCTAGGCTACCTGTCCTCCCTGAAAGGCCCAAAAAAAAAGCATAATTACATTTAGGTTCATTCAGTTGTTTTTTACTAAAACGACCTTTCAGTTCAGTGAAATCAGCGATCTTTCGTGAAAGGACCCTAAACAAATATAGAAAAAAAACGTGTAATTACGTTTATATTCTTTCAACCATTTTTTATGAAAAGGACCTTTCGGTTCGACAAAATCGCAGATCATTCGTGTGAGGACCCCAGATAAATGCAAAAAAAGAGCGTAATTACGCTATATCCTTTCAACTATTTCGCGTGTTTTCTCGATTTACTTGCGTGGAAGAGCGGCGATCGCGGTGTGATACGCCGCTGTCACCCATCTAGTCATTAACTAAGGCCAGCCAAGCTGGAGCTTGACTTGTTTACAGCCGTAGTGCCAGCCACAGTGCCCAGCTTGTTCCAAATTTCAGTGCGGCGGCCACTTAGCAGGTGCAACGCTTCGAGCCAACCAGGAGTGGGCTATCGCCAGGAGTGGGCTATCGCCCTGTATTAAAGCTGCGGCTGCCACCTGATCACAATGTGGACCGGAAGAAGAAGGGTGGCTCCTCGATGCTCGATGCCACATCCCACTTCACCGTCGCGTCTGGTCGTCTTGATAATGATACCCTTGTTGGTTTCAGACTCCATCCACTTGTTCCTTCATTACTTCGAAAAATATCAGTGGTAACTGCTTCAGAGACTCAGGTTTATCTTACCATTAATCTTCGGATGTTGCATTGGATCAATGAATTGAGGGCAGTCCCAATGCATATAGTTTCTATAACTTTTATGTCATCTAGACACTACATGTAGAAACTATGCTTCCAATAGATAGTTTCTTCAAAATAAACTCTCATCCAATCTCCTCTTTTCTCTTATTTTCTCACCCAATCCCCTTTTTCCCTTTCTTGGTACTTGTGTAGAAATGGTTTCCTGCATGAGAAATGGTTTCCTTCTCTTTCATCATTAACTCTACCTCTACATCATCATTTTGCTTACATGACAACCTAATTAATACTATAGAAACTATCCTAGTCATCCCATTGGGATTGCCCTGAGAAGCGACAAATGACTATGCCGTCTTATTTGACCATGCATTTACTCACACCCTGTTAGAATTTTTGGTGATTTAGCTTTAGGCCATGTACAACAGTCCATGTCAGCTGTCTATATACTAATTAATGTTTATGCCATGTCATCTAGCTGCTGAGGTGGAAGGGAGAGAACGAGCTAAAAGAGAGAGACGGTCTCACATGCAGCAATCGACTGATGCAGCGTACCCGAGAAGATAGCGTCGATCAAACTCACTGTTGTACGCCGGCATCGTCGCTTCGTTCATCCCGTGCGGCGCGCGCCCATCCCCTTCCTCGTTCGCGGGAGTTTTCCCCCTTCCTCGCCTCGCGCCCTTCTCGCGCGGGAGATTTTGCCTTCTTCGCGCCCTTCTGCTTCCACCTCGCGCTGATATTTCCCTACTGCCCAAAAGCTTCTCTTCACTTTCCCGTTCGCGCGACGCTGCCGCGTGCCGCATCCGCTCGAAGGGTGCCACCGCGTCACGCTGCCTGCCGCATCTCGACATCTCCGCAAGTGGCTTCTCCTGCTCTCTCCCACATCCCACTCGCCTCTCTCTCTTTCCCTCTCTAGCGTCGGCGGAAAGCTGTGATCTTGGCCGGATCTGGGGGAATGCTCGCCATGGGGCCCTCCGTTGAATGAGCGAGTGCGTTTCTTAGCTCCGGCTTCTTGTTGAACAAGCTTCTCTCGATTTTTGTGATCTTCTAGGGGTGTCGGTCTTCTTTATTTGTATTCCTGATTTTTTTTCTTTAGATTTGTGAGTGAAAATTTTCTTCTGTTCTAGTTTATAAGGAACTGTGAAACTACTTTTAGTCTTGCCAATTGTTTAGGCCATTTACCTTGGGAGATAGTACAGGGAATTTGAATTTCCTGCCACTCAATTGGGTGGCAACTTTTCCCCTGGCCCTCAATTCACCGCCGCTTAATTATTCACCACCGTTTCATCCAATTCATTTATAATCTGCCATTTCTCCGCATTTCCCTCTTTTGCATCTGTTTGCCAATGCGGTGTGACGATTTTGCCCCTGCCTTACCCTACTTACCTGGTTGCACCGAACTCGGTCTAGGGTTCCTCACTCACTCTTTCCCCCAGTTCTTTTCCTCCTGACCCGAGCTTCGGTCTAGGGTTGCGGCGAGCCTTGCGACGGCGGTGACGAAGGGTCGAGGTGAAGCGCCGGCGCTCCGTGAGTAGAGGCTGTCGGGCAGGGAATTCATCTCCCCACACGAGCGACGGGCGGCGACGACTGCCACCGGTGACGACCATGAGGCAAGTCGGCTATTTGTACTAATTTTTTCCGCATTAGAGTCTGCCATTTCTTTGAATGCATTCTGGATGTGTACGAATGCATGCTATTTGTACTGATCCCGTATTTGTACTGATCCCAAAGAATGCCAATTTAGGGTTTCGAATGCCAATTTAGGGTCTGCCATTATAAATCAGGGAAATTTGAATGCATGTGAGACTTTGAAAATTGTACGAATGCCAATTTAGGGTTTCGATTCATCCCGTATTTGTACTGATCCCAAAGAACTCGGTAGATTCAGAGGAAAAAGTAATGCACTGTTTTAATTTGAAAAAAATACTGAAAGAATGTTCTTTCTTCAAATAAAAGAGTATTAAACATCTAATAGGTTTCGTAGAAAAAGGTTTGGTTCTTTGTTTATAAATGAAACATGTTAATGTAAGACTTTGAAAAATTTGTTTCTGAAGCCACTAGCTGCTAGAGCCAATAATTGTTGGCTCCACTGCGTTTGATCACTAATAAATCAAGTCACTACCAATGGCCCATTCATATGTCAATTTGAAGAACCATTTTGTATGTGTGTATCCAAACACGTGGCTAGGATTGGTCATATTGGACCTTGCATTAATTCTGTCCATAATATTTTTTGTAAGCAAGCACATATACCTAACAGATTTCAACATCTAAGTACAATGCTCCTGTCATACCACATTAGGGAGTTCCATTTGTATTTGTGATTTTTTAGATGGAGGCGCAGACCCTGCGAGACGTGATCTCGAGGCTCCGAGGGATGCTGGAGGATAAGGCGGAGGACCTCTTGAAGGTGGTTGAAGACAACTTGAGCGGCAGTAATGCTAGTTGGGCCATAAACATGAACATGGCACTTCTGCAGGTTGAGGCCATCGCGGACAGCTTGAAACAGATGTCTTTGGACACGAGAGAATTTGGAAATGCACCTCCTAGCACCGTCATTGATGAGGATCCAGCGGCGGATGTAGATCCGAATGACATAGTACCGGCGGACTACGAAAGTCCCAATTGCTCTCTAGTTAGCGAGTGCTCCATCGAGACCATCGAGTCCGATCGTTCGTGGCACCTTCGCTACGCTAGCTCTTAAGTTATGACGCTGGTACCCTGTGTAATGTTTGTGTGACAATATTACTAGCAAGTTGTAATGTTTTGCAAGTTGTAATGTTTATGTGACAGTATTACTAGCAAGTTGTAATGTTTTGCAAGTTTGAATGTTGACAGATATTGCAGATATTGTATGACAGTTTACCCGTTTATGTTCAGATTGAATGTTTATGTTCAGATTGAATGTTGACAGAATTGCAGATATTGTATGAAACAGCTAGGATGTTGTAGTTTGTGATGGCTGATTTTTGCCTGGGATTGTACCCATACCCCACAGCCTGCAAACCCCGTACCTCTGTGATAGGATTTGTACTTAGATATTTCTGAAACTCTGATCATCATATGCTGCATTCGAAAAAACCACAAACAAGACCATGATACCAAACGGAACATACCAGATTCAACCTCACTAATTGCTTTCTTTTGATCTGTGAGTTCTTCTTGTAACTTGTTATTTGCTTTCTTCATCTCAAGTTCTTCCCCATTTGGAATGTTGAATCCAGATTGATGGTGAACCTCGGATGGAAATGTGATGTGGAATCTAGGCCCTCTTTTTCGGTTTTTCCGTTGATGATCAGGTATCCAATCCAATTTTTGCTTCTCCCCTCTGAATCGAAGTCCAATCAAAAGAAGCCATCAAGTGGCGGTTGCTCCAAATCTGCTGTTTCCAGGGCCCTTTCCTTTGTGTGCTCCAAAAAACAGAATTGGCAGAAGTGCTTCCAAGGTAGACAATAGAAGTGCTTCCAAGGTTAAGAAGGCTTGGCAGAACAAGATATACCAGAATTGAACCATACACATCCAGAATGCTGATTACTAGAATTCATACACAACCAGAATACATCCATAATTCATAGACAACCATCGTCACCCATTGTTCTCACATGCATTCGTACACATCCAGAATTCATACACTACCAGAATTGAACCATAAACATGACTAAGAGTCCAGAATTGAGCCTTACAAAAGGAAACATGCATACAAATGCGTAGGGAACCATACAAAATATTGTTGCATAGGGCCAAAGTACAATTTTCATTTTTTCTTCTTTGGAGCAAGCTTCTTCAATGCTGCTGTCTTTGCTGCCCTAGGTCATAGAGCCCTTGGAGGAGTGGTCATCTGGCTGCTACCTTCACCGTCTGGACTCTTCCTCGGAGCTGTGGATGCCATTGAAGCTGTGGATGCCATTGGAGCTGTGGATGTCTTCTTTTTGGATGCTCTCTTCCTGGAAATGTAAAAAAAGGGTGCAATTAGTTGTAATCCTTATTAATTATCACAAGCTATAACATAACCAATTAGTTCATATATGGATACAAGCTATAACATAACCAACTAGTTCATATATGGATACAAGCTATAATATCATAATTTTACCTCTTTTTTGTGCCATTCAAAGGGCATTTTGATGATGTTGGCCTATGGCCCATGGCACCATACCCCTTGCACTTCACTTGCCATTTGCCTTTAGACTTTGCTTTCTCCAAGCATCCCACATATCTACCCTTCCTTTGTCTACCTGAAGTTCTCTTCTGTAAAGGAGCTAAGATAGTGATACTGTGGACGTCTGGATTAGTCCACTGAGACTTGTCTGTCAGTGGAGGAATAATCCCAGCATATGCAAGCCAGTCTTGCAGTAGAAGCACACAAGTGAGATTTCTCATTCAATGTAACCTGCAATGACAAACGTAAACATAGTTAGTACAATTGCAATGATATAGTACTACTCATATATTGTAGCCTACAAAGATAGCATTAGTACCCTCACTGACTTTCCATCACTACGATTCAACCTGGCCACAATAGTCCATGGACATCCAGGTGCCATGCAATAGCCCCTGAACCTACCAAGATCAGACTTCTGAATACCAATCTTAAATTGCTCCTTTATGGCATGGCACTTCACGGCACATCTAAACTCAGACATGCTAGGATATATTGCCCCCACATGCATTGGGGGGTCATCCTTATCATACACAATGACATCCTCACTCGGACAAGCATCCAATACAGCCATATCTCCTTCCTCAGCATCATAAAAATCACCAACATCATCTTGTTGACCACTGTTGTCCATGCCCGTAGTGGTCTACTCACCAACAGAATCAACTGGCCTATTATCCTCCTGATGAGGTACATTTTGACCACTGTTGTCCATGCCCGTAGTGGTCTCCTCAGCATCTAGCATCCCCATGAATGCCAAGAATTCATCCTCGGCTATAACAGGAACAACACAACCTTTGTGTTCTTTTGCAATCAAAGAAACGCATAGATTGTCCCAATCAACACTGGCTCTGTCCTTGGGTGTACTTCCTTCGTGGTTGCTCCTTGTCACTCCAGTGTTTGTCACAGTCGATTGGCTACAAAGATTAGAACCACTTGGTTTCTTGTTGCACGGTGCCATCCATCTACTAATCGCATCATCGTTGTCAACCCTACCAAAATACAACGAAGGGGTTTTAGCAGGTGCTCAACAAAATGTATAGCACCGCCGCCATCACCGCCTCCGTTTTCCCCCGTTCGACGCCATCACCACAGCAAGCAACGCCGCATCACAGCACAAGAAAAGGGGAGTGATCCAGGGGAGATGACTTACTCGGTCGGGGTCTCGTCTCCTTGTGGCATCGCTCCGCGCTGGCGCCGAAGCAGCAGTTGCCATCTCCCGTCACCGGTGAGAGCCCCGCCTTGACCCTTCCTCGCTGCAACCCTAGACCGAGCTCGAGAGGAAAAGCGCTACTAGGGAATGAGTGAGGCAGCCGATCGGGATGGGACGCTTTCGATTCGGTGCAACCAGGTAAGCAGGGTAAGGCAGGGGCAAAATCGTCACACTGCATTGGCAAACAGATGCAAAAGAGGGAAATGCGGAGAAATGGCAGATTATAAATGAATTGGATGAAACGGTGGCGAATAATTAAGCGGCGGTGAATTGAGGGTCAGGGGAAAAGTTGCCACCCAATTGAGTGGCAGGAAATTCAAATTCCCGATAGTACAATGCAAGTAGGATGAAATTAGGGGTAGGTACCAGATGTAAATGGTTACAGCATTGAAATTAGCACTAGCAAGTTGGTGTTAGTGCGTGGAAAACCAAATTTGTGTTAGTACTAGCAATTTCTGTTCAAGCATTAGTTGATGTAACCAGCAAATTCATAGAATTTCTTAGATTAATCAAGCAAATTCCATCTGGTACAAAGTGTTGATGTTAGTAACAAGCTTCTGACCTGGTTTTCTATATGTCCGTAGACTCAAGCAATTCCAGAAAATTACACTTACTTAAGTTTTCATCTATGTCAGGATACCTGCTTAGTGCAATACCAATCATCCGTGGAAAGTAGTTACAATACAGGTGCAGATGCAATTTGCAATTGGTCAGGTTGTATCTTGTTTTGCATGTAGTTTCTTCTGGTTTGATGTCAATTGGTACATGCTTTCATACATGTGCCGTCGATAGTGTGCAAACTCTACATGACTGCAGGGATCATACTAGTTCATAAAGATCAGTAAGTTCAGTTTTGATGATTCATATACAATCGGTAACAAATTAATGTGAATAATTTCATACTGGATGCCCTGCTCTGTTACTCTTTTAACTGAGATTTTGGAAGTTGGATGAAGGACCAAGCTTCCTTTCCCCTTAGTTTTTGTGCTGTTGAACCGGTTGGTTTGTTTTTAGAACATATTTGTTGTGCAGATTGCTTTTCTCATTTGTGTTGTTAAGGGTCCAACTGTCAACTTTGTAGTTTAACTCTGTTCAATAGCATATAGTATCATTTTGTGATATTGCCCTACCAAAACCTCTTTTCTTCAGTAATCAGAGCTCAGCTAGGAAGCTTCTGACCTGGTTTTCTATATGTCCGTAGACTCAAGCAATTCCAGAAAATTACATTTGCACCAATGGCTGACCAGTCTTCTCCATTAGACCCAAAGAGCTGGTTAGATTTACCATTAACTATACTCTTAAGCTGTGTAAAGTTCCATAGACCGATCACTTTCTACATGGATTTGTCAATTATGTTGTCCACTAAATTGGCAATATTATTTTCAATAATTGTAGGGGAACTGATTTTCGGCCTCCCGGTGGATTTGCAAATTACATTAAAAATCCATGGTTCCAATATGGTCCTAATCAGTCCATGCTGCAGAATTCTCACTTTGTCGGTGGCAATATGTCATTCACTCCATTCTCACCACCACCACCTCCTCCAGCAGCTGCACATGGTGCCCAAACCCCTCAGAATTTGGGCACCTCTCAGGTGAGGAATGATGATGGTCGATCAAAGTTGCAATCCATGCCAACTAATGGTGACAGTCCAACAAATGAAGATGCCGATGGTAGGATTGAGAAGCGCTTATCTTGGACAACAGAGGAAGATGAAAGATTGGTAAACTATCTTCACTTCTTTTTAATTTACATCAGTACAGGTATTTCACATGCCATTAACTTTCTTTGTTCACATGTAGATGAGCGCATGGTTGAACAATTCAAATGATTCTATAATAGGTAACAACAACAAAAATGATCAATATTGGAAAGATGTTACTGCTGTTTACAACTCAACCACGCCTAAAAGTCGGCATTGGCATAGAGTAAATAGGTTTGTGTCGCAGTTTAACTCATGTTGGATGAAGGCTTCCCGCATTTACGCAAGTGGACAATCCAATGATCAATTGATGGACAAGGCCCAACGCTTCTATAACCAAGAGTTTGGGGGACAATTTCTGCAAGTACTTGGAAGGCTGTCAAAGATGAACCAAAGTGGAAGTCATACAACAAAAATCTCGGTGAAGACAAAAAAAGGAAAGGTTTAGATGCACGGGAGGCAATTGACTTAACTCGTACAATTGATCTTGAAGATCGCCACGTCCAAAAGGAACAAAAGCGACTAAAATTGAACGCAATGAGAAAAGAAGCAAAAAAAAGCGAGGGCACACAATCAGCTTTGGAAGATCTTGATAAGTACTGCACATGCAGGCTGAAACTAGTAAGCAACGCAGTGGGATAATAGAAGTTCAAGAACATGTGTCTGTCGAAAAGCTTGAATCAGCAAAACTTAACCATCTAGCCTCACAAGAGAACAAGGCAGCCAAGTTGATCGAAAAGGAGTCTAAAATGCTGGAAACATACATGACTCTCATGGCTCAAGATACTAGAAATATGCCAGAAGACATAAAAGCTGAGCACGCAAAGGCGATCAAACATTTGACAAGAAAGTTGTTTGAAGATGCTTCATAGGTAACTCTCTAATACAACTATTCCTTTATATTGACATGGTGGTTTACTAATTTGATTGAGGGTTTTTTTGTTGCAGGTCAGAAGCAGGGGAGAGGTTAGTTTCTGAAATCAGTAGATTTAGATTTCAGAACAATCGTAGTCGATTTGCTTTGCTTACCAACATAAATTAGCGATAGGTCGGTTTTCGATTAGTTTGTTGCGAGAACCGAGTTGATTTGTGAAACCTTTTCCTTATCTCCAGCAATATTATGAAAATTTTTATATTTTGCAAAACTTGGCCAAAAATGTCGACCTTGATAACTTGGCCAATAAACAATCTTAATCTGTAAGTCCCCAATTATGCGCCTTGTTCAAAAAAGCGAGTTTTAGCCAAGAATCTCGAAGCCACCATCGGCATGAGCCCATATAGCCGATGACCACTACTCAGTCTCGCTAAATCTGCTATAATGCATTTCAAACAAACAAATCACCTCAGAATATCAGTATCGATTCGATAACCATGTATGTTTTTAGCTTTTGCATATATGTGTCAAAACTCCGTATGCAAGGGATGTTTTCTTTGTTCCGCCTACCATCACTTCCTTTCTCATTACTCATTTGCAGTGGTTTTTCTAGCTGTGTATATACACAAGGAAAAGATTGTGGAAATGTAGATTATAGTGCATGATAGAGTGCTATAAGACATATACGGTTTTTTTAAAAGAAAAGGGATCCCATAGGCTATGTACAGTGACCATTACTTTAATTAAGAAATGAGTTGAAGGACCATGAAACTGTTTGACATAGATTGGCAGATATCCACACATATATCAGAGTGAAAATACCCTAGAAGCTTTGCTTTATCCAGTTTCTGGACCTTGGCTTACCAAGTGCACAATAACTTAAGCAAGCACATAGTAGTAGTACAGATTAATTTACCTATTGCCCCATAAAAGCTGAGCGAATGAATTTGACTTGCAGAAGAATAAAAACGAATGGAGTAATAAGAAAACTGTATGGTCTAGGATTTACTCGAGTAGCAAATGATTTCAAATATCAGTATCAGATTAATCCGAATTATCAAAGATGTTAGCTGCTATGAGTAGTATTTTTTTCCTTTTCTGAACTATGATACTAATTTGCTCTGTAAGCAGTTGCCTGGGATATTTATAAACTCATCTTCCAATTTATGTCCATGTGAACAGATGCATGTGAACAGGGGTGACTCTGAACACATTTTGCTAATTATGTGCACGTGAACAGGGGTGTATGTGAATAGGTATATGTGCATGTGAACAGGGGTGCATCTGAACAAATGTGAACAGGTATATGTGTATGTGAACAGGTACATGTGTATGTGAACAAATGTGAATGAGTGCACTCGTTTTCTATTTATATACATCACGAGTTCAGCCTGCATGGGTGGATCAAACCACGCACTTCTCTCCCCACAACCATGTCACAACAATCAAAGTCTTCATCTGAAGATGTTGATGACATCGAGCCAACTGAGTGGTACACAATAGAAGACTTCATCGCTGAACAAGATGCCTTGGACTCGATTGCAGCCCAAGTTGGTGCAAAGTTGAAGGCCAAGCTTGATGAAAGCGTGGAGTCATCTCGTCGTCGTAGTGGTCCGAGAAGGTACGTACCAAGGGATCGTGAAGGAGCTCATCAGCGGCTTGTGGCGAATTATTTCTCCAGCAATCCCATCTATACAAATGAGATGTTCAGAAGAAGATTTCGGATGAGAAGACCCCTCTTCTTAAGAATTGTAAGTGCATTAGGTGAAAGTGATCCCTATTTCACCCAAAGGATGGATGCAACTAATCGCGATGGTCTCTCACCACTCCAAAAATGTACTGCCGCAATCCGTATGTTAGCATATGGTACCTCTGCTGATCAGCTCGATGAGGTACTGATGATCAGTGCAAGCACCGCACTAGAATGCTTGGGAAAATTTGCTCAAAAAGTGATTGACGAATTTGGTCCGGAGTACTTGCGCCCTCCAACGCTTGCTGAAGTGGATCAATTGTTGAAAGTTGCTGAAGATCGAGGGTTCCCTGGTATGTTGGGAAGCATCGATTGTATGCACTGGCCATGGAAAAATTGTCCAGTCGCATGGAGGGGGCAATTTACCCGTGGCGATCATGGTGTTCCCACTATGATCCTTGAAGCAGTTGCTTCTAAAGACCGTCGGATATGGCATGCATATTTTGGTGTCGCGGGGTCTAACAATGACATCAATGTGCTTAATCAATCGCCATTGTTCATTCATCAGTTGAAAGGAGAAGCTCCACAAGTGCATTTTACTGTGAACGGGACGCAATATAATAGAGGATATTACCTTGCTGATGGTATCTATCCTGAATGGGCTGTGTTTGTGAAGACAATACCACTACCTCAGTCAGAGAAAGACAAATTATTTGCAAAGGAACAAGAAAGCGCAAGAAAAGATGTTGAGTGTGCATTTGGTATATTACAAGCTCGCTTTAAGCCTTTAACATTGTGCGTCGCCCAGCCCAACTATGGAAACGAAGTGAAATCGGCAAGATCATGCAAGCTTGCATCATTCTTCACAACATGATTATTGAAGATGAGGGAGTTGGCCGACACAAATTTGGATTTAAATGAA
This sequence comes from Guadua angustifolia, assembly GCA_036346375.1. NCBI lineage: Eukaryota > Viridiplantae > Streptophyta > Magnoliopsida > Poales > Poaceae > Guadua > Guadua angustifolia. The sequence continues at coordinate 22,823,409 of CM070502.1, forward strand.
ATGGGAGGGACATCTATCGTTCTACCACCAGAAGTCAATGAAGTACAAAATCATTGTTTTGAGAAGATACTAGAAAGGAACTCTTCTATTCGTGCTAGGCCAACACATATCCAATTGAAGAAGGACTTAGTTGAACATATTTGGCAGCGCAAGATGAGTCGATCAACTGTTTGATTAAAGAAAATTTGAATTTCCGTGCGTTCTATGCCATGTAAATTTAATATTAAAATTTCGAATTAATATATTTGAATTCCGATGCATTTCCTTGAGTTGTATTTTAAATTAATTTAATGGTTTGTCATTTTTAGTTTTTTAATGTTTATTTCTTTTCATAAACATCCCTAGACAAAAAACAACACATAGACTACAAAGATAATGTGATGTACTAGATTAGAACCATGCATTTATTTCATACACACCATGCAAGCAATTAATTTACCTTATAGACAGCGCAACAGTCAACACATTGTAGTAGTTGTCTCTAGAGCTATCTATAAATGATATGGCAATGGCTTATAGACAGCTGCTGTCTCAACCACTGTACATGGCCTTAGGATTTTATGTTTAATTCTTCTGTGCAGTGTCACGCTTCGGTATCCTGTGTTGACTCTTCGACGCTGTTGAAGGTCTGCAACTTTGAATCAGAAACAGGTTTCGGAATATGCAGCAAGAGCTATACACCTTATTTATGTTGAGGGACAAATGGCCACCAAACAGATCATATTTCTCCTATGAGAACATTTCAGGTTGCTGGTGGGATCACCGTGCAACTAGTCTTTAGTCTAGGCTATGCATCTCCCTAGTTTGGATCCAATCCTGAAATTCCTCTTCTTTGATCCAATCGAGTCCAAGCCCAGAACAAAGCAGCCTATATCCAATCCAAGCACAAAAAAATGCTTGGGCCTTTATCCAAGCCGAACCAGGGCTCATCTCTACCTCAGTCTCCCATCTCTCTTTCTCGATGCCCGTGGATGTTGAAACTCCCAGAGACAAAGTCTGTAATCAGTCATTCAATACAGAGCAACACCTTGAAGCCCTATTCTGAAACCTCTTCTCTGAATACAGAATTCTCGTTCGGCTGAAAACACTTTTGCCGCACAAAGTCTGAAAGCAATCGTTCAGTACTAAATACGTTAACAGAGTAATCTTCAAACATAGAAGTCTTTTTGCGACGTGAGACTGCACGTCTTTTTTGTTTCTAGCTGGATGGCTTGGACAGGTTCAGCATTCACGTCTTGACTTGCTTCCTCCTGGACGATTTTAGCTACATTACATACCTCGACTAGCAACAATGTAGGTTCCAACTCTACCTTCTTCTGAATATAATGAGTTTGTTCCCTCCTTGGCTTGTGGCACTTGCTTCGGAAGTGGCCCATCATGTCGCAATTATAGCACTTTATCTTTGATTTATCGAATTTTCTGAAGTTTCTCTCTTCTTCTTCACCTTGATTGCCTTCCTGATCACGGCCTCGACCACGTCCATGGTCGCTTCCTCGGCCACAGACACACCAATTTGATGTCCTTCTACCGGAGTAAGAGGCTTCACCATATTTCTTTTCCTTTGCATTTAAACTCTCTCATTGCGAGCAAGTAAGCAAAAGTTGCTCACCATTGTTTTCACCATGTCGATGGCGTCTTCCTTTCGAGGTTTCTTCAAATGCTCTTAATCGCCCAATCACTTCTTGTACGGACATATTCTCGACATCACCAAATTGTTCAATCGTGCCGACAAGTTGTATAAACCGATCGGACACCAAACTAAACAATTTTTCAACAACGGTGACTTCACTCAACTCCATACCAAGCGATTGTATCTCACCAACCAGCGCGGTCAACTTTTGAGAAAATTCCACAATGCTCTCCCCGTCGCCCATGATCAACCGATTGAACTGGCGCTTCAATGTTTGAACTCTTGCTTTTCTGACAAGATCTTCTCCTATGCGCATATCCCGGATTGCTCCCCATGTCTCCTTTGCTGTTTCCTTGCCGGCAATAGTCATCATGACATGGTCTGGGACGGATTGGGAGATTGCGGCTAAAGCGCCCAAAGACCGTAATTGGTGTCATCAAGCATCAGGTATTGTATCGAAATTCCTCTCGCTACCGCTTTTACACCGGATGTGGACGGATCGATAAGCACTACTGCCGGTGGTGCGTTCCTACTCATTGTCGCATGTGAAGGTGCTCTGATACCACTTGCTAAAACTCCTAGGGACAAAGTATGTAATCAGTGCTTCAATACAGAGCAACACCTTGAAGCCCTGTTCTGAAACCTCTTATCTGAATACAGAATTCTCGTTCGACTGAAAACTCTTTTGCCGCACAAAGTCTGAAAGCAATCGTTCAGTACTAAATACAGCAACAGAGCAATCTTCAAACAGAGAAGTTTTTTTGCGACGTGAGATTGCACGTCTTTTCTGTTTTTCTATTCACAATTTGTACCCAGCAATACATTGTTTGATTCTGCATCCAGCAACACAAAACAAAAACTAAAACTGACTTCTCTAGCTAGTTACTGATACAACTTACTATATTCCTGTCCGACATCTTCTAAATGGGCTCAATCCGAGTATAAACCTGACTGCAGATTATGAATACAAACTAACAAAACTAACTCTGACTCTGAAACACGAAAAGCTACAAGATTAATCTAACAGTGGAGACTGCCTTTCAAAAAAAATCTAACAGTGGAGACTAGAGAAGAAGGCCACGAAGGTCGTCGGCCAACGAGCGTGGGCGGTGGACTCGACAGATTCCGCAGAGACAACAGGCGCCTACAAGCTTATCATCAACGGGGAATTCGCCGCCTGGCATCAGGAAAGGCACGGCGGCTTCGACGTGCACACCCCTGCTAGCCAGCGCTGCGTCTTGTCCTGCCGCCATGGCGGCACGGGCACAACCGGCATTCGTGGAGGAGACCATAGAGGCGTCCGCCTCGCCACGCCGAGCTTAAGAACACTGGCGCGACGAGAGGTGGGAGCAGCTAGAGTGCAAGATTCGAGCAGGCAGGCTGCGTCATGGACAGGAAGCATGACATAGGGCTATTTGGCGACGGCCTCGATGCAAGTTCTGGTACAACGTCGCCGAGCTCGCGGGCTTGCCGGAGGCGGCGAAAAGCCTGGAGGAGGTCCGGGATGCGAGCCTGCGACACCGGACGTGGAGACGGAGCTGCTGGTGGTGTGGACCAGCCACCAGCGCGTATACGAAGGTGGATGTGCTCCTTAACTTCTAGTCAAGCAGAATCAGCCCTAATTTCTGCCGAATTTTTTTTATTTAATATTTATTTTTAATCGTTTTTTCAGAACTAGGCGGCGCGGCAAAAAAATTTCAAATCTACCCGGCCTTCGCCCTAGCCAGGGGCGATCGCCCCGTACGCGTGCGATGGCTGGGTGCCCTAACGGCAAAAATCCGAAACATAACGGTAGAAGTAAAAAAAAAATGTCTGCAAGGGTAAGGCCTGGCATCATCTCTTCTTAAATTTTTTTGGCAATTTTTTTTTGTAATTTGTTTGTACAGTAATTGTTGTATTGAACCGGGAAGAATTAGAAAAAAAACTTATTGTCATGTAAGGAATTGGAAAAATTATTTTAGTTCGTTAGTGATCAGTTAGGTATTTTCGTAGTCTCGTAGGGTTCGCCGAATATGTCCGAAAAATTACGGAAAAATTACGCAACGTGGGATACCACTTCAGTGCGGGCGAGATGGCCGGACGTTGCCCCGGCATTTTGTTACCAAATTCAAAAAAGGCACTCGCGGCCGCGAAACCACAGAAATCGTGGACACTTAGGGGTTTTCGTAGCCCCGTGGGACAGGCCGGACACGGTCAAAAAAATACGGAAAAAATCAAGAACGGCCTACGTAATGCGGGCTACCACTTACGTATGGGCGAGATGGGCAGACGTTGCCTCGGCATTTTTTTACGAAAATCGGAAAAGGCACTCGCGGCTACGAAACCACAAAAATCGTGGCCACTTAGGGGTTTTCGTAGCCCCGTGGGACAGGCCGGACACGGTCCAAAAAATACGGAAAAAATCAAGGGCGGCCTACGCAATGCGGGCTACCACTTACGTATGGGCGAGATGGGCAGACGTTGCCCCGGCATTTTGTTACGAAAATCGGAAAAGGCACTCGCGGCCACGAAACCATGGAAACTTTTACGACGTCGAAAAATTTTGAAACTTTTTATGGTGGTTCCTGATAAATCAGTGATATTACCATAAAAATTTGAAATAATTTTAAGATCTGAGGAATTTGTTAAAATTCAAACAATACATATATAAGGGCACATACACCGAAAGTTCAGATGATAAAATAAGCAATAGATTAGATTATATTACAAGGGCATTACAACAGTGACGAAATTGCTTGACGAACTAACTAACGAAAGCACTGTTCGTCATGGTGGAACAAATGATCGTTCACTTATCGAGTACAAATGAATGATGTAAGGCGGTTTACGCATATTACCTGACCCGTGTTAATTTTGCGATTTGTCCTCGGACACCACTCAGTCCCTACTATGAAAGAACTCCATGGGGATCCGCAGTTCTCCCAGCTGTCGCCGAATGGGTGGCCTATGCCGTATGTCTCGGGTGTGTAAGATTTAATTTTTTGGTCTTTTTTATGTGGATTTTTGCCCTCCCATATGGGCATGTCATCCTGATTTCGGCGCCCCTATGTTAATACCACCGGGTTCCGGTTGGTCTGCAGCAACGTCAAGGATTTGTTGCGTCTTTGCGGATCTCGGCCACCGCTTCCCCTTGTCCCTTATTCTTGAGAGGAGGAACCTCTTGCACCTCTCGTGTGTTGTCCGTTAGCGGAGACATGCGAAGACGCCTGCTCTGTTTGGCTCACTTGCACTATATGGTGCAGAGGTGTGTGTTGGGCTTATCCTTGGACAACCGAAGCGTGCCCTGCATCAATGCAAGATGCCCTTTGGTCGTTGAAGAACACCGTAGGCGACTCGGTCCGGCTTTTACGGCGGTAGTGGCACCACGGAGATGGTTGCTCCCCGGTTATCCCATGCAGAAGCATGAGATGTGGGTGGTGCGTCTCGGGTCCACCCGGTTGAAATACCAAAGACCGTTCATCCTCGGCCAAGGGCACCGGTAGAATCTCCGGTCCGCTAGATCACCGTGGCATGTATCAACCATCGCCTCCGGCCATGTACGCATAAGCGTCGGGGCTTTGGGTGGCCCGGAGGAGGTTTCTCTTTGACTTGAGCACATTCGCAAGTTTTCTTTTGAACTCTGTGTGCGATGAACTGTTTAGAACTACGGATTTGTGAGTTTAACATGAGTATGACGCATGAAACTCACCGATTGGTTGCCCCTTGCCCACCGCCCTAAGCTCGTCGATCTAGAAAAGGACATATCTGGCGGCCTCTCCCATCGGGTGAAGTTCTCGGCGAAGCGGGGTAGGCGTCGTGGCGCTTGTTGAGAAATTAAGAGTCACGCTCGTTCGCCCGTCAATCCATTGGAAGAAGCAACACCGGTCCTCGTGGCCGAGAAAAGAAAGAACGATGCATGAGATGGTAGTGTTACCTCATTGTGTGGACACTAGTAGGTTTACCTTGTAGCTATGCCACAGTGATGAGTGAGCGCGGCCGTCTCTCCATGGGTAGATTGCTCCATCTTTGCGGTAGGTTGCGATCGCATTTGGGTCGGGAAACTCCGGCGAGAATCGGGGCGACGGCATCTTGGCATCCGGATATTCGAGGCGGGATGACTTCGCTGTCAAGAGCGCGGTCAGAGAACGACATTGTTCTCTCTTTATCTTTCTTGTTGTCTCGTGTGGCCTTTGCTCTCGGCCGGCTTTGGCTTTGAGGAGGCGTCTTGAGCGAAGATTATAAAGAGTAGATATCGCTTTGGTATGGGCGTCGCCCTATTTCGGGCGATATTTATCTTAGGACAGTGTGCCTCCTGACATAGCTGGGAGATCGCCCCATTTCTGGGCGATATTTATCTTAGGGCAGTGTGCCTCCTGACATAGCTGGGAGATCGCCCCATTTCGGGGCGATATTTACTTTGGGCGATGTGCCTCGACATTTTCACAAAGAAAGTTATTTTTTCATCGTTTATTAAACGCCGATATATATCTTGTCGAGCTAGCCGGACGTTGCTCCGGCACGAAGTTGCGAAAATCAGAAAAATAAGCTGTACGACATGGCTAAGAAAAGATAACCTACGCAAATGTAAGCACTTAGTTCAGATAGTTAGACAACATGGTAGTGAAGAAAAAGAAATTACAAGAGTACAACTGTACAATAAGTCAGTGGCGACTCCTCCTGATCTGCCTGCTGGGGTACGTGAGTGGCGACGGCGGACGGACGGCCCTCCTAGCCCGGCCCTGCTCCTGAGGGGTAGCGTAGTCTGTCGGCGACTCGGGTGTCTGCTGTGGTGGCGGGCCGGGGTACTCCTTCGGCACCCGAGACCGCAGTGTCAACAGCCGCCGGCCCTCAACTGCGGACAACCTAGACCGGTGGGTCAAGTCCGATCTTGGTCTAGCACTCGGGAGTAGCGTCAAGAAGACGCCCAACTCTCGCCATAAATCGCTCAGGCTCGCATGGTTACAAAGGAAATTCATGGTTAGAAAGCAAATAAAACAAACTGGATAATAACTAAATGGTACACGTTGCAACTACAAAAAATTAAATGAAAAGTAATGAAATGTTCCATATTCAAATATTACATTAACGGGGACAACAAATAACTAGTACATAGAATCGAAAACACATTGACGGGGACAACAAATAACTGGTACATAGCATCGAAATACATTGACGGCGACAACAATTAACTAGTACATAGAATTGCATTATCCACAATTACGATGCGCCTTAGACTCATCCATATCGTTCCTAATACGTCGTGTCCTTCGATGCCCGACCTTCTGCTTCAACATTCGGATGTCCGGTACCCATCGATGCCCTGGAGGGGGGGCTGCCGTGAACGATCCATCGACCCGTGCCGTACACCTCGTTATGCCACGTATTGAGAACACTTTGCTTGTAGTAGTAGTGGGAGATGTACGGACGACATGATCGGTGTGTCTCGCTTTCTGCGGCAATCACGCGAAGCACGGCAAGTGCAGCAGGCGTGGCTTCTGGCAGGAGCACCGCAGTCAGCAGCTCGGAGTATGCACAGATGGGAAGTCCTCTCCCGGTGGGCACCTCTTCGACCCCGGTCACCGCAGTGCACGTGGTACCTCCGTTCCACGCCACTCTCCGGTGTCAAGCGATGTGTCTGTGCCTTCCGTGTCTTGTTGGCCATGTACGCAGAGACAACCGTCGAGTAGGACAGGCGATTGTCCGACATACATGCAGCGGAGGCCTTGTACCGCTCAACAAAATATCTTTGGGTGCCTAGTAACACACCCTCAACAATGCCCACCAACGGGAGGCATCTCGCGCCTTTCATTACCCAGTTGTAAATCTCCGCTAGGTTGGTTGTCATTATTCCATAGCGGGAACCGCCCTCGTCATGCAGAATGGACCATTTTTCCAACGGCTCGTGTCGTATCCAGTCCGTGAAACTCTTTATACTTGTCCCCGACCTACGCCGGATGTTTGGTGCATCGGTCGGGAGCGCACACAAGGCTGTGGGGTCATCTCCTTGCTCGTAGTAGACCATAGGGTTCCTTGACGAACTAGCGACATCCCTTGGATTCAGTGATTGCTTTTTGGTTAGTTCATCCAACGTCCTCCACAGCGAGTCGAACTTCCTCCGCTGGTTCTGTTTGCACAGCCGCTTGAACATGTTCATAAGCTCCTTGTTCCTAAACTGACGGAAAAAATTGGCACCCATGTGCCTCATGCACCACCTGCTCTTCAGGTCTGGCCACTTAGCTGCTCCCACGACGTCAGACCCTTCTTGCATATCCACGATCGCCCTCAGCAACCCTGCATGTCGGTCATGGATGACACATACATCGGGGCGGTCTTAGACAACTGCCATCTTAACTCTTTCAAGAAACCAGTACCAGCTCTCCGTGTTTTCCCCCTCCACGAAGGCCAACGCGACCGGTAGAACCTGGTTGTTGGCGTCCACCGCGATTGCAGTTAGAATCTGGCCCTTGTATTTTCCTGTGAAGAATGTGCCGTCCATGCAAATGACCGGGCGACAGTGCCGGAAGGCATTGATGCATGCGCCGAGGGCGAAGAAGGCCCATTGCGAAGACCCACTTACCGCCAAGACGCACCATCCGCGGGAAACTCCGCAAGGTCGATGACCGTACCGGGATTCCTACTTGATATTGCCCTCAGCAAGTGTGGAATATTCTCGTAAGAAGCCTCGTATGTCCCGAACCGTATTTGCAAAGCTGTTCTTTTTGCTCTCCGTGCCTTTCCGTAGCTAATCTTGTACTGAAGCCTCTCCTCAACGGCTCTGATAATGGATCGAGGCTGCAGGTGCGGATTGTCCACGATCTGACCATAAAACACATTTGCCACCCAAGTGGACTGACAGATTGCGGTGTTCTGCCCGCTTCCTCCGGTTAGCGATTATGCTCGTCACTATGGAACATTTCGATAGTCCTCCACTTCCCTTGTATGCATGCACCGCCATGGGCACGAATCAACTACGCACTTGACGTCGTAGTCTTTTTTTCGACTTCACTACCTGAATTGCCGCCAAGAGACATTGACCAAGATTTCACCGCATCCATCACGGCCTCCTTATCTTTATATATGGCCCCCTGCGCGACCTCGTTCTCATGATACTCCCATGCATCTCTGTTCCCTTCATTCATTGTTAGGTCTTCGAAATTATAATTAGTCCACGCACTGGGGACAGGCACCTCATGAGTATTGTCCTCCTCGTCCGAGCGTTCGCCATCAGGGACTTCCTCATCCGCACGGTCCTCCTCCTCCATCAACTCAACTATGTGCTCCACCTCCTCCCCCTCGTCGGCCACTCCCCGCGCCTCCACGGCTATCTCCTCGCCCCCTCGATCCCGTCGCCACCGCCAACCTCGCCACCACCTTCATCATCGCGTTGTTGCATATCTGTATTCCCCTCCTCCGTAATATCTACCCCAACATCACGAACCTCCGACACCGATGGAGGTACCTGGTACCAATCTACCAGCAATATGAGCGGCCAACCCCGCTCTACAGCGTACCCAACATAGCTCCTCCATGCCGAGGTGGCGTTAATAGGAACCAGCTCTCCATAAAAAAAGTCCTGTGCACGGCTTACTACTGCTTTAACCCGCAGCCGAACACTCTGGGCATCCAAACTGAACATCCGAAATATCCACTCCAACAAACCCTCAGATGTCCTATCTCTCACCTAGATCGCCCAGATGATCTGAAAATGCCGATAAATCGACTCCATCCGGCCCCTGTGCTATCTCCCCATCTCCATAGAATATCTGAAAATACAGTTTCTCCGACATACTGCCTACAACGTCGAACCGAAAAAATCATCATTTCTCCACCTAACCGCTATATAAATGTTACACTATATTGTCGTCAAATTTTACTCTACTGATTTTTAACGGTGCCTACCATGTTTTTAAATATACTAATTTTTAACGTAGCACGGTCATTGACTATAAATAAGTAATTCAACTACCTATATTACATACCGCAAATATTAAATATCTAAAATATTAAATACCGCACATACTAAATATTAAATCTCTAAAATATTACATACCACAAATACTAAATATTAAATCTCTAAACATTGCCTAATATTTCTACTATCCAATCCTAACTAAATTAAATTTCTAAATACTATATTGATTCTCAACATTTCTAAATACTACAATCCTAATATTTCTAAATACTACATTAAATCTCTAAACATTGCCTAATATTTGTACTATCCAATACTAACTACATTAAATTTCTAAATTACTACATTTCTACATTTCTACATATTACAAAATACTAATATTTTAAAAAATATTACATAGAAATTTACCGAACTTACCTTCAAAAAACGACGAATATTTCTTTTCTCACTTTTTTTTCTTCCCCTTCTTTTTTCCTCTCTTTTTTTCCTCTCTCTTTTTTCCTCTCCTTCCTCTCCTCTTTCTTTTCTCTCATCTCCTCTTTCTTTTCTCGCCGGTGCAGTGCTCAAATGAGCACAGTGTTTTCAAGTCTTGAGTATTTAAATGGGCGGTCACACAGAGGCGATCGCCTCGCCGGGCGACGGCCTCCCGAGCGCCAGCGTGTCCCCGCTAGCGAGTGGGCCGAGAGTCGTTACGTGGCCGTTAGGGTTCCCACCATCGACGCGCGTGCGGGCGATCGCCCAGGGTGAGGCGACGGTAGGTACATTTGAAATTTTTTTGCCGCGCCGCTTAGTTCTGAAAAAACGATTAAAAATAAATATTAAATAAAAAAAATTCAATTTCTGCCTACTAATACCTAGAAGAGGCCCACGGCCTGATCCAATCTAGCCCAAATCTGATCCAAAAAACAAGCTCGTTAGTTTTGTTGTCCAAAGCCCAGACGGCCCAAGCCCATTAGCATCCCTAGTTTTGTTGAATGTTCATTGAATTATCGCTGACTTTCCCGGACGAAAATCACTGGTAATAGTTGGAATTTGTATAGATAAAAATTAAAAATCCTGCAGTTATGTTTTAGGGGCACAAAATCTGAGGCCAAAACAAACAAAAATTAACCATTGGAGTTCTGTAGCAATATTTACTAAACTAGGATCTGATCTGGTAAGAGATAATGCCGTGCTTCCTTAGACCATTTGACATGTTAACCTGGTAGATCTCGGTGATATGGGTTGAGTATCTTCATGAATACCTGACAAAATAGTGTTTCGTTACAGCGTCAGCAATTTGCTTGTGCAGGTAATTGCAGTCTGGTGCCCAGTTCATCTTGCGTATGCCGGTCAAGGTGATAAACTCCATCCCACGGACACACTATTTTGTCAAGTTTCTCTCTGTATCGTATTGTTGTGTCAAATGAAGACTCGTATAACAGGATTCAACCATTTGAGCTGTGTCCTTTAACAATTCCCTGACATCCTCTTTTCAACCGCTGCAATTTGGTCGATAAACTTGTAGGGAGTGTCTCCCTGACATCCTCTTTTGCTATGAACGTTGTAGCGATAATTAATCTTGTAGGTCGAAGCCGAAGGATGTGTGATCGAACGTATTCCTGAACTAAATGCAACTTGCGTTGAAATATGTCTGAAGAAGTGCTGCGGCTGAACTACTGAAGATATGATCCCTTTTTTTTCATGCTGCAGGTTGTCTAGGCTATAGTATGTTCAGACAGTTAAACTAATGCAGTCTGGTAAGTTTATTTGCATTCAACTAAAGCAATGACGTGGGACTGCCCAAGTAGCCTAGTGATAGAGCACAAGAGTTCGAACTTCGAAGTTTCATTCTCCTTAAAAACTTGCGAAGTGAAAGTCACATGGTTCCTCCTGTGCATTTGTTGGAAATACGCTCTAGTGGGCAATCATAAAGATAACCGAGAAATGTTTATATTTTTATATTTCTTTAATACGTATCATGTTTAGATCACCAAGTATATGACCTTGTGAGACTGTATAACAAGTTTGTTGTATTATAATAAATTATCCCTTGTTATTTAATTGATTGGAACATAAACTGCTTATTTACATAGACAAGTATATAACTGTGTGATGATCAGATTTCGCGGATCATGGATATACGGTATAAACACAATTATATGAATAATGTGTTGGTAAACATATTATTAGATAGACCCATTATGAAACACCGCATTGAGCATTGTATGTGTGTTATCGGTTAGTTTCATACAGTATTTATGATTGATCCTCTGACCTAACACATACATAGATCCGAATATAAGGATCATACTATTTGATGTTATTAATCATAGCCTATTACAAGATAATTATATTAGTTACACTAAAAAATGTGTTGACACATAGGGGATCGTAGCCCATTACAAGATAATTATATTAGTTACACTCAAAAATGTGTTGACACATAAGGGGGATGTGTATAGTCAAAACACTCAAAAATGTGTTGACACATAGGGGGATGTGTATAGTCAATATGGAATTTTGTCCTCCTAGTTATGTAAGAACAAAGATATCTTAAGACCACTCGAAAAGGATAGACTAAAGAATATGCATGACTATGCCCCAGCAGGTTGAGATGTCAACCATTTGATTTATTTAATCTAGCTTTAGTGATTCGAGAAACAATGGATTAAACAACACAAGGATAACACATATCTTGCACTGGGTTTAATCTTGGTATCTGAAATTGACAAAAGGATCAAACATATATTCGTTAATATCCATATGGTCTAGGAAGCCATAATGTTATGCTAGGATATGCTTATGACTTGTGTGTCGAATGTGAACCTACTGGTTTGTTAATAAATCTTGTATAATATGATATGGATATATAATTGATATATTGAAGTTATTAAATATGCAGTAAGTACTTGATTCAGATTATTCGAATCATAAAAGCAAGTCGATATGATTTTGATCAATGAGATATGAATTAAACAGAGAGTTAGTTTGGATAAGGATTTGAATTGATAAAGATTATCTCAATTATGAAACAGTAAAGTTTCAGGCTTATCTTATTTATGACTCCTTGGTTATCAATAGATACACACCTGGGCTACGTGGGGATAACTGAAGTCGAGGGACTAATTCCAGTGAGAACCAAGAGGGCCGTGTTACAGTAGTTCTAGCAGACAGCGTGGAAAGTCTTCTTCCTATTTATGTGAGTACTTGTGGGACAAGGCTACTACTTCCGCGACGTACTAACGTGATCTGGCATGCTCTTCTTTCGTTGCTAAGAAGTCGCACCTGCACGTCAAGTGGTAACACTAAAACCCTAATCTATAATCTTAGATCATATGCAACGAGTTTTTTGGGTTCGATTAGATGGACATTTTTTAAATTACTTCCTCCTTGCTTCCCTTATTTCCCAACAGCATTCTCTCTCTTTTCTTTTCGTTCCTTTTCTTTTTCTAAAGCAGGGATGTGAATTACCTTGTGAAACTTTTGTTTTTGGAGCAAATTCCCTTGTAAAATTTGTGAAGTGGAGGCCGTCAACAAGTAGTATGCAAGTAAATGTTTGCTAAAAACCTTCTCAAAACACTAACAATTGATCAGAAAAAGGAGAAGGCATTCTTAGCATACCTTGTGCCAACATCAGTGTGGAGCCACTGCACAAATAATGCTAATTTGGATATAGTATCGGCACAAAACAAAACTATATGTAGTAAAAACTGATGCGGGTGGTTTACAATTGTGAAGAAAAATAATAAAATTACTAGAAATTCTCGGGGGAAAGGGAAAAATAACCAATCCTCAGTTAGATGGTTACCCCCTGGTAATCTAAGGATCATCACATCAAGAAAATTGCAAGCCACATCCCCAAGTACTGACATCCATTGTCTTCATCTTAATGACTAGATAAGGTTCATGTTATCCATCAACATTAGCTTAATTTATTGATTTCGCATGTTTGTTTTTTTAGTCCTTGTTTGTTACTTTTGAGCTATGATTTGTGTTGCCCTATATCTATGACCAGCATTTTTTTCTTTTAACGATCCAGCTTTTACTGGCATTGCATGTTTGTGTTAACTATTAAGGAGATGACCAACATTTCTTTGCAAATTCATTCTTTCAAATGTAATATGTAAGGAGTTCTCCATTCATTAAAGCAAAAGGTAACTTGAAGGCTGATTTGTTGCTATGATTTGCTATGAGTATGCCAAAGTAATCAAATTGTGAAGTCACCCTATTAGTTAGCAACATGTCCTTTGTGGCAACCCACATAATTAGTCCAGGGTAATAATAGTAATACTACCATTACTTTAAGTTAATTACACTAATTTTGGTATATTAGCTAATAAATATCGAGCACACCTGACATTTTATCAGTTAATATACCGTATTCAGAGTGTTACAGCAGAACAATAATTAGAGACTGAAATAGAAAATTATTACAATCCATTACAACGCTGTCAACGCAGGCTATGAGTCCATAGATAGCGAATCTTACATAATACGTAGTGCATCAACAAATAATTTACGTAAACACTTAGTACCTAATGGATTGACGATTACCACTATACGGTCCACTACACCACCCAATCCCTCTGGTAGTCCTCCTCTGCATTGTCGCCCTAACCTTGCAAATTATCTTCAGCCCATGCCTCGGTGGTGGATCCATGGCGCTCAGCTTCTAAGCAAAGAGAGGGTTAAATAAAGGTGAGTATAAAAGTACTCAGTAAGCATTATTAGCAAAATGCATCAGATGAATTTTTATCAATATCCATCTTATAGACAATCTTCTCTCAATTCCATCTTTAAGAAAATATGATTTTATTAGGAAAACTTGGGTTTAAAATTTTAATTATTAAAATTACTACTAGCACTCGTATATGAGGCAAACTTAGCTTCTGTAGACTTCAATGTTTATACCACTTTACCTATAATGGACCCAACCTCAGTTGAAAAGCAGAATGTTTATCGCTAATCAGGTATTTGATCTCTAACCCTGGCACCATTGCCAATTGTACTCTGACTAACAACGGCAGTACTCATCTCATGGCATTTAAATATAGCACCTTGGAATCAACCACAGTTGACTAGTGTCTCTCACTGAGACTTCCAGTATACCAAGCTACACACACTTAGTTATCTACTTTTACCTAATGTGGAGATCATGACATCATATGGGACAACTTTTTCTAGTCGTTTCCACACACTATGGTTGATATGAAATATACGGCTCATTGCTCGAGGGTAGTGGCTTATCCTTATGTTCTAGCCTATGTATAGGGGGCTCACCAGCAATGCTCATCTCTATGGCAGCCTCTAACAATCGTACATATATATATACGTTACCAACTCCATTCGTTGGATGAGCAATTTCAACATACCAACAATCAAACACTACCTCAACAATCATCATCAATTCCACATAACCATAACCATCCACTACCGCAACACTTCATCATCATACCATCTTGCCAATAGTATCCAATTTAGGTTTTTCTTAAAAATCATTTCCCATACATTGGTGATATCATGTATAAGTAAATACGATTGATTAAAAATATTTAAATATGATCAATAAATTGCTTGCTTGGGTAATATGCTTTCTCCCACAGTTGCTGTTGAAGATCACTGGTTGAATTTGATTTAGATCCTAAAATTACAAAATACTATATTTTAGTAAATTTTTGCATGTTTTAGAACATCCAACCCGTTCTTAAAATTTTATTTGATATACGTATGATGTCTCTTTTAAACTTATGGGTATTTTAATTTAACGTCTTTTATTTAAATGCATGATAGCTTGGATTGCTTAATTTATCAATTTTAATTAGTTATAATTAATTTAGATGATGCACTGATTTAAATACACATATTTTTCTCCCTTTTTCTTTTCTCTTCTTTCTTTTTCTCCTCTTTTCTTTTCATCTTTCTTTTCTTTTCACCTTTTCTTTTCTTTTCTCTTCCCCCGATTATTTTCCTTTCTTCTTTTCTCTTTTCCCACTCTAGCCTTATCCTCTCCTCTCCTCTCTATCTCTCTTCCTTTTCCCCGTTGCTCCACATCCGATTCCTCCCCTCAACCGATTCAGCTACCCGATCTCATCGACCACTGGTGCCAGCCTATGGCTGCCACTGGTCCTCTCCTCGTGCGCCAACTCTTAGCCCATTTGCATAGTCTCAATGCCACCCTCCCAGTTGCGCCACCCTCAGCTTTGCCTCCTGCTCTCCCGGCCCTTGGGCTTGCTCCTTGCCGCGCGCCGCTCCTGCGCCCTGGGCCGGCCCCTGGGTCTTTGGCCGTCGCCCCTGGTTCTTGACCGTGCCTCTTCATCGTCCCACCTGGACCATGCCGCCCAACATCCAGTGTCCTCCAACCACTGGCCCACATTCGGGTCAGCCTCGGCCCCGAGCTGCCCTCAGTGTGGGTCGTCCCCATGCTGCCGCCGTGCCGAGCCACCCTGTGCTGCCATCAAGTTGGGCCCTCCGCTCTTCTCCCTCTGGGCTGCCTGTTCTCTCTCTCCACTGGTCGACTCTCTCCCGACTGCCTCTGGCCCCCAGGCCGTCTCCTGGCTCGACCCCGTGCCGATGCTTGGTAATGCTCCATTTTCCCCCATTTTGCTACTGATTTGTTCTTACTTCTAATAGGTGATGTGGTATGATTTTACATATTCAAGTTTCATAAACTAGTTAATGTGTGCTGCCATCGAGTTGGGCCCTCCGCTCTTCTCCCTCTGGGCTGCCTGTTCTCTCTCTCGACCGCCTCTGGCCCCCAGGCCGTCTCCTGGCTCGACCCCATGCCAATGCTTGGTAATGCTCCATTTTCCCCCATTTTGCTACTGATTTGTTCTTACTTCTAATAGGTGATGTGGTATGATTTTACATATTCAAGTTTCATAAACTAGTTAATGATGAAAATGAGGGTTGGTTTGCTTTGGAATGGTGGTGTTGTGACGACACTGGGAGACCTCCAGTACTCTGGGGAGTGCGGTAGGCCTCTGGGCATGCATGACGCCAACTATACAGTGATCTCTACTGAGACCACTAACATATCCACCTATCTACTGCCTACTTGACTTACTACATTTGGGTATTTGTTCTCCAAGGTTAACAGAAATATCAATCTATATGCACCTGGTGATGTTAAGGGTTTGGGATGGGGATGGTTGATGCTGTGATGATGATGATGTTCTGGTGAGTTGGAGTTGAGGTTGAGGTGGCTGGCTCCTTGATCCTTCTCCTGGTTGGTTGGGCTTCTCCCCTGGCCTTCTGGCTTGGTCAGCTTAGTGGCTTGATCTTGGTCTTCTTGCTAGCTTCGGTTGGCCTTGCCCTCCTCCTGGACTTGGGTGACTTGGTGTGTGTGAGTGGATATGTGAAAATGATTGGAGGCTAGCCTTGGCTTGCTCAGTTGCTTATAGACTTGCTTTTGAGGTTACAGAGGTTTTGTTGCTCTAGGGTGTGAATGAGCTGGTGGTGGTGGTGTGCTCAGTTGGATGTTTCCTTTTAACCTTGTGGCTACCTTTTACTATGTGGATTTTATCTTTTTACCATGTGATACTTTCGGGCACTATTTATGCAATGATATATTTACCTGAAAACTATAAGATTGTTTTATGCCAAATAATGAAATCCTAAATAGCGAGAGGTGCTGCGGCACTAGCCCCAGGCGATCAACTATCTCGATGAGCGATACCAACTTATGCGGGTCTAACAGCACACCTAAGCCTACCACATTTTTGCTTTATTTGCCTTTTGATTATATTCATATGAATGACTAACTATATACAAGGATTTGAAACTAAAGATCCCAAAAAGCTTAGCTTATAGGAAAATTTGAGAATTCATGTAATCTTTATTTTTGATGTAATTGAATAATCTTGTACATTGTAATGTATAATGGATGTATGACATTTTGTTAATGAGTGGAATGATGATTATCTTTGTTAATCAATTTATTTATGTGTGTTATTAATTATGTTAATGATCTCAATTGCCTGGATAAAATCTAGGTTGTTTCATCCTTCACCTTAAAAAGTGACATGTCCAAGACATGCCAAAGTAAAATATGTTTTATAAAGGAAAAAGTCCACTTTTCACTCTAAACCTTGGTCTTGGTCCAATTTTCAATCAAAAACTATGAAACAATCTACTTTACAATCTCAAACTCTCAAATCCATCCACTTTACACCCCTCGGACTTAACCGGGGTGGTTTTGTCTGACATGGTGCTGATGTAGCACCAGAATGGGCGGTTTTGTGGCACTACTGTAGAATGAAACAACACTATCGCTTCATCTAGATCAGTTCCTAACTTTTTAGGAAAAAATGATTGTAATACATGATTTCAGAAAGGATGTTAATAATAATCATAATTGGTTCTTAGGTTAGAACCGACTGTGATATGGTATTAGGCACATCACAATTAGTTCTCATATAAGATCCGATTGTGTTGTACCCATGCACATCACAATCAGTTGTGACCGATTGTGATGTGCATCGTAAATCATAATCAGTTCTTTTCTCAGAGATGATTGTGTTGTTCCTCATTAGGTTATTTATACTCTTGGGCTAAACTCTCCTTTGTTGTTATTCTAGAGGCAAAAAATAGTCGTCGCCCCCAACAAAAAATGATATACTTTGGTTGGAAGCAATACTTAGGTGAGAATTTATGAAATCGTTGAGGTTGGGTGTTAAGAGGGTAACGTTGAAGCTTTAGTTTGAGAAGATTTCCTCTTAATTTTCTCTCATTTGTGGTTTTCTTCAAAAGGGAGCATTCCTTCAAACCTCTTCAATTTTGCATTAGGTAATTCGATATGTTGCAAAGAGAGTTTAGGTTGCACTATAATTATGTGTATCCTATCATATTTCACATCATTTATTTTATAAACACACATCCATTTATCTTTGTAGTACTCTCCTCTTAATCTAGAATTTTTATTGATGTAGTATGATGAATGTTAGAATTTAGGCTGCGTAACCTACGTCTCCTGTTCGAGGCATATTTATAAACAAGTACTCTCGAATTGTCCACGTTTTTTTAAACAATTCAAGGATATGTGGTTTAGGCAAATCTTTATAAAAAGTTATCAAATATGTATTTCGAATGTTTAACATTTTTTAGTTTAAAGTTTTTCCAAACGACCAACTATTCAAAAGTTGTAGCCATTGAAATCCACCAAAATATTTCATTTGACACAAAATGACCTTGTCGATGTTTATGATCGGCAATAAAGAAGAGTGAATTGGGCAAGGCGGAAGATCTGAGCTTGATGGTAACGCAAGACACAAGG
Source organism: Guadua angustifolia (assembly GCA_036346375.1). NCBI lineage: Eukaryota > Viridiplantae > Streptophyta > Magnoliopsida > Poales > Poaceae > Guadua > Guadua angustifolia. Next base: position 22,842,183 of record CM070502.1, read on the forward strand.
AGATTTATTCAGGTTCGGTCTCTCCGATGGAGATAATACCCTAGTCCTGCGTTCGGTGTTTCTTGGTGTATGGAAGTGTGTTCTTCTCTTACAAGTTTTCTTTCTCGTCCCCCTCTCTCTCGAAGCTCCCCTCCTCTTTATATGACAGAGGAGGATTGCCTGTGTACAGTAGTGGAGGTTGTTGAGGCGTAGCAGGGGTGGTTGGGCGCAGAGGAGAGGTTGTCCTGTGCCTGGCCGACCACGCGATTTGTAACTGCAGGGCGAGCCGCCCTTTCTTGGGCGCAGCACCGCCCACCTAATCCTATTGACACCTTCTCCCGGTCTTTCCCTTGCTACGCACGGCTGAAGCCTTCTGGAAGGTCCTTCTTCTGCATGGCTAGCCTAGCCCACCCCCTTGGGATAATCCAGACGGCCCATTAAGCAAATACCCGGGATCCGTGTATTCCACAGACCTATTCTTACATATTGTGGGTTTTGCAATTTAAGTTAGATTTCTTTGTATATCTTGGCTTGAACAAGTATTCCTAACTCATACAAAGCTATAAAAGTTCAAATTTCCATAAAATCCAAGTTGAATTGCATTTCGAGGCTTTGATGGAAATTCAATATCTCTTTAAGCCTACAAAGCGTATTTTACCACATGTTTTGAAAGAGAATTCTTTTTGAGGAAATTCTTTTTGGGAAAGCTTCTAACTAGTCCAAAGTTCATTTATGGTAATTTTCAAATAATTTTTACTTTATTTGAAAAGTTTTGACTTTCTTACTTTTTAAGCAAAAAATCATGTCTAGAGTGAAATTTGGCATATCTTTTGAATTAGGACTATTTTTTAAAAAAAATCTTTTAGGAAAAGATTTATAGTATCCCAAAGTATGTCTCTGCAAAATTTTAAATAATTTCAACTACATTTAAAAAAGTTATGACTTTTCTCTCTTTGGTGAAATGTTAAAAATTCAGACTTTTGCATACTTAAATGAAAGAGCACACCATCACAATCGTTCCAACTAGAAACCGACTGTGATGAGCTCTTTCACCATTGCTGAACCATTCACTCGGTTGAGGCCTTCTTCCTCTAGCTCCATGCCCCTGGCGCCCCCAGCCCAACCTACCCACCGATGCCCCTGTCCACCATGCCCCTGATGCCCCCTACCCACCACACCCTCGAGTCCCTGGTGCCCCCATGCTCACCATGCCCCAGGACCCTCAGTGCCCCTGACCTAGCTCACCCCCTGCCTACCACCCCGTCGCCTCTCGCGTCCCCTACCCTAGCTCGTCCCCCACCCGAGCTCGCCCCCTACCTACCCTACCCAACGTCACCCCCTGCCCACCATGCCCCGATAGCCCCGGCGCCACCTACCCACCATGCCCCCATCGCCCCGGCGCCCCCTTGAAAGTTCAAGCTCTATTAAGTTGGTTTTGGTGTTAATGACAAATCTAATATTGAGACCAACTCTTTTGATAATTGTAATATTGACTAATTTCAATTTTTAATTAATGAAAAATCTTTTTTATGAGACTAACTCTTTTGTTGAGTATATCTTTGATTAGTCCCATCTCACTGAAAAATGGAAAACCTAAGGTATGTACTTGTCGACGATCGGGATCGCTTGACCGCAGATATGGAAACGGGGTTAGTGAGAATGAGGGACCCAGAAAGAGCTACGCTCAACGGAGGATCGAACGTTGGTCGAGGCGAGATGGCAACGGACAGGACACAGCGAATTATACTGGTTCGAGCCCCCGTGAGGGTAACAGCTCTACTCGAGTCTTCTCCTGAGGAGGAGGAAGTCTCTATTCTTGAGTACAAGGGGGGTTACAGCTCGAACTTGAATGCTCTGACTATGGCTATTGCTCTATTGCTTGTGCGTTTATGTCGTGCCCTTTGCCGTTCTGCTTCAAGGGATTTTATACTCCTCCCAGCCGTTACCAGAAACGGCCAGGAGAGATTCCCGGAGTAGTGCATGATGTGCATTGAAGACGTGCTGCAACCGTCCTGGATCTGGCGCCCACATCCGCCTTAACTCCGGGATTCCCGGTCTTGGTAACCGCCGAGTAAACACACACCTCCGAGCCAAGGTCGAGGTCGGGCGGGGATTGGACCCCCACTCCCCAAGCTCGAGGTCGTGCGGGGATTGGCACGGCTTATGTAGGGGTGGCAATGGGGACCCGTTCCCTGATCCCCAGTGGGGAATTCCTCTATTAGGGGACGGGTATGGGAAGAAATCGTCCCCGCAGGGATGGAAACGGGGAAAATTATTCCCCCGTCGGGGATGGCGGGGACGGGGACGGAGAATTTTTTTCCCCGCGGGGACCCGGTTGGGGATCCAAATTTAGTTTAGTCCAATTTAGTTATTAGATTGCAAACATATTCTCTAGCCCATCATATTCAAATTTTCATAAACGGGACAACATAATCTTCAATGAATGCATTCATTCTTTTTTTCCTTGTCTGTTGATATGATTTTAGAGTTAAAATGGCTATAAGAGCTCTTCTCTTGTGTGAAATTTTCACAGGGATGGGCCCCCGACGGGGCCCCGATACCCGAACGGGGATGGGGACGGGGGATTTTCTCCCCTGAGATGGGGAACGGGGACGGGGATGGGGAAAATTTTGCATCGCGGGGACGGGGACGGGGAGGCACTCCCCGGCGGGGAATGGCCCCATTGCCACCCCTAGGCTTATGTCGAGGTCGAAGTCCCATGCGGCTCAGCCCCGAGCTGGGGACCCTGTTGACTGTGCGTTGACCTGTCAGAGATTCCTCAGTCCCCGACAGTACTCGTATTCATTTTATGATATCTTAATGCATATTTTGTATTCAAGTTAAAAGATGAAATCTAACATTATTTAGACTTCAAGATGTGCATTAATGTTTCAATTCTATATATACATGAAGGCACATATTTAGAGAAAGTTTGTATTTTACCTTGATATTTCAATAGTATTAATCTAATTCATCTTTCTATATCAAGGATCATTACGTTGAAACAAACTCTTGAGTATATATAAAACTTGTGTAGTTGTAGTATAGTCATGTTAATATGGGACAAACTCCAAAGTAATCTCAAAAATTAAATATGTGCGTATTGATTCATGTTCAATTATATGTATGCACACATTTAACAGAGTTTATTCTAGAATTAATGTTCTTGTGAACCTCTCCATATAAATTGGATCATTACTTTTATATTCCATCAATTGAGTATATGAAACTTGTGTAGTTAATATATATTCACGATAATTTAAATTATATTCAATTTCCATTCAATCAACAAAGAACTAATCATGTGTTAATAGTTCACTTTGTTGATCCTAGGGCAAATCGAAAGTTCTTAAGTATATGAAACATTAGTTGCATTAGTATACTCAAGACACAATTAATCTTCAATCAATTGTCTTTAGGTTGTGGTCAATCATCAAAAGATAAGATCAAAGGATCTTGAGAGCATCCGTTATGTGTTAATGGAGTATATTGATGATTGAGACAACAATATGTTTTGAACTAACACTTCTAATGTGTTTGAAATAACTTAAGTCCAAGGTCGAGATGGATAAATAGGACAAGTGCGTCCTTATGTGTTGATGAGCATCAAGATGAAGATTCTAACTTGGAGAGAAGATGATCGGTCATTATGAAAGCTCCAAGACTAGCTAGGGCTAAGGATGTATTCCTAGGCTTTTACCATCTCAGTGTTTGGATGGAAGACTGGGTTGGTAGTATAGGTTATCGTACTATTAAGAGGGGTTGAGTCTTATAGCTTGAGTTTCATCATGTGTTGATAAACTTAATTCAGTTCACTCTAACTCACTCTCTTAGTTGGCTCTTGCATGAGCTAAGTATTTGCATGTGTTGCAAATAAGGAGCTCATGCTTGCTTCTTATTGAATCTCTCTTGATTTGGTTTTTGCATTGAGTAAATATTTGCGAATGTGTTTTGCAAATAGTTGTAGCACATGCTTACAATTTTATTGATATGTTCTTTGCATGAAGCTTTGATTTGCAAATGTGTTTTGCAAATAGGAGAAGCTCATGATCGATGTTGTTTTGTAAACAAGTTGCTATTTGTGCAATTCTTTAGATATGTGACTAGAGTTTGCAAATATATTTTGCAAATTGGTTTAATCATATATTGATAATCACATAGCTTAAAGATATGATCTTGATTGCTCTTGTTTACAAGATTTATATTTGCAAATGTGTTTTGCAAAATATTGATGTTCATGTATTTGATATTGGAGTATGTGATTAGAATTTCTAAATGTATTTTACAAAATTATTTTGATCATAAGTTGATCATCACATAGCTTAATATTTGATATTATTAAGTTATGCTACCTTGTAGTCACGCTCTTGATCAAGTCTATGTGAGAGATTTCAAGAAATCAGATTTTAGACTTAAATGAATATATTAGAGTCTTTATTTTTATGATATTTAAAAATATCTATGGTTTTTTAAATCTTGAAAAAAGGGCGAAAATTGTAGCCCTTTTGATAAGTTTCACATAGAGTCCAAAATAATCTAAATCGGAATTTGAAGTAAAAAATTATGGGTGTTTTAGTGGCTGTAATAGTGGTGCTACTGCCCCAAGGGCGATAGCACCACCCCTAGTCCGGTATGACCGTCCCCCAAGCAGTGTGAAAATTTCAGAAAAAAGTTTTCTTTGTTTTTTTTAAGGCCGGTGCTATCGGGGTGTGAGCAGTGCTACCGCCTTAGGTCCAGTATAATTGGATTTTCTGAGTAACGGCTAGTTTTTTCTAGCCGTTGGATTGGAGGCTGGTGCTATCGGCCCAAGGGCGGTAGCACCAGGTTTCCTGTATATTTTGCCTATTTTGCCTCTCAACAGCAAGTTTTTCTTGTGAAGGCTATAAAAGGGCCTTGGGGTTGGCATTTGGGCTTACTGTGGTTTTAGAGAGTTTATTGTTTTTTGTGGTTGAGTTGTGCATGTGTTTCACTCTCTAATTTGGTTTTTGTGGTTAAGTTGTTACTCTTGGTATTTGCCGACATCTAGACGGCGTGTGGAGGCGTCGTGCGCGGTGATCTTTTTAAGGAGATTGTAAGAAGGCCCGGTAAATTTGTGAAGGTCGGAGCTCACCTACTCGGAGGGGGAAAGAGTTACCACTAGTGGAATCGAGGTGGGTGCTCAATTCGTGGAGCCGGTCCAAAGCGGTTTGGGCTTGCCTTAATGTGGACTAGGGAAGACCGGCAAGTCTCTGAACACCACAATAAAAAATATTATGTATACTTGCAATTCCTTATTTACATTATTGCAATTTACATTTTAAAATTAAATTGATTGCTTGTCTTTAGGATTGTAATTTATTATTAGAGACATAATTAGCTAGTGCACTTAGTGAGCCTAGTTGACTTAAGCTTTATTTGTCAAAACCTTAGTTTATTGCTTCCGCATCTATTATCGTTTAGGTTTTGATATAGGGATCAATGGAGTGTGTATTGAGTGAGAAGTATTTTTTTAAAGCTGCTTATTCACCCCTTCTAGTCGGTATCCTCGAACTTACACCCCTGTCCTAGCTCGCCCCTGCCTAAGCTCGCCCCCGACGCTCCTTGCCCACCCTCCACCATCGCCCCCTGCCCACTACACCACCTGCCCACCGTCACCCCCCCACACCGGTGCCCCTGCCCACGGTAATTGGCAGCGGCCCTCCTTTGAGCCTGAAGGTAATGGTGTATGGTTGTAAATTCTCTTGTTTTGTAGTGCTATTTTATTTGCAGAATTTGCTCAGTGTACATGAATTGCAGTGCATTGGATGTATATGTTGAGACAATGTCTGCTCTTCATCCCAAATCCATTTTATACACCTTTAGCAAAATCATCAAATTCGATAATACTGATATATTTGTCAATCCAACTAGCATCTTCTGGAGCAACAACGTTTCTTATGGGTGCACTCAAATTTTTGTTTTTGGATAATATTTTGACAATATCAACAAGGCTGGCATCAGAAGGTATCTCCATTACTGCATACAGATATCTAGGGAAAAATGTATTCACATATGTGCATCTTAGTTAAAAGTTAAAACCATTACTGTAAAAGTGTCATGTAGGCTATGTGAAGAAAAGTACAAGACATTGAGGTATTCCAGTAATTGATTTTCATTAATAACTGGCAACTGTTTGAGACTATATGATATACAGATAGTACTCAAGCAGTTCTGAATAATCTGTTGGCACAGATAGGTAACCTCTTGGAGCATAATATGATGTTAGTATGTTACAAGTTTAATAGTTTCATATTTGATTATTTTCAATTTCCTTTTGAGTTTGATGATCAAAATACATCAGGGTAAATATAGTGCACAAACTTGTCCTCTTATGAATGTGTCCACGGCAATAACAAATCGTCAATTAACCATTGTAAGTCCATTTCATACAAGTAGATGCATATTCTCCATCTGAGATCACATTTCTTTAGTTAAGTAGATGCATATTTAGCTATTTGTTATACTATTCAATGGGCCTAATGTTACAAGGGATCTCATCTCATAACCTAGTAAAAGACCTTATCTTGCTCTTTTCAATAATGCAGCATTCATATTTCTTAGTAATTAAGTACTTGACTCGTATTAGCATGTTTGTTGTTTCCGAACTTGACTCATATTGTCTTTATTGTTGTTCTAATATGATCAATGTCCTTACAATGGTTTTTACTTTATATGTCTTTGTTGTTGCTGTAATATGATCAATATTAGAGGTTAGGTTATGTAACTTACGTCTCACGTTCAAAGGTGCTTGTTTATAAATATACTGAAATGGCATTTATAAGCAAGAAGTTTCGAATTGTCCACGTTTTTTGGTCGGCGGCTCATCCTGATTGACGGCTCATACCTTTTTCTCTAAGATATATGTACATGCATAATACACTTAGCTTTTTACATATAAATTTTAAAACTTAAATTAGTGCACTCATTTCTATTTTGTAGAAGATCAGTATCCCTTGTAAGAGCTTACAAAACAAAGATTTTAACAAATTACACGACCACATATGCTAGTAGTACTGGATAGAAGTTATAGCAGAGGATGGTAGGTTTAGAAATCCGACAGGCTTTTACTAGTCCATATATGTAGACGATATTATATCATGTGAATGTGATATGTGTACTAACTGATAAGTATGTTTGTGTTGAATATTGTGAATGAATGTGTGATATGTGTATTGTAAAGTGTTTTTTCTATGTATATTGTGAATGTGACATGCATACTGTGTGTATTCTATGTTGTTTTTGGTGTATACGCAATCGGTTCTGAGTTAAAACTGATTGTGATGACAATTTAACACTAACGAGCAAAAACCGACTATGATAATGCTTTCTCATCACTGTCTAATGACTTTGTATCACCATCAAAACTGGCCGTGATGACAAAAAAGAATCGTTTGTGATATACATTTTTGTAGTAGTACGGTGACTTGGATGGAATTGGCAATAGCTTGCTGGCATGTGGGTCTGTCCTCTAGCTCTCTCTCCAATGTGAGACCCACCATGTGACCTCACTACCGCCCACCGGTCTACTCTCTGTGTTTTCAGCTGCTCGCGCTCGCCATGGCCAACGAACTCGAGCTAGCTCCACTCTAGGCTGTGGAATGCCATGTGCCCACGAGCATGGGGCAAGGTGGCGAGGCAAAGCAAGGAATCAAGGTAGAAGCAGTGTGCCAATGCCATGCGCCACCACGACAACACCTCCCACCTCGTCTCTTCGCTGTTTCCCTCGAGCCTGGTAAGCCACCATCCAGTTTTTTTCCAAATTCAACTGTCGTGGTAACAAGGTGGTCGCCAGTGGCACTGCTATGGATTTCCTGTGGGGGATGGGTCCTCAAGCATCAGTGAGCTAGCAAAGTTGGTTGGTGGTATCAATTTGGGCAAAGTTGTTGTGGTTTAAGCTGTGCGGCAGTAAACTGAAAGTAGAGGGGGTGGTTGGCCATGGAGGCTGTGCGGGAGCTCATAGATGGTGCTGCTCTGGCAATGGAACCAATAGGGGAGGTGTCCTAGATGGATAATGGATTAGTGAGATGTGGCGGTGGTATTAGCGATCTTGTTTTCAGCACCAGGTGGACAAGGACGTCAAGTTCTTGGGTAGCAACTGAAACAAGAGATGATAGCGACAAGTACTCACCAGCGATAAGGACAATGGCAAACCCGTGGCTTGGTTATGGCGGACCTAAGAGTAGCTAAGGTCAAGCCTGAGTCCGGCGAGAAGATGGGGTCTGGTAGAGGCATCTGCGAAGGCGAAGTGTCCTTAGTGCCGCTAGCAATGACCGTCTCTGGGCACCTTGCCTCCTCCCAGAGGGGGACAGCTATCGGGCCATCCGGGCTGGGATCCGAGGTCTGTGATCAACATGGTTTTGAATTGGGTTTGCTTTGTCTATGAGCTAAGACCATCTCCAACCGAGTCCCTCGAGGCTTCCCGTTTCCGTCCGCATGGGAAAACGCCGGAGAGAGAGCGTTCCCAGCTCGTCCAACCGAGTCCCTTCCGCGCCGCACGCAAGCAGGGAGAGGAGAGAGGATCCCTCCGCCCAGGGTTGCGCTCTCCATTCCCGTCCACGCCGCCCGTCTTGTCGCGGACGTCAATCGCCGAGCTTGGCGCGAACGGAGGCGGCAGTCGGCAAGGGCGTGGCGGGCAAGGTGCGAAGGTGCTCCGCCTCACCGGCCGGAGAGGAGGACGGGCAGACGGAAATCGACTGATTGAGGTACGCATCGACGCCCACTACATTTGCCGATTTGAAATGGATTAGTTTGTGGGATCTTCGATTGAACCGAGTCCCGTTAGTGCGAAATTGGGGGAAAACCAGGATGGGGTGAAATCGCCGACAAGTAATTTGTTCCTCATCGAAATTGCAGTCCAGAACATAGATCTGGGAAATTGAGGATAGTTGGGTTGGGTGATGATGACCGGATGGTGTGGAAGATTGAGAACAGCAGCTTGGCTTGAGAACAACAGCTCGGCCCGAGAGCCTGTGGCCCCTGCCTCCTCCTCGAGGTCTGAGCCACTACCTGTCCCCACGCAGATGGAGCGAGAAGGGAGGGAAAGAAAGGGGGGCTGTGGGAAGAAGAGATATAAGGAGGCAAGAGAATGACTTGCGGGGTCCATTCAACTTTTTATTTTATTTACTGATTTGTGTTAACTAGTATGGCCATGTTAGCAACTACACACGCATGTGGACACCACATCAGCTAAAATCGAGCCACATCGGAAAAAACCATTCTGATTTAGATTGAGGGGTTAAAGTGGACGGTTTTGAGAGTTCAAGGTTGTAAAGTAAACGGTTTCATAGTTCAGATTGAAAATTAGACTTTTTCCTTTGGTAAAATTTGAAACCTCTACTAATGCCTTCACTTGTAACTCTTGTCCAACACTAGCATGGTGACAATGTATGCTTTAGAAGATAAATAGCATAGGTGCTTAGTTTTGTAGTTAGAGCCATTTATTTGTTCTCTGGGCTATATCAATGTGTCGTCAGCGACAAATGAAAGTGAAACATAAATTTAATAAAAAAAATCAGAAGTGAAAAAGGAAAACAAACAGAAAAATTCCTTTCTACGTCTAGTCCAATGGAACCGTCTAGAACACATGAATTCTATAGAAATTTTACAAAAAATTATAGAAAACAATTTAATTCCTACAAGAATCATAAAAAAAAATCCTACGATATAAACTGGGCCTTAAAAATGCCTTAAAAAGTGCATGATTGCCTTGTTATGGCGAATTGTTCACTGTTTAAATCCTGTAATTTTTTTACAGAACTAACCCTTGTAGAATTTTTTTTTACAGAAATAGTTCTTGATCTGCATAACATAGCATAGGTTACATTGTCCCCCCTCCATTCTTCAGGCCTGCTCTCTGCACAAGGTACAGGCGGTTACACTGACCTGCGATCGCCCTCGTGAGACGCTGCAATGCTGCCGTCACCACCACGCTTGATGAGGACATCACTACTATGGATATGTCCATACCAAGTTGGACCAACTCCATCAGGTCACCCATAGCCCAAGAAGAGGAAGAGTTTGAGTCGAGGACAACTCAAATGGAAGAAGGGGAGGATGATGAGGACATCTTCCCTATTGATACAACCACGCCAAGTGATTCTTCTCAAGCACAACAAGTTTTACAAGAACCTACTACTCGTGCTCGAGCATGTCTACTCAATTATCAGGTGAATTCGTTCCTAAGTTTTTATACAAATGATTCACAGAATCGAATGTTATTTAATTCTTGTGATGATCTTATTGTCCTTAGGAACCATGGAGAAGAACCTTCAAATGCCAAGCATAAAGCACAATCATCATATGCGCAAGTTGGACATGGAATCAGCAAATTCGCGGGTTCGGCCTCCGCGACAGTATCAACTTCAAACGGCCATAACTTTTGTTCTAGAAAGCTTCTGGAGGTCTATGAGTACAAGAACGAAAGCCCTGGTCGTCCTCTTTCAAACGGATCTGAGATCACCTCAAAATTCCCTTCGAGTCAGCGGGAAAACGCAAAACAATCCAGAACACTTTTTCAGTCCGAGTTCGAGTCCAATTCGAACTCAGAAATAGCACTGACTTTAAAGTGCCATAACTTTCAATTCCGGAGGAGTCTGGAGGCCCATGAGTACACGTTTGAAAGATCTCAGAGTCTACTTTCCAAAGGATCTGGCCTCACCTCAAAATTCCTTCAGATGCGTCCGAAAACTGCCTAAAACCACACGTTGCTTTTCCAGTCCGAGTCAAACTCGAGTCAAAGAAGACTTGGTGTTTTGGATTTGAGTTGTATTAGATTTCCTTTACTATGGAAGGCCCCCTCCTGCTCCTCTAGTATAAATAACCACCTAAACCCTCATCTAGGACTTGGGTTTTGTTTAGTTATGTCTAGCCTTTGCTACATACCGATAATCACGCGTGTCGACTAGACCGCCTGTTTTATCGTTACAGAACCCCACCGCTTGTGTTTCTTTCATATTTGAGCTTAATACATATTTGCCAATTTAGTTGGTTGTTCATTTTGTTCTTGCTATGTTCTTCGATTGCTTGCAGGAACAATGACCTTCGTGGTCAGGTTGATCGCGTCTCGGCGAGATCAATAACCATCTGGAGTTGGTGTATCGGTTGCTAAGGCGCATCGTCCTGGACGGTTGTAGTCGGGCCGTCAACATCGATTCCTACTAAATCGATAGTTACCCTCCTCTCATCGAAAGATCGGGACACCAAGTTCGCATCAACGCTGGACCCTGTGATGGCTGCGGATGCGGATGCCGCGCGTGTGCACACTGCCACTACTGCGCCTACACAAATAGTGGCGCAGATCACAGCGTATCCTTATAGCTACGCCTCACTAGGGCTGAAAATTAAGCTCGAGACTCGCAGCTCGGCTCAGTGCGACTCGTCTCGACTTGATGCAACAGTGAGTCGAGCCTGAGTCTACTACTTACCTCGCTCAGCCAACAAGCCGAGCCCGAGCCGGCTCGCGAGCGGCTCATTGGCTTGTTAGGCTCATTACCGGCCACCTGTTTCTCGAGCTTGGCTCACAAGCCTCAACGAGCTGGCTCATGAGCCTCAACTTAAAAGGCTTGGTCTACTTAAAAGGCTTGAGCTGTTTCTCGAGCCGACTCACGAGCCTCAACTTGAAAGGCTTGGTCCACTTAAAAAGCTTGGCTCACGAGCCTCAACGAGTTAGCTCGAACCTCGACCGAGCCCGAGCCGAGCTTAATTTCTAACTCGATTCATACTCCGAGCCAAGCCGAGCCCGGCTCGATTTTTGGCGAGCTCGAACGAGCCGAGCGCCTGGCTCGGCTCGGCTCAATTCCACCCCTACGCCTCACGGTCGCTCGGAGCGCAGCGTCTCTCTCCGTCGTAGTAAGCCAGCCACCGTGGCTATCGCGCAGCTATTGGAGCTGGACCTGGTTTATCATATCTAAATCTGAGAGGCAGGGTTTGAAGTCTTGCTTTCACTCGACATCACGGAGCTAGCCGGAAAAAGAAATCTCGTCAAGATCTTAAAATTTTGGACAAATTCCGAACAAATACAAAAACAAAAATTCAATTCCAGATTTTTTTTCCTACCAAGAAAACAGAGATCTCGGCCGGTTTTACTGAGATCTCAACGAAATTTGCCGAGATCTCTACCAAATTTCACCGTGGGAAAAATGACTCAAACGGTGTTAAAAAAAATTAAATTTTTTTGTGGAGGTAACTGACACATCAGTGATATTCCCATAAAAAGTTTAGATTATTATCAAATCTGAGTAATTTTTAAAAATTTAAACATTACTACTGTCCTGATAAAACGCTGACCGGCAAGTTTGAACTGAATGAAAAATGAAACAAACTATGTCAGAAAATTTTGAAATTTTTTGTACATGGTTATGATGCATCAATAATGTTTCTAAAAAATATTTAGATTTTGATCAAGCTTCATGAAGTTTTCAAAATTCAGACAGTGCTACTGTCCTGATAAAAGTCTTACCGATAAATTTCAACCAAATGAAAAATGGCACAAACCACGTTAGAAAATTTTGAAAATTCTTATGGATGGCCCTAATGTATCATTAATATTTCTATAAAATCATCATATGATGATCAAGCTTTAAGAAGTTTAAAAATTCTTATAGTGCTACGTCCTAATAAAAACCTGATGATTAATACATATATTTACTTTTAGCAAATAAAAAGATTTAAAATTTTGCAGAAGGGTTCTAAGGAAATGCTTAAGATCTCATAAAAATTTTGAATTATGACCACACTTCATTGAATTTATAAAATTCTTACAAGTACATTGTACCATTTATGTTCTTTCTGCTTTTGATTTTTGAAATATAACAAATCAAGTTCATGCATGCATACATTTGATTGAGAAAAAAATTGAAAACTTTTAAAAATTTTAGAGAATGCTACTGAGCCAATTCTTAAGTTCTCATAAAAATTTTAGATCATGATCACACTTAAAATTTTTTAAAAAATTCTAACAAGGTTATTGTCCCAATTATGTTCATTCTGTTTTTAATTTTTTTGAAGATAACAAATGAAGTTCAATTATTGACGAATACTCATACCCGGGGTACCTCACAGCAAAGTATACATCTATTTCAAGATCGTTTTTCTCTCAGTCATACGGATATGGCGGCAAGGTTGGCAGCGATGCTGAATGCTGGAGAGGGTATTACCAAAGTCTCTATCTCACACAGATGGGATTATCACTCAATATTGGCTGGGGCGCTAGACGATCCGTTCTGAGCCCAGCTCTAAGCCCAAGGAACCACGAAGAACCCTCGGCTTCGTTCAGGTCCGCCAGTGGCGGTCCGACCAAGCCTCGGGTCGGACGCCCCACAGACTCCGACCGGGCCACTGGTCGAGCGCCTCAACGGGCTTCAACTCAGCAACCTCCGCCACGTTGCCGGTCGGCTCCAAACTGGCCACCTGCCCCATGGACACGACGACCATGCTGAGGCAGGTGGCTCCTTCTCAAGGTGACCAGGGGGCCGCTAAGTCAAGCGCTGGTCTCTCCCCCACGTCGGGCACAGTGGAGAGATGCGCTCCGTCCTAAGACGGTACCAGAGCACAACGTGAGCAACGTCAGCACCTGACAGGAGGACAGAGGGCAGGCGCGCACCTTCCCGGCGGAACACAGTCCGTTGTGTCTACCAACCCGGCATACCTCTACCTTTTTCTCCAAATTCCCGTGTAACCTGTCCCCTCCACCTATATAAAGGGAGGCAGGGCCCCAGGGAAGAGGAGAGGCTCATTATATTCATCCTCATTCCTCCGCACCCGATCCCAAGCTCCTCCACTCGGACGAGCACTCCCGTGCTCCCTCACTCGGACGAGCGCTAAGAGCCTGTCCTTAGTCCTCGCTTGTAATCCTTTGTAGCCCGCTACATCCTCGTCAATAAGAACCACCACCGTGAACTGGACGTAAGGATATTCAGCCCGAACCAGTATACATTTTGGGCTTCCTGAGTCAACCATCAAGGAGAGGGAACACGCGGCCCCTTGACTTACAAATTTACTTGCCGGTTATGCGAAACACCGATAATTATTTTAACAAATTTTGTGTATGATCATACATTTCTTATAATGGTACCATAAATTTTTTACATCATGAAAATGATGTAAAAATTTATAAAAATCTGATAGTGTTTCTGTTATTTTTAAAAAATGTTTCAAAAATTCGGTTTTTCAACAAATTTTCATAGGAGAGACTTCTTAAGGGTTATTAGATCAAATCGGTCAAAAAAAAATCAAAAATCGGTTAAAAAACATGAGCTCGGTGAGATTTCTAAGATTACTATAGTAATTCAAAATATTATTTTGAATTTTTTTTACTCTAGCCCGTATTTCAAAACTCGTCTAAGTCCAAAACCGAGATCTCGAGATTTTAAACTTTGCCAAGAGCTAACTTTGGTTGGACTTTTCATAGTGCTGTTTATGATTATAGCGGAGTCACTGTAGAGAATCTGAACCGTTCACGAAAGGGACGGACGATTAAAATCGTGTAGAGTCATATAACTTGTAGTCGCAATCCGATAGATCTGTAATAAGCCTTCGACTCAGTGGCGTATGCACCGAGGGGGCTAAGGTGGGCTGGAGCCCCACCCGTGCCCCCCCTCCCCTCCCCCCTAAGTTAGATAAATTTAAGAAAAATTTGTCTACAAATTTAGAAAAGCTACCGAGTTAAACAATCGGTTCAGTAAATTTTCGATAGAGTTTTTGAGATGCATTATTTGTCTAAACCCAAGAGATTCATTTGTAAATTTTGAATATGGTAGGCTTCTTCGGCTTTTAGAGATTTATTCAGATGATTTCTCATCATATGATCGTGTGGTTTTGGAAGCACAACTTGACTTATTCATTGATGACTTGAGAAGAGAAGAATTTTCAAATTGTGATGATCTTGCTAGTCTCGCGGTGATGATGGTTGAAGCAAAAAGCATGTTGTTTATCCATTAGTCTATAGGCTTATTGAATTAGTATTAGTTTTACTTGTAGGTACATTTCTACAGTTGAAAGGGCTTTCAAGAATAAAATTATCAAGACAGATTTATGTAATAAGATAAGTGATGACCGGTTAAATGATCTCATGGTATACTACATCGATCGAGACATATTTTCTAAGATAGACATGGAAGATATTTTGTAACGTTTTAAAACATAAAACCCATAAATATCAACTATCAACTCTTAAAGCAATGATCGACGCTTTTTTTCTTTATAATGTTACGTATTTATATTATATGCGATTGTTAGATAAGTATTGGTATTTTTATATTATATATATCATTCGTCATGTTCTATGTTCGAAAAAATACTATATATATTAATATTATATATATATTAGTTTAGAGTGTCTCAATTTTAGCATCTCCTTTCTAAGTTTCGGATACGCCCCTGCTTCGACTTGACGCGCGCTGTTGCAGATTTATACGTACCGGTCTACCCTGGCAGCCCTGCGAGAGTGCGAGTTCGGACTTCGGAGCGACTGCGGGGACAGTTGCGCGGTTGCTGGGCTCCGTGTCGATCGCTTGTGCCGACTGCTGGACAGTTGCGGTGACAGTTGCCCCGAGTCCTAACGTCCTAGGTTGCAGCTGCTGGCTGCTGCATGATCACGTTGAGGCTTTGAGAGGCGACCGACCGTTGCATTTACGGCCGGCGTCACGTCGTCTCACCCTCACGGCAGCTGTGTAATTTGACCGGTAACATGATGGATGGAAACTGATCTAAAATTTATCTTTACTGCTTTAAAAAAACTAGTAACGATGGTTTATCTGTGTCTCGTACTCCCTCTTTTTCCACTATCCTAAAAAAAATCTCTAATAAAAACAAAAAAATAATATACCAACAAACAAATTACGCATCTCTAAATATTCTCTAACAGAAAAAAAATAATACACTAACAAACAAATTTTGTCTCACTAGAATATTCTCTAACAGAAAAAATAATACACTAATAAACAAATTCTATCTCACTAAAAATTCTCTAATAAAAAACATAAAATATAGCAAAGTAGTCTCGGGCACGTAGAGATGCGACGTGACTGAGAGAAGAGATAGACATAGGATATGTACTAGATAGGCTGATCCTAATGATATCGATCGGAGGTGCTAAAGTAATACTCCCTCCAGTCACAAATAGTTATAGTTTTAGATATAGTTATGGTCAAACTTTCAAAACTTTAACTATTGATATCTTTTAAAATATTTAAATTAAATGCATGAAAATAATATATGTAGATTTATCTTGAAAGTATTTTCATAATATTATAATTTTACTAGATTTTATAAATATAATATAATAGAAAATAGTAGTCAAAAATTGTATTTTAGAAACTATATCGATGTTTAAAACTATAACCAATCGTGACAGTGGAGTATGGTTTTTTATCCGTACGGTCATCCAGCGTTTGGCAGTAGTAAAGCTGCGTCATCAGTCAGTCGAGTGATGTACTTCGTAGGAGTACACTGTGTGGATAATTAATCGGAATGACGTGCTCGGACGTTTGAAATTTTTGTACGTATTGCAATATTTGTTTTATACGCATGTAACATTTTATTACAACGCGTGCAACATTTTTTTTCGATAAACAGTGAAATGCGCTATAGTAAATAGATGTTGCAAGCATTTAAAAAAAATATTGCACGCGTCGATAAAAAATGTTACAAGCGTAAAAAAAAATATTACAAGAGGCGTCCAATAGGATGAACAGTAATCGGACGTCCGAGCGCTAGGTTCTCCCTTCAATTAATTTCTATGCACCGTAGACCTATCTTTTCATATCGTGCAAAAAATTGATATTTGAACCGCTAAAGTGATGTGACGAGCCAGAGCGGACCGTGAATTTTATGTTTTTTTTTCTTCTTTGCCTTTGATAAGGGAAAATATCTAGTGTAATTAAAGTTTTCACGTAACCACCATATAATCCTACTAACAAACGTTTCAAAAAATTCTGAAAAAGATCATGGATGTACATCTCAGCTTACCCCATCTACATATAAAATTTCATGATCAAATTCGTCCTATACTAGAAGTTACAAAAAAGACAAATTTAGGGTGCACTTGAACTATTCAAGTTTGTCAGAAAATCTGTCTTTTTTATTACTTTTAACATAGGATGAATTTGATCATAAAATTTTAAATGTAGATGGGGTAAGCTGAGATGTACATCCATGATTTTTTTCAGAATTTTTTGAAAAATTTTTTAGTAGGATTGCACGATGATTGCACAAAAACTTTAATTGCACCGGATATTTCCCCTTGATCCTTACTAACAACTTCCAACTTGTTGAATGATGTTTAACGAACTATGCAAACTTCAATGTTTATTGCTGCTTATGGAATATCAGTATTTGGTCAAAAAAATGAGAAGTGGTAGTACTCCATCTAGTAACAAATACATATCATTTTAGATATCGACTCGGTTTTGGAAAAACAAATTTAATCATTAATTTCTATTTAAATATATTTATAAAATCTGATAAAATCATAATATTATAAAATTAATCTTGAAGACAAATATATATATAATTTTTATGTATCTAATTTAATTTTTTAAAAATATATTGACAATTAAAATTTTAGAAATATGACAACACCTATATAAAATAATATTTATTTGTGAACGGAGAGTTTAGTTTCGCCCAGTACTACCCGCGCTGTTTGCAAAATGGGCCCGTCACTCGTTGCAATCGAATTCGACACAGTGGTCTGTTAGATCCTGTACTGTACCGCACAGTTTAATGATTTGTCTCGCGGTTGTTGGGTGCGATAAATTATTTTCCTTTTTTAGATGAGTGATCGTGGTATGTCACGTCGCGATCACCACTCCTTCATACGAGTAAATTGAGAAAATACGTGAAACGGTTGAAAGGATATAAATGTAATTACGCTTTTTTTTGTATTTATTTGGGATCCTTTTATAAAGGATATGTGATTTTGCTGAACCGAAAGATCATTTTCGCAAAAAACGGTTTAAAAGATCTAAACGTGATTATGCGTTTTCTGTATTTATTTAAGGTCATTTCACGAAAAATCCGCGATTTCACTAAACTGAAAAGTCCTTTTCATTAAAAAATGGTCAAAATGATCAAAACGTAATTATGGTTTTGAGAACCTTTCCAGAAGAGAGGACACGTGACCTAACTTTTTGGTCAGGAAACTTGCAAGCTTTAATAAAGTAAGTATGACATGGACTTGTTAGAAATAAAAAAAGGTGATGTTCTGCTAGAGCTAAAAGAATGCTCAAATATTATTTCATGAATTGCAGCATTATTTTCAAATAGATGTTATTTTAGACATGGCAATAGTATATGGTATAAATTAAAATATTATATTTGCTATTACTTTTGGTGGCAGACCAATCTCGGACTCTTCGTTATACTCTCGGTTCACGTACGCATGTAGTCGTGGATTTCGTGTGGTTGCTTATGAAACTTTGATCATTAATATATGTTAGGTATATGGATTAACTATATAAAAATAATGTTATTAGATTTGTCTTGAAAGATATTTTTACAATATCTATTTTTTGTTATTTTTGCTAATATATTATGATAATAAATTATAAGCAAAGTTTTGCATTGGAGATCGTAAAAAGTCAAAAACGAGTATATAGTCCACCAAATTGAGGGTTATATATTTTTCATTTCTTTCCGCACAAATTATACAATCCCTTTTTCTAGGCATAAACCATCCATCGTGAGTTTTTACTATATGATAATGCGATACGGTAGTTGCCTATTAGTATTGGCCCTCAAAAGTCAAAAGGAGATCAGTTGGTTCTAATTAAGGGGGTCACATGCATATCTAGACTTGCACGGTCCCAACGTTTAGAGTGTGTTTGGTAGAGCTCCAGCTCCACCAGATTTACTGTCTGTAGATAGTATAGAGATGTATTACAGATAGCTGCTATCTATATCACTATACATGCCCTTAGAACCAAAACCACCGATTCATGCAAGAACAAGACACTATAACGATATTGGTTAGCAACATAGTTATCTATACAAGACCAGTATGGCGGGTATGTACTATTTTGATATCTAAACCGATACTGAAAAACCAAGTGGAGATAGATTTATCCATATTTGTGATGAGTTATCGACTTGTGTTTGAGCTTGTGGCGCTTAGGTTTGAGTTTGAAATGTGTTTACTTTAATCTTGAGCAATTTAGTTTGCGTGGTCATGTCTATGCCTTACCTAGAGTGGTCATGATTATGTCTAGACTGGTTGTTGCTTTATCCAGAGTGGTTATGACTTTATCCTGAGTGATCATGATATTGTCCTAAGTGGTTATGACCTTGTCCACAATGGTTATGATTTTTCTCAGAGTGGTCTTGACCTTCCCAGAGTGATCGTGACCTTTGTGATCTCTAGAATAGTCGTTCCTAGAGAGGTCGTGCCCTAGAGAGTTTATGCTCCTAGAGAGGTCATACTCTAGAGTGATCGTGGGCTTTGTAATCTCTAAAGTGGTCGTTTCCTAGAGTGGTCATAACTTTTGTGACCTCTAAAGTGGTCATGAGCTTTATGACCTCGAGGGTGATCTTTTTCGATAGTGGTCGTGGCCTTTGTGACCTCTAGGGTGGTAGTTCCTAAAATGCTTGTGACCTTTAGGACTATTAAGGCGATCGTTTCCTAGAGTGGTCGTGATCACTGTAGAAATAGTCTAAAGCTTTAAGAACCTCTATAAAAGTTATCTTGACCACTATAAGAGTGGTCTAAAGCTCTAAAGGCCTCTATGGGAGTGGTCGTCACCACTGTAAGAATGATTTATACCACTGTGAGAGTGGTCTAGAGCTCTAAAGATCTCTATAGGAGTGATCGTGACTGCTATAGGAGTGGTCATGACCACTGTAAGAGTAGTCTAAACCACAATAGGAGTAGTCTAGAGCTCTAAGAACCACTATAGGAGTTGTCATGACTACTATAAGAGTAATCGTGACTACTGTAGGAGTGGTCTCAAGTTTTAAAGACATCTGTGGGAGTGATCATGACCACTATAGAAGTGATTGAGACCACTGTAAGAGTGATCTAGACCTCTAAAGATCACTAGTGAAGTGGTCATGATCTTTATTGGAGTAGTCTAGACTCCTGTGGGAGTAGTTTATACCTCCAAAAACCACTAATGGAGTAATCGTGACTTCTGTTGGAGTGGTCTAGACCATTGTGAGAGTGGTCTAGACCTCCAAGGAACTGTGAGAGATGTTATGACTACTGTGGGAGTGGCCTAAACTTCTAAGGTCCTCTGATAGAGTAGTTTAGACCTCTAAAGACATCTGATAGAGTGGTCTAGACCACTGTAAGAGTGGTCTAGACCTTTAAGGACCTCTTGGAAAGTGGTCACAATCATTGAGAGAGTGATCATGACCATTGTAAGTGGTCACAGCTAGGGATAAAAAGGGGTCGGATACGGACAGATATTACTCTTCCTATATCCTAACCCATATGTTTTTTTTCAAATTCGAAACCGAATATGGGCTAACCAAATATGAATACAGATCCGGGTTATTCAGGATACGAATACGGGACGGATATTTGATGGATTCGAGTTGGAAACGGATAAAGATATATGAATAATGCACGCATATATAAAGTAAAATATGTTAAGTTAAAACTATATGGGTATATGACTATAGTAACAAGTTACATATCAATCAAACTCAATGGATGTCGTAGAAAGAAAATATTACTTAGCAACTAATTGTTAATATAAATGAGCTACCACGGAAAAACTATAATGAAAATGGACTGGGCCTTACTGATATCCGAATAGAAAAAATTCAAATATCTGAATAGTAAAAATCTGAATATCCGAATAGAAAAAAATTCAGATATCTTGATCCCGTCCCATATGTCGGTGTATTCTACACTGGGGTACTCTCTCCACCGCTGCCAGGTGGGACCGCGCACGTAAGATACAAGAAGGAGAGGGTCCTACGCAAAGGACTCAACATACTGAAGAAAGGCTTGGTGGCCAACCAGATCCTAGCCCCGGGCGACCAGGACACGTGACCGCTCGGTGAAACAGCTGGCCGACCAGTCCCGCCCCAGCGACGGATCACTACTGCGAAGACCATGGCGCGTGGCTACCCGATAAGCGATCAGGCGACCGAACCGCGTGGTGCCCGACGAAAGCGGTCGGCCCATTACCGGCCGACCACGCAGCGGGAGGAGGCTTCGCCAAGCAATCGCCGGGATCTGGCGTATCATAGCCATTAAATGCGCATGGAGCCATTCAATGTACGGGGAGCCATTGCAGTGCGCCTGAAGGTCATTAAATAGGCGTGGCTCCCTAACGCCATGATGACTTGTCCCTCGGTGAGCGGCTTCATCAACTCCGTTCCATCTACACCGCCCCGGGCGGGACGGGGTGATCGTGTACCAGTGTTAAATCACGTTAGCGTCAGAACCCTCCTCTCGGGCGGTCCGAAGACAGGCGGCGTCAAGATACGACGTAGACAAAGAGACTCTGAGGGACAGTAGCGACAAGACTAGACACAGTCAACGTAATTAATGTAAAACTACTCTCTCTGCCTGCCCTAGCTAGTCCCGGGAGTATATAAGGGCGCTAGTGTGCATGAGACAGAGAGGTGGGTCGAAACTCATGAGATTGGAGGTGGGTCGAAACTCAAGAGATTGGATCACTGAAGTCGCTCAGTCGATCGGCTCACAACGAAGAGCAAGCAGAGTAATAGAGCAACACGAGCTTAGGCAGGACGTAGGGCTGTTACCCGCATTGGGGGTCCGAATCTGGGTAAATCCTGTGTGTTCCTTGTGTACTCCCTTGTGTTCTTAAGCTTCCTGTCCTGCTCATCACGCGAAGAGAGTAGAGAAGTGAGTTGAGAGTGACGCAGTTGCGAAAACTCCCCTACCGAAACTCGGTTATACACTTGAACCAATACTGTCCAGCACTAACACGCCGACAGGGCTCGCCAGGTAGGGGTGGTAGTAGCTGTTTCACCCGTTGCTTTCTTCAGCAGATCATCAAGCACCGGCCGTGAAGATGCATTGCTTGACTATTTCGTTCTCTACTAAGTAGTGACACGATTATACGTAAAAGTAAAAAAAATGCAACTAAGTACAAAACACTTCCAGTAACAACTTTTCCCGTGGGAACCGAATATTTTTTGTGTATATTTGTGGTCAAATTTAAGTTCTGCCAACTATAACCACATCCATTCTAATATGACATTTATTTGGGAAAATGGTACTTGCTTGCTGTATGAAATGTGCAAATGTGTGCACAGGAACACTCGATTTTTTGTTATTTTGATCAATGCGAACACACGCGTATATAGTACAGCTACCTGTAGCACTATGCATGGTGCCTAGACATCATGATCCAAAACGGATGTTTTCTCTATATATTTGCATGCGAAATTTTTTGAAATTTTTAGGACGTTGAGTTTAACTAGTTTACTAATTAATTTAAATAAGTTTGAACTTAAATTCAAATTAGAGTTTCCCTTTTTTTGACAAAAGTTTGATTGTAGATGTACGCTCATTTTATATACAAATCAGCAAAACGTGTGATCTAAATTCGTTAAAATCTATGAATTCGAGTACATATTTTTAAAGATATGTATTCCATTTGAATTGTTATACATAGGGTATATAGCCTAAAATTAAAATTTTTGAAAAATATACCTAAATTTGACTTGAATTCACACATTTAAAATTACAATGCTCAGACCCCGTAATGTCCTATTTCTTCGCCATCCCCTCTCTGTATATACACACACCTATGACAACTGTTGGCTCAAGATCCTCCTACATTGGAGACTCTAGTCCGCAACAAGACCTAGCATCCAAACAGGCGATAGTTTAATTCTCCAATGGCTTTGCTTCCGTACTCCTCTCGTAAAAACATTTAAGGTCAAACATATGAAAAATTCCCGATTTCTGTGGGGATTGATTTGTTTTCCGTGAAATTGCTATAAAAATACTTGGCCTTATGCCTTCCAAGCATAACATAAAGAATAATGACTATTGTCGACGATCGGGATCGCCTGACCGTAAATGTGAAACGGAGTTAGTGTGAATGAGTGACCTAAAACGAGCTACGCTCAACGGAGGAACGGATGTTGGTCGGGGCAAGATGACAACGAGCGAGACACAGCGGATTATACTGGTTCGAGCCCCCGAGAGAGGGTAATAGCTCTACTCCAGTCTTCTTCTGAGACGGAGGAGTTCACTATCCTTGAGTACATAGGTGGTTTACAGCTCGAGCTTGAGCGCTCTGGCTATGGCTACGGCTACTGTCCTATTGCTTGTGTGTTGATGTCGTGTCCTTTGCCATTCTGATTTAGGGGATTTTATATTCTCCGGCCGTTACGAAGCGGCGGGAGAATTCAGTAGTGCATGGTGCACATTGAGGACGTGCTTCAACCGTCCCGGATCTCATGCCCACGTCCGCCTTAACTCCGGGATTTCCGGTCTTGGTAACTGTCGAGTAAGCGCACACCTCTAAACCAAGGTCGAGGTCGTGCGGGAGTTGAATCCCCACTCCCCAAGCTTGAGGTCGTGCGGGGATCGGTGCGACTTAGGTCGTGGTCGAAGTCCCATGCTGCTCAGCCCCGAGCTAGGGACCCTGTTGACTGCGCGTTGATCTGTCAGAGATTTCTCAGTCCCCGACAACTATATTCATAGGGTACATACACACATATGTATATAGTTGGAGCACCATGGAGCCTGGCTACCATGATTCAAAATTGATATATTTCCTTATGTTTTTGCATATGAAATTTTTTAAATTTAATAGAATATTGAGTTTAACTAGTTCAAAAAAATTTAAACACTCAACATGAAAACTTACTGTGTAAACTCTATGAAAACCACATGTACAAGTTTTAAAAATTCCCAAAAAATTAATATACATAGGAGAGACGAGGTTCTACAACCTTATAAAATTTCAAGACCAAACTCAATTGTATTTAATAGATAGGAAAGCAACAAGCTGCATAGTGATTGTTGGGGACTGGGAAATTTCTATCTGGTCAACAGGCCCCTAACTCGAGCTCGAGCCACGAAGTCTTTGACCACGACATGGACCGTGCGGCTCCCTTACGACCTCAAACTAGGGGGGCAAGGAATCAGCTTCCGCTCGGAGAGGTCAAGCTCAGGATACAAGTCGTGCATCCAATTGACGGTTACAAATGCCCTTAAGTAGTGGAGTTAAGCCAGACGTGGACGGCAAATCCGGGTCGGTTACGACCCACCTTCATTGCGCACGAAGCCACTCTCCCGGGAATCTCTACGGGACGTTTCCAATAACGGCTAAGAGGGGCATATAACCCCCTGGGACGAGCGTACTTAGACACATCGCAACATCCACATACATAGACACTCAGGCTACAGAAGTTCGAGCTAGAGCGCACCCTCTGTACTCAAGCATAGTGAAATTCTCCGCCTCCGGGCAAGACTGGAGTAAAGCTATTACCTGTCACAGGGGCTCGAACCAGTATAACTTTTGGTGTCTCGCTCTCTGTCTTTTTCCTCCGATCATCAGAATAGTAGGACCGACCTTTTGGTGAGTGAAGTCGATTCCAGGTCCCGTATACATGATCAACCCCCATTCACTTCTGCGGTCCGGCAATCCCGATCGTCGATAGCTGGTGCCCACCGTGGGGCCCAAAAGCTTCGCTCATTCGAAGGAACTTCAAAACCTCGGAGGCATGGCGTTCATCGCTGCGGGACATACAACGAGATTGGGTTCGAATGCGGTTCCTGAGTGTCGAGGGTTGTTACCGACAATAACGAAAAGGGGGTTAGGCGCTGGATCCAAACTCGATGGTAGCACAAGACACGGAAATTATACAGGTTCGGGCTCTCACGGTGGAGATAATACCCTAGTCCTGTGCTTCGGGATTATGATTAGCTAGCTTATTTGCTGATGATCTTGTGTTCTCTTCTTCCGTCCCCTCCCTTTATATAACAGGGCGGAGGCGGTTTACAAAAGAGAGTCCTACTCGGACTCGAGGTGGAGTTTATATCTTTACATCTATTCTGATTATGTATTAGTTGGGATTACAATCATCCCCTGCCTAATACGACTCGGTTTCCTTAACTAGGATTTGTCCTGATTCTTCACGCCTTGCTCGGCCAGCCGCCTCCGCCTCTCGTAGTCGGTCGGCCTAGTTTCGCCTGGTTGGGCCTTGAGAACTGCCGTGTGGCCCCAGGGTATACAAACCCCACAAGAGTCTCCCAGTGCCGTGATCGAGTGCCTTCTGCGGTCAAGTCTTCCGAGTGCTTTTAGCCGAGTGCTTGTCGCTTGGTGAGGAGGTCACGAAGAACTCGATTAAATCTTTGTGCAATTATTCAGTGTCTCGACACGGTTTACTGTGCCGACTCGTTACTTGGTATGTTTCTGTCTTTGCGCACCTGTATTCAACCGAGTGGTATTAGCGCATCCGGGCGCATAATCCTTGGCCTTTTCTGAGCGCATCTCGCTTCATCCATCGGGTATCCATCGCGCCCTTCTTGGGGTCACACGATCATCATACCTTGTAGGCGGCTATTTTTAGAGTCATCTTTACTGATGGCGACTTCGTTCTCGAGCGATATCACTTCTGACCTATCATGAGGCATACCATAAGAGGATGTTATTTCTTGGGTGGTACCCGTTATCCCGTGTGTCACGGGTTTCTGGCTTTTGGCCCATCTTGGGGCATACCATTTCCAAATTCAATTTTTTGGGCGTTGGCGATTGTGCACGGCGCGTGTCCGCATGACCCACCTGAAAGTGCTCCCTAGGCGGCTTGGGACCTTGGAAGGGTGATCACGGTTTCCTTCGAGGCGAGAGTCGGCGCCGCTTTCCTATCAATATGGAGCAAATGAGGTGGCCTTGCACTGTTCCCATTTGCCCCTTTGTCTCCAATCTTTTTCCCTCGCGACCTCCGCCGCTACGGTTAACTCTTCTTGTCATCCTAATCTCCCGCGATCGCGAGGCTTCTTCGTTCGAGAATGTCGTCTTCTTCTCCCGCAACCGTTCATCCGTCCGCCGCAGCCAAGGATTGGGCTACCTCGGTAACGACGGAGGGGCAGCTGGAGGATTTAGTAAGCGTCGGTGTTTTTCCGCCATTGGTAATGCTCGCCGCCCGCCCTGCTGCAGGTGAATTCTGCCCCACCCCTCATGCTGAGGAGGTGGTCGTCTTTGAATCCTTCTTTATGCGTGGCTTGGTCTCCCGGCATCCCCTTTTCTCCGCGGCATTCTTGAGTTTTATGGGATCGAGCTAACTCACCTTAACCCCAACTCCATTCTCCAAATTGCTGCCTTCGTCAACCTCTGTGAGGCCTTCCTTGGTATTCGCCCCCACTTCAATCTCTTTCGCCACCTTTTCCTTCTTAAGCCTTTTCCTAATAAGAACTCCCCCAAAGTGGTTGGAGGTGTCGGGTTCCAGCTGAGGGATGGCATGAAAAAGCCGTACCTTAACATTCCTTTCAAGTCCTCGAATAAGGGTTGGCACCAAGAGTGGTTTTATTGCGCCAATCCTGATCCTCCATTGCCCGCCTTTACTGGGACGCCACCCAAGCCTTCTCTTGACTGGACATCGCTTCCCAGAGATGATGGGATGGACCAAGTGATTGACCTTATGGGGCTGATTGCCGAGTTGAAGGAGAATGGGCTCACTGGCACGGCCGTCGTTGCCAACTTCTGTACCCGCCGAATTCAGCCTCTCAAAGATCGAGTCCATCCTGGGTACGAATATGAGGGCGCCAACGATCCTACTCGGGAGGTTTCTGAGGAAATTACCTCGGCGGCGTTCTTCGGTCGCATCGCTGATTTTTTCGCCCTGAACGAGAAGATCGTCGTTCCCAGAAGCCCGAGACCTTTTACAAAGCTCAACCCTGCTCCTCCGGTAAGGGATCTTCATCGTCTTCCCGTGCTGAATCTTCTGACTTTTGTTAGGACTTTGATCTGGATATATGTCTTCTTTTTCGTACTTGCAGGGACGTGATGCCTTCTTTTCCGATGCACCGCTCCCTGAATTCCCCGTGCATAAGGGTGACAAGCGAAACTTCCCTCCGTGCTTCTTCCGCGGCCCCGATTGCGAAGCGGAGCAGAGTGAATGAACCTGACGATGATCCTGTCGGGAAAGGGAAAAATCCGGTTGTCGAAGGTTAAGAGGAAGCGATCGGCAAAAGATGTACGTCCGTCGATGGTCCAAAGATCCGGGACCCTCGATGCGGCCTCCTCCCGGCTTCTTCCTCTTCAAGCCAATCTGTGGGACCAAGTGTTTAAGCCTCACTCATCCCACGATCGAAAGTGTGCCTTCGCTTTGTCTTGACCGAAGCTCCTTGTTTGCGCGCAAAAGTACACTGCAGGGACTCTGCGGTAGTCCATCCTTGGGAGGGTTTAAAGTGCAAGATAACAAGATCCAACAGTTGGATTTCCTTGTCATCCTTCCTTGTTCCCCTGGACCGCGTCTTGATTGTTTCTTCTCATAGGGATCCTGTTGATGAAGTCCTTCATAAAACACCGCATCTGGAGTCTCCGGCGGTTGTCCACGGGGGTGACTCCGGCACCGTGGAGGCTGAGAGGTTGGTTGATGCTGCGTCCGCTGCTTCTAACGTTGCCGCGGAACCAGTCGGAACGGTCCTCCCGACAGCCCCTGAGGCTACAAGTGTAGGGTCGAGGATGCGCCTAGAGGGGGGGTGAATAGGCGTTTATAAAAATTCGATCTCTAGCTAAACAATTCGCGCTAATCAACCCCTAAGTCAAAACCTAATCAATTTATATGCGGAAGCGATAATCTAGGTTTTGACAATTAAAGCCTAAATAAACTAAGCTCACTATGTGCACTAACTATTTTATGTCTCTATGTATGAATTGCTAAATTGATCTAACAAATAATACTAAGCAATTCTAAGTCAAGCAATCATGAATATACAATAAATGTAATTACTTGAAAGTAAAGGAGACAAGAGACAAGCGGCGTTTTCCGTGGTGTTCGGAGACTTGCCGGTCTCCCCTAGTCCACGTTGAGGCAAGCCCGACGACTCGGACCGGCTCCCGCTCGAGCACCCGCCTCTTTCCACTAGTCGTGGTTTTTCACGCTCGCGCGTAGGCTCAACCCGAACCTTCACAAACTTGCCGGGGCTTCTCACACCTTGAGAGCTCCCACGCACGACGCCTACGCCGTCTAGGAGTCGGCAACCTCCAAGAGTAATAAGCCGCTCCTCCGCTTGAACTTCACCGAGCACAACACATGCGCTCCGGCGATCACCAAGTGCAACACATGCACAAGGACCTCACTCAAGTGCAACACATGCACAAGAGCTCACTCAATCCACTCCTAATTGCAACACATGCAATTAGTGCTCACACTCAAGCTCAAGAAGCAAAGGAGGAAGAGCAACACATGCACAACCCTCCAACACACAGCCAATAACATCAACAACAAGCCCCAACCCCCCCAAGGGGGTATTTATAGCCTCCACCAAAGAAACTAGCCGTTTGGGGCTGAAACGGGCAGAAAACCAAATCCGGTCCGGGACCTCGGCCGGTCGGCCCGGACCACACGACCAACGGTCGGAAAAATGACCGCTTGCGTGCCGAACTCCGGCCCGACCGGACTTCCACCGTCGCACTGGCTCGATTCGGTCCGATCGAGCCGGTCACACCGCACAACAGAGACAAAGACAAACCGAAAACAAGCTTCTGGAAAATCGCGTGACCGCGATCGGTCGGTCGGACCACACATCGGTCACACCGCAACCGTCTTGATCGCACCGCGCGATGCATGCCGGTCACACCGGTGCCAACACGGTCGACCGCCACGCCCGAAAACACAAGCCGCTTCGGGTCCGGCCGCTTTGAACACCGGTCCAACCGGTGGACCACCGGTCCAACCGCCGCTCGGCGCCCGCGGCGCCAGCCCTAGGGCGGTCGATCGACTAAAGGCGGTCCGGCCGCCCGCTGGCGGTCCGGACTGCCACCACCTCGTGACACCGCCGGCCTCCATTTCTTCCCAAACAATTCTCCAAAAATCCAAATCCTATTCCTTGAGCCGTAAAGATGATCAACACATTATCATACATACGTGCAAAAGCGCATTTGCACCAAACTAGCTCATGCTCAAAGAATTCAACCGAAATTGAAAATGCATTCCGCAAATCAACACCGAACTTACGCGATCAATCCTCTAGCCATGTAAGGATCAACACATGATCCCGACACTTTGCAAAACACATTTGCAAATGCCAACACATGCTCTAGGATCGAACCGCATAATTCCAACGCTCATTTGCAAAACACATTTACACAACCGCAACTAACTCAAGATCTATTTGCAAAAGCGTATTAAGCAAATCAAACTCGAGTTTATGAGATTAATCCCCTAGCCATGTGAAGGTCAACACAAGACCGGTCAACTTGCCAACACCCGCTGCAAGCCCCACTCACATGCTCTCGGGATACCGGACTCATAAACCTCAGTTTATTCGCACAACGAACTTGCAAATAACACGATAAACATCATTTCATGCTTGAGCACTACTCTTTGCAACACATGCAAAAGTCTAGCTCCAAGCAACATCAAATCAAGATGCATGAACTCTTTAATTGCAACACATGCAATTTTCTAGTTCAATGCAATACCAAAACCAAACTTCAACTCAAACCAAATCACTTGTATGAGCTCTCTACTCGCAACACATGCAAGCCTCTAGCTCCATACAATCACACAAATATCAAATCATGCTTGAGCTCTCTCCTTTTGCAACACATGCAAAACTTAGCTCCAAGCAACACCAAGGTTTTATAAAGATTGTTTCGAACCAAAACGTGAAGCTTCAACTAATGCAACACATGCAAAAGTGAACTTCACGCAAAATAACGCACTAGCTTATCCTATTTGCAACACATGCAAATCAAAGCATAATGCGAAAACCAAATACATATACTCTTTCATCTTTGCAACACATGCAAATCCGAGCATAATGCAAAACAACCAAGCATAAGCTTAACCCATTCGCAACACATGCCAAATGGTTAACCCTCATGCAAAAACCAAATCCAAATGGTTTGAGCTCGAGTGAGCGAATGAGATCACCAACACATGATGAAACTCAAGCGAAAGAGGCAACCCCTCTTAATAGTACGGCGATAAATAACTAGACACAAAGACTAGAAAGTCCTTAGCCTATCTACTTATACCTTCGCCGCCACGCATAAGCAATCCCTTTGGGGTCTTTAAGATCATCACTTGATACTCCCGGGATCATCACTCTTCTTTTCTTGGGATACATCCTTGACGCCCATCAACTCTTGATGCCATCCAAGTCCGTTCTCATCCATCTTTGGACCTAACTCAATCACAACTCATAAAATTGTTAGTCCAAGATGCATGGTTGTCTCAATCATCTCTTGCACTCCATTAACACATAATGGATGCCTTTAGATCAATTGAGCACAACCTAAATCACTTGAAATGATTTATGTATGTCTTAAGTACAATAATGCAACTCATGCCTTATTATACTTAAGAACTATTCATTTGTCCTTTCTTAATCACGAAACACCATCAACACATGATGAAGTGTTCTCTAATGATTAACACGACAAATGAACTCAATTTAAATCATCATTTAAATTGATTCTTCAAGTTAGGTGTGAACTCCCCTAAATATGTGCATCCATGTAATATATGGATTGGGAAACATGATACACATTTTGTGGTTAATATAACGGGATATTCATACTTTAACTTGACTCCAAAGTATGCAACTAATATTAAGATGAATATGCAAACATACCTTGGGTTTTCCATTTTTCAATGCGATGAGACTAAACAAAGATATTCTAAATAAACAAGTTAGTCTCGATACAAGATTTGTCATTAATAATAATATCGCATTAGGGATAATCTTAATCTGAGATTTGTCATTAACAATAGATTAGATTTGTCATTAACACCAAAACCATAATTAATGAAGGTTGAACTTACAATCTCCCCCTTTTTGGTGATTAATGACAAATCCAAGCTTAATGAGCATATTTGGATTAAAACTAACATATCGAGAGAGTTTAAGCTATTTGAATACATATGCATATTTTCAACAATATAGGCATTGACAATTTTAGAATGCATATGAGAATTAATTCTCCCCCTTAATCATATTAAGCTCTCTTTTTAAACCAAATGCCAAATGAAATTAAGCTTCCATAATTCTCCCCCTTTTGGCATTAAACACCAAAAATGGAAAACTAAAAGATTATCTTGAAAGACATTCTCCCCTTTTTAAACATTTATCATTAATAAGATTTATCATTATTTCCCCCTTATGGCATTTTTAAATTTGAAAAACATTCTCCCCTTTTATTTAATTATCCTCCCCTTTTAGCATTTAACCATTTCTTTTTAATGAAGGTCATATAAGAATTAGAATGCATACTTATGACCTTGGAGTGGAATTTGAAGAACTTAAGCCAAATGAAAAAGATAGGCAATGAAATCCCAAATGAAAAGGATATACAAGGAATAAAACAAGTTTTCATTTGAAATATGGCCTGATACTAAAAGAAGAAAAACTCGAGAATAGACCATATTAGGATTTTGGATACCACTTTAAAAGAAATAAGCACTTTGCAAATATGGATACCACTTGTAAATACAAATAAGCATAAAAAGCAATGAAGGGTATCGCATGCGGTTTATTTGAAACGCATTCAAATAATTCACCTCATTTTATTAGGCTTTGCAAATTTCAATATGATTCTTTTAAAGAATCCAACACTTTGCCTAATAGGACAAACGAGGAACCCAAAGGAATAGATACCACTTGAGACAATAGATACCACTTGTAAAATTAATCTCAAGGGTTTGCTTGAAGATCCAAAGGAAATGAGCCTTTTCAAATTTTGATTTAAGAACAAAGCTCAACGATAGATTTTCCTCTTTTAAGTATTTCAACACATAAAGATTCTCACTGAGAGAAGTCTTAGGCGGTTGAACTTACAATTTGAATTTGAGAGGAAATTCTTAATCAAGAATGTGGGTATCGGAAAGATACTACAAAGAGGCAATGAAATACCACTTATAGGAAATAATTGAATTCAATAATACCACTTAAAAGGAATCCATATAATCAAGGATATCTTATAAGAAATGAGCAATAAAGTCCAAGATACCATTTGGAGAAAAGAATCTCAATTATATCACTTGTAAGCATATGGATGAATAAATCCTCAATTGATACCACTTAGGATCAACTCACGAAGAATTGATACCACTTGAAATAATTTATCGATAAGATCGATGGGTATCGAGCAATATAATCAGAGCATCATATACTTACGGGTATCAAAAGTTCAAGAAGGATCAATAAAATCTCAAAGATTTAGTATCAGAGCACAATAAAGACATGATCTCACTTGGAAGCATTAAAGTGCCCCAAAACTTGCAATGAATAAACTCCCCAAGATATTCAACAAGTGAATTATGGAGTTATTTGCATTTGAATTGCACAAGTTTTGTCTTTTCAAAAGATCAAGTGAAAAACACTCTTTAAAATAATTAAAGTGCTCATAACTGATACCACTTGAAAACTTGATCAAATAAATTTTAGAATTTTTCAAATTTTGTACAAATAAACTTTGGGATCATAAGAAGTTATTGCAAAAAGAATTTTTGAAAAAGGAGGTTCCAATCAAAAGATATCCCAAAGCTAAGTCGAGAAAAACTGAAAAATCAGAACTGACCATGCCACAGCCGGTCCAACCGGTTGAGTCCGTCCAAAGCCCTAAGGCGGTGCAACCTTGAGGTGGCGGTTGGACCGCCCTGACAGTGGGACTTCAAATTTTTTGCAAATTTTATCAAAAATAGCTCAAACGAAGTCCAAAAATTATGAAATTTTGAGAAAATGAACTTTGGACTAATTAGAAGGTATTGCAAAAAGAATTTTCTTAAAAACAATTTTATTTTGAAAGATATGGCAATTTGCGCTTTGAGGCATAAAAGGAAATTGATTTTCACAAAAAGCCTCAAAATGCAATTCAATTTGGATTTCATGCAATTTTGATTTTCATGGCTTAGATTGGTGTATCAAGAAAGTTTATAGCCAAGATTTAATATGAAATCCAACTCGAATGCCATAATTTTTGCATATTGCTAGAATAGGCTATTTTGGATTAAATCAAATCGCTTTTGAGCCAAAATTAGATTTCAACATAGAGTTTTCATTTTGAGAACTTGTAAAACATTTGAAATACATAATAGAATACTTTTACAAGTCTTTTCACAAATTTGGGCCTTTTAAATATGATTTTTGACTTTTGTCCTAAATAGTCCAATGAAGAAGCAAAGTCAAATCCAATTTAACACAAAACTTCAAATAAAGCAAGGGGTAAGATATATGGATTTGAATTTTGTGTATGAGTCTAAAATACCATTTTGAATCACAATTCTACACAAGAATTGATCCAAATGGTGAAACTCACTAAGTGCAATAGTATGACCATTACGGTCAAGTATGGTTTTTCTACGAGTTTCAAAATCAAATATCTTTTGACAAGTTGGTCTTTTGAAAATCTTTTGAACACGAAAGTTGTTAAGAATGACCAACTCTAGGATTTTGTTTTGGAAATACTTTCAAAATCCTTTTACTTTTAATTCTATGAAAATTATAAGTTTAAATCAAAATCAAGATACTAGTAACTAGTTTTTGGAGTTAAAACTCATTTTCTTTTCAAAATAGATTTTGTAAAGCCAAAACCTTTGAGAAACATTTCAAAAGCATTTGTATACAATTTTCAACTAGTTTTTCACAAGATTAGTAATAGTATGCAAAATTTTGACTTTTGGCTAAATGGTTGATTTTGAAAATATATATATGCACTTATTTTAATATGGGCACACGTAGGGATGTGGTACACATGAATATGAATTAACACTCCCCCTAAATGTGCCACTTCCTAACTTGCTCAAGGTTTGCAATAAGAGAATAGGTAAGAGGCGAGAGCAAGTGTCCATACCAAGCAATCTAAATTGATTTTAGCATGAATATTACAATACAACCTACACAAGGCTATAAGACATAATAGTAATCAATTTAAATGCTTGTTACCGAGATGGCATTGGCTTATGATGGTCATGATTGTCTTTATGCTTGACACCACTTGTAGATCAATATAATCCTTCTCCTCTTGAGTGGCAAGCGTCCAATCCATCTCATATCACCTAAAAATCTTTTAGGCGGTTTTGGTACCCAACCCTTGTTGGGTCCGACAATGTTAGTCACAATAGATTTAGGAACCCATATGGTCCTAATTTTGGCATTTTTAAATTGACTAACATGACTAGGAATAGTTTTGCGATAATGATTCCTCCTAGGCGAATAATTTGCATTTTTATGAGAGGGCATAGGAGAATAATGATACTTTGCAAAACTATTTCTAGTTTGATCTCTTCTAAGCATATGACAATCATTATAGTAAGAACGCTTAGAGGATCTAGCATTTCTAGCAAATGTTTTGCTATAATTATTTTTCCTAAGCATATGATTATCATGAATTTTCTTATTCTTAGGAAATCTATTATTTTGAGCAATTACATTTCTAGAAATACTCTTCCTATGCAAATGAATATCATTTTTAGCGGGCATAGGGGACTTGACAAGTTTGGCGAACACATTGCCATTCTTGTCCTTCCTAAGCAAATAATTATCATTTATGAGAATGGGCTTAGGGGTAGTACCTTTGGGACAATCCTTACCGAAATGTCCCTTTTCCCGGCAATTGAAGCACGTCACGCTATTTGGCCCTCTCTTGACCGATTTGACTTGCTCCTTGCCGGTTTGCCTCATAGTTGGTGTTGTGGCCTTGTTATCCACTTGATTAGGGCACACGGAGGCGAGGTGGCCCTTCTTGTTGCAATTGAAGCACTTGATGGTCTTGAGTGACGCTGCGTTGTGCCTCATCTTGCTATTCTCCTTTTGGAGTTGTGGCAGGAGTCCTCGCTTGTCTTGAGGCGCCTTGGCTTGCTCAAGATTTAAATCGAGGAGGGCTTTTCCTTTAACGCATCTCTTCAAGTCATTTTCCAACTTAATGACTTGACCCTTGAGCTCATTGTTTTCCTCTACAAGGTTAGCATCTAAACACATAGAGGAACTAGCAATTGAATTAGAGCAACAAGGTATATTAATTAGATCATAGCAAGAGGTGGACATGTCAATATTTGATGAAATATTAGAATTGACATTTAAGCATGGCATTTCATCAATTAAATCACATGATATACCTACATCCACCTTAGACTTATAAACTTCTTTGAGAAGGAGGGTTTCATGATTTTCTTTAAGCATATTATAATCACTTTGAAGTGATTCATGTTCAAGCTTTAGAATCTTATATTTTGTTTTCTCCTTCCCAAGATAATTATTGAGCTCCTCTAACATATCCATTAAATCGTTATAAGAGGGCTCATCATCATTTTCATCATCACTTACCTCATTTTTACCTTTTGCCATAAAGCAACGAATTTTTGATATAAGTGAAGATTAAATGCGTTGCTTGAGGCGGAGGTTGAGTTGATGGTAATCTTGGTTCTTCACTTGATGAAGAGGTTGAAGAATCATCAACCGACATTTCCTCCTCAATGCAATCCTCATTTGATGTGGACACTTCATATAATTCTTGAATTTTGGTCCACATTGCATGAGCCTTCGAGAGGTTGCATATGAGATTGAAAATCTCTCGCACAACGCTAAATAAAACATTAGTAGCTTGAGCGTCGAGATGTAGACATTTCTCCTCTCCTTTAGTTGGAGCAATATCATTTATCGGAGAAGAAATGCCGACATTTACGATCCACCATATTTGTGGGCTCATGGATTTAAAATGATTAATCATAAATATTTTCCATGAAGCATAATTTGAGCCATTAAGCATTTGTGGATCGTGAGAGTGCACTAGACCACTATGCGCCATCCTTTTTACTCTCTAGACGGTTAAGCCTAAAATGAGAGTGACCGTGGCTCTGATACCACTTGTAGGGTCGAGGATGCGCCTAGAGGGGGGGTGAATAGGCGTTTATAAAAATTCGATCTCTAGCTAAACAATTCGCGCTAATCAACCCCTAAGTCAAAACCTAATCAATTTATATGCGGAAGCGATAATCTAGGTTTTGACAATTAAAGCCTAAATAAACTAAGCTCACTATGTGCACTAACTATTTTATGTCTCTATGTATGAATTGCTAAATTGATCTAACAAATAATACTAAGCAATTCTAAGTCAAGCAATCATGAATATACAATAAATGTAATTACTTGAAAGTAAAGGAGACAAGAGACAAGCGACGTTTTTCGTGGTGTTAGGAGACTTGCGGTCTCCCTAGTCCACGTTGAGGCAAGCCCGACGACTCGGACCGGCTCCCGCTCGAGCACCCGCCTCTTTCCACTAGTCGTGGTTTTTCACGCTCGAGCGTAGGCTCAACCCGAACCTTCACAAACTTGCCGGGGCTTCTCACACCTTGAGAGCTCCCACGCACGACGCCTCGCCGTCTAGAGTCGGCAACCTCCAAGAGTAATAAGCCGCTCCTCCGCTTGAACTTCACCGAGCACAACACATGCGCTCGGCGATCACCAAGTGCAACACATGCACAAGGACCTCACTCAAGTGCAACACATGCACAAGAGCTCACTCAATCCACTCCTAATTGCAACACATGCAATTAGTGCTCACACTCAAGCTCAAGAAGCAAAGGAGGAAGAGCAACACATGCACAACCCTCCAACACACACACCAATAACATCAACAACAAGCCCCAACCCCCAAGGGGTATTTATAACCTCCACCAAAGAAACTAGCCGTTTGGGGCTGAAGCAGGCAGAAAACAAAGATCCGGTCCGACCGGACCTCGGCCCGATCCGGCCGGACCACACGCCAATCGGAAAAATGACCGATTCTTGCCGAACATCTTGGCCCGAGGACTTCCACCGTCGCACCGCTCGGTCGGTCCGACCGAGCCCAATGGCCACACCGCTGCAACAGAGACAAGACAAACCCGAAAACAAGCTTCTCTGGAAAATACGCACCGCACTGCAGTCGGTCGGACCACACACATCCGGTCACACCGCAACCCGTGCGGTCGCACCGCCCGCATGCATGCCCGGTCACACCGGTGCCAACACGGCCGACCGCCACGCCATAGAAAACACAAGCCGCACGGGTCCGACCTTTGAACACCGGTCCAACCGGTGGACCACCGTCCATGGCAGCTCGGCCAGCGGCGGCAGCCTTGACCCTAGGGCGGTCGATTGGACCAGCCGGTCCCGACCACCGCTTTGGCCGGTCCGGACCGCCACCACCTCGAGTGACACCGCCTGCCTCCATTTCTTCCCAAACAATTCTCCAAAATCCAAATCCTATTCCTTGAGCCGTAAAGATGATCAACACATTATCATACATACGTGCAAAACGCATTTGCACCAAACTAGCTCATGCTCAAAGAATTCAACCGAATTGCGAAAATGCATTCCGCAAATCAACACCGAACTTACGCGATCAATCCTCTAGCCATGTAAGGATCAACACATGATCCCGACACTTTGCAAAACACATTTGCAAATGCCAACACATGCTCTAGGATCGACACGCATAATTCCAAGCTCATTTGCAAAACAACATTTACACAACCGCAACCAACTCAAGATCTATTTGCAAAACGTATTAAGCAAATCAAACTCGAGTTTATGAGATTAATCCCTAGCCATGTGAAGGTCAACACAAGACCGGTCAACTTGCCAACACCGTTGCAAGCCCCACTCACATGCTCTCGGGATCTGGGACTCATAAACCTCGGTTTATTCGCAATGAACTTGCAAATAACACGATAAACATCATTTCATGCTTGAGCACTACTCTTTGCAACACATGCAAAAGTCTAGCTCCAAGCAACATCAAATCAAGATGCATGAACTCTTTAATTGCAACACATGCAATTTTCTAGTTCAATGCAATACCAAAACCAAACTTCAACTCAAACCAAATCACTTGTATGAGCTCTCTACTCGCAACACATGCAAGCCTCTAGCTCCATACAATCACACAAATATCAAATCATGCTTGAGCTCTCTCCTTTTGCAACACATGCAAAACTTAGCTCCAAGCAACACCAAGGTTTTATAAAGATTGTTTCGAACCAAAACGTGAAGCTTCAACTAATGCAACACATGCAAAAGTGAACTTCACGCAAAAGCCAACGCACTAGCTTATCCTATTTGCAACACATGCAAATCAAAGCATAATCTGAAAACCAAATACATATACTCTTTCATCTTTGCAACACATGCAAATCCGAGCATAATGCAAAACAACCAAGCATAAGCTTAACCCATTCGCAACACATGCCAAATGGTTAACCTCATGCAAAAACCAAATCCAAATGGTTTGAGCTCGAGTGAACGCGAATGAGATCACCAACACATGATGAAACTCAGCGAAAGAGGCAACCCTCTTAATAGTACGACGATAAATAACTAGACACAAAGACTAGAAAGTCCTTAGCCTATCTACTTATACCTTCGCCGCACGCAGCATAAGCAATCCCCTTTGGGGTCTTTAAGATCATCACTTGATACTCCCCGGATCATCACTCTTCTTTTCTTCGGGATACATCCTTGGCGTCCATCAACTCTTGATGCCATCCAAGTCCGTTCTCATCCATCTTTGGACCTAACTCAATCACAACTCATAAAATTGTTAGTCCAAGATGCATGGTTGTCTCAATCATCTCTTGCACTCCATTAACACATAATGGATGCCTTTAGATCAATTGAGCACAACCCTAAATCACTTGAAATGATTTATGTATGTCTTAAGTACAATAATGCAACTCATGCCTTATTATACTTAAGAACTATTCATTGTCCTTTCTTAATCACGAAACACCATCAACACATGATGAAGTGTTCTCTAATGATTAACACGACAAATGAACTCAATTTAAATCATCATTTAAATTGATTCTTCAAGTTAGGTGTGAACTCCCCTAAATATGTGCATCCATGTAATATATGGATTGGGAAACATGATACACATTTTGTGGTTAATATAACGGGATATTCATACTTTAACTTGACTCCAAAGTATGCAACTAATATTAAGATGAATATGCAAACATACCTTGGGTTTTCCATTTTTCAATGCGATGAGACTAAACAAAGATATTCTAAATAAACAAGTTAGTCTCGATACAAGATTTGTCATTAATAATAATATCGCATTAGGGGATAATCTTAATACGAGATTTGTCATTAACAATAGATTAGATTTGTCATTAACACCAAAACCATAATTAATGAAGGTTGAACTTACAACAAGCAGTTAAGCCAATTTGGAGCTGAGTGGTTCCCAGCCACCTTTCCTTCTCGACCCCATTGCGCATGGCCCCCGTCAATCTTCTTTGCTTTCTCCTTTGACGCCTTGAAGATCTTCCTTCCCTTCGCCCATCACCACCGCATGAAGAAGTCCCCCGCCTCGCTTTGAAATCTACAGTGCGGGCTGCATTTGTTGATGACGACGGTGATGTGATCCTTTTAGACGGTGAGGACGAGGATAAGGATTGGGAGTCGTTCTGTGACGCCGCCTACACCTGTTATCGTCTTGGCAATGTGAGTTGCCTGTGCTGCACTTTCTTTAGGAGTCTTCTTTTGTTTTCTCCGAAGCTTATCCTTGCTTTGTCGTCTCCAGCGCCTGTCGTCCTTTGCCAAGGACTGGAAATTTCTTCTTCGAAAATTACTCCCGAGGATGAAAATGAGGAAGGATTACGCTGCCGAAGTTGAGCAGATCCGTACTGAGCTGGAGGGGGAGCTCACACGCACCCGCGTAGAGAATCGAGAGGAACTGGAAGGACTTCGAAGTCGAATCCAGTCTCTCGTCCGTTCGCCTTCCTCTTTGCTTGGTTTCTTCGTTTTTTGTGCTTATGGAATTGTGACTGTCGGTTGATCGTTCGTCTTTTTTGCAGGTTCCTTTCTTCTTCTTCCTCATGGATTCTTCTTCTTCTTCTGAGGATCTCTCTCCCTTGTCTCTCCCTCCGGAATCCCCGGGTCCGCCGGTTGAACCGTGGGTCGAGAACATGCTCTTCAATTTTGGAGATGACGCCCCTGCGGAGCCTGAGGACGAACTTGCCGAGCTCTGGGCTGAGTATGATCTCGCCATGGCGGAGGCTGCGGAGCAGGAGGCCGTCGCCCGGGACACCGCCGCCGTCGACGTCTTGATCGAGGTTGTCCCTAGTCTTGCTGAGGCCAGGGACGCCCTCATTGAGGCCGTGGAGCGCGCGCGTCGGGGGTAGATTTTATTTCTGCAAGAAAAGTAGCACTTTTGTTGTATATATCTTTTATGCTCTCTGGACAATGCTGGGCTTTTGTAATATTGTTTTAGTCGCTGTTTTCTTTTTTCCTTGTTTAGATCTTTTCGACTTTCCCGAGTGGTTTTCATCCTTCCTTATGCTTTGGCACCCCGTCCGATTAGTCTAGCCCCTGAGCATCGCGAGTTGGCGCCTGGCTCTTTTCCCTCGGGCATGCTATTAGGTAACTAGATTTTTTCATTCGGGGTATCACAATCAAAAGTTTAGAGCACTTGGACTTAGCCGCGATCATAGGAATTGGTTTGCACGCGGGGTTGTACATGTGCAACACTATTAGGTGTAGCCCCCGACTTACTGCTTAATTGAGAAGCAATTGAGTAGCAAGTCAATTGAATCAAAATTCTGACACATGGCATCTCTTGAAACAAGTGAACTTCCCAGTAGAGTTGCGCATGCGCAACACTATTAGGTGTAGCCCCCGACTTACTGCTCAATTGAGTAGCAATTGGGTAGCAAGTCTAGGAAAAGATAAAACATTTTAAGAGTAAAAACGACGTAGCTGCTCTATGTTCCATGAGTTGCTGATGATGGCGCCGTCTTCTCGCTTAAGCCTGTAAGCTCCCGGACGTGTCACTTCGTCGACGATGTAGGGGCCTTCCCAATTCGGAGATAACTTGTGCTCGTGCTTCTGACTCTTTATTAGGACCAAATCGCCCTTGGAGAACGCTCGGTTTCGGACGTTTCGATCATGGTAGCGGCGCAGGGCCTGGAGGTATTTGGTATTTCGACCGCAGCGACCTCCCTGCCTCTTCGAGCCGATCGATGTCTTCCATCGCTTTCCTCCGACTCGGCCTCCTTGAAATTCGGACCGGACGGGGATCCGAAGGTCAACTTCGATGGGTAGGACCGCTTCGAGCCAGAGACCGGGAAAAAGGTGATCGCCGGTAGCCTCATTGGGGTGGTTCTCACCCCCCAGAGTACCGAAGGCAATTCTTTTACCCATCGGGTGGCGTACGGTTTGAGACGGTCGAAAATTCGTGCCTTTAAGCCCTGTAGCACCATGCCGTTTGCCTTTTCTACCTGACCGTTGCTTTTTGGATGAGCCACGAAGGCGAAGCAAATTTTGATACCGAGCTCGTCGCACCAGTCTTGAAATTCTTCTCCTCGGAATTGGGTCCCATTGTCCGTGATAATCCTGTTTGGCACGCCGAACCTTACCACGATTTCTTGAAAAAATTCTTTGGCTTTGGCCGCCGTGATTGTAGCCACTGGCTTTGCTTCTATCCATTTGGTGAATTTATCGATGGCGACGAAGAGATGAGTGAAGCCGCCTTGAGCCTTCTTCAATGGGCCGACTATGTCGAGCCCCCAGACTGCAAACGGCCAAGTGACCGGAATTGTCTGCAGCTTCTGAGCGGGCACGTGTATTTGGCGAGCAAAAAACTGGCATCCTTCACAGGTTCGGACGATGTCCTCTGCATCAGTTACGGCAGTCGGCCAGAAGAAGCCTTGTCGATATGCTTTGCCCACCAGTGTGCTTGATGCCGCGTGGTGCCCACAGATTCCCGAATGGATTTGGCCCTTTCCGCTGCTGCGTGATTAGTTTGTTTTCATGGCTGCTAGCCACGACACAAACGTGGAGGCGGGGGAGCACAGTCCAAAGACCCTCGAAGATGCTCGCCAGATGGCCCAAGTCGCCATCAACTAGGCCATAACGGCCCTCCGGCGAGGGGAGCTTGAGAAGATTGAAACTTCATCGGGACGATCCAAACTCCCTCGGTCGGGCGAGCGCCTCCGTGCAATTGCCCGGGTTATGACCGATCCCGCTCGGGCGAGGTCGGGTCTTTTTGGCCGAGCTCTCGCAGACGAGCTCGACAAAGCTACTGTTGAAGTCATACCTTCACAGCACCAAAGTCGCCACTCCGGGTCCCGTTCCCTAAAGAGTGACGGTAGCTCCTCGCGCAGGCGTCGGCACCCCCGCCAATCGCCTTCCCGCCAGCGATCCCGGGATTTGTCCTGGACTCCTCCACGTCATCGCCCCCTGAGCGCAACCCCAGATGACGTACGGCAACGACAGAGCTACAACAGCTCTCATTCTAGCAGCAGCATGTCGGGTCTTTCCCCGGACATTCCACCGAGGCGTCGCAGGGTCCACGAACGCCTACGGCTCGAGCTCGAGCTAGGGGCCTGTATACACGATCAACCCCCATTCACTTCTGCGGTCCGGCGATCCAGATCGTCGACAATGATGAACAATGAAAATCACTATTTAGACTCTGCAGGCTATTGAACCATCTAGCATGACAATAGATATATATATATATATATATATATATATATATATATATATATATATATATATATATATATATATATATATATATAATCTATACTATCATGAGAAGGTTTAGTTGCATGTGTAGTGTGTACGACAATAAAATCTTATAACGCATTAAGTAATTTGATGTTCATTTGGCAATAAAGTCCGATTCATATGACGTTTATTAGCAAAACTTATATCAAGTTGTTCCTCCCGTCATTAGTAAGTTACTAACGAAAAACGTTCGTAAATCAGAGCTACAAATAAATGGTTATGACTAAAACTAAGAAAAAAGATTCATGTATAAACAATAAATCACATTTATTAGCTGGTTAGTATGATGCATAGATCCATCAGTCTGGTTTAATTGGCCCCAGAAGAATAATAGACTATTCTACATATAGGCACATAATAGTGTATATATATGATATAATAGTGTGTGTATGTATATATATATAGAGAGAGAGAGAGTGGCCGTCATGGTGTGCACCATGTATTTCCCCCGTGGATCGATCAAATCCCATCTCTTAAGTACATCAACTCACAATCTTATTAATTAGGCGTCGTAAGTGTTGTAAAACGTCGTCAATCACCCGCAATCAATCACCCAATCCGTAGACACTATCCAAGAGCAAGAACACAATGAGCGCACAATATAGGTGGAAATCTCTCTCGCTTTATTGATTCATCTATTTTACAATGGAGAGCACCCGATATATATAGCAGTCCGAGGGAAGAGTTCGGATTCGACCACACCATCAAGAGATAGAGTCCTAAACTGAAACGGTTTAGAGTTCTAATCTCATAACACTCCCCCTTGGTCAAATACCGCGTAATGCATATGTCTCGTTAAAAACTCCACTCAAAAACCTAGTAGGAAAAAGGAGATAGAGAAAAGAGTACATCGCACTCGCACTTTATGTTGCACTAGTTGCCTCATTAAAAACCTTCATGTGAGAAAACTTCAGGGAAACTCACAAAGGAAAAAAG
Source organism: Guadua angustifolia (assembly GCA_036346375.1). Classification (NCBI taxonomy): domain Eukaryota; kingdom Viridiplantae; phylum Streptophyta; class Magnoliopsida; order Poales; family Poaceae; genus Guadua; species Guadua angustifolia. The sequence continues at coordinate 22,885,777 of CM070502.1, forward strand.
AGTACAACTTATAACCTTCATGGTTTTATTAAGATCTTCAAGATCGCAATAAGGGTTATGGTTCAAGGGTTTCTCCCCCTGAATTCTGCATCTCTCTAAGTCTTCTCATTCCAATGCCTTTAACGTATTTTTACAATGTAGATTTGGGCAAGGATTTAGTGAATAAATCTGCAAGATTTTCACATGACTTAGTTTGTAAGATCTTTATCTCACCGCTCTTCTGGAGTTCATGAGGATAGAATAACTTAGGAGCAATATGCTTCGTGATGTTGCTCTTTACATAACCCAATTGCATTTGTGCAACACAAGCAGAATTATCTTCATAGATAATTGTGGGGGTATCGACGGTATTAAGGCCACATGACTTCTGGATATGGCTAATCACACGTCGCAGCCAAACACATTCATATGAGGCTTCATATAGGGCTATAATCTCTGAGTGGTTGGTAGAAGTTGCTACCAGAGTCTGTTTACAAGACCGCCATGAAACGGCTGTACCACCGCAGAGAAACACAAAACCAGTCTGAGATTTGGCACTGTGGGGATCAGATAGATAGCCAGCATCCGTATATCCCACCATAGTCGAGTCTTGGTTCTTCTGGAAAAACAACCCAAGATCTTGAGTACCTTGGAGATATCTGAGTACAGTCTTTACACCAGCCCAATGTCTTCTGGTTGGAGCTGAACTATGTCTTGCTAGCAAATTCACTGCGAATGCAATGTCAGGCCTTGTGCAGTTCGCAAGGTACATGAGTGATCCAATGACACTTAAATATGTGACTTCAGGTTCTAAGACTTCTTCATTTTCCATCCTCAGTCTGAATGGGTCTTTATCCACTTCGAGGGATCTTACGATCATGGGGGGAGAGAGGGAGGGAGGGAGAGAAGGAGAGCTGGGCTGGGCTGTGTGTGTGTGTGTGTGAGAGAGAGAGAGAGAGAGAGAGAGGGAGAGGGAGAGGTTGGGCTGCTTGGCCGGGCTGCTCGGCTGGGCTGGGCTGTCGGCTAGGCTGATTTTAATGGATTTTTTTGGTCGCCTAATCCTCGCCTAGGCGTCCAGGCGCCCCGGAGGCAACTCGCCTCGCCGGGGCGCCGTGATAACCATGTCATGGAGTACAGAATTTTTTTCACTATTTTGACAATATTGTTGAGCTGTGAAAGGTTTTAAGTAATACTACTACAGAAAGTATGAAAATGCAGGCACTAGACATGCATTTCTGTTATGACATTTTTTTTCTTTACTGGTGGAACAGCATTCATTAGGTGATTTTAATGGATTTAAACATTCCTTCAATTGTGGTTTTGTCTTGCTTTGACCATGATGAACTGAGGTACAACCCTGCTTTTAATCTTTACTATATAAAGTGAGAGTTTCTTCCCACGTCACTTCATCAAACTTACCCACATTTGCTACTGCTCTTTAATTACCCACCTTTGCCACTATTAGTGCTCTTAATTACCCACCTTTACCATTGCTCTTTAATTACTCACATTTGCCACTGTTAGTGCTATTTGTAAATAAACTTTTTGTCGCAAATTGAGTTTTCGTTGCAACGCATGGACACATGACTAGTCTTTTAAAATTGTTTGTTTGCTTCAAATAGTCAAATGTGCTATTTGTTCTCCAGGAGGAACTTAGAAGCAAACTAGCTGCATTGGAGGTACTCCACCAAAATGAAATCCAGAGAGCAAGTTCTGCATTCGCTCGACTTTATAAATACGCAGAATCAAGAAAAGAGATAGATAGAAGACTAGATGTCCGCTTCTAGAGAAAAATGTATGTAGTTATTCAATTATTTCTCTTGTTTCTTTAAAAAATATATATTCCATTGCAACTATCCTGTTTTTACAAATTTTAGAGAAAAATGTATATTTTACTGGATCTTTGGTGAATGGCACTTAAGATACAAAGGGCGTCTCGTAGTAGTCCAATGTCTGTTAACCAAAACAATTAAGCTTCATAATAGCAGGTTCTCTTTTGTTACTGGTGGATTTTGGTACATAACAAGCTAGTTGCAACTAGTTTCTCAAAACTGCATCATTGGTAATGGTGGTTCCTTTGTAAAGTTATTCCATCTCAATTTGGAAGGCCTCCATTTGTTTCATGGTAAAGAGGGTTTATGAATTGGAAATCAGTGCAATTTATTTCCAATTTTCTATTTCAGTCTAGTTTATGATTCCTGAGCTTGCTTTAAAAGTGATTTTTTAATGTATTACTACTCTACACAATATTGGAAAATCAACCATACATTATCTCCATTAGATTGATCAGAGGACCATGGACTAATGCTGATATGGTTATAGGTTTATTAGTTTAATACTCTACTAGGTATTTCTTCCTCCATTTACTAGCCCTAACCATAACTTGTTTAAGTGTGCTGCATATATGAGCAAGAAGAAAATCTCAAGTCCGAGGTTTGAATGTTCATGTACATATTGCAGTAATTTATGGAATGAGTTTGCTATTTCTTGCTTACAAGCTACAACTAGTTGAATTGTGCGGTACACAATATACAAATACTCAATGCTTGTAGTGTGGGGTTTGGCCAAATGAGGACATAAGGTGCTTGACTGTTCGCATTAATGTTTGGTTATCTAATTTATCTGTTCGCTTTGTACCATATCTGGCTTAGCATCCTAAGTAATCTTCTGTTGATGTCTTTTTTTTTTCAAGTACACCATTTGTCTTCTTGTTCTACGGATATGTTCTGTTAAACTAAATGTTATATGATTATACTAATTTTGCAGCTCTGTGCGTTGATACTAGAATATCTTCCTATTGCATTGTGTGTTGATACTAGAATATCTGCCTATTGCATTGTTTAAAGCTTTACATTCTAAGTCATTCTATAGGTTCCTAAATAAAATTATATATACACTTTGCTTGTTTGCGTTTGTAGATTGATTGTCCTCCTTTGTATGTCACCGCCTCACAGGATATATGTTGTACAACTTTATAATACTTTTAATCTCTTGTAATCTTTTGTTGGATTTAAGTATCATGTTATCTTATTGCCTTCTTGTAGCGCAGAACTACTCGATGAACACTTGTCTATGGTCCAAAGGGATCATGAACAAAAAACCCAGATTGTAAAATGTAGAATAAGAGATGATGCAGCTATTGAAGAAGCTAAAAGAAAGGAGCAAGCTATCAAGGAAGAAAAAATAAGGCTGGAAAGAGCTAGACAAGAAGCAGAGGTATGTTTTCCTAGACATGTTTCTCACTTGATCTGTTTCTGTACACATGATCTGATGTACATACACTTATCATCTGGTTTGATTGTATCTAATTTCTTGTTGATTGTTTTGCCTTTTCCTTCAGTTATGCATGGGGCTCTTTCCTCAGAGATTTTTTTTACTACCAATTTTATTATTTCAGGAAACAATTACTTCACTGGAAGTCATTTAAATGCCTTTGCAGTTAACTTGAAAGTTCATGAACTGTGATGCAGGCCAGGCAGAAGACAGCTGCAAAATTAGCAGCTGAAGCACAGAAAGCAGCATATGAGGCTGCTCAAAAGGAAGCTGCAGAAAAGGAAACTGCTAAATTTGGGGAAGCAGCAGCATCCACATCTAGCCAAATTTCTCAGAACAATGTTGTAGGCGCAACAATGGTAAAGAAGAATAAAATTAGATCAGAATTACCCAGTACTTCTCACTTCTACAAAACTGATTTGCAAAGTTAATATTTGTACAGTTATAGATGAAGCTGTTCTGAAGTTCTGGTGATTGATATGGTTAGCAGGATCATGGGGACTTCTTCTGTACTATTGTCAGTCCATCCTCTTAAGTTCATTTCACAGGAATTTAACACCAGCAGTATCTGTTGTGCTCTTTTTTTTTAAAAAAAAAAGTAATAGCAGTTGGGCTGCCACTTTGTTGTATAAACTGGACTGGAAAGTGCGTGCAAATGATAAGCGTATGTACATCAGATGGTGCAAACCTACGAACATCCGGATAATGCCAAGCTTATGAACATCAAATGTTGCACATTAATTTCAAAAAACTTAAGGAAAAAGGTTCTGATTTGTCCTACATATATTTTAGGTTATGGGCCTTATGTCTCATTTACAGCCATAGACGTCATACAAAAACATTATGGCTGTTCCAAGATTTTAACTTGGAAATGGCAACCGCCTTGATCTCATCAGTTCATTTTTTCGAACTTGTCAGATGGATTCTCATCCATAACTGATCTTCAACTATGTGAAGCCCATCTTACAGCCAGAGGTGGAGGATACTTAGGGCCAAGGTGGGGGCCATGGCCCCTCCAGCAATTATTATTTTTAGATGACACTAAGTATTTGGTAGCATTTAGTCTCATGTAGGTCCTATGGCTACCCCTGCAAGTCCATAAGCTCGTTGAGGTGCAACCAAGTCTGTTCCAGCTTTTCCCACCATGCCAGGAATCCATGAACCAATTCCATTTGATTACTCTTTTCCACTGATTTAGCCCATTAGGTATAGACAGTTACACATTTGGTAGCTCAATGATCAGTAGCTGAGGATCACCTGCAATAGTGTTCTAAATAAAGGCGGTTAAAGTTTTGTAAACGGCTATTAAAGCGGTGAAAGTCCCCTGTCCGTTACGTTTATGGACATTTCATGGTTTGTCCGTTTTATCAGGCCGTTTATTCGGTTTAACAGCCGTTAACGTTTAGCAAGCCTGTTTTATTGGGCTATTTATTTGGGTAAAGTTGCAAGATTGCCATATGATATACATGGGATGAATGCTAGCTTTACTTTTTATTGCCATTTGAGATGTTCATCCATTCAATTATAATTCATTAATTATATTCACATTATGTCATCTTTTCTTTCATGTCACCACTATGAACAATTCTTGATAGCCTGGTAGTTTCATTTTATATGCATGAAAGAAGAATTAGATGCTTAGTTTGGTACTACAAATACACGTATATATTTCTCTGAATTTTAAATAGTAAAAATGTTTACAAGACCGTTAACGTATAAACACTAAAATGTAGGGTGATCAGTCGTTCACCGTTTACCGTTATTTAGAACATTGGCATTGCATGCTGCTCCGTGCGGCAGCAAAGTGCAAGTAGAAAGCCACAAGACAACTAGATGAGGAGTTGCGTCGAATGCAATTGGAGTTTGAGTGGTCGAGTGGATGGCTGAGCCCATCAGAAAAAAAAAAACTGCTTGCTTGCACAAGGTGGCTAGCGACCCTTCCTCTGCCACTTTTTTGGTTTTAGAATAGTATATACATATATCTTGATCAAACATGACATTTTATAACCCAAATGTGGACAACAATACAAGATTATTCCACAATTCTTCACTGGCTATAAATACCATATCTTAATAGTATGGTTTAGCGCTTGAATAATTCTGGATTTGCATTGGCCTTTGGACCCCCTTGAGATTTGGCTCAGGCTCCACCACTGTTACAGCCCCTGAACTAACCAAATGTTATCCTGTTTTCTTAAAAGTTGTCGTACGCTACTGGGCCACTGGCACAAGTTATATTGTTCCGACCCAAGATATGGTATGTGCAATGTGCAAGCTTGTATGATTTAATCCTGTGTATTGAGATCTAAGAACCATTCTAAGGATTGTGCAGTGCTTGCGTGAAACACACATTGTGCGCTTAGAGCACACATCCAGAAATAAATGGAAAAGAAAACTCTGGTACTGTTTTGCACATTCATACACGTACATTACACCAATGATTCCATTTTTTTATTAAGTATTACTATCTATGCTTGTTGTTAACCTAACTACATCGTTTATCTGTTGTAGCTATATTTATAAGGATGGTAATAGTATGGTTAATTGGCTTATCTATACCAGGGATCAAAGCCTTTGTCGATAATTCTGCATTAGAAGCAGAATCACTGACGCATGCGTAACATGATCAAGTTCCATCAAACATTCATGTCAGCAAGGTCTTATTTTCTGCTGAAGCATCTAAGTCTCACTTGCAATTTTGAACAACTTGCTGCAATTTGGTTGATTTGATAATTCTGATGAGTGATGATTGTTTCCTGATTTCCATTCTTCTGCCATATGTAGCCTCTGATCTATATACGAGCATGCTGCCATGATGTTTAAGTTGTTAAATTAAGCCTTGTAGACATCATGGTTTTGTGTTATGTGCAGTTGCGCACCTTTAGACATCATAGCTGGCAGAGTAGGTCTTTGTCACAAATGTTTTTGAATCACTATGGAGTAGAATAGTGGGAACAGCTGTGTCTTAGTATAATAAGCTGGCTTGGCTCTTTACTGTTTACTACCAGGGCGAAGCTTTCCCCAGTGTTTGGGTGCTGAAGCAGCAGCTCTGCCTGCCACACCCGTAGTACCCCCCACTACTACTCACGCATATTTATGGGTGTTCGGGCCACACAATCCAATAGTGAGGTGCTGTCTTTACTGTATTTGATTTTTTTCCTAGTTATGTATGAATTTGGATTGCACAAGAGCGTTCGATGTATGTTTAGTAAGTTGTTCTCATGTTAGCTTTATCCTTAGAGCAATCCTTCTATTTTCGTCCTGGCTTCATCACTGGTTACTACAAAGAATTTGTTTCTTCAAAAATGCTTGTATCTGTTGTTGACTGTCAGTTGACAGTAACAGAATTGTCAAATGTGGTAAATAAGCTGTTATTCATATTTAAAACAAGTGGTGGTAGATCTCAAAAGTGAAAGCACAACTCTTCATAGAAAATTGAGGGTCTAAGTTATGTTTTATTTAGTGCAAGAAAATAACTATAGATTTTAGTGATTCTGATATGTTTGGGAGCATGTTAAATCATTGCTTTTTATAACTACATAAGACACTGTCATGGGATCAATGTCACTCGAATGACCTAGCATTGTTTATCATCACATCTGCAACGCAAGTTAATGTTTATCTGACATGACCCGTTAACATGTATGATTTAATTCTAGATAGGCAACTCAAAGTTGTGGATGCATGCTTCTAAACAAATACTGCTGTCAGTTGCATAAGCATGCCTGCTAGGTTTTTATCGATGATTCATTTCTCACTTATCCTGCTTTTTCTCCATTTGATAAGAAAATACCAGTTACTTTTTTAATAGCAGTACTTTTAGGTGAATACTTTGTCTGAGCCATAATTACTAGAAACGCAGTTCGTCTAAGTCACAGTACGGGATTTGTGTTCACGGTTCACCACTTTTTTTTTTTCAATTTCCACTATGAACACGAACCGGTTTACGGTTTGTGTTTGACGAATCCGGTTCACGATTCGTAGGGATTTATAGCGAATCTGGTAACTATGGTCTGAGCATTTATTTAATTTGAATTCTTCTAAACCATTCCTCGCAGAGGGGTAGTGAGCTAATTAGAGCTTTACATGGACAGGATTGCCCCCATCCAATTGCTTGCCGTTTATTTGCAAACAGGGTAGCTACTTTTTATCTGTTGTATCTTCTTTTTTTAATAGCATAGTATATGGCTGGAATGTAATATCACGGTGCTTTTTACCAGCTTTGAAAGAACAAGGCTCTAAAGTTCAGGCAGAGGCTGTCAATAATTTACAGAATTATCTGAACGATAAAAATTATCTTGAGGAGCCAGAAGGGCAGTACCTTGCCCAGCAGCTGCTATCGAAAGAGTTGTTCATGTGAAGATCAACGACGGATGGGCATGGAGCTGTGGAGTATGGACATCAGGCAAGTTCGTCAGCTGTGATCAGCAGCCGCTGCTGCCAGGTGGGAGCAGGGGGATCCATTTGTTCAGAAAGGCATTTATTTCATCGAGGGAGTAAACTGCACGGTTAATACTTATGGAGAAGCCCAAAATTGTCGTGAAGATTATTTTTAGATAGTCTTCCACGTGTCCTTTCTATGTGGCCTTGAACACAATCAGGATAGGTGGAGGTCATGCGATCTGCTGTATCTGTACTCTATTGTGAGGGCAAGTCTACAATCTGTTTCAAGTACTAAAGGCTGTTCCAGACGTATGTAAGGCATCTGTGTGCCTATTGGACTTATGCTGGTGGGCCGGTTGGGTTTGCTGGCAGATTATTGTTTAAGAGAGATGCTTCTATATTTTTCTTTTTGACAACTGCACAAATATTAAAGTATAAATGGATAGTACATAGTGATTATTTACCCTTCGTTTGTTTCAAGATTTATACAACTTGTATTAGGAGGGAAAGCATTGAAGAAGTACTGCTCTTGCTCCAAAACTATTGTTTGTAACATTAAGATGACTGGTGTAATTATTTCCTACCTTGCCTTTGGATCATTGTTAAGTAGCATTCAGGCCTCGAGGGTTGTTTCCAGTGCAAAAGCTCGCTGTATTATGTCAACTGTTGTGTTGTCCTGCCCCATGCAGGTGCTTCAGGCAGGCATCAGCATCAGTCCAGTGCTCCAGTCGAGCAGTTCCCACGTAAGTACATGACCCACCATGCCGGCAGTCACATCGCGCTCCCCTTAACCAATTGCAGAGCGGAGCACGAGATGCGGATAACGCTACGGCTAATTGCCTAAAAAACCTGAAGGAGGAAAAAAAAAAGGAAAATGGCAGCGCCACCTCTCGGCCTCGCACGCCGCGTCGCCGGCGCCGGTGCCTTCTCCCCGGCCGCGGTGCATTCCCCCTCCCGTTCCCGGCACTTACGTCCTCGTCTGCTCCCTTCAAAGGTGCGGGGTTTCTTCTTTAGCTTCCTCCCCGTTTTTCTGCGCTTTTCTTTGCCCTGAAGTTGCTAGTGGCTGTGTGCGTGTGCGTGTGCGTGTGCGGGAGCGCGAGCAGAGGTGGAGTGGGGTGGTGAGGATGGGGACGGCGGTGGGAGGAGGGCAGGAGGGCGAGGAGGAGGAGCTGAAGCAGGCTAAGGAGATGGCCGCCGCCAGGAGGCGGTGGGAGACCCTGGTGAGGTCTACTCTTCTCATGTTGTTGTTACTTGTTACTCTACCCCTTGTGGTGCAATTTCTTTCTTTAAGTTGCTATCATATCGAAATCGCAACGCTTTTGGCTATTTTTTTTATTCGTTGAATTCAGCATCATGGAATTACAGAGAAAATTGATCATATGTCCCAAAATTCATGTGTCGTTAATAAAACTAGATGCATTTGCGTGGCATCATGCCACGCTGAGCAGGTGTGTGGCGCCGCGCAAAAATGATTTTCTGATCATTGAAAAGAACCGCGAAAAAAAAAACCAAGAAGTTTGGAGGGCCTTCCCGTAAGAAACGTGCCAAGATGTAATTTTTGAGGGTTTTCATGCAAAAAAACGATTTGGATCTAGAATTCTCGGGGGCCTTTGTGGGGGAAAAAACAATTTGTGCAAGACGGAAACAAATTTTGGAAGTTTTGAGGGCCTTCTTGCTAACAAAAGTACCTAGATGTAATTTTTAGGGCTCTTGCGTGCGAAAAAAGGGAATTGTGCTAAAAAAATCAGATTATAGAAGTTTGGAGGGCTTTCTCGAAAAAACTGTATCTAAATATAATTTCAGAGGGCCTTTTAAAAAAAATAGCTCTAGAATTTTTCGGGGCCTTTCCGAAAAAATACACCTATATGTAATTTTTGAAAATTTCAGGGGTGTTTTCAAAAAAACCCGTGAGCCACGCATCTGTTGCCACACGTCGCGCGGGCAAAAATCGCGTGAGCAATGCAGGCGAGCGTGCGGGGGATTCAATGAAGCGATCGAAGGCGCGAAAGCGAGAGCCTTACCGCTGCGTCGCGCGTGCGTTGTTGATGATTGACAGCGTTAAAATACTTAACGCGTATCAACGGGAGAGCATACGGGCGACGCGGCGCAACAGCGAGCGACCATGTCGGCCCAAATCGACGTGGCCGCACGGTGAGGCCGGAATCCTTGCGGATTTAATATACGGAGTATACCCTTGATTACATTGACACGTATAAAATATCTAAATGTTGGTGTGCTAATTGACGATTTATCTTTTTAATTTTTAATCCTTTTCTATTCCCTATGCTAGATAAACCCACGTGAAATAGAATTTTTCACTGTTGTAGCCCCAAGATTTTTTTTTCAGAATTAGCTCCCGTGTGATTTTTTTCAGATAGTCCCTGGGCCTGCAATCCCGCACTCCCCGTGCGCTGTAATGCTTATGCCACGCATGGGGAGCAATGCACAAGCAAATGCCGTGTACGGGGAGCGTTGCATTGCAATGCAACAGCTACCCTCCACTGCAATACAAATTTTTTTAAAAAAATATGCCGTGGTGCTGTAACATTTTTTTTTAAAAAAAATTGATTGCCGCTGAGTGGAGGCGCGGTATCTAAATTTAAATATAGTTCATTATATATAAATTACTGATACCACATATTTAATACACACACACACACACACACTCTTAACTACAAAACCAGGTATTTAAACCGGTGTTCCATTTTACATCTATACCGGTGTAGGTCTATATTGGCATACGTTTCATTATTGGTCCATACTGGTGTTCCGTTCTAGAGTTTAACATAATAATATATATTTATAAGTAGAAACAAGTCCATTTTACGTCCCTGAACTTTATAAAAAGTTTATTTAATACTCTCAACTACAAAATCAGGTATTTAAACAATGCAATGAAAAAAGTTTATCAGTGTATCACCATTAGTGATATTTAGGATATTATTGCAAAGCATGAGCACTTTCCAACGTTGACCAAAAAGTGATGGCAGAGGTTTCATTGATTTGGTGGTTCATTCACCCTTTTGCCTCCCCTTCCGTACCTCAAAAACTCTAACAAAATAAGAAACACTTCTCAACAAACAAATTAGTTTCATTAATTCTTATCCCAACAACCTTCTCACTCTTCTCAACAATTTGCTGAGTGTGGTAGTGAAGTCAAGGCCTGCACCATAGTGCAGGAGTGATGCTGTACAGAGCAAAGCTCGGCCGAGCTGAGGACATGGAGCAAAGCAAACCCGCTGGCATCAACTCAAAATGCTGGAGTGAAATGATTTTTTTATCTGGATCAAAGGATGGGCATTGAACTAGTAGATTTAAAATGCAAAATGACAAATGATCAATTGACACACCAACTTTGGGGCATTTTATCTGTGTCGATGTAATTGGGGGCATTTTATCAATGGTGCATGAACTTTGGGAAATATTATCAATTTTCTTAATTACATTATGTTGGGTGATTTATGAATTTGTAAATGCTGAAATGCTGTTGTTTGTATGATTGGAATGCTCTGTCTGAAGATTAGGGAGCAGAAAATTAAGACCCTTGCACCCAGGGAAGCTGGCTATACATTCAAACTGACAGACAAAGTCCTCCTGGATGTCAGGCCCTCAAACGAGCGTCAAAAGGTTTGTCTTTCTGCCAGTAAAACGAAGATACATTTTTAGTTTGTGTTAATTCTGAATGGTCATCTTTTCTTTGTCATTGGTCATATTACAGGCCTGGGTGAAAGGCTCTACTTGGATTCCTGTATTTGATGTGGATACATCGTTTGATTTGGGTGGTCTCAGCAAGAAAGTCACCAACTTTGTGATGGGTATGCTAAACAAAATTCTAGTTACCACCTGCAGCCCACTGTGCCTTGACTATTGCTCTTGCATATTTTGTACAAGCTTTGTTCACATTTTTAATCATTTAAGTTAGCATAGAGGATTATAACATTGAAATGTTTTTCAATGTAGTCACTCCAGACTGGAGACTGCACTGATGATTTTCTTTTTATATACTGTTATTAAATGCATGGTAAAAATATAGGATCAAAAGAACGGGAGATAGGTTTAATGTGGAAAACACTTTTGGGAAAACCCACAAACGTATAAAGGCTATATCACTATATAAGGATATGTTTACAGTAAAGGGCTTGCTCTTTCCTATGGACAACAGGGTCATATTTAAAGAGAAACATAAAGGACTCCATGTAGGAGTAGGAAACGAAACCGAAATGAATTCAGATCACACTTTAACAATCTCCTCAAAATAAGTTTTCATCAACAGAACTTGTGCCTCGTAAGTCCATCGGACTAATTTGAACAAGAAATACTGGAACAATCTTGTTCAAACGCATCTTACGAAGCAAAGTTGAACAAATCACCAATAGGTTCAAACACACAACTATCAGCAAAGCAGATGAACGAATCTGGGCCTCCCATAATTCATAATCCCAACAAAGTATGAGTTTGAGCCAGTGTTCAAGAGTTCGCTCGGCGGATTCGTGGCGGTTAGGCACCGCCAAGCCCCAAGGCCGTATTTGCGACGCAATTGCGGATCTCGGTGTTTTGAATAAAAATTTTTAGTTTTCTTTTCTAGTTATTTGCAAATTGCATGACATCAAATATTAAAGTAGAATATTAAAGTGACGGCGACGTCCGGCGGCGGGAGCGGAGCTCGGATCCTCGGAGGCTAGGAGCCTCAGACTAGCGCGGATGGGGTCACGGAGGTTGGGGAGAAGTGGATAGATGGGGTCGTTGATGGGGCCAGAGCCGGCGACGGCTGTGGATACGTCTGGCGGCCGGAGGCTCCAACAAAACCCTAGTTATGCCCACAAGTGGAGTCACGTCTGCGCGATTTGGTTTGGAGACGGGAGCGGGAGGCAATGGGCCCGGATATTTTGTGCCAGCTACCATGCCCGCCAATGGCCGCCAAGGCCCACCAAAGCCCGCCAATATGCGCAATTTCGGCCCAGCCGCCAAACAGGCCAACAAGGGCTGAATTCATTGCGTTTATAGCCACCAACCGCAATGTCGGCCGCAATTTCGCCGCCAAGTACCGAATTTTCAAACACTGGTCTGAGCAAATGACATACTAAAACAAATGCTCAATCAGCAAATGACAAAAGTCAAAATATCACATGTGGCACTAGATAGAAAGCGAATAACTCATCATGGAATCTGACATGCTCCACTTAGAACACAAAACTCAGCAAACAATGCCCATTAGAGAACAATTTGCACATGTGGCTATCACGTACATCAAACTGTCGGCTTCAAAGGTAACTGAATTCCATAACATGGTTAAAACTGCTCTTGTAAAACTGTTAGGATGAAAGGAACTGTCGTATCATTACTGGAGTATAAACTATGGTAGACCCCTCATATCAAGCTGCGACAACTGGGAAACTTTGTAGTATCCACAAAAACAAATCCTTTCTTACACTTAAATCCTCTATCTCAATCTGAAATTGAAGCAAAACCTTTGCTTTCAAGCAATAGAATTCCAAAGAGTACAATGCTAGCTACCATCATGGTGTCATCAAAATTCCCAAGAATCAATGTTGCCAAAGCCTCTATAATGGTCACATAAGCGTTCCAAATTTACAAAATATCAAAACGGTTATTGAAACACCAAATTCAGTTGTCCCCACAACTAGCATTGATTTTTTCCCAAGGTCTCCTTGATTAATCGTAGCCCAAATTAACTCATTTTGTTGAAAGCTTGCAACTCCACCTTAGACTCTATGTGAGGATCTTACTGTAATAGCCCTAGTAGATGATGGATGATTAAAGAAATTGCAAATGATTAATCCTACATGGATGCCGCCAATAATAAGCACAATGACATGAATTACAATTAACTCCACCTCCAACAGAACCAAAGAAATGATTCACTGCGATGGAAGATCGTTGATAGAGGTGGCGCAGAACGGTGCTAGGGCATGGCGCCGAACTGCACTTGCAATGGTGTTGGCGGAGTTGGTGCTGGAACAGAAGCTAGGGTAGATCGTGGGTCAATGCTTAGAGTATGGAGTTGAGTCGTGGAATGGAGTCAACAGTCAAGATGAGTTGAAATCGCCAAGTTGAGGCTGATGAATCTCCTTGTATATTCTCTTTGTTCACGTAGCAATGGATGATGGTTTGTAGCAAAATCGTTATAAATCCTCGATGTGGATGCTGTACAAACGCCGTGTGATGGCCAATACAATACCTTGCGATGGCCGGCCCTAGGAGTCACCTTCTCTCGGGGATAGCGATGTTTGGATCTTGAACCCAAAGCTCTTATACTACTTATTGCAAATAATGCACAAAATATATGGATATGAGAACGAGAGACACAGATTTAACGTGGAAAATTCTTTCAGGAAAAACCACGGTTATACAAAAGCTATATCACTATATAAGGAGATGTTTGCAAAGGTCTTGTATTTTCCTATGGACAACAGGGTGATATTTAAAGAGGAACATAAATGACTCCGTGTAGGAGTAGAACTCTGAGTTGGAGTAGGAAACGAAACTAAAACGAATTCGGATCGCACTTTAACATATCCTTCGACCATTGTCTATCTTTTAGAGGATCATGTACACTATGCTAGTAGTGAATGGAACACAATTACTTCATGCAAAACATGCTTTGCTTTCTACACTAGATGGGTGTTCTGTGTTGTGAAATTCATTTTTCAACTCTTAGATCACCCCCTTTTGTAATTCGAGAGTTTTAAGTGACTGAACTCTCTCATGACCCTTGCGTAGGTGGCTGGTGGAGTGGCAGCTCAACGATGTCATTCAATAAGTATGCTTATTATCAACTGAATTTATGCCTCTCTTGATCTTGTATTTTCAGAACCAATTCGACTTACTGATTGTAGATCAAATTGCTAGGAACTTTGTACAACAGGTTGAGGAGAAATTTTCGAAAGGTACAGATATCATACTGGTGTGCCAGAAGGGATTGAGGTAATTCCTTACTCTCTCACTGATCCTGGATTTGAAATGCATGACACGTTGCCAACTGTCAACACATATCCATACTTTCTCACCTTGCTTGCCTTCTGAGAAAGTTAAATCCGTTCTCATGTTGTCCTTTATGTCGTGCTATTTTAGTGCAATGTCTTTGGATCATACATCATCTCATACTAACCATGTGAAAAGAAAGTTCTCTACCTTTTTCTTGCACATTAGCTCATACTACATCTTAAACTTGAGGAGTGGGTATTGATTGCACGCTGTTCATATTCACAACATTCTATTTCTACACCCTAAATATTGGACAAACTTTTGTTCTTCCTGTCATTCCACTGAAAAAGCTAGTACTTGCAGTGCCACTAATTTAAGATTACATGTGCCAGTTGTATTGGTGCTACACATTCTAGCATCAATCATGGAAGTTGTGCAATTTAAGATCTGGTGTGGAATAAATGAGAGCAACTTCTGCCATTTTTTAATTTAGGACCTGTTTGGTAGAGCTCCAAATCGCAGCTTCACCTGAAATCAGTAGGCTAAAATAAAGTAATTAAGTTTATATTTTTAGTCTAAAATATAAATAAGATGACTCACCTAAACACTAGATGGGTGGAGCTAGGAATACCTAACTCCACCAGATCTACGGATCTGATGGAGCTAGAGCTGTACCAAATTCAACCTTATTGTCTCAATTTTCCCCAAAATTTGGTCAGGTCACTCGCCGCTTGCGAAAAACTTTACAATGCTGGTTTCGAAAATTTATTCTGGGTACAAGGAGGACTGGAAGCTGCTGAAGATGAGGTAGTACTCTGGAAATCACATGACCTTACTTCTGTATTTGGACTTATATTAATGTCATTTTTTTTCCTTTAGGACTTTGAGCGGGAAGGTACCCAGCCTTTCAAGCTTGCTGGTATTGGTGGGGTTTCTGAATATTTTGGGTAAGTTCCATGACCTCAACTATTTCGCCTGTCGTGTTATTTTCTGACCACAGTGCATGCCCAAGCCTTTCTATTAAGATCAAAGTGGTTTTTTGGGTACAAGAACAAGATAGTGTGATACACGCTATGAGTTTGCCGCCAACTTAAAACTTCACCGATCATATTACATTACACATGTTCTTTCAAAAAAAAATATTACATTACACATGTAGATGAGCATGATAATTGGTTTTTAATTGTTCTGAGATGGTGCAAAACAGAAAAGATGTTTCAGCATTAATAAAAGCTTGCACCATTTGTTCCTCCCATAGTTCCATAGCATCCCATAAGGGTACAATACAAAATTCCAATTCCCAAACCTTTTTTAACAACTTTTCATGTCAGCTGGACGGATCAGCAACGTGCACATGCTGCGAAGGAAGGATTGGGTTATCGGCTTCTTTTCACTGGCCGTTTGGTAATTCAAATTCAAGAACATACTCAGACTAACTGCTTTTGCAAAGAAAATGTCTCTTATATTTTCTTTTCGAACTACAGGTTGGAGCAATCGTGCTACTAGATGCTTTATTTCTCAGCGCTCAAAGGATTGGCCCCCTACTTCAAGAATTGCAGTCCCGTTAGCTTTTGGATAGCTGAGCAAACTGTTCTTGTGGCGTTCAGGTCAACTTGGAGTGGCATTCGGCCGATCATCTTGAGCTGTTGCAGTTCTGTGTCGTGAGAGATCCCATGTAATCGTTTGTAAATTGCGTTTTTTCATGGTTGTAGATGTATCTGGTCATCAACAAAAAGCTCAGACGCAATTTGCACGTTCCCCATTTATGTGCCTAGTTTTTGGTACCGGTTTGAGACATAGAAATTCCATGGTAATTGCAGAGAAATTGGTATGTGTATACAAAATTCTTGTGGAATCCTTATATTCCAGACTGTCATGATCTCAATCAAAGTTTGCAGGGATGATATCCGATGATATTCCCTACCCTTGCGGATTCTTAATTCATTGCGGGTTGCATTTGAGGATCCGGTACTATCATAGCTATCAATACCGTATTGGTACCATTTGGGCCTTTAAATCGGTACAAAGTAGCTCTATTTACCGTACCGGCATCGGTATCAGTTATATCGGCTTGATACCGTCAACAATAGTAATATTAGTGAATTGATAATATGATTTATTGAACTATATATTATATTTGATATTACTACTATATATTTAGAATAATATAATAAGTGAAATTTGATGTACATATAACTAAACACGTATATACTTATAAATATATATTATTATATTAATCCCAAAATGGTACAGCGATATACACAAGTACCCAAATACTCCAGCTCCTTGCGTTCGATTGGATATATAAGAGTAAATGGAATGTGATGGTACATGATGGATCAGATGGTCCTAGATAAGAAAGGTATAGAGCAAGGATTCAAATCTCGCTAAATTTTCGTGAGATCTCGGTTTCTAGATGTGGACGATTTTTGAAGTGTCGGCGGGGTAAAAATATTAAAAAATTAAAATTACTACAGTAATATCGGAAATGTTAACCAGATCTTGCCAAATCTTACTATTTTTTGACCAGAATTTGATGTTTGATGACCGGATTTGACCAAAAATTGATCAATAACCCTTAAGAAAGTCATCTTCTATGAAAATATGTTGAAAAACCAAAATTTTGAGACATTTTTTAAAAACTTTAAAAACATTATTAGATTTTTATAAAATTGTACGTGCTTTATCCTGATGTGAAAAATTTATGGTACCATACTAAGAAGTGTAGAATCATACAGACTTTTTTTAAAAAATAATTGAACTTCATTTGTTATCTTTAAAAAATTAAAAACAGACTAAACATAATTGGGATAGTAGCATTGTGAAAATTTTATAAATTTTCTCGAGTGTGATCATGATTCAATAATTTTATGAGAGCTTAATAATTTACTCAGCACCATTTTATAAAATTTTCAACTTTTTTGTTTATTCAATCAAATCTATGTATGTACTGAACTTCATTTGTTATATTTCAAAAAATAAGAAACAGAAAGAATATAAATGGTACACTGTACTTGTAAGAATTTTATAAATTCACTAGAGTGTGATCATGATTCAAAATTTTTATGAGATCTTAATAATTTCCCTATAACCCCTATTCAAAATTTTTAAACATTTTTTGGTTGCTAAAACAAATCTATGTATTAATCATTAGGCTTTTATGAGGACGTAACACTGTCAAAATTTTTGGAACTTCTTGAAACTTGATCATCAGATAAAAATTTTATCAAAACATTGATGATAAATCAGGACCATCTATAAAAATTTTCAAAATTTTCTAACATGGTTTGTACCATTTTTCATTTGGTTGAAGTTTGCCGGTAAAGCTTTTATTAGCACAGTAGCACCATCCAAATTTTTAAAAATTTATTAAACTTGATTATCATCTAAAAATTTTATGAGAATATTAGTGATGCATCACAACCGTGCACAAAAAATTTCAAAATTTTCTAGCTTGGTTTGTTTTATTTTTTATTCGGTTCAAACTTGTTGGTCAGCATTTTATCAGGACAGTAGCAATATTTGAAGAATTTTTAAAAATTCTACATGATTCATAATTTTCTTAAATTTTTATGACAACATCATCAATATGTCAGGAATCTCCAAAAAAAATTTAAAATTTTTTGACTTCATTTCACGCTGTTCAATTTTGTCGAGATCTTGGCAAAAACCAGCGAGATTTCATTTTCAAAATCCGAAATTCAAATTCTGATTTTGCAATTCGGCTGGAATTTGTTTCAAATGGTGAGATATCGCTGAAATTTTGTTCTCCGGCCGCTGATGAAATTTAGAGCGAAAACGAAATTTGAATTCTTGGTACAGAAAGGGTGTTTATTTGTCTGAATAGGATGGTATAAGATTTCATTTGGTTACGTGATGAAATAATTTTAGATGATTTGAGATGTTGTTTGATTTGAGACACAACATGGACGAGTAGGATAAAAGCGAATGAATGCGTCCTATATCAATCGATGCATGAGTTGGTACAGTATATTTTATAAATATTATTGGTTCGCCTAGCAGAGAACCGTACACCGAAGTTACCCAGAGATATTATCGTCGTCGACGACTTTGGGGCCGAATATTCCTTCGCACAACAAAGCATCGGATGCCAAATGCTAACCCAACTAGGGTTAGAAGCCCAAACCACAGTCACATGGCCCAATGCCCAGGTATCCCCATTCCACACTAAGCACTACGTACGCACCTCACGGAACGGTGGGCTCGGCTAGTTGCAGACCCACATGCCATTCTAACGAGAGCACGTCCCTTCCTGTAGGTAGAGCTTAAACCAAACCAGCGACCTTATCCAATGGATTGCCCTCAGAGTTTGGTCTACCAAACGAAAATTCTACGGAGAGCCTTGCAATAGTACTATTTCCAGTCTGACAGGTGGGCCTTGTAATTCTGGCCCCCACATGTCATACAGGAAATAAATTATTAGGTACGAGAACCGCGTGCGCGAATCCGTTCGGCGAGAGCACGCAGAAACGAGCGGCCCACGACCCGCGAGGGACGCGGCTACGACGCTCACCGAATCTCTTACCGACGCTTCGCTACCGTTTCACTGACATGTGGACCACACTACCGTCTTTGTCCCACGACCCTGTGGTCCGGAAGTGTCAGTGGCACAGCCTGTTGCCGTGTCGACGGAAGCTGCCGTGTCCGTGACAACCACCACCTAATCTCTTCAATTCTCTTCCGGTCTCGCCATAAAGCGCGGAGGCTAGGGTTAGGAGCGCCTCGGAATTGCTCTTTCCTTCCGCATACAGAGACCAAACCAATACCCGCCGCCGCCGTCGCCGCTTTCGATTCGAGAGTTCGTCGGGTTGGGACAGATCAGATCGATAGGGATGGAGTGCTTGGCCGAGATGCCGCGCGCTCCGCTGGACCGCCGCCCGCGCAAGCGGCAGCGGCTGGGCTGGGACGTCGGCCCCGAGATCCGTCAGGTATACGCCCGATCTGGCTCGCCGTTTACGTTTACCCTGCAGATCTATGAAATAGAGCAGTTTTTGTTGCTGCTGTCATGTCGATTTGAGTCGTTTCGTAGGCGACCTACCATATGTCTCGTGGGAATAGCCGCCGTTGTTTCTGCCTATATTCGATTCCCTACCGTGTTTGTGCTAATTTAGCCTGTTATCGGTGGCGTCTTTTAGGATTAGCAGTTGGATTGGGCGAAATTACTTCTTAATTTTGGTATGGATGAGGTTAACTGTTTTGGGTGATATGCTGCTGAGGTCAAACTGGCGCACCTTTTGGTCAATTTATTGGGATTTGCATGTTCTTCAGATCACTGATTACAGTTTCATCTATAAATCATCATGTGAATCATCGTTAACTCTTGTGTCGTGTAGTTGCATATTCTATTTTGGGTCTAACTTGTTTAATTTCAGGTATGATCTGTTGGTAATATATAAAAAATTCTTACTTTAGTTTTCTTCTAGAAGCATTGATTTTTATTAACTATAGTATATAGAAACCCTTTGAAGCAATTACTAATGATTTATTGCAGGTTGTAAGACCAGTATGTAACATATTTCATTCCCTTGTTGCATCCTAAATGTTTTGATGGGACCTTGGTTGCAGCAGCACACAATCGTTTGTTTTTTATATACGAAGTCAATTGGCTGGATGATTAAATTTTGGTATTTGTATGTCGTTTCAGATAGGATTTTGTGGGCAAGAAGTTTCAAATGTCATTGGTGCTGTGGCATTGGGGCTGTCTATCGGTGGTATTGTTTCCTCTCAGGAGGCCCAAGTTCTCCCTCGCTTTGCCTCCCCTCCTTTAAGAGAAGATGACAAGGATGGACATTATGTTTTTGCTGTGGGAGACAACCTCACACCACGCTGTAATTACCTAAACTTTGTCTATGTGCATATTGAGTAGCTCTATCTATAACCATGCAATACTTCTCAATTCTTTGTCTTTTTAGTTATGAAAATTCCACTAGTTAGCCCTTTTTTGTCATTTTTTCATACGGTTTGTTCTTATGGATTGTTTTCATGCTTTTGCAGATAGGATTAACGCAAAAATGGGCGAAGGTCAGTTGGGACAGCTGCCTCTTTTAGAACCGTCATACAGCATAATTTTCATTTCTTCCATGCTGCTTTTGTTGATGCCAGCGGGCTGTGTTCATAACTGAAATGTGTTTCTGGAAATATGTCAGGTACCTTTGGTCAGGTGTTGGAGTGTTGGGATAGGGAAAGGAAAGAAATGGTAGCTATTAAGATCATCAGAGGCATTAAGAAGTATAGGGATGCTGCAATGATAGAAATTGGCATGCTCGAGCAGCTTGGTAAATATGACAAAAGTCGATCCAGGTGAGTCCTCTGGTTCACTTGTACACTTCTCATAACATTATCTATGGTGTTTCTTTGCGTGCTTTACTTTCATAAGATTGCTTGTATATAAGCTGGTCTATTTTGCAGTTGTGTTCAAATTCGGAACTGGTTTGACTATCGTAACCATATCTGTATTGTAAGTACATCATTAGATTATTGGCAATTATGAGCTAATCAAAAGAGATAACCCTGTGGAACTTAAACATTGGTGAATTTGAATGAATGGTGAGCAGGTCTTTGAGAAGCTTGGACCAAGCTTATATGATTTTCTGCGGAAAAACAGTTACCGCTCATTCCCAATTGCCCTAGTTCGGGAGGTTGCCAAACAACTTTTGGAATGTATAGCATGTGTGTGCACAGTTCCTTCTGTTACTCTTATTTCCTGCACTAGTACGCAAATGTAGATCATTCTTCGCTAAATTGCAGGCTGTCATCAGTTGATGACTGCAGCTCATTCTTTGCCTTATGGTTCTTTTAGGAATATCTAACGTCTTTTGGCTGTTTACATATTTATCTTCTCTGTAATGTGTGTTGCAGTTATGCATGAATTGCGCCTCATTCACACTGATTTAAAGCCTGAGAACATTCTTCTTGTTTCTCCAGAGTACATTAAAGTGCCCGATTACAAAGTATACTTTGTTCTTTCACTTATTTGATCTTGTAGCCACTATATTTATTTATCTTGTGCTTAGTTATTTCTGGTGTATGAATTGTTAAGTTCAAATCATATTTGATTTTGCTAATCCTTTGATAACTTCTAGGTTTCATCCCGTTCCCCCAAGGAGGGTTCCTATTATAAACAGCTGCCAAAGTCTAGTGCTATCAAGGTGATCGATTTTGGTAGCACTACATATGATCAACAGGACCAGACCTACGTGGTCTCTACTAGGCATTACCGGGCTCCTGAAGTTATCTTGGGTATCCATCTTGTCTTGCCCAAAGCCTCCCCCTGTTCGGCCTGATTTTGGTGCATGTTATTCACGATAGCACGGTCATTCTCCTCTTCAGGACTTGGATGGAGTTACCCATGTGATATCTGGAGCGTTGGTTGTATTCTGGTGGAACTTTGCACGGTATGTTGTCGGGGCTTATTTTGACTTGGCATGTATCACAACAGCGGCGGTTTTGAGTTACCAAGGTACTGCAGGGAGAGGCATTGTTTCAGACTCATGAAAACTTGGAGCATCTTGCTATGATGGAGAGGGTGTTTGGTCCTTTGCCATACCACATGCTTAAAAGGGCAGAGTATGTTGCTGTCCTCGATCAATCTCAGAGTAGTAAGCATTCAGCCTTGTGAGGGTTACTCGGTGTTATGTGCTCATTTCTTCCTTGTTTGTAGTCGACATGCTGAGAAATATGTCAGAAAAGGCCACCGTTTAAACTGGCCTGAAGGCTGCGCTTCACGAGAGAGCATGAAAGCTGTTATGAAGCTGCCCCGGCTTCAGGTATGTCTCAATACTTCTGTTGACGTGTAAATGGCCTCCTTAATAGGTGGCACATGGAACTGATTGCTCTTTTCTGCAAGCAGAACCTGGTGATGCAAAATGCGGATAAATCTGCTGGGGATTTCATAGATCTTTTGCAAGGGCTGCTGAGGTATGATCCAGCTAGCCGGCTAACAGCTCAAGAGGCGCTTAGGCATCCATTCTTGACAGGGCAGAATGAGCGTAGAAGATGATGTGCGATGTGCCTTTACTACCTTCGTCAAATGTACTCACAGTCTCTCCTAACTTGAGCTGTCCATTGTCATCTTGTCGGCTCTTTGCAATCCGTTAGTTCCTGTTTTTCATCTTCTGCGCTGTCCTAACTTTTGCTCTTGCCTACCAGAGCATCTGTATGTATTGAACTACCTGTATGCAATCTGAGGTTGTCTCGGTCATTGTTTTGTAACATAAATCCAAGTGTTCGTTGGCCAATGGAATCTTAGAAATCCTCTTAACAAATAAAAGTGCAACCCCGTTATTAACTGGTCCCAATATAAGAGGTACTCCGTTATTAACTGGTCCCAATATAAGAGGTACTAGTTTACAGAGGTGGTAAGCTCCAACCACCCAAAATCAACGAAATTAATGCGCTGTTGATAGTTAGGAGAAAAATAACAACACTCCCCTTGATCGAATCTTCTTTGAAATTAATGCGCTGTTGATTCTTCTAAAACCCTGTTGGAATAATCTGAGGATTATATTAATATGCTATCAAAAATTTCTTTAAATCCGGTGGGAAAAATAAAGAGAAAAATATGATATATATAAGTGTGATTAATAAATCACTATGTTTTTGGTAGCTCCTTTAAAAACCTCTGAGGGGAAAAATTAGAGATACGACATAATATATTAAACTCTTTTAAAAACCTTGTACAAAAAATATGAGGAGAATATATGTTGATATACTGTTGAAAACTCCTATAAAACCTAATGGAAAAATTTAGGAGAAAATTGATACAGTATATTTAAGTGATTATCTCTTGTGAACTCGTATGAGAAAACTTATTATAGGGAAAAACCCACAAACGAGTTTGAAGACAATGCATATATTTGATGTTTCCTTAAAAACCCCAATGGGGAAAACAGAAAACATAACATATACTCGTGTTAATATTACCTCATTAAAAACTTTTCATGAGAAACCTTGTGAGGCAAAACTCATAAAAAGAAAAGAGTGCAATATTTGTTAGAACAGGTTAATAGTTAGGAGATATCTCCCCCTAATCCTTGCAAATTTCGAAGCCGTCCCATACTAATCCCATGAACACATTTCAAGAATATAGAAGATGGTAATGACTTGGTGAAAAGATCAGTGAGGTTATCGCATGATTTTTATTTGCAAGATGTTTATCTCCCCACTTTGCTGCAACTCATGAGGATAAAACAATTTTGGAGCAATATGCTTTGTGATGTTGCTCTTTATGTAACCTGTCTGCATCTGTGTAACACAAGTAGAATTATCTTCATAGATAATTGTAGGTGATTCAATAGAACCAATACCACATGATTGTTGTATGTGGTTAATCATTCTGCAAAGTCATACACATTCACGTGAAACTTCATATAGTGCAATAATTTCAGAATGATTAGTGGAAGTAGCTACCAGAGTCTGTTTAGAAGACTTCTATGAAATAGCTATTCCACCATATAAAAATACAAAGCCTGTTTGAGATCTGGTATTATGGGGATCTGATAAATAGCTAGCATCCGTATATCCAATCATAGTGGTATCTTGATTTCTTTTGAAATATAATCCAAGATTCTTTGTGCCATTGAGATATCTGAGAATATGCTTTGCACCTGTCCAATGACGTTTGGTTGGTGCAGCGCTATGTCTAGCTAGTAAGTTAACTGCAAATGCAATATTAGATCTGGTGCAGTTTGCAAGATACATAAGTGCTCCAATGGCACTGAGATAAGGAACCTCGGGTCCCAGTACCTCTTCTCCATCATCACATGGTCTGAATGGATCTTTCTCCATATCTAGAGATCGAGCAACCATAGGTGTTTTAGATGGATATGATTTGTCCATATTGAATTTCTCCAATATTTTTCTGGATATAGGGTGATTGATGCACTAAAATTCCTGAGGGAAGGTGCTCCAGTTGTAAACCTAAGCAAAATTTGGTCTTACCCAAATCCTTCATCTCAAATTCCGTCTTTAGGTGATTGCATGCTTCATTTATATCGTTAGAGTTGCTAATGATATTTAAATCATCAACATATACGGATATAATACAGAATCCCGTTGGAGATTTCTATATGAAGACACATGGGCAATCATCATTGTTTGTGTATCCCTTTTTAGAAGGAATCCACTTAGTCGGTTGTACCACATTCTTCCCGACTGTTTCAAGCCATATAGTGACTTGTTGAGCTTTACACAGTACATGTTGCGATTTGCGTTTGGATTCGGAATTGGGATTCCATCGGGAACCTTCATGTATATGTTCGAATCAAGTGACCCATAAAGATATGCTGTCACTACATCCATCAACTGCAGAGATAGATGATTTTGAATTGCCAATGATATTAAGTATCGGAATGTTATTCCACTCATAACTGGAGAATATGTTTCATTGAAATCAATGCCGGGTCTCTGCGTGAACCCTTGTGCTACAAGTCTCGCTTTATATCTCACCACCTCATTGTTTTCATTTCGTTTCCGGATGAAAACCCATTTGAATCCCACAGGGAAGACTTTTGGAGGTGTAGGTATTGCAGATGTGAATACCTTTCTTTTAGTAAGTGTGGTTATCTCAGCTTGAATTGCTTCCTTCCATTGAGTCCAGTCCGAGCCCTTTTTGCACTCTGCCATGGTCTTAGAATCTGGATCATTTAGGAGGTTATTTGCAATTGTTGCGGAGAAGTAAGTGTCGATAATTGTAGTCTTTCGGTCATATGATTCTCCAGAATCGATATAATTAGTAGAAATTTCTTGCACCCTTGATGATGGCTCATTATTTCCCAAAACTATGGAGCCAGAGTGTTTCGATGTCCTAGGATTAGCAATAGAGTGCACATTTGATCTGGGTTGTGGATGTGTATCCACAAGGTGTTTACCAACTTGAGGTTGGCTTGCATTAACTGATTTGGAGGATTTTGTCATCGGTTTCCTTTGTCGCTTGCAAGAAGTTACATCTTTAGCTGTGGCCTTACTTCTCCCCCTCTTACTTTGAAGTGGGAGTTGAATGGTTTTATTTGGTACCTCCACTCTTTCAGGCACATTTCGGGCAGGATAATAGGATTTAGTAACACCTTTAGTATCAATAAATGCATCTGGCAGGTTATTTGCAATGTGTTACAAATTTATAATTTTATGAACTTGAAGTTCAGTTTCTTGAGTACGTGGATCTAAGGTGGAGATGTCTACAGCATCCCAATTGATTTCCGGGCATTCTTTCTGGTACTTGAAATCTCCCCCTAATGCCGGAAAATGGTCCTCATTAAATATACAATCAGCATGCCGGGTCATGAATAGGTCCCCAGCTAGGGGCTCAAAGTATTTAACAATCAACGGAGATTGATACCCCACATGGATTCCCAATTTCCTATGTGGGTCCATAGAGGTACGCTTGGGTGGTGAGATCGGTACGTATATAGCGCAACCGAATTTTCGCAGATGGGAAATATTTGGTATATTTCCACGTACTAATTGCAACGGGGAAGCTGTATGATATGCAGTTGGTCGCAATTGAATTAAGTCAGCAGCGTGTAAGACCGCATGACCTCAACATGAAGTTGGTAAGTTGCAATTTGTAATAAGGGTCGTGCAATCCATTTGATTCTCTTTATAAGAGATTCTGCCAAACCATTTTGAGTATGGACATATGGGACAGAATGCTGTACTTGAATTCCTAAAGCCATGCAATAATCATTGAATTCATGTGAGGAAAATTCAGCAGCATTGTCCAATCGTATTGATTGAATCTGGTGTTCAGGATAGTGTGCTTTAAGTTTAATAATTTGAGCAATTATCTTTGCAAAGGCATGGTTACGTGTAAATAAAAGACACATGAGACCATCGAGTAGATGCATCTATAAGAACCATGAAATATCTGAATGGTCCAGACAATAGTTGAATGGGGTCACATATGTCGCCTTGAATACGTTAAAGGAATTTGAGTGGCTCATGTTGTATTTTAAGATGAGGTCTCAAAATCAATTTCCCAGTTGCACATGCAGTGCATATAAAATCTGATGATTTTGGGAATTTGGCAGCATGCAGATCATAACCATTAGAATTGCTGATAATTTTTCTCATCATCCCTATTGTCGGCGTATTTCACCTGACAAGATCCCATTAACGGAGTGACTACTCCCTAGACGGAAGATATGGTTCGGTAGAGGGCATCTTTGTGGCTGGAAATCCTAATGTCTCTCGATGACGGATCCCGGGAATCAGCAAACTAATGGACACAACGGTTTGCCCAGGTTCAGGCCCCCAGTTTGGGTAATAGCCCTACGTCCTGTTAGTTCTTTGTTGGAGAAAATGTGGGAGTGTTTACAAGGGTTCTCTTCTATGTCTGCTTCTCTATACTCTCTACTCTAGCTGGCCTCCTTCTCCATGCACCGAGGCGCCCTTATATAGACAAGACGACCTGGGCAGGGGAGAAGGTGTCGCTATGCTTATCTATAACTCATTAATTACACCTATCATTCCAACCTCCACGTCGACCCACGACTCATTTATTAGGCACGCCTCTGTGGCCTTATCCTTCGAACCTCATTTAATGTCGGTGAGTGGCCTCGCCCGGTCCGCTCGGGACACGACGCTCCTGCGACGGGTTTGGTAAGAGGTGTCAAAGGAATGAGCCGTCGTCGTGTCGATAGCCGAATCCTTCACAATTAATGACCCTTACTGAAAGTGCATCTAGACCCCTCAAAGAGTTTCGGTGATTTATGGCAACACAATTCCATATACTAACGTGCAAGTGAGATTCTATGCAGTGATCGAGAAGATATCATCGTTGGAAAGCGATTGGAGATCCCCACCATATTCAAAATTTGAAAAAGCGGCATCAAGACTTTAGTCGTAAATCTTTTATTTTATTGAGTCTAAGGATAGCCGTACTATTAAGGGGGATACGACGGAAAATCGCTTCTAGGATATACTTGTGCTCATAGAATGAAAATTGCATCTCGAAAGTTTTTCAAAACATTGCATTTCCTATCAAAGGATACTTCTGGCCGAGTGGGTCAGGCCGGAGTATCCGAACATTTAGTCCGGACACTCCGGGTTAGGGCCCTCGGTTGCTTTCTCTGGTAAGTCCGGAGTATCCGGATATTTAGTCCGGACACTCCGGGGTTAAAAGGTCCGGAGTATCCGGTAAGTCCGGAGTATCCGGGGATTAAGTCCGGACACTCCGGGCTCACCTTCTCGGTTCAAGGCATACCTCATTGAGTCCGGACACTCCGGACTAAATGTCCGGATAGTCCGGGGTTTGCGCAGCTCACTTGTAATGGTTGGATTTTGGGTGACCTATTTAAGCCCTCACTCCAAATCTAACCGTTGGCCACTTCATTCATTGCAGCATTTAACACTCAAGCTCTCACTCTCACTCTCTCAAGCCCTAGCCTCCTTCCCC
Organism: Guadua angustifolia; assembly: GCA_036346375.1. Taxonomy (NCBI): domain Eukaryota; kingdom Viridiplantae; phylum Streptophyta; class Magnoliopsida; order Poales; family Poaceae; genus Guadua; species Guadua angustifolia. Next base: position 22,913,771 of record CM070502.1, read on the forward strand.
CACTTGAATCCTTGATTTGATTTGAATCTTTGGGGAGAAAGAAGGGGATTTAAGTGCTTTGAGCTTGCATTTTGATTCTTGAGCACAAGTTTCATCCTCCAAGGCGATTTAGTGGCGTATTTGTTACTCTTGGAGTTTGAAGGGCTCCTAGACGGCAAGGAGTCACCGGAGCCTCCAAGACTTGGTGTGGAGAGCCCTAAGTTTGTGAAGGCAAGTCTCGCCTCCAAAGGAAAGAGGCAAGAAGAAGACCCATGAGTGCTTTGTGCAACACCGGAGGAAAGTGGTCAAGAGGGACCGGGCTTTGTGCCTCCTCAACGGAGACGAGGATTCCTTCAAGAATCCGAACTTCGGTAAAAATTGTGGCTTCCTTGTTCTTCATTTGCTTGTTCTAGGGTTTGTTGTTCTTGGAACGTTCGGAGCCCTGATCTACTCTATCTTTGTGTTTGGCTCTAGATCCACATAATTCTCAGGTACCTGACTTCATTTAGAGTATTTGTATTCATTTAGATTGTTGAGAAATTGCTCAGATTTAAAATCCTTCCTTCGGGCTGCTCAGTCCGGAGTATCCGGACAAAATACCCCGGATAGTCCGGATAGTCCGGAGTATCCGGATAAAAACCCCGGACACTCCGGGCTCAGACCCTCGGGAGAATTTAATTTGTTGCAAATTTTTTAATCCGCCTATTCACCCCCCCTCTAGGCGACATCACCAGTCCTTTCACTGACACGAGGTGCTAGGGGAGGGAAACTTCGAGGCGAAGCCTCCCTCTCACTCTTTTGGTTGCCTTCGTGGCCTGACAAGGGGGGCCCGAACGCCCGCCCACTCACCAAGCTGCCACGCGGGCCGCTCGCCCGGCAAGAAGGGCGTGATCGCCAGGCTGCTCGCTAGGGGGCCACGTGGGCTCCTCGCCCGCGAGGCGTGGCATGCTCGTTCATTGCTCGCCTTGGCGCCATGCGGTCGCCTTCGCCCGTAGTAGGGCGTGATCGCCAGCTACTCGCTAGGGGCGTGGGGCTCGCCGGGCGGCGTCTTCGCCGATCGCTCGCCAGTAGCGCCATCTTGGCCGCCGCCGGCGAAAGCGAGCGTGATCACCGAGCCGCCGCCGGGACCACGTGGGCTCCTCGCCCGAAAGCGTGCGTTGTTGCCCGATCGCTCGCTAGGGCGCCAAACCGCTGAACCACTTCTTGGGCCTATTACTTCTACGGCGGAGAGGGTACCCCGATGCAAAGTACACCGACACCTTTACTAGGATGACCAAGGCGATCATGCCAAGTTTGGAATGCATCAACATTCTGAAAAATTACCTTGTACGCAACATATGGTACGGGTTTAATGTATGTGTAGTACAATCCAGACGGTAAAGAGGAAATCTTTTCAAGCGTTTGTCTGCCATATCTGTAATCTTTATTGATGAGGAGAAATTCCTCATTATTGTCATCATGGGTTTCAACATAGAAACCATTTTTGCGGATATCTCTATAACTTAATAGGGTACGTGTTGAATCAGGATACAATAGTGTATCCTCGATTGTGATTTGAGTACCCATAGGAAGCATGATAGTGGCACGACCAGAACCAACTATCATTGCATCGTGTTCAGCGATTGTCAAAACATTTTCTTGCCTCTTAGTAAGAGTTTGGAAATACTTTGTTTCCCTTAGTATAGAGTTAGTAGTACAACTATCTACTAGGCACAATTCCTCCTCCATCAGATCGACTCCCATAGAAATCTATATATAAATGAAGAATTTAAAATTCTTGGTGAATATATATAGAACACATACAAACTTTATTGAATATCAAACGTAATTATTACATTCATTGGGATATCCAATATGTCAATGTGATGACAATATTATGTAATACAACACTTAGGACATAATTGTGCTTTATTATTACAATAAATGGGTCACTAGACTTGGGATCTAAGAGATTGAGAGCCTAGTCAAGGTCGCCAAACATGTCATTGGAAGCAAATTCCATGATCATATTCTCTGTGTTGACTTGATCCTTGTCTTCCGGTACGACGTTGTTGCTTGGTTCCTTGGGAACTTGTTGCGAACAACCAGCATCTTCCCTGGAGTTGTCAGGTTGAAGGTTGAAATGGGCTTCATACCTCTGTCCCGGGGCAGCACGTCCACGTCCCACAGACTTTAGATAGAGATTAACAAGGTGACTTGAGGTACAACATTTCTTTGTGATGTGGTTATAGCAACCACATTTCTGACAAATAGGCTTGTCATTTCTTTGTTTGGAAATGCCTTTACCCTTATTGGGGATACGTGACTTATGCTTCTTGTTGCATCTGCGTTTATTTTTACCATGGGAATTTCTTTGATAGTTCTTAGGAGAACCATTAAATTTGGGTTTATTCTGAACATTGGCATAAACTTCAGGCAATGGGGCAGATCCAAGAGAGCGCTGCTGATTGTTCCACACCATGAGTTCATGGTGTCTTTCAGTCTGAAGTAATGTTTGAATAAGTTCGGAATAGACTGTGAAATTTTTCTCATGGTATTGTTGTTGAAGGATTCTTTCAGTGGGAAGCATTGTAGACAAAGTCTTTTCAATTTTATCCGCATCGGAAAGTTCCTTCTCACAGAACTGCAACTTAGTGCTAATCCTATGAACAACATGGTTATAATCACCAACAGTTTTGAAATCTTGAAGGCGAAGTTGGGCCTATTCAAAATTGGCCTCAGGCAGGATGAGTGCCTTTTGTTGTTCATAGCGTTGCTTGAGAGCAAGCCATAGTGCATATGGATTTTCCTCCAACATGTATTCAGACTTACGGTCTGGATGTATATGCTGCCTTATAATATATAAAGCCGCATACCTATGTTGATCTCCTATTGGTTCTGCACCTTCTTCTTGTTTAAGAAGTACATAATAAAGTCCGCGGGTTGCAAGACTGACTTTTATGTCCATAGTCCATGTGGGATAGTTGTGTCCGTCAAGAGCGAGTAAATCAAACTCTTTAGCGGCCATATTTCCTACATGAGGCAACCATAGATTTTGTTTAATTTACTGTGGGTAAATTAAGATTGCTATGATGATGTTGTAAAATGCAAAATAAGTTGAAAACAAGAAAATTCTTGTATCATAAGTGTAAACCTCAAATATGTGCTAACATTTTGGAGGTAGTCACCAAAATGGTGTAGACCTCTTATGGGCATAGTCTGTTGATACAGTAGATGCCTCTTGTATTATGCAACTTTGTATTAACACATCTAGGTAATCATTGTAAAAGTGTAGACCTTATTTAATTCATATTTCGTATTGGGTACGCACGTTGAGGATAGTCACTATGTATTAAACACAGTGTAGATCACACAGTAGCAATTATAATGCTACCTTGTGTAAAGGCCAATACCATGAATTTGTGAACATTGTGTTATACAAAGTGAGGAAAAACACATAAATGATTTTGCATATAAATATATTAAGCGCTTAAGGCTTTTAAAGTACATATTCACAGAAATTACTGTGACAAGTCAGTACCAAATTACATGAAAACCTAGGGGTTTTATTGCGAATTTGTGACTGAAATATAAAATAAAATAAATAAAATAGCATGTGGGCCGAAAAACCACCGAAGTGGCCCAACCGGCCTCAGGCCTATGCGGGCGGGCGAGCCTTGGCAAGCCAAGCCGGTGGGATTGTAGCCGTCTTGGCTGTAATGGCCAGTATGCGCATGCAAGATTTAAGAGCCACGAGCCACGATTAGGGTTAGGTTTTCCCCTTTACCTTGAGTCGTGCCACTTTGTGGCATTTTGCGGTCCCGGTATGTCGCCGCCTCATCTCATCTTTGGCGCATTTCTTGCCGCCCGCCGCCTCCCTCACATTGGGAAGTACTCCCCCTCATCGGAGGAGATGAAGCCGCCGCCGCCACCATTCAAATTGAGGACCTCGGCGCACGGGAGGCCGAGGGTCACCGGATTCCACGAGCCCGGGAGGAGTCCGGGTCGCCAATGTGCCGCCTCGGTGGCCGTGCGGCGGAGGAGGAAGCCTGGCGGAGGGGGCAGGGGCGGTGCCGGCTCTGGTGAAGCCGGTGTTGGGGTTAGAAGTCCAACATCCACGGCGTCAACGTAATAGAGCGGCACACCACAGCGAGCAGCGCGCGTGCCTGCCGGATTCATGAGGATACCGACGCCAGGTGCTTCGACCGCGCTGCCATCCACAGGGATGGTCGGGTGATCGTAGAGGCAAGGTGCTCCAGTTCGCGCCGCCATGGTGCCGCCCGAGCGCAGGGTGAAGTGGTTGTCACCACCGTCGTCGCCGTCCTCTGGTGCCGAGGTCGTGACTTGGGCGAGGCCGGCGCGGTTCATGAAGGTGTTCGGCGTCGCCGTCCATCCGTGGATGGGGCACCAATATGGCGCGTCCGCCGGCGGGGTCCCTGGACAAGGCGCGTCTCCGGCCATGGTGCTCGGGGGCACGGCGATGCTTGGACTAGTAGGCACCACCACTGAGGGCAGCGGTGACTGGTGGCCGTGAGGACCCAGGCGCTCGAAGACGGAGCGGCTGCGAGGGCCACGCCGTGGCACCCAAGGCCTGGAGCGCGGCGGCCTGTTGCCATGGCGACGGATCGAGCGATGGTGGGCTCCACCAACTCGGCGAATGACGTGGAAGAGAACATGAAGAGTGCGAGAAAGTAAGTCGATTCTCGCCATTGTTACTTACCGAGAATGAATGGGAGGCCTTCGTGCCTCCAGAGATTGTTGGTTTGTTCTTTCGGTGCTCAGAATAGAGCGTGCATGATAACGTGTTTAGGAGTAAATAAAACAGAAACAGAATGAATGGATGAACTCAGCATTTGCATTGATCAATGTATGTATTTATACATTAGAAGGGCTGCAATGAACAGATGCCTAATCCTAAGAGACACCTGCTTATGCATTCATAATCAAAGGACACACCTTTTAATTACAAGATTAACTGCCTAATCTATGTCTTGATGAGATCACTTGAAGAGGTGTCTTTATGAGAAGACATTGGTTCACAACAATTAACTGGTCCCAATATAAGAGGTACTCCGTTATTAACTAGAAGCTCTCGCGACGTCGGCCTTGCGCGAGCATGAACCACGGCACCATCTCGTTGACTCAAAACAGGGCACTAGCTATGGCCCTGTCTGGGCAGGAGTGGCTGTGTCTCATAATGATAATGTGAGGGGAAGATACATAGGAAGCGAGGGCATGCAGATGCAAGCTTATGAGTTCTTGCCACTGGTCATCATGATGGGTGGAGAAGAGAAACATGGTAGGAGAGGGTAAGAAATGAGTGGTGTGTAAGGGGTTTTGAGGACCTGGTAAGGTCACGTGGAGATTGTCCGAGTTTCTGTCCTCTTATGAGATGTTCGGGCACAGACAACGGAAATTATTGCTTATCTCACGCTCATTAAGCCAAAAAGCTAGTTTTAATCTATAAGTCATAAAGCTTAAATCAAAATAAACAGGGCCATAATTAGCAAAAGTGACAAGCTAAAAATTGGATTGGACCTGCTTTTACAATCTACTGTTGAGAGAAATTAACTATTTATCAAACGGTATCTTATAAAAAACTACGGCTATTTTCAACCCATAAAATAAAAAAACAGCTTTTAAAAAAATCTACAGCTCTCCGAACAGATCTAAGTACTTTGTGCATATAATCTCGCAGGTAACTAATTAGGGGCTGTGCCTAGTAATTAGAGTGCCTCAGTTGCTCATGACGGCACGATCATGCCGCTGCTCCAGTGGTCGGTTATGTTGTTTGCTACTCGGTCGGTCGATAAAAAACAACTTCCACTTACTTTTATTGCACAAGAGATTTCCAGATGAGTAAATGCCTAATCATCTGCCTCTTGTGAATTAACTAATTAATCCCTAAAAACTTGTTTTATCTTGGAAATACTCCCTCCAGTCACCAATACATGTTGTTTAATTTGGACATCAACATGATCTCTAAAACATAAATTTGATCACTAATTACCATTATAATATATTTATAAAACTCAATAAAATTATAATACTACGAAAGTAATTTTTTAGACAAATCTACGTATGATTTTCATATGTAATTTAAATATTTTAAAAAATACTGCTACACATACGTTCAAAACAACTTTTATTTTGTGACGTGAGAGAGTGATATTTTTGGACCACCTAAAAATTTGACCATATACTTGAGAGAGAGGGGAAAAGGAAGCAAAAGCCAAGGAGAACAACAATACACCGAAGAGAACCAGAAGACAGCCAGGAGGGTTTGTACAACCTACCCACATCATTATCGACCAGCACAACATCATCTTATTAAAGAAAAATTCCAGTTAAGCCTAGCAGCTTGCAATGTGCTCCAAAGTCCAAACAAGGCCTAAAAAAACGTATCATCCCCTCAATAATTCTGTCCCTCCCTGTTTACATTATATAATCCTGATCTGCCCAGTTGTTGATCATTCATCCGCTCCTCCTGCTCTTGCTCCTCCTATCACTCTCATGACATCTACAAGTTGGTACGGATAATAAGCTGTATGCCTTCTCTGTTATTTTTACTCTCATGGAGGCAAGTCAAACAAGTAATATATGCACCTTGTAACCCTAACCCATTGCTAAGGGCCACATGACCCACAAGATATCCTCTTTTAACTGTCAATTGCAGCTGACGGTTTTACCGTGTCATTGCCGGCGTGCATGCTGTTGCTATCAAGTCACCAGCCGACAGGAATCTGATGCACTGAAATGAATTAGAACAACCCGAAAATGGCTGGCAATTTGCGTCGTAATGGTGAGACTAATGGCTGCAAAAAGGCACTCTCTGATTGCTGTGTTGGGCCTCTGATACATGTCGACACATGTTAATTCGGATAAGGGCAGCAAGAACTGAATACTCGCAGCAAGACATGGAGCTAGCTAGCCCAGCAGATAAGAAGAACCGGGCATGTTACATTTCGTCGTGTTCGATCGATGGTTGCATCATGTCATCTCTCTTGGAAGTCTGCACCGTGCATGCAGGCTGACAGCGTATCACTACTACAAAGAGGGCTATATTAGACACATCATCATAGACGGTTTTAAGAGAAAACCTTCTGTGATGTGTTTCGGGCATATCACAGACGGTTTGTGGATAAAACCGTCTACAATATCTAATTATCACAGACGGTTTCAAATACAGACCGTCTGTGATGTGTTTCGGCACATCACAAACGGTTTGTGGATAAAACCGTCTGTGATGCGTGAAGTATCACAGACGGGTTTAGCTACAAACCGGCTGGGATGTTAGGTACAACTTCATAGACGGTTGGTGGATAAATCGGTCTGTGATATTTCGTCATCACAGACGTGTTTATCCATGAACCGTCTGTGATCATAAATTAAAATCTCAGCAACTGCGCGCCATACAAAAAAAGAGTACTGGATGGAGAACATTATAAATTTTTAGATCAATTGGACATCAACAAAATGCCCCAGTTCCATATTGAAACTGGATAGAGATCAGTTAACATTCGAACTAACACACCGGCAAACAAAACTAACAACCACAGACCCTACAGATTTTCGTAAAAAGATTACAGAGAGCAGCAATCACCATTCACCGCAAAGAACCTGAATGGGAACTCAACCTAACATAGCAGCTACCAAACCTGATAACAGACATACTCTCAATGCCATCAAATTAAAAGATATAACACCAGCCACACACTAACATACCCTGGATACCAAACAAGCAAAAAACTCTTGGATCACATTTCTGGCGAAAGACATCCCAATTTGCCACCACCATCAACCGAGCAGCTCTATCTTACTTCACATCCCTCTGTCTTCCAGAAGCGGAGAACATTATAGATTGCATTATAATTAAGAATTACTGCATTATAGATTGCATTATATATATAAGATCATTACAAAAGCGTTATAGATTGCATTATATATAAGAAGCATTACAAAAGATCAACTAGTCGTACAAAAGCTAGTATACTTTAACTAAAACAGATCACTAGCTAGCTTGCTAGTCGTCATCGTCGTCGGAGGAAGCCGGAGTGGGGTCGGAGTCCGCGGAGTCCTCGCTGCGGCCGTCTGGGTCCTCGCTTGAGTCGGCTCGGTCTGGGTCATCCTCCAGCTCCCAGCCGTCGCGATATCCCTCCGATGAGTTGTAGCTTTCATTGGAGGAGGAGGAGGAGGCCGCGGGCGCCGGACGCTTCTTCCTGGCGCTGGGGGAGGCGGAGGAGGCTGGCGCCGGACGCTTCTGCCTGGCGCGGGTGGAGGTAGAGGCGTCCGGCGGAGGGGCGCCGGTGGAGGCGGAGGCGGCCGAAGGAAGCGGAGCAGCCGTGGAGATGGCACCGGCGTAGCGCCGCAGCCATTCGCGCTTGGTCATGCCGGCGGGTATGGTTGGAAGTGGCGGCGTCGTCGGTGGGGTGGAAGCATCCGAGGAGTTGTTTGGTGTGTTGCTCATGGTGCTTGGTGTTGCTCATGCTTGGGTCGGAGGAGTAGTGGAGACAGAGCTGAGGGTTCTTAAAAGGCAATGGGAGACGAAGCGATATGACTGCATTAATTGGGAAGACGAAGCGATATGACGCAGCGCAGCGCGTCTACATTGGGAAGACGATCGAGACGATCAAGTACCGGACAGGAAGTCAAAGGGTCATCATTGCGGACGGTTTTAGTCAAAAACCGTCTGTGACTGATGCGACATCGCAAACGGTTTTTGACTAAAACCGTCTGAGAAGTTATCACAGACGGTTTCGTTTATAGACCGTCTGTGATGTATAGTGATATCGCAGACGGTTGGATCCAAAAACCGTCTGAGATGTTATCGGAGACGGTTTTTCTTATAAACCATCTGTGATCTCATGTGACATTATAGACGGTTTTTATATAAAACCGTCTGCGATATATCTCTCACATCGCAGACGGTGTTATCGACTAACCGTCTGAAATGGCCTACCTCGCAGACGGTTTGTGGATAAAACCGTCTGCGATGATACCTCTTACGTGTATAAGACAGAGAGCCTCGACGTACCGTCTCTGTTTTTTTAGGTTTTCCTCGACCGTCTCTGAGGTGGCTGCGATTGAGAGGTGTTCCTTGTGAAAGAGGCCCTAGATTTTGAGATTTGATTGCAGATCCTTGTGCTCTTGGTCATCCAAGGTCATCCAAGGTTAGTAATTGCAGATCCTTGTGCTCTTGGGGAAATGAAGCTGTGTTCTAGATCTAGCTTGTTGAATCTATCTTGGTGCAGAGGGAAATGAATTAAGCTGTTTAATTTGTTCTTTGTGATGTGAAGTAGATATATTTGCTATACCTTGTGCAGATCCATTTGTACTTTACGATCTAAATTCGTCATATTTGTCATTTAACACCTATTGTTACATATGTAGCATAGATGGACCGAAACTGGATGTACGCTGAGAACCGTGCTAGTGCCGAGTACATTAATGGTGTCTCCGCTTTTAGAAGAGCTGCAGAGGTAGATATGTCGAACAAGGGGGTGGAATTTATGCCTTGTCCATGCATTAACTGCGAGAATCTCCGGATGTTTCGAAACCCAGCACAGATTGAAGCACACTTGATTCTACGAGGTTTCAAAAGGGGATATACATGTTGGACCAGTCACAGTGAAGAGCAGATTATGCAGGGAGCAAGTAGTACTGCCATGGTGGATGAAGTCGATGATACTCCGGATGATATCGACTGTGCTTTCGATGACAATCTGGATCAGATGCTACAGGATGCAGAAGGGAACCGTGATGAGCAGGAGTATGTAAAATTTCGGGGCTTGATGGACGACTCGGAGAAACCTTTGTTCCCGGGTTGCAAGTCCAGATACACAAGATTGTCGTCCGTGCTGGAATTGCTGAAATTAAAGGCAAGCAACGGTTGGTCCGACAAGAGTTTCACGGCGTTGTTGGGTTTGTTAGCGGATATGCTTCTGGAGGGAAACGAGTTGCCAACAACGACCTACAAAGCCAAAAAGGTTCTTTGTCCCTTGGGAATGAAAGTAGAAAGAATACATGCCTGTTCGAATGACTGTATCTTGTACCGCAAACAGTACGCAAACTTGTATGTATGTCCGGTGTGCAACGCATCCAGGTACAAGCGTAAAGATAGATCAGATGATGACGCCGAGGGCATGGAGGTGAAGAAAGGACCTCCCGCTAAGGTGGCGTGGTATCTGCCTATAATTCCCCGTTTGAAGCGGTTGTTTGCGAACCCAAAAGAGGCAAAATTGCTTCGATGGCACTCGGATGAGCGTAAGAACGATAGAATGACTAGGCACCCTGCTGATTCAACTCAGTGGAGAAACATTGATAGGAGGTTTGAAGAATTTGTAGCAGATCCGAGGAATATAAGGTTCGGATTGAGTACAGATGGAATGAATCCTTTCGGTAACATGAGCAGCCATCATAGCACTTGGCCTGTAAATCTCTGTGTGTACAACCTTCCTCCTTGGTTGTTGTCGATGATTCGGGAACCGGTCCCCCGCCGAGCTTACTTGTTGAATGAGGGATCAACCTAAGGCCCCTTTTCCGCGGAGAGGGTGACGTCCGAGGTCCTGCCGAGCTGCGTATCGTGGAGATAATGCAATAAACAGAGAGTCTTTTTGTCTGGTTTGGGCCTCTCGCAGGGGAGATAACAACCCTACGTCCAGTGGTTGCACTAGTTTTCAAAGGTGGATTACAGGGTGCTCGCTCGGGGGCCTGGGAGGCTCTAAGGACAATGCCCCAGGCTACCGGCAAGCTATTGCTACCTATGAGGGGCAAAGTGAAGCAGAATCCCCCCGAACACTACGTGCGAGGGGGTATTTATAGGCGATTCTGTGCCAAAGATTTATTACAAAGCGGCGCACCACTATTTCCGGACGTGGGTGACACTGTTCTTCGCTTTATGCCATACCGCTACATGGGCGAAGGGTGGCGCAGGTCGTGGCAGCATTGTCTTTCTAGCCGCCAAGCGATTAATGCCACATCGAGCCGTCAGGTGATTAATGCCACATCGCCTTTGTGGAGTGTGCCCGGCTTCTTGGTGAGGCTCGAGGCCTTTTCCTCCGGGCCCGGGTTGCCGGTCGCGCACTCCCGAGCAATCATGCTCGGGGACGAGCCTGACTGAGGTCGGGGCAGGTGTGAGGGTCGACCTCCCCGAGGGTCTCCGTAGGGGGCACCGTCCAAGGGCGTGCATGGTCGGTGGTCGGCTGGCCACCGAGGTACCATGGTCGTTGTAGGAAATACCCAATCCTTGATAGTTGTGTATGAAACGAAAGTACATATTGATGTCTCTACTCATCGAAGGCCCGAAGCAACCTGGAAACGATATTGATGTGTATCTAGCACCATTGGTGGAAGATCTGAATACATTGTGGGCTCCTGGGGTGCAGGTATGGGATGCTCACAAACGAGAGTACTTCACTTTGCGTTGTCTATTGTTCTGCACCATAAATGATTATCCTGCCCTTACTAACCTGTCGGGGCATAGTGCAAAAGGAGCCAAAGCATGTACACACTGCTTGGATGACACCGAGAGTGTCTGGCTAAATCATTCACGCAGAACCGTGTACATGCGTCACCGTAGGTTCCTTCGAAGAAATCACCCATACCGCAAGATGAAGAAACAATTCGACGGCACAACCGAAGATGCTTTAGCTCCAAAGCCTTTAAGCGGGCCAGACATTCATGATATAGTTAAGAAGTTGGATGTTGCGCTAGGGAAGGGACATAAATCGAGGACCCATGAGAAGAGCATGTGGAAGAAGAGATCAATATTTTGGGACCTACCTTATTGGGAGCACCTAGAAGTTTAACCTTTGCATCGACGTAATGCACGTAGAGAAGAATGTCTGTGATAGCTTGATTGGTCTCTTACTGAACATTAAGGGTAAAACAAAGGACGGTATCAATGCACGGCTTGACTTGGTCGATATGGGCATCAGACCTGAGTTAGCACCGAAAGAGACTGAAAAAGGCCGAACATACTGCGAGCCTGCTAGTTACACTCTGTCCAAGGCCGAGAGAAAGGAACTGTGCTAATGCTTGCATGGTGTGAAAGTTCCATCCGGTTACTCGTCCAACCTGAAGAGACTTGTTTCGATGAACGATTTGAGTTTAACTGGCATGAAGTCCCATGATTGCCATGTGCTTATGACACAGATGCTCCCTGTGGCAATTAGAAGTATTTTACCGACCAAAGTTCGGGAGACAATCACAAGGCTGTGTTATTTCTTTAACACAATTGCTCAGAAGGTCATCGATCCCGAAGGACTTGATGCTCTGCAGGGCGAGGTGGTAATGACTCTATGTAATCTTGAGATGTATTTCCCTCCGTCATTTTTCGATATCATGGTCCATCTCATTGTTTACCTTGTGAGGGAGATAAAGACGTGCGGGCCTATGTTCCTACGTAGCATGTACCCGTTCGAGAGGTACATGGGAATTCTCAAATCCTACGTACGGAATCAATCTCGACCGGAGGGTAGTATTATCGAAGGTTATGCAACAGAAGAGGTCGTCGAATTCTGCGTGGATTACATGACTCAGGTCGAACCGATAGGTGTGCCTCGATCCCGCCATGAGGGGAGGCTCCAGGGCATCGGGACCATCGGAAGGAAAGCAATCACACTTGATCCAGTTGCGTGCGCCAAAGCCCATTTCACAGTTTTGCAACACATGTCTATTGTGGCCCTGTATATCGACGAGGACAATAATTGGCTACGGCAACACAATCCGACGCGACCGGAGTACTGGATCATCAGACAGCATAACCTTCACTTCAACAGCTGGTTCAAGGAGCGACAGCCCATTACTGGAAGTATGTCATGTGAGATGCTGACATGGTTGGCAAAAGGGCCAGCTTTTACGGTTGTAATATATAAAGGATATGATTTAAATGGGTACACATTTTACACGAGAGATCAGGACATGAAGAGCACAAACCAGAATAGCGGTGTTCGCATCGATGCGCTGAATACCGCTGGATCGATGAGGAGCTTGTACTATGGGTTCATTGAGGAAATTTGGGAGCTCGACTATGTGCTATTCAAGATCCCCTTATTTCGGTGCCGTTGGGTTAACCTACATCACGTGAAGGTTGACAAGTACGGCGTCACAACTGTGGACCTCGAACGTCTCGGATACCAAGAGGAACCATTCGTTCTCGCCAACCAAGTTGTTCAAGTCTTCTATGTAACCGACCCATCCAACAAGCAGCACCACGTTGTTCTTCAGGGAAAAAAAGGAGGATTGTCGGAGTCGAGAATGTGGTAGATGAGGAAGAATACAATCAGTTCGACGAGTTGCCTCCTATTGGTACCGGCGTCACAATCCAGGAAGACCAACCTGACGAAGCTAGCTACACACGTGTTCATCATCATGAAGGGCTAATTTTTGTACAAAATAATAAACAAGTGTTGTCATGAGGACCTCTATGTATATATACCAAGTGTTCCTGTATTAAATTTAATTAATTAATGACAAGTATTAATTACTGAGATGCATGTTGTATTGATTAAAATTAAGCAGGTGTATGTGTATATGGACATGTATTAATTACTGAGATGTATTGATTAAAATTAAGCAGGTGTATAGAGTGGCCCATCCCAGACGGTTCCTAAATTAAACCGTCTAGGATGGAGTCATTCCGCACGATTCAGGATTGAACCGTCAGGGTGTATTCGCCCCAGACGGTTCAATCCCGAACCATCTGGAATGGTCTTCCGCGCCACCCAATAAATCTGCGCTTGCCATTTCACCAAGTCCCCCAAGACACTTAGTTTATTGCAACCCTAGCTCCTCCCACTCTGGCGGCGCCTAGCTCCCTCGGCTGCGTGCCTTCGCTCCCTAGCTCGAAGGTGCCTCCTCGCCTTGGTCTCCTCCTCGGCGGTGCACTCCCACTCGGCCGCGCCCTCGCCCTAGCTCGGAGGTGCCCTCCCTCGTTCAGCTTTGTGTGCTCTGAATGAACTTGAGATGTATTTTAATAATCTAATGCTTAGTATCCTTTTAATTCAGTTCATTCAGTTCATAATATGCTAGTTTGTTTTATTCTCTTATGTTCTGATATTTTCTGAACACAAATTAAACTGATCTTCAGCTGTTAATAAGAAAAATTGATAATAATAAATATTAAGGATCTAATATAGTCCAAATATGTCATGATTGTTAAAGTTCTGATCATGCATCCATTAAGGGGGGAGTTCCTACTGCAACTTCTGCATATATAATACTCTGTCAAGCTAACTTTGTTTTGCAGAATGTTTAAGAGAGCACAACAAAATTAATTCCTCTATTTGAGATAAAGTTTGATGGATGGCTTAAACTTGTTTAATATCATCTTGTTTATGTATTCTCGTATACTTAGAAGTAATAATGAATAAAATCTTGCTCTTACACTCGCATCTTGTCCAACAGTCCAAAAAAATCTTCTCTTAAATTTGCTTCTCTTAACTTACCTACTCTTAACCTTACATCATACAAGATGGCATCTCCTCAATCCTCCGTAGAAGGATCGATGATGCGCCTAGCATTACAAAGAAACAAAGCAGATGCAAGAGGGCTTAGTAAAAGGCCTCAAAGCCGATACACCATCACGGCGGTCGATCCGCATGATGGGGCCCCTACCGCGCCTCCAAAGGCTGTGGCAGCTTTTCGGACCATGTGCGGGATCGTTGGGCGTGAACGGGTCCCCATCACCTATCCATCATGGCATCGGCCGATGATGAGAGCGCAATAACCTGGTGACAGAAATATTCGCGTCATTCGAGCTTCCACAAGACGCCAGGCCTGCACTGCGACGATACGCGTTGCTAGTGGCGGGAAAGGCGTGGAAGAACTTCAAGAGCGTCCTTGTTGCTAATTACGTTAGTAAGGAAGTAACTCCGTTCTAGAAATACGGGTTCATCTCTGAAGATGTTTGGAGGCAATTTGTTGAGTTGAAGACAACGGAAGAGTTCATGCTTCAAAGCGCAGTTCACAAGACCGTCCAGTCAAAAAACACACACCCACACAGACTCGGCTTAACTGGGTACGCGGGTAAGATGGCGCAATGGACGAGGGAGGACGACGAGGCAGTCCAGAATGAGGTCGCGCCGTCATTTGCCTCGATCGTGGACCCGTGTGCCCGAAACTGGGTAAGAGCGAGGTCACGTCACACTTCCACGGGCGGCGTGTCCTTTGCAAACCCCGTTGATGAGGAAGTGTCCCAACGCCTCATATCGTTGAGCACGGAATCTTCCTAGGGCTCTTTCACTTCGAACAGAGAGAAAGACATGCTCTCCACGGCCTTGGGAAACATGGAGCACCTGGGTCGCACCAGAGGCCTAGGTGTTTTCGTTCCCTGGAAAATAGGATTCCCACAGGACTCGGCCACGTACCGGAGTAGGAAGAGAAGTAAAGCCGAGTGTGAGGAACAACTCGTAGCCCTCATTGAGGAAAGGGTTGAGGAAAGGCTTAGAGCGCAGTTCAGTGATCAACTACGAAGCCTCGAGGAAAGGCTGGAGCAAAGGTTGGCTGAGGAGAGGCAGGCACAGAACGTGCTAGCCCAAGAAGCACATGTGCGATTCATTTAACCAACCGTCGAGCAACAAGGCTGGCGTCCACCTCTGTGCATGAAGCCAAATTTCCTCCTAATGACAACACGCAGGTAACATGTCTGCAATGATCCTTACCTACACTTTTAATGTTGGACTTGTTAGCTAATTACTTGTGTACCCTTATGTAGGGGGGCACACCGTGCAATCTGCAAGTGAGGCTTGCCAACGGCTCTGTTCCCCTGCAGGCTGCTTGGGGACAAGCGTATGCATCCGGAGAAGGGTCATTACTGCACGGTCATCCATTACAGCCGGGCTACGCAAAGGTTAATGTCGATGGTGTACATGAAATTTTCAAGGCCGTCACGCTGGACTTCCCCCCAAACGACGAGATCGTCACACTAGAGGATGCCATCGGCACATTCATCCAGTGGCCCAAGAAGGACATCTCCTTCGATGCCCACCTAGGAGCACTGAAGATACAAGCAGTCCCAGATGCACCACATCATGCGCCGGAGCTTCCAACACTACCAGAGCCATGCCATGCACGGAATGAGCCAGCCAAATCGTCTACAGCATCTCGTCCCGCGCAGACCGTTCCTGCAGTGAGGGCCCAATCATTTCTTAAGAAGACGAAGCTTGGTAGCAGGGCACGCGGAGACAAGGGCAAATCGAAATATACCATGTCAGTCCATGACTTTCCGTTTGCCCCACTGGCATGACAATTCGAGCTGGGGCAACCATTCGTACCGGCTGACCACAACGAGACGCTTTCATTATCCTGCTTTAGATTTCAACAATGGTGCATGCAACAAGCCAACAAGCCGGTGGTAGAACGGCAAACGAGTATCTCCGTGATCTTCTCGGAGGAGTATTTCTTACACCGGGCTTTAGATGGCGTCTTTGTGGTCGGCTACAACGACTTGTTCGATCTGTACAACCTCAGAGCGCTCGACGCCTCACTCATAAGATGCTGGTCAATGTAAGTGCACCGTCTACATTTCTGACGCACCGATAAATGTCATATATATATCATCCTTCATTTTGTATATGTAGAATCATGATCCACGAAGCAATAACAAGGAAAGAACCGGTGGGTTTTGTCGACCCACACATTTTGTCCCAACAAACCATAGACGAAGATAAACAATTCGTTTACGACTACATGCAAACAGTGATGCGGGCTCATTCGGACAAAAAATTCATACTTTTACCCTACAACCCGCAGTAAGTGTTTCGTCCAGATGCTATACTCGTTGATTCTACTATATATCTCACCTCGAAGTTAGGTTCAATGACCACGACGACATACCTTTGTAGGTATCACTGGGTTCTAATCGTAATTATACCGAGACAGAACCGGGTCATTTATCTTGATTCCAAGAAGGGCGGCACCCACAATTTGAAGCCTATCAGAGATTTTCTCGACACGTTGTTCGGTGTCTACAAAATGACGGGAGGGCCACACAAGAAGGGCCCGGCCACTCTAAAGCATATTTTTAACTTTCCGGTATCCGATAGTATGCAATAATCCTTCACACTCCATTATAATACCTTCGGAACTAATTAAACTATTTTGTTTTGGCAGTGCCACCAACAGCCAAAGGCCACTGACCTATGTGAATTCTATGTTTGCCACAACATGTCACTCCTCATTGGTTCCAAGCAAACCAATGTCATGCAGGTCTGTCAATCTTCCAACAAATGTCTCCACTTATTAATTTATATACACGCGAGACTTTACTTTCCTCATTAATAGGCCTGACAATGCGCGGAAACTGCATTGAAACAGGCTGACCTTCGAAGTATTCGAGGACAGCTCTGTGCCTTCTTGCTGCGTGAGGTCTTAGATCCAACAGACAGATGCTACTCAGGGCTCAACAATTAATGAGTTTACCAGATATTAATATTAATTTCGATCTAAACCTTCTGAAGTGAATTTGTCATTTATACTTCTGAATCCAATTTGTTATTATTACATTTGTTGTATTTCTGAAATGAATTGATGCGCTGTGCATATGTTGTAATGTGTGATGTTAGTTGAATCATGAAATGGATGTGCTGTATGTTGTGTAACATGTGATTGGAGTACAATTTTTAAATTTATCATAATAATATGCTAGCCATACTCTGTATACTGTCTTTTGTTTCAGAGGGCATGGCTAGCAATTCTTGAGGCTAACCAATATATTAAATTTAGTATAAAATAGAAAAAAAGCATCACAGACGGTTCTAACTGCGGCACCGTCTGTGATAAGGAAAAATCACAGACGGTTTAAAATTGGAACCGTCTGTAATATATTATACTTCACAGACGGTTCTTATTTGAAACCGTCTGAGATATGCCAATCATCATAGACGGTTTGTAAGGGAAACCGTCTGTGATATTTTACACTTTACGAACGGTTCGTACTTAAAACCGTCTAAGATATGCCACTCATCATAGACGGTTTGTAACTGAAACCGTCTGAGATGATACCACATTACAGACGGTTTGTAAGTGGAACCGTCTGTGATGTTATTTTTTTCAGACGGTTGGAAAACCGTCTGCAATGATTGTTTGTTATCACTGACACTTGTTTACAGACGGTTTTCTGAACTGTCTGTGATGAGGTTTTCAAACCGTCTGTGATTAATTTTTCTGTAGTAGTGTATACTAGCTCAGACAGCCGCCATTGTACGCAAGTAGGAGGTGGCGGCTCCATGCAGACCGGCAATGTTTGGAACATCGATCGGATGGACCATGGACAGATTTGGCATAGCTTTCTTGGAAAAATGAGGCGTATCAGCTAGATCTCAAATTCATGTTATAGATTGAGCTGTTGCAACAGTACTGAAGCTTTCTGAATTGTATATATTACTCCCTCCGGTTTTCTTATATACTTGATGATTTTTTTTTTAATTTTTATGGTATCCGATATGTAACTTTAACCGGTACTTTTTATAATAGTATATTAAAATATACTTTTAAAATTATAATATTATGAAAGTATTTTTAACGACAAATTTAATTATATAACTTTCATATAGCCATGATGTATAGTTTTAAATTTGTTAGTGGTCAAACTTTTTAAAATTTGATGATACGGCAAAACATGTCGGGGTGTTTTCTATGCATGCCCAATTAGTCAGGTTAATTGGTTTGGACGGATCATGAGTCACAAGGAAGAGGAATAGTACGCCAAAAAAAAGCCTAGAAAAAAGAAGAAAACAAGATAAAAGATACATTGGTAAACAATTTATAACCCTATAGCTGACAGGTATAGTCAACAGAACCGGTTCGCACGTATAGGGAGCCATTTCGGTTGCTGGTTTGCGGTTGCCGCTTCTCACCGGTGACCGGGCCCTTCGTGGCTCCTGTAAAGCAAATCAGGGGCCAAATTAAAAACTGAGCCCTCGTCAAGATCTGACCCTGGATCGCCTAACTAGCTAGCTTACCCTAATCAATTACTAAGTACTTAATTAGAGGAGCTTCCTTACGGTACGTTAAATTTAAAATGAAACATCATTTTTTTATCCAATAGATCATATTAATTAGAATTTATTTATACTTCTCCTAGTAGTAGAAATACACTTAATAAATAAACGGCTAAATCTCATTTTGAGGTGTTTCAATGCTTTTCTTTCTTACGGTTACACAAATATTAAAGCACAAATGAAGAGTAGATGGTGATTATTTATCTCTTCGCTTGCTTCAAGATTTCGTGTAACTTGTATTTGGATGAAAAGCATCGAATTTTTACTGCCCACAGTGGATTACTAGTATAATTTCTATACTCAAGAGTTCTAGGTACCTCCTCGACCCCACGAAGCAGCAGCTCCTCTCCTCGCGCGGTCAACTCAGCAGCCCGGCCCGTCGATCGCGCCTATATATCAGCCCATCGATACTGCTCCCATCTTCCCAAGCTCACCGTCTTCGATCGCCTCCGTTTCCGAGGAGCGCTCGCACGGCATCAGAGAATCTAGCAAGCCACTCCAGTTAAGTTAAACCATCAGAAGAAGAGGAGAAGGAGGCTGATAATGGCGAGGCTAGATGTCGCAGCCCTCTCGTTGCTGGCCGCGGTTCTTCTCGTCGGCGGTTGCTTGCCAAGGCCGGCCGCGGCGGTGCACCTGTCCGCGCTGCCCAAAGCCCTCGACGTTACCGCGTCCCCCAAGCCCGGCCAAGGTAAGCATCTGCTTGGCGCCTCCACTAGCTAGTACGTATATACGCTACTTCTTGATGACGTGTTAACTTAAGAATTACGTTCGACTACAAGCCTGCACCGACCTGCATGTATGTGTTCTGCCATTTCTCGTGATTGCATCCATTGTGTGCAAGGTTGGTCATGTTATTTGCTTCTCTTTGTGCGGACCACGATGCGTACAAAGACCTGTATTGTACCATGAACAAGCGAATATATATATCATGCATGACTCCTGTTTAGTCATTTCTGGCTGAAGTTTGATGGAGAATACAAATCAATGGCATAGATAATGTATTCCATCACCTTCTTCCCTTTCTTGATTAGGCAGCTAATTAATTAATTTGACGACTACGGGACATGAATTGGTGGCAGCTCCGTATGTTCTTAATTTTGTCACTTGCGATCGATACATCCGAAAAGGAACGGACGGGAAGAGGGAGACACATAGATATCCTAGCCAGGCCGGCCAATGAGTGCAATGCTTATGGAGAAGAGTAGAGCCACTTTTGAACTAGCTAATTTGAGTTTATATCATTATATGGGTTTTTGTTTTCTTCCTAATCGTCATGCTCAAAGTTAAACTTTCGTTTTAACATACTGTAAAATTTGTTTCGAGTATGCAACTATATGTGATGTTTAAGCGCGCGTTAGGTTTCAATACATTTGTCCGCGGGATTATATCAAATTGAGTAGGATTTGTGCGTTAGTTTGCTTAGGTAAGTTATGAGTATGCATTACGTACTAATTCTACTCGTAATATTGGAGTGCTAATTAAGCAAATTCCATGGCCAGTTGTGCACGTCGGCGAGGACACGATCACGGTGACGTGGTCCCTGAACGCGACGGAGCCGGCCGGCGCCGACGCCGGCTACAAGTCCATCAAGGTCAGCCTCTGCTACGCGCCGGTAAGCCAGAAGGACCGCGGGTGGCGCAAGTCCGACGACAACCTGAGCAAGGACAAGGCGTGCCAGTTCAAGGTCACCCAGCAGCCGTACGCCGGCGGCGGCAGGTTCGAGTACCGCGTCGCCCGCGACATCCCAACGGGGTCCTACTACGTTCGCGCCTACGCGCTGGATGCGTCGGGCACGCAGGTGGCCTACGGCCAGACCGCACCGGCCGCCGCCTTCGACGTGGCGGGGATCACCGGCATCCACGCGTCCCTCAAGGTCGCCGCCGGCGTGTTCTCTGCGTTCTCCGTCGTCGCGCTCGCCTTCTTCTTCGTCGTCGAGAACCGCAAGAAGAACAAGTAGAGGCCGCACCGTACGCGCGCCAGGTGTTCGTCCGTGCCTGGGTTGTCCTGGTGATCTCTCGCTCTATGTAACAGCGGCAGTAGTACGTACTGCCGTACTGGTACTAGCTACTACGCAAAATTGTAGGCGTGGTTGCGTCCATGCATGGACGGGTATACGTACATGGGTGCAGCTACTGTGGCGTATGTTTTTCTTTTCTGTTGTGTGCACGGAAACATGAAAATAATTCGGTTGCGACAAGTTTGTCTGGTCAGAATTAATGGGCGTGTCGATCGTGTGCACTTGTTCAGGTCAGCAGAAAGTGCGAGCAAGAACAAGAGATGCCTGCACACACCTGCTTAATTATTTTTGTTCGGAATGACTTGTGCTCCGACGTCTGAAATTTTCGAACGCACGGCAACATTTTTTTCCTACACGTGCAATATTTTTCTTCAATAAACAGTGAGATGCGCTACAGTAAACGGATGTTGCAAGCGTTCAAAAAAATATTGCAAGAGACGTTCGATGGGATGAACAGAAATCGAACATCGGAACGCTAGTTTCTTTTTTCTTTAGACCCCAAAACGAAGCCAAGCACGTCAAGCACTTTTCCGAGAGACGAAGTGTGTAAGCCGATTGTACGGCTTTAACTTAGACAATTGCACTACCCAGCCGCTACCTGATCAGAATCCAAAGACTTATGTTTGCGGAAGCACTGTAGCAATAGTAATCACTGTAAAAAAAAGGTACTATAACGAAGGCTCTATAGCAACCAATCTAAGCTGTTTATCTGAAAAATGGACGGATGAAATAGTGTGCAATTGCTTAACATGCAGTAGCAATAGCAGCTGCGGGTGATCCCGTTGACCTTCTCCCGAGAAAATAGAAATAGAGCTGTGTGATAGCACCATTTGCAGATAATTATAGTATGAGCTGCGATATGATCAAATGCACTCTTGACAGAGATATTCTGATTATTAGGACAATTATTAAGATCGAGTTTACACCGGGCATACGTACAGGGATGGCTAGCTCATCGCCACCTATTGCACCTCATAGTCAACTGTGTAAACCGTAGCGTGCGTGTGTATCTGGTTCTGATACTCCTTCAAGCATAATGAAAGGCCAAAAGGACTATATGGCATTGGTTTTTTGGCAGTTTAGTAGGGACAGCGATGAGCTAATCACCCACTAAATTATTCAGCTTCATACGCTGTTTGAAGGGCAAAATTAACAATGTCAACGCGGCAGAAAAAAAACTCGATGCTGGTGGATTAAGATGGCTATAGATGCTGACATATCCTCCAAATTCGTGCCGTGGCGAGTTGTACATTGAACACGGCTTAGTTGCTTTCACATAAGTCAAATCAGCTTATGTTTCCCTGTCAAGATGTTTCCTAGATGGAAGGAACTGCGCCTCCTTGTTTCACGCGTAAAACAATTTAACTAGTAGCCAATCAGTGATCCTTTCATATGAACAGATGCACATGAGTTACATGGAGTACCTCTCTTCCATTATTTCTATAAATAATCATCATCCGTCAAGCAACACAAGGAAACATACTAAGCAATGGATTATTCTAGACAGCACAGCGACAGATCTCTTCTGCTGCAAGAGCCCCTTCAAACCAACAAGCCTCTGCCTCTCAAAAATAATGTGCATATATAGGGCGTGCGCACAATGAAAAAAAATCAGTGAAGACATGCGTATATACACACATCAGTAGAACACATAACTCATCGCAACCAAATAAAATAAAGCACAAGACATCCATGCCAGAATGGGAATGCTGAAAAACATAAGCAAGAACAATAGTTCGTTTATCAAAGGTTTGTAACACTTGTTTTGACATGGAAGAGGGGAAAAAAGAAAATGAAAAAAGAAGAAGCAGAGGCACCGCCGTAGAGGTGGTAATAAATAGCTTGGACACTTATTTGTCCATCATCCCTCTCCACTCTTCCAAGGCAAACAAAATGGGAGTCAAGCAGCAGCAACATAACAGCTTATTTGTTCACTGTTTAAAAATAGAAAAAAAAAGTCCGTTCGAGAAGAGAAGTGCCCAAAACCGCTTCACCATCTCTGCCCTGTCAACGACCTGAAAAGCAGGTGAATAAAAAGTTAACATGTGCAACAAGTAAAAATTAAATGACCAAAGTTGATAGAAAGATTTTCTAACAATACAGTTCCAGAAAAAACAAGATAAATGAGATTATGGTTTCCACTAACTGATGCAAAATGAATGTACGGTTATTAAGGGGTCCATACAATAGAACTAATGAAGGAAATGAGCAGTAACCTCAGAGGAACCATTCAGAATCCTAACAGTATATAATACAGGACAGAAAAACAATTATGCTTACCAGCATGGACTAGACACATATTGTCTAGAAAAGTGCATACCAAGATTACTGTCATCAATGTTAATCACAAACCAACAAAGGTGCAAGTGTGCACGGTTGTAATCCTATTTGGACGGCTGGACCAAATCCATAATAACATCAAGCATAGCACAGAGGTATGAACGAACCTGTCTGAACTTCTGTTGCCACCAAAAGAGCCTCTATCTCTGCTCCCCTGAAATCCCCATCTTTCTTCCATTTGCTTCGGATAATGATCTGTGCCGCTACGGGAACGTGGCCTTTCCATGGAGACTGCAATTTGAGATACCTCTGCTGAATTAGTTGGTGGCGGTGCAGTAACCCTGCCAGCTCCAGAACCAGGTCTTTGCCCAAATCGAATCTTGTCATCCAGCTCAATTGTAAGAAGCTCTAGATCCCTTTCCATTTGAGATATCTTCTCAGACAAACATTTTGCATCCTCCTCGCTTATCTTTGCTTCAGTTTCTTTTAGTTCCACCTTAAGCAGGTCAATCTGTTCTTTCAACACCCTCTCTTCACTTGTCTCCGGCCTGAAATATTCAAGTCCATGTACTTGTGTTCAAATCAAAAGGGAAACAAACAGGGCACATACATTATAGGGATAGACCCTACATATACAAGATATTATGCCAAAGATATTATATGCCAAGGCATAGGCACCATAATTTTAAATGCATGAATTTAAGCCAAATTCGGGTATATTTTTCAAAACTTTCAGTTTTAGGGTGTATACCCATATATAACAATTCAAATGAAACACATACTTTGAAAAAATATACCCGAATTCAAAGATTTGAATGAATTTAGATCACCTACTTTGCTGATTTATATATAAAATCGGCATATATCTACAATCAAACTATCATTCAAAAAGGAAACTCTAGTTTGAATTTCAGTTCAAACTTGTTTGAACTAGTCAGTAAACTGCTTAAACTCAACATCCTAAAATTTTCAAAAAAATTTGCATGCAGATACATGGGGAAATACCCATTTTGGATCATGGTGCCCCTGGTAATTGTACTATTATATAGGAATAGACCCTCACAGATATTATAACAGTGTGTAAGATCCCGCAGGTATGAAGGTATGGCTCCGCAACTGGAAAATATCACTGATAAAATACAGGAATAAACTTCAGCAGGAAGGCCCATTTGAATGTATATGTATTCATGGTTATTAAAACGTAAAACGAGAACGAAACGACCCACCCCCTTTTCAACTTTTAAACGTTTAAACGAGTGTTGAAACGTAGTTTTAGACACTACTGCAAAACGAATATAGGGCAAAGATATATCACATATGTACCTTGATTTTGTGGTCTTCTTCCACATTAATCAATCAAGAATCTATTAAAACACCAAAACATGGTTAGAAATAGAGGTATTTGTTCCTAGGACTTTTTTGGACTTTGCTCCCGTCGACTCCCTCTCTCTCTGTCTTCTCACGCAGCCCAACCCAGCCCAGCATATCTCTGACAGTCGACTCTCTTCCTGTGTCGCTCTCTCCCCCTCGATCAATCCGTGCGCCCTCCTCTCCCTCTCCCTTCTCCCCGATCCATCACACGCCGCCTCCCCGATCCATTAGGCGATGCAAAGGGCCGAGCAAGAGGCGGAGCGCCGAGAGAGCGCTGAATCGAGCCGTCGGCGGAGCGCCGAAAGCAGAGGAGGAGCAAGAGGCGGCGCAGCGGACGGGGAAGGGGAGGCGGAGGAGGAGGGTGAGGCAGAGGATTACCGATGGTGGAAGAGCCGGGGGCGAAGCAGTTGCTGGCGGCGCGACCGCGCGAAGCTAGGGTTCCTTCCTCCACGGCTCCGCGCACGACCGTGAGTCTTTCGGTCTCTTCTCCGTGTTTCTTCGCGCCGTCGAAGAACGCCTCGACGTTCTACAGCTCGGGAGCGTTCCGACGTTTACACGACGTGTAAACGTCGTTTTCACGACGTTTTAATAACCATGTATGTATTTTAATAGGATTAAGTAGCAAAGCCCATTTACTTCAGCAAAGCATCTTGAATGGACTTGTTTGGTTGAGGAAAGATTAAACGGATCACCAATGACCATTGAATATATTTACTGTGACCTAAAATGTTTGAAACATTAAATGATAGGTAGTTCACCAGGTTGAGCTTCTAAAGGACTGGCCAGCCTAAATTTGAGTTGAGAAGGTTCATTTTTTCGGACCACCTAGCCAAGTGTAAAGTTGATTCACCCTTGCGACTGGTTGTGCCAAATATTCACTCATTAGTCCTTCTAAACACAAAAGCAACAGACTTTACTACAGATTATTAGTAGAATTATTGAAGGCAGAGATTTAAAAAGGGGTCCCGAGGTCCACAAGAAAGGTAATGGATTATAGACCTCTAAGGTATCTAAATTAAAGAGAAGTTGGTGTTAACTTCAGTAAATCTCTCAAGATTAGTTATTGCACAGTTCTTTTTGAAGGGGGTCCAAATTCACCCAAGGCCCTCTACATCTTAATATGAAGGTCAGGATAGTGATAGAGAAGGAGCAGTGTGTTCTCCATAAGATATGAACAGTGGCAATCCCAGACAAGTGCATGACCACTAGAAGCTTTGGAGTAGACCGAGTAGTCAGTACTACAGCATCACAAAGTAACCAAAATCTTGTCATTGGCTAAAAAATCAGAAAAGCGTATGAACTCACAAAGCATTTTCTAACAATGATGATCAGATATTATCAGATATCATGGTGAAAATTTCTAAAAACAACTGGTTCAACCAGAATAATTAATGACCATGCTAGTTGTTCATAGTATTTACACATATGCGGCAGGAGTGATGCCATCCTACAAGATGAAATAATTATAGGAGCAAAGGCACCGCAGGTGATGCACATTGACGTCATTCAAAACTGTTCAATTGTTCCTACAGGTAGCAAGATTTCTTTAAATACGGTGGGTTGATAGACAATAGGAAACCCATGACTCAGACAGGGTACTATTAGGCTTCCGGTACATGATAACCATTCAAAGATATAGGGTAAGTGGGCAACCAACGAGGTGATTCAATCAGCATCACCTTGCCATCCATAGCAGAATTACACATTAACACTATAAAAAGCACTGCTAAACATTTTAGCAGTGAAATCCCAGACAAACATTGTATGAGAAACATTGCTAAACATATCCCTGAGCCTCTTTTTTGTCTCTAGTTTTAATAATCTCTGCCATTATTGTACTAACATTGTAACATATGTCTGGAATTTCACTAGCCTTTTGCTATTGATCACATCCTTTATCCTTTCTTTTTTAGTGAAAAATTATCCTTACTTTTTTAGTGAAAAGAAACCAATGCTCAGGTCCCAACCAAAAATGGCTTTGAATTAGTGATGTAACAAGTGTCAGTGTCACTACATTCAAAACATACAAGCAAAATTATTTATAACCATGGCAATATTGTGGATGTGAATGTTATTACTCATTATGTACTTCTAACAATCAATTCAAGTAACTTGCTAATATCCATCGTCATGCCATTATTTCATACACCGGGAATAACCAGGTCTAAGCAACAAAGTTAGAACTTCCAACTTCCACGTCTCTTATGCACATTGCAGATGATTTTGATGAAAGAACAGAAACAACTGTCCAAAGCACAACAATTATTTAGACACAACTGGCAAAGGTCTCAGCTAAACAGAATTCCATATCTGTGAATGGTCACGGCTTTATTAACCTTAGTTTGTATAGTTGGTATTGGATTCACAGGCAAATGCTAAGGGTGCATACTTTGCAACATAAAATTTGATACCAAGAGGCAGTTCCATATATGACATACCTATCAATACGGCGATGCTCCAGCTCGAGGTCAATCTTCCTATAGTCCTTCCCTTTCTCTTGTAGAACCACCTCCCTTGGCTTTGCATTCCCAAAAGGATTCACCTTTGGTCGTGCCCTCGGTGCCCCTTCACTACCCACAGCCGATACTTGTGATCTAGGGCTCCCCGGGCGTGAAGAGTGGGCGCTGCCTGGCCTGCTCGACTGTGAGCTGGTAGGACGGCTAGTCTTCTTCTCATCAATCTCAGTCTCCATCTTCCTCCAGTCCAGCCCTTTCTCGGCTAGCACGTCCTCCCGGGGCCTCGCAGCCCCAAATGGGCTCGGCCGGCTGCGTCCCGCCTCAGCAGGTGGCGTAGGGGTTGTCGAAGATTCGCGCTTGGGCGGATCGAGCACGAGACGTGGCCTCTCGCGCTCAACATTGTCCGGCGCGGCACGGGGCCAGCGATCGGAGTAGGTCGAGGCAGGTGAGTCGCGGAAGCCACCGCCAGAGCCGAGGCTCGGGTAGCGGGAAGGCAGCGGCTTCTTCCCGCGCGACCAGTCGCCGTCGTCGTCAGCGCGACCGACGGGAGCGCCCGCGCCGCCCCCGAGGGATCCGTACCGATTCCGGGGTCCGGAGTCGGCGGGCGACGGCGAGAAGGACTTCTTATTGAGCGACCAGTCGCGATCCTCGTCGGCGCGGGAGGGCATGTCGAGATCCGAGGTCCTGCCGGGGGGCCCGCGGCGGCCGTCGTCGTCGAACCCGCCTCCGCCGCGGCGGTCCCCGGAGCCGTAGGAGCGGAACCCACCGCCGAGGCGGGACTGGTCGAGTTCCTCCGCAGACCGCTCCCGCGGGCCGGTGGGCAGCATCATCATCTCCTGCGGCGTGAGCCCCTTGGGCTCCGCCGCGGCGGCCCGCCGCCCCGGGGCCCCGCCGGGGCCGTACGTGGCGAACTCGGAGAGCGGCAGGGTGGTCCCCTTCTTCTTCTTCGACTTGGCCCCGCCTCCCGCCGCGGCAGCCTCGCGGAGGCTGGGGAAGCTGGCGGCCCGCCCGCCGCGGCGGGGGCTCGGGGGCCGGGAACGAGGCGGCGGCGGTCTCGCGCTCCTCCTCCTCGGCGCGCTCAGCGTCCAGCGCCCAGGCGCCGGCGCCGCCGAGGCCTCCCCAGGCCCTTGACATGGCGGAGATCTAGGGTTTGGAGGCGGAGGAATGGAGGAGCAGAGGAAGAAGGCGCTGGGGGTTGGCGAGGCGATGACGAGTCGAGTCGAGTGGGGGAAAAAAGGCGGAGGGAGGCCGGTGGTGCGGTAAACGGCTAAAAAGCGTGGCGCAGCTGCGGGAATGTTGATGCGGCCGCGCGTGCGTGACAGCAGCGCCTTTTGGTTTCGCCGTAAAGGAAGTCGGCAGCGACGGCACGGTGGAATTGGATTGGCGATTGCGTTTGCTTTTAGCTCCTACCTAGGCTGGACGATCGGTCGTCAAACAACGGTCGTGTTATTATGGCACGTGGAATAATTTACCCGTATGAGTAGGTAAACAAATAGTCAAGGGCAAAATGTTACACAACTATTAAATCATGAAGGAAGAATTGATAATGATTACTTGTCCCAGCTATGCTTCAAGGTTTATACAATTTGTACCGAGGAAAAACGTAGAAACACCGATCAAAATACCGGAATAATGCTCCGTGTGCAAGATGTTCTTTCCTCCTCTGCGTTCTCCTCCCTTCGTGCGGAGATTCCTTGGTTCCGCTACAGGCCCACAGCAAATAGCGTGGAAGACACGGCCGTGTTGCAGCAGCACGGCGGCAACAAAAGCAGCGACTTTCGGGAGACGGCGGCTGCCACGGTTGACGGTGTGACGTGTAGACAGCCTCGTAGAATAATCTTTCGAGGACCGTGTTCGATCGTGTAACAGATACTTGGATAATTCTCACTTCAGAAAGTCCAGTTCAATGCCTAACAGATACTTGGATAATTCTCACTTCAGAAAGTCCAGTTCAATGCCCAAGCAGGTCAGCGTTCTTTAGTTGGAAAATTTTGGTTGCCTTTATAGCTGCAGTTGCATTTAGTCTTCTCCTTTCTCAAGGAACCAACGTTACTTCTTTTGAGATGAAAGGAACCAGCATTTCTCATCTAGTTTCTTGGTTAAAAAGGAGGGGTCAAGAAGTGAAGAAACACGATAACATACTCACTAAAAAAAAATAGAAAAAAAGAAAAGGAACACACGATTGCAGGGGAAGATACCCTCACAGAAATCCACATCACTTCTACAGAAATGGAAGTAAAAATAACCATCAAAATTGTTCCAAAATTATAGGGGAACAGATAAGGCTGCTCAGGCAACTGAAAAGAAAAGACAGCCCTACCTGTGGCCATTAGAGAACTTCCTCACCGTCGTGTAGACATTTTGAGAATCTGATCTAACCTTATTTCTGTCCATTATCAAACGAGAACTGGATGCTAATATGGATGATAGGTTTTGGTCAGTTTCAAAGTAAAGTTTTCAGTCCGTGAAAGCGTATCTTCAGACAACGTCAACAGAAAGGGAAGACGGCGTGCCAAGCAGCAGTGCTCAGCAATGGCGAGTAGCTGAGCAACAGAAATGGATGGAGAGAAACAAGCTTCTGAGGTAATTTTCAGTTAATGAACATTGCAAGAACAAGTTCTGATATTACATGTTTTCAGAAAAGCTGTGATTCTCAAACCAAGGCTAAAACCTCACAAGAAAAATAGTCCTTTCTTATGCACATCCAAATGGTTTGGTTTAAAGGGGCAAAAATGTATTACTTTTCGGCATCCTGAACTAATTTTCCCTTAACAGCAAAGATGATAAGCCACTCCATCTCCATGGACATCTCCCAGTCACTATACAAGAACGACAATTTCAGTCCGTACACATACTGGTCTGCTGCTCATAACAGAGGTGGTCGGTTTCCCATTGTAGAGCATTTCTGAAACAAATTCCCAGCTACTGCCTACTGAACAAGTGATATTCTCCATAATGTTAGACCAGCTTCAGAGGCTTAAAAACTTGTTATAAACGTCGGGTGAGGCAAATGGAGTTCCACGTTTATGGTGCAAATGTCAGAAGAGATGAAGGCATTAGAGCTTAACAGGGAGCTAATGAGTAACACTCTAGTCCGACATGAAAAATCAAAGCAAGCATCTCTACGTGGGAACACCCAAAAGAACACAACGAACAGTTGATTACGGCGTGCAAAGATTGAGATAACCACCTTGACAGCTAAAATTGTTATATACACCAACTGCCAACGGACAATTAAGCAATTTCATTAACAAACCTTGCATAAAAACAATCACAATGACCCGTAAAAAAGAGAATAAGCAGAGACATGATCTCTGCAAGTTAAGTTGTCAACCAGCAGAGAATTGGTATGCCAAGCAAGCATAGCAAGCAAATCACATCCCACTTAGATCCCACTTAAGTGCTAGCTTATACTCTGAAGCAGGAAATAATCTACAATCATAAGCCTGTAACTCTACAAACAATTAAACACACGACAGTAGATGGCACAGCTTTTAGTCAAATCAATTGCAAACAGAGGTTATCTTTGTTGTGAATATCACAAAGCATGCGAATTCACTTGAAAAGAAAAGTACCATACTACAGTTTCACATGAGCAACCCCTAAGACTCAACGCATTATAATAGCTACAGAGCATTTTGCAGAGTAAATGAGGAAAATTCTCGTGGTGGATACGCTCCATCCAATTTACTGAATGATCGAATTGATGACACCAGCACCGACGGTCTTTCCACCCTCACGGATGGCAAACCTCATTCCCTGCTCACAAGCCACGGGCTGGATGAGTTCAACAACCATCTTGACACGGTCACCAGGCATGCACATCTTGGCCTCCTCATCCTTGTCATTCATAATCTTTGTCACATTTCCCGTCACATCAGTAGTCCGCATGTAGAACTGCGGGCGGTAACCAGGGAAAAACGGCGAGTGCCGGCCACCCTCCTCCTTCTTAAGCACATATACAACAGCATCAAACTTGGTGTGCGGTGTGATGGAACCAGGCTTTGCTAGCACCATGCCTCTCTCAATATCTTCCTTCTGCATACCACGGAGCAGCAGGCCGACATTGTCCCCAGCCATGGCATCATCCATGGTCTTCTGGAACATCTCGACACCAGTCACCGTAGCGTTGCGGGTCTCCCGGATGCCAACGATATCGACAGCGTCCCCAATCTTGACGGTGCCACGCTCGATACGGCCAGTGGCGACCGTACCACGACCAGTGATGGAGAACACATCCTCAACAGCGAGCAAGAACGGGAGGTCGGTCTGCCGCTGCGGTACAGGGATGTAGGTATCCACCGAATCAATCAACGAGAAGATATCGTCCACCCACTCGTTGTCGCCGCGCTTGATGGCAGAGTTGGCCATGAGGGCCTCGAGCGCTTTCAGGGCGGAGCCGGCGACGATTGGCACATCGTCGCCGTCGTACTCGTAGGCGGAGAGCAGCTCGCGGACCTCGAGCTCGACGAGCTGGAGCAGCTCCTCGTCGTCGACCTGGTCCTTTTTGTTGAGGAAGACAACAATCCTGGGGACACCGACCTGCTTGGCGAGCAGGATGTGCTCCTTGGTCTGCGGCATGGGCCCGTCGGCGCCGGAGACGACGAGGATGGCGCCATCCATCTGGGCGGCTCCGGTGATCATGTTCTTGACGTAGTCGGCGTGGCCGGGGCAGTCGACGTGCGCGTAGTGGCGCGTCTCGGTCTCGTACTCGACGGTGGCGGTGTTGATGGTGATGCCGCGGGCGCGCTCCTCGGGGGCGGCGTCGATCTCGTCGTACTTCTTGGGCGCGCTGCCCCCGACCGAGGCGAGCACCATGGTGAGCGCCGCCGTGAGGGTGGTCTTCCCGTGGTCGACGTGGCCGATGGTGCCGATGTTGATGTGCGGCTTGGTGCGCTCGAACTTGCCCCTCGCCGCGCGCACCACCAGCAGCCCGGCGCGCCGGCCGGAGCTCCCGCCGCCGCCGCCGCCGCCGCGCGGCGGAACCGCGCGGGCCCGGCGAAGCCGAGGGAGGTGGACAGCGGGAGGCGGGCCTTGGAGGAGGAGGTAGAGAGCGGGAAGAGGAGGGAGGTGTTGGCGGAGGCGGAGGCGAGGGAGGCCATCGCTTCCTTCCCTGGAGGCGGCGCGGGAGTAGGAGGTGAGTGACGAGGGATGGATCGGGAGAGGCAAGCTGAGCCGTGCTCTGCTCTGCTCTGCTTATCTAGAGGGATGGGGATTCGGGGGGATATGGGAGCGCCACGCCGCCACGGATTAGGGGGTGGATCGTGCTCGTGCGGCGCTCGACACTCGACCGTCGAGTCGACACAACCAGCCCGCGCTCCCGGTGCCTCCGCCTCTCGGCGCCGTGTCGGACGGTGAAAATTTTTCGTGGTCGTTTCGTTGCTGCGTTTGGGCCAGAAAAATCGGGGTGAGGCCCAGGATTCGCCTCGTCGCGGTGAATGCCAACCTCTACTCCTTCGTACGATCATTTTTTTTTTTTGATCCATCGTACGATCATTTGGACAACGCCACGGCGGATATGGATTTGATATTCTGACGGGTAGCACGCAGGGGCAGGGCTGACAAAATATTATTCTTCGGGTTTGAATCAAAATTGTTTCAATTACAGTAGTTAATAGGCTTAAAATTGAAATAAATCTATTTCGAGTAAAAAATGTTAGCGGGTCTTGTCTCGATAGTGCCTTGTTTGCTTAAATTTAAAATAACCACTTAAATGGTAAATAAAATAATATTACGTAGAACTATGTATTAAAAGAAACTTGATTATAGTTCGTTAAGCTCAATAGCCAGTTCTAGTAGCAAGTTATGCACGAGATGAATATACCTCAGAAAATACTGCGACAGTGACTCGGCAGTCGGTAGTAGAGTAGAGACAAGGGAGAGTGATGGTGAATTTTGTGCTTGAGTGCATCCATCCAATCCAAGGTCCCTGAAGCCTCCGAACTAGAGACGGTCGTGGCAGTACATATTGTTCGTTACATAGGAATCGGAGAAAATTCTCGTTTCTCAAATATGATTTTACAATGTTTTTCTTCTTCTATGATATTACACCCTTTTTTTAATCCTTGGATATAACACAACCGCTTATACAGTAACAACCTCAAACTTTTGAGTCGTTTTTCACCTTATCTTATAATTACTCGCCGGTTTAAACCTTGGCAAAGAGCTCGAAACTATCTCCCGGCGGTGGTTTCCACTGCTGTTTTGGTTTCAAAAAAAAAAAGAGCTCGAAACTCCTATCTTCCCGTTAGCCTAGGGTATCATGTCAAAGCTGTACGTACCCCTCATGTTGGTGGTGTATTTTTCTACTTATTATCGCAAGCATGTGAGCATCTTGCTTGTCTTTCGTTGATTGTGTCAGTGAAGCCAATTCTTGAGCTATAGCAAACAACCGTCCAAATTATAAACGAAAATGTAAACTCGTGACAAAAGGTCTTTGAATAGTCGGGATATATATAGCTTTGGTTATATTTACATCGTAGGGAGCTAGCGAAGCCAAAGTCGAGGATCAAATAGAAGCTAATGAACAAGTTCTCCTCGTTTAAAACAGATATTTCTAATTGTCGATATCCATTGCCATATTTGAATTAAAAAAATTAGTTTTCGGTTGATTATATTTTGCATGTATTTCTCGTACTTCTAAAGTCCAAAGAGTAGATTGTAATCTCTCCTAAAAAGAACTAGATGAACCAGCTAGTTGGTTTGGTGCAAGCCCGAGTTTCCTCTCTACTCAGCTAGTTGGTTTGCATGCAACCCAGCAACAGCAACAACGCACAACCACAAAGACCTCACAGTTGCCAAGCTCGAAATTGGGATAAAGAGATGCCACAGCAAGGTCCTAAAGCACTGATAGGTCAGATTGAACAGGAAGAACAGACCTTGAATTCAGAATCCTTTCAAGAAGAAAGAACAACACAAAAAGTACGCTAATAAGTTTTGGGTTGTTAAGTATATATGGGATACTAGCCATGTGCCCGTACGATACAACGGAAACTCAATTTGTAATAAGAAAATTTATTTGCAAAGAGCACTAACCTTATCTGAATAATAATGTTCACTTTGAATATACAATGGTTAAATGTTTAAATCAATTCATCGAAGTACATAAATTCCAAGCACATGTTTACAAACTCGAGCTTAAAATTATACTAGTCATATGCCCGTGCGTTGCAACGCAAACTCAATTTGCGACAAAAAATTTATTTGCAAAGAGTATTAACAGTGGTAAAGGTGGGTAATTAAAGAGCAGTGGCAAAGGTGGGTAATTTTGATGAAATAACGTGGGAAGAAACTCTCACTTTATATAGTAAAGATTTAATTTCACAAACTTAAATAATAACATCACAGCACTTGGGATTGTAAATTTGTAACGCTATAATTCGAGATCGATTGATCGACCGAAAAAGGCATCACCTGCTGCCCCATGGGCTCAAAGGCATTAAAGAGGTAAGCGTCATC
This sequence comes from Guadua angustifolia, assembly GCA_036346375.1. Lineage (NCBI taxonomy): Eukaryota > Viridiplantae > Streptophyta > Magnoliopsida > Poales > Poaceae > Guadua > Guadua angustifolia. The sequence continues at coordinate 22,948,312 of CM070502.1, forward strand.
CATACGTGGCTGCCACCATCAGCGGTGTGCGTGACTCGTATGCCTTACTCTGGCTGTACCATAGCCATACCCCATTAACCAGCTCCACCACCTCCCCCTGCGAGTGCCTCCCTCAACCTATTGACAACATCCATCGTGCATGAGCTCCAACAGCACCGCTAGCCTATCTCGCCGCCCACCACCAGCGACCTGCCCTTGCGCGTGCATCGATGAGATCAGGAAGGTCGCCCCATTACCTCCGCTCAACGGATAAGCTCAACACATCTACAGGAGAGGCAAAAAGTGGTGTGGATATATAAATTCAGCAACTGAGGAGATATCTATGAAATTCAGATTAAGAAATCGTCAAATAAGAAAGGCAACAAAAGAGAAAGAGGCGAGAAGAGACCCAACTCCGTAAATCGGAACTCTACTTCCTTCGGAAGAGATTCAATCAAACCAATCTGAAAAACACCGAGAGGAATCACCGCTGATTTGAATACTAGATCAATGGGAGAAAGGAAAGCAATAAATAAGTCATGTATATTCATTTACTTCCTACAACGGGATGACCCAATCCAATCTACCGGGGTGACCACTGCTCTCTTTCCACTCAACCGCGCAGGTGCGCACATGTGCTGGGGTGAGGGTGGAGTATGGACGTACCACCACCAACTCCTAATTAGAATTAATAGAGATAGAGATAACAAACTTATCTAGTTGTATTATGCATAGCCGTGCGCATGCTGCTAGCCAGCCAAAATCAAGTCCATACATGATTAGATAAAAAGAAAAGATACATGCAAGTATATACCAACGACGAGGAAGACAACATTGTGGCGGTACTGGCGATGGGGAAGATAATGTCGTGACGACATATTGGATGATGTTGTGGCGATGTAGTCGACGATGCTGGTGGCGGGGTAGCCAGAGGAGGGGCTGGTGAGGAGGGTAGCGAGTCGAGGAGAGGGTCCTAGGGGAGGGAAGGAGGGGCAGTGGTCGATGAGAGCTCATCGGTGGTGGTGGTTGGTAGGATGAAAGTGCATCTAGGCACTTATGTTATTTTGGTGATTAATGACAAACGCATATAATGACAATCTATGTAATTGTGTAAATGCTTAACTTAGTGCTTAACAAATGACAAACCTCTAATATGATTATATTGCTATGAGACTAACATGTTATTGCCTAGTCGAATATTAGTCTCATCTATTTAGAGGAAAATCAAGTGGATGGTTAAGCAAAGATAAGGTATGCAATCTCGGTATCTCTTCTATATTTGTTATTGCATTCCTTTTGAGCAAATGCATAGTGAACTCCAAGTAGCATGTTGATTATATATGCACATTGCTTCATGTCATATTTATTTGTGCATATATATTCATTTGAGTTTATTATGTGCTTTGTTTTTAGTATGCATGTATTAACTGGAGTTAAACTTCACATTGCTATAGATTGAATTGGTGCATACATGTTTTAGTTGCGTATCTTCTCATGCACTTCTCTTAGTGAAGTTTAATCTAGAGTTAGATCACATATTTACTCTTATTCAAAATATTATTTGCACATGTATAATTCATGTATATTCTATCATGTGCGTCATTTAAGTAAAGACTGTGATCCTTGCCATGATTTAAATTGATTCATCATATTGGCAATTATCTCTCTAGTGCATATAGATCAATTATATACTCATCATGATGCACTTAGTAGAGAACATTTATTATGTCAAGTGTTTCCATTTATGATGTGCTTCTTTATATGAAACACTTGTAGCAATTAACTGCTCACAAATATCAATTTATTCATATCTATTGAGCTTTTGGGACTAATGCTTTTCATGAGTGGTTTGGAAAGAATTAGGTCCGTGTGTGTATGATGACCAAGGTATCGTGGAGGATGATCGTTAAGCGAGGTCAACAAGACGGCGGTGTCACCAAGAGTTGAGGACTAAGTCAAGATCGACTTGGCGTGGAGATCGTCGAGAGGATGATCAAGTCAAGGTTGATAGGACGAGAGTCTCATGAGGTGAATCGAGTCAAGTTGGACAAGGCGAAGACGTCATCAATCATTTGGTAAAAGACATCATGCACATTGCATCCACGGAGAAGACGGCATGCGGATTGAATGTAAGACTTAGATTTCTCGTTTGAATTTGAGTCTAAGGATTGCCGTACTATTAAGAGGGATGCTCCATTGAATGACTTTTAGATGTGTCAAGTGCTCAAATGATCCATCCTTGTGAAATTTAGAGAGAGAGTGGTATTGGTGGTACCGGAAAGTGAGAATGGTAGGTCTCTCTTGGATTCTTTGTGAAATCTGAATTTATCCTTTGAGATTTGGGTAGTGAGACCTTGTTAGTTGTGTAGCCCTTGTTCTTAGCTTTCAATAGAGTCCAAGATCACTTAAATCGAGTCCGAGTCAAAAGTTATGCCCGTTTTACGGGTCGATCAGTTCTACTCGGACTATCCGAAGTTGGACTCGGACTATCCGAAGTTAGTTCGGACTATCCGAACATATTTTCGGATATTCCGAGCTGGGTCTCTTTGTTAGCCATGTCTAATGGGTTCGGACTATCCGAACTTGAGCTCGGACATTCGAATCGAGTCGAACGTTTTGAAAAGCGGCTAGTTTTTGGAGCCTCTATTTAAACCCCATCCATCCCCATTTGTGGGGGTCTGCTACTGTGGATTAGAGGTGCCATACCCTTGTTCTTGAGCCCCCAATACACCCCTCTACCCTTAGATCTAAGTGATCCTTTTGTGTGAAGGGTTGGGAAGAGTGTGAGGAGTGAGGTGTTAGGATTGAGTTGGATTTGAGTTTGAGCACTTGATTTCATCTCCAAGTTTGTTCTTTGTGAGTATTTGTTACTCTTGGAGGTTGAGGACTCCTAGGCGGCTAGAAGGTCACCTCGAGCCACCGGTTCTTCGTGTGGTTGGCCGTAGGAAGTTTGTGAAGGTTCGATTCCGCCTCAAGGGAAGGAATCAAGAAGTGGCCGGCCGAGTGCAAGGTGCAACAGGCGGCTAAGCGGGTTGAAAGAGACCCCGTGTCTTGTGTGGCCAAGCCATGGTGAGTGCAAGTGCAACACCGGAGGAAAAGGGTTGAAAGAGACCCGGCTCAAGTGTGACCGAGCCGCCTCAGCGAGGCGAGGATCCTCAAGGATCCGAACCGGGTGAAAAATCTTCGTCTCCAAGTTTGATTCTTACTCTTGCTTTAATATTTGATTTTGAATCTTGAAATTGCCCGATCTACTTTTCTAGTGAGTTTTCGGCTAGATATTTATTTGCCTCAAGTATTCTAGGCTAACTAATTTAATTTGGTGTGTTTAATATTCCCCAAAAGCCTAGATCTAGATTTGCGAGTGTGTGCTCTGGAACATTGAATATCCGAATAGATTTTCGGATTATCCGAATCAGTTCGAATATCCGAATATAATCTCGGACTATCCGAACTATTGGACGATCCGAGTATTATTCGGACATTCGAAGGTTCTGTATTCATTGCAATTTAGTTTAAATTTATAATTAGCCTATTCACCCCCTCTGGCGACATCCCCGTCCTTTCAATTGGTATCGAGCAAGGTCTCTCATTTTATTAGACTTAACCGTCTAGAGAGTAAAGGATGTCGACTAGAGAATTAGAGGAATCACACGTTTTACATGCTAGATGGTTCAAATTATGCTCATTGGAAATTAGTTATGACTTCTCATTTTAAATCTATGAGCCCCAAAATATGGTGGATCGTAGATGTCGGATTTTCATCTTCATTGAATGAAGATAATCCAAGCTGAAGGGAGATGAAATGCATACATCTCGACGCTCAAGCTGCTAATGTTTTATTTTATGTTGTGAGCGATGAAATTTTTGATAGAATATGCAATCTCTCATGAAATGTGGATGAAGCTTCAAGAACTATTTGCATCATCCACGTCTATTAAGGATTGCATCAAGGAAGAGATGTCGGGAGGTGAAACCACAAGCTCCACCTCAAGCTCAAGCGATGAAGAACCGGCATCTCCATCGACCTCAACCTCCGCCTCAAGTGACGATGAAGATTCACTTTCATCACAAATCCGTTGCTTCATGGCGAAAGGTAAGAATGAGGTAAGTGACGATGATGATGATGAGCTCTCCTATGATGAACTTGTATATATGCTAGAGGAGCTAACTAAGCATCTTGGGAAGGAGAAGAAGAAATTCAAAAATTTGACGAAGGAACATACCTCACTTCAAAATTCTTACAATGATTTAAAAGAAAATCATGAACTTCTCCTTCACAAGGAAACCATTAAGTCTAGAGTGGATGTTGCCATCCAATGTGATTCGATAGATGAATCGCTATGCTTAAATTCAATTCTACTTCATGCAATTCATCTAATAATAGCATGTCTATCTCTAGCGATTATTTACCTTGTTGCTCAAATTCTATTGCTACTACTTCCTCTATGCTTGTTGAGACTAACCTTGCAGAGGAAAACAATGAGCTCAAGGCCCAAGTCATTAGATTGGAAAATGACTTGAAAAGGTGCGTAAAGGAAAAGCCATCCTCGGCGAGATCTTGAGCAAGCCAAGGCGCCTCAAGATAAGCGAGGACTTGCCACTAACTCCAAGAGGAAGAAGAGCAAGAAGAAGCACAATGCAAGAATGAAGACGATTGTGTGTGCCGGATGCAACAAGAAAGGCCACTTCGCCTCTGTGTGCCCTAACAAAGTGGAGATCAAGCCACAACCATCAACAATGAGGCAAACCGACAAAAAGCAAGTCAAGAAGAAGAGACGCTCCAAGCCTACTTGCTATCATTGTCGGGAAAAGGGGCATATCGGTAAGGATTGTCCCAAAGGTAATACTCCTAAGCCTATTATTGTCAATGATCATCATTTGCTTAGGAAAGACAAAAATGGTAATATGTTTGCCAAAATTGTCAATTCTTCTAAGTCTACGCATAATAGTGACAATTATTTGCTTAGGAGAAATAAATCTAGAAATGTGTTTGCTCATAATGCTAGATTTCCTAAGACTATGCAAAATTATGTTGATCATGTGCTTAGGAAAAATAAAAATAGCAAAACATTTACTAGAAATGCTAGATCCTCTAAGCCAATGCATAATTTTAATAATCATATGCTTAGAAGAGATCAAACTAGAAATAGTTTTACAAAATATCATTTCCCTCCTAAGCCTTTTCATAATAATGCAAATCATTTGCCTAGGAGGAATAATTATCGCAAACCTATTTCTAGTTGTGTTAGTCAATTCGATAATATCAAATTTAGGGCCATTTGGGTTCCTAAATCTATTGTGACTAACATTGTTGGACCCAACAAGGATTGGGCACCAAAAACCGCCTAAAAGATTTTTAGGCAATATAAGATGGATTGGACGCTTGGCCTCTTCAAGAATACAAGGACTTCATCAATTACAAGTGGGAACCAAGCATGAAGATAATCAAATCCATCATGAGCCAATGCCATCTCGGTAACAAGCATTTACATTGATTACTATTTAGCTTCTAGCCTTGTGTAGGTTTAGATGCATTAATATTAATAAAAATCAATTTAGATTGCTTGTTGTATGCTTGCTCATGCTTATTAGTTGTATTGATTGCAATCTTGAGCAAGTTTGGGATAGTGGCACATTAAGGGGGAGTGTTAATTCATATCCATGTATATTACATCCCTACATGTGCCCATATTTATATAAGTGCTAATATATATCTTCAAAATCAAGCCATTTAGCCAAAAGTCAAAATTTTGTATACTATTAGTATTCTTGTGAAAAACTAATTGCAAAATGTATACAAATGTATTTGAAATGTTTTTCAAGGGTTTTGGCTTTACAAAAAACTATTTTGAAAAGAAAATGAGTTTTAACTCCAAAAGCTAGTTACTAGTATCTTGTTTTGGATTTAAACTTATGATTTTCATAAAATTATATGTAAAATGATTTTGAAAGTAATTCCAAAATGAAAAACCTAGAGTTGGTCATTCTTAGCAATTCTTGTGTTGAAAAGTTTTTCAAAAGACCAACCTAGCAAAAGTTATTTGATTTTGAAACTCACCGAAAAACTACATTTGACCCATAATGGTCATATTATAGCACTTAAGTGAGTTTTGCCAAATGATTCAAGTTTCATGTTATGAGTTGACTCACAAGGGTATTTGCAACTCATATAAGCTTATGGAAAGATTAAATACCCACTTAAGCTCATTTTGGCAAAACTAGAGAATTTCTTGAAACTTAAAGGTTTTATTGCCAAATTCATCTCTTTAAAAAAAACCAGAATGCCTTCTTTACTTTGAAATTGCTCTAAATGGTGTGTTTGATGTTTATCTTGATCATTTGGAGCATTTCATATTGGTTTCATGAATTTTACCAAGGTTTATTGCAAAATGTCCTCTTTGAAGTTCACCAAAATGCTTTGTTTCTTGCCTTCTTGAGAAGGCGATTCGGATTGTCCGAGTTTTTGTCCGGATCGTCAGACCCGTTCGAGTATCGAACTAAAGTTCGGACTATCCGAACTGGGTATCTCGGTGATTTAACCTGCGAGGTTATTCCTTCTCGCCTTCCGCATAAAGTTGGATTTTGAGAATTGAATGGATTTGATTATGCTAATAGGCTTATAAACATCTCTCTAACTCATATGAAGCCATATAAGTGCACATTTCCATTCAAAACTCATTTGGTTCCATTTTGAGGATTTGGTGAAAATCTTAATTCTTTATGTGATTCAAATACATCTTTCACCATATCTCTCAAAATAAAATTGATTTATTGAAAATTTTTGTTGGAAAACCTTCTCTCACATATGGAGTTCATATCTGGAAATTCTCAAATTTATTTGAACTCATTTGCGAGATTGTTGACTTTTATTTGACTTCGTGTCAAAACTAAACCTCCAATGCTCTTAATGGCTTATTGTTGATTGGAGGGTGATATCTGAGAAATTCTTTTTGGAGAAGTCTCTTGGACGTCCATGGACTATTTCTGCACAATCTCATGGCTATTTGACTTCATTTGATACTTTTTGGAATAACGTTGAAAATCATATGCATGCATATCCTTCATATGAGCCTCTTTGGTCAAAAAGTCAAAATTTTTGTTTAAAAGGCCCATATTTGTGAAAATCTTTATAAAAGTTCTCAAATATGTATTTCAAATGTTTTACAATGCTTTCGGAGTAAAAATACCTATTTTAGAAACAAAATAGCAAATTTGGCCTCAAATTGATCTTATAGGATCTTGATTTTGGATTAAATGAAATATTTTCATATATTAAAATCTATTGAGTGTTTGAAAAAGTGGTCAATACAAAACTCATAGGGTTGGTCATTTCAAGCATTTCTTTAGTTCAAAGTTTTTCCAAACGACCAACCGTTCAAAAGTTATAGCTATTTGAATTTAGCCAAAATTCTTCATTTGACCCAAAATGACCCATTCTTGCATATTGTTGGTTTTGCTATTCGAGTTGGATTTCTTCGTGTTTCTTGGCTTAAAATAGTATTTCTAACTCATACAAAGCCATGAAAGTTCAAATCTCCATGAAATTCAAATCGGATTGCGTTTTGAGCATTCGGTGCAAATTGAACTTCTCGTTTTGCCTTCAAAGCGCAATTTGCCATATCTTTTGAACGAAATGTGCTTTTAAGGAAATTCTTTTTGAGAAACCTTCTAAATAGTCCAAAGTTCATTTCTGAAGATTTTCAAATCAATTGGACTTAATTTGAAAAAGTTTTGACTTTTCTTCTCTTTGATTGAAAATCATACCTACAAATCAAAATTTGGCATATCTTTTGATTGGAGACTCCTTTTTAAAAAATTCTTTTTGGAAAAGTTTCTCAGGAGTCCAAAGTTTGTTTCTGCACAATTTCAAATATTTTTAACTTCATTTGAAAAAGTTATGGTTTTTTCTCACTTTGATCAAATGCTGAAAATTCAGACTTTTGAATGGTTTTGAGCTGATTTGTGATTTTTGTATCTCCAAATCAGAGCATAATTTGAGGGGACCACCTTTGTAAGAATTGATCCTCTATAGTTTTACTTCATTGCCTAATTTTTTCAGAATTTATGAACCTTGTTTGAATCTTCTTTCAGTCCTGTCAAAAAGCTTAAATGGAATGTCAAAACTGAATTTTTTCAGCACATTGCACTTTTGAAATCTTGCTTACTTTTAAGATGATTTGAGTATTTCCTTGTGATGAACACTAAGGTAACTCAATTCATAGCTCCATGATTAATCTAAAATTATTCGGGAGCTCATTTGCTGTTGTTTTCATCTTCAAGACCATTTCAAAGCGAGATTTCTTTTCCCGAAACCTTCGGTTCAGCATTCACTATTTTCAAGTTTTCGGGGTTTTCCTTTGCTCAAATGAATTTTTGGTATTCATAGCTCTCGAAGATAATTTCGAGACGGATCTTTTTCACGTTGATGATTTTTGCATTTGAGCAATGGTTTAAAAGCTATAATCAATTTTATGCTGCTATTTGCATCTTTTGAGAGTTTGAGAGTTTTAAATTGGAATCTTGGCAAGCCTTTCAAGATGAAAACTAAGTGAACTTATTCATTGCTCGAAGTTTCAAAGTGGAGCATATCTATTTAAGTTTTCATTCCAATGAAGGTGCATCTTTTGGCTAAGTTCTTTTGGAAATTGGATTTAATTGTATCTTAGCCTCAAAATGTTTCCTCTCTTGCATAACTCAGAGTTTATTATGGAATAGAGAAAATGTCCCTTGTAAGTTCAAGAGTGAGTTTGAACGTGTTTTACTCATTGTCTCTCTTACAAGTGGGTGTCAAGATTAAATTTGAATGAGTTTCAAATAATTTTTTGTTGAAAATTGGTATAATGAAATCTTCAATTGATATCTTGAATTTTTAAAATTGCGTGCAAAAGAGTATTGTCTTGTATATCATCTATATCATGCATGTTGTACTTAGACATTATCAAACTAACTTGGGTCAAGTTGAGAGATATTTGTTCAAAATCGTGTGCTTGTCTATTGATGTTCAAGGTATTGGAAAAGGGTCATCTTCGACGGTGGGATGAAGGAAATGGAGAAGCTCCATAGTCCGAGGGATCTAAGGCAAGCGCGGTGATCATGACCGATTCGAACATGCGATGGACAAGAATCGACAAAGGGCGTGTTTCTTTCTTGACCATATTCAATAATGTCTTTGCACACCATTATGCTAAATTGTGTCATTCTAAATGGTGTTGTACCTTTCAATTAGTTTCATTAATTGGTATCTTTCGAGAGGTATCCTCAATCCTAAATTGTTTTGAAGTGTCATCTAACTTGCATTTGGCATTATCATGAATTAAAAAGATACATATGGGTGACACATTGCAAAGAGGTATACCCTTGATAAATTTATGAAATTCTTGATCATGAAAGTGCATCTTAATTATACAATGTTGATTCATGATCTTGATTGTTAGAATTTAATTGGATCATAAGCATGTGCTTAAGATATATAAATTTGCTATATGATCTTAATGTTTAAAGAATGAATATTCTCCATATGAAATCATATTCATATGTCATGATTTAAGCATCACTTACATATTGTGAATCATGACTACATTTAAATTGGTATCATTTCGACAAATCTATTACCTAAATCTTGGATATAATTGGTATCATATCTTGCCTAGATTTAGGGGGAGCTTAATATTATTGTCCTATTCCTAGCTCCTTATTTTTATTTTTATCTTGTTCTCCCTAATCCTTTTATTGAGTGTGCAATCAAGGGGGAGAATTTATTGAATGAACAATAAGGATCTCTTAAGCACACTTTTTGGGATTAATGACAAAAGGGGGAGAATTTATGGATTTATCAATTGTCCCTAATCGATCGACAAAAAGGGATATTTTGTAAGTATGGTCTCTTATTGTTTATTCATGTTTGTTTTAATGCTAAATATCTTAATATTGTCATTCGACAATTGATAATAGGTTTGTCATAAATCACCAAAAGGGGAGATTGAAAGTGCATCTAGGCACTTATGTTATTTTGGTGATTAATGACAAACGATATAATGACAATCTATGTAATTGTGTAAATGCTTAACTTAGTGCTTAACAAATGACAAACCTCTAATATGATTATATTGCTATGAGACTAACATGTTATTGCCTAGTCGAATATTAGTCTCATCTATTTAGAGGAAAATCAAGTGGATGGTTAAGCAAAGATAAGGTATGCAATCTCGGTATCTCTTCTATATTTGTTATTGCATTCCTTTTGAGCAAATGCATAGTGAACTCCAAGTAGCATGTTGATTATATATGCACATTGCTTCATGTCATATTTATTTGTGCATATATATTCATTTGAGTTTATTATGTGCTTTGTTTTTAGTATGCATGTATTAACTGGAGTTAAACTTCACATTGCTATAGATTGAATTGGTGCATACATGTTTTAGTTGCGTATCTTCTCATGCACTTCTCTTAGTGAAGTTTAATCTAGAGTTAGATCACATATTTACTCTTATTCAAAATATTATTTGCACATGTATAATTCATGTATATTCTATCATGTGCGTCATTTAAGTAAAGACTGTGATCCTTGCCATGATTTAAATTGATTCATCATATTGGCAATTATCTCTCTAGTGCATATAGATCAATTATATACTCATCATGATGCACTTAGTAGAGAACATTTATTATGTCAAGTGTTTCCATTTATGATGTGCTTCTTTATATGAAACACTTGTAGCAATTCTTGCTCACAAATATCAATTTATTCATATCTATTGAGCTTTTGGGACTAATGCTTTTCATGAGTGGTTTGGAAAGAATTAGGTCCCGTGTGTGTATGATGACCAAGGTATCGTGGAGGATGATCGTTAAGCCGAGGTCAACAAGACGGCGGTGTCACCAAGAGTTGAGGACTAAGTCAAGATCGACTTGGCGTGGAGATCGTCAGAGAGGATGATCAAGTCAAGGTTGATAGGACGAGAGTCTCATGAGGTGAATCGAGTCAAGTTGGACAAGGCGAAGACGTCATCAATCATTTGGTAAAAGACATCATGCACATTGCATCCACGGAGAAGACGGCATGCGGATTGAATGTAAGACTTAGATTTCTCGTTTGAATTTGAGTCTAAGGATTGCCGTACTATTAAGAGGGATGCTCCATTGAATGACTTTTAGATGTGTCAAGTGCTCAAATGATCCATCCTTGTGAAATTTAGAGAGAGAAAGTGGTATTGGTGGTACCGGAAAGTGAGAATGGTAGGTCTCTCTTGGATTCTTTGTGAAATCTGGATTTATCCTTTGAGATTTGGGTAGTGAGACCTTGTTAGTTGTGTAGCCCTTGTTCTTAGCTTTCAATAGAGTCCAAGATCACTTAAATCGAGTCCGAGTCAAAAGTTATGCCCGTTTTCGTCGGGCTGATCAGTTCTACTCGGACTATCCGAAGTTGGACTCGAACTATCCGAAGTTAGTTCGGACTATCCGAACATATTTTCGGATATTCCGAGCTGGGTCTCTTTGTTAGCCATGTCTAATGGGTTCGGACTATCCGAACTTGAGCTCGGACATTCGAATCGAGTCGAACGTTTTGAAAACGGCTAGTTTTTGGAGCCTCTATTTAAACCCCATCCATCCCCATTTGTGGGGGCTGCTACTACTGTGGATTAGAGGTGCCATACCCTTGTTCTTGAGCCCCAATACACCCTCTACCCTTAGATCTAAGTGATCCCTTTTGTGTGAAGGGTTGGGAAGAGTGTGAGGAGTGAGGTGTTAGGATTGAGTTGGATTTGAGTTTGAGCACTTGATTTCATCTCCAAGTTTGTTCTTTGTGAGTATTTGTTACTCTTGGAGGTTGAGGACTCCTAGACGGCTAGAAGGTCACCTACGAGCCACCGGTTCTTCGTGTGGTTGGCCGTAGGAAGTTTGTGAAGGTTCGATTCCGCCTCATGGGAAGGAATCAAGAAGTGAAGCCATGAGTGCAAGGTGCAACAAGGCGGCTAGCGGGTTGAAAGAGACCCCGTGTCTTGTGTGGCCAAGACGCCGGCGAGTGCAAGTGCAACACCGGAGGAAAAGGGTTGAAAGAGACCCGGCTCAAGTGTGACCGAGCCGCCTCAACGGAGACGAGGATCCTCAAGGATCCGAACTTGGTGAAAAATCTTCGTCTCCAAGTTTGATTCTTACTCTTGCTTTAATATTTGATTTTGAATCTTGAAATTGCCCGATCTACTTTTCTAGTGAGTTTTCGGCTAGATATTTATTTGCCTCAAGTATTCTAGGCTAACTAATTTAATTTGGTGTGTTTAATATTCCCCAAAAGCCTAGATCTAGATTTGCAGTGTGTGCTTTGGAACATTCGGAATATCCGAATAGATTTTCTGATTATCCGAATCGGTTCGAATATCCGAATATAATCTCGGACTATCCGAACTATTTGGACGATCGAGTATTATTCGGACATTCAAGGTTCTGTATTCCGCTGCAATTTAGTTTAAATTTATAATTCGCCTATTCACCCCCCTCTAGGCGACATCCCCTGTCCTTTCATAGGAGCTCACCGACGATGTTACTTAGAAATGAAGATAATTGAGATGAGAAAGTTCGATAGGTAAATTCAAAGTGACAAACTCGAAACGAGACGATAGCAATTTCATTGAGTACCGAGCTCTACCCCTCTAAACTGAGGAGGGGTTCATTTAGCTACCCACCAATCTAGATGGAATTAAGGAGGTGTCTGGGACAGCTCCAGCTCCATCAAAATCTGTGGAGTTGGTGGAGCAGGGTATTTCTAGCTCCAAAAATTTATGGAGCTAGAGCTGTGGGTACATTAAAAGTGTTTAGGTAGATCATCTTGTTTACATTTTAGACTAAAAATATAAACTTAATTTACTTTATTTTAGCATATAAATTTCAGCTATGAGCTGGAGTTGAGATCTAAAGCTCTCTCAAATAGGGCCTAAAGGCAATTCCAATTCTAGAGCATCCAAACAGCAGATACTTAGGAAACCTATGTCCAGTTCCCAATTACTAGCTCAATTCTAAAGATCAAAACAGGGGGTGTAAATGTTAAAAAGAAAAAGAAAAAAAAGAAGTCCTACCCCTTTCTGTTCCCTTCCTTCCCAGTCCCCTTCCTTCCCAGCCCCAGATCGCATCCTCCCCGAAGCCCTAGCCCCCACGACCATGGCGCGGCGATCCACCCCTCTCCTCCGGCGCCTACTATCCCCATGCGCCTCCCCATTTCCCTCCCCTCCTCTCGCTGGCGCCGTCTCCCGCCGCACCGTCACGTACATGCCGCGCCCGGGCGATGGTATCGGGCCCCTCGTCACCGACGCCGTGCGGCAAGTGATGGAGGCGATGCACGCGCCGGTATACTTCGAAACCTACGAGGTCCATGGCGACATGCCGACGGTGCCCCGAGAGGTCATCGAGTCCATCCGCCGCAACAAGGTCTGCCTCAAGGGCGGCCTCGCCACCCCGGTCGGTGGGGGCGTCTCCTCCCTCAACGTGCAGCTCCGCAAGGAGCTCGACCTCTACGCCTCCCTTGTCAACTGCTTCAACCTCACCGGACTGCCTACCAGGCACGACAACGTGGACATCGTCGTCATCAGGGAGAACACCGAGGGCGAGTACTCGGGGCTCGAGCACGAGGTCGTGCCCGGCGTCGTCGAGAGCCTCAAGGTATGTCGAATTCCGCGTGCCCCTCTCTACAGGAGAAGCACTGCCCTTGTTGATATAGTTTGTGTGTGTGACGCTTTGATCGGGTATACTGCTTTAATTGCTAGTAGAGATACTCTGGGAGTCTGGCTTCCCCCACCTGTGCTGAATCCGTGAGGAATGGGAGAACCGCAGGGGAAAATTGACTATCCAATCTTATTGGCCAATCGCTGTATTATAGAAGCAACAATGTTTCACCAATACACTTAGAACAAGCTTGTTTTGCTTATTGCGTGTTACTGCCTTATTCAGTTGATAGGTTGGCTGTACACATTTAGCAACCTGCATATTTGGTTGAATTATTGAAATTTAATCTGTGTATTGATGTATTGTGAGGTTTTGGTGATTTGCATATTGGATATTGTATAGTTGAGTTCATGGATTGCTGGATTTTGTAGCAAAAGAAAAGAAGAAGAAAGAACTCTAGGCATTTGTGGTTGATTTGTTTGCAATTGAATATTACTTAATTTGTGAGATCATATGTAGGAATTCATGAATCTCTGGAATGAATCCAGAATGGCTTATCTTATTCTTGCCATTATCGATAGCACTGAGACAGCAGGATCTTTGCTTAAGGAAATGTTATAATTTATATATCATTAATATGCTTGCAATTTGAAGTTTTGAACTGTATATAAACAAGATTGTCATATCAATGGTTTGTGTATACATGGTTTACTAAAGCAGTAGTCTTTGTTGAACATTGATAAAAAGTTATTTGATGGTTAACTGTCAAAGGTGCTGCACTGCTGCTCATAACTACGTATTGACAGTATTGACGATTTGAATAATGGACAATGTGAGCAAAGCTGTACACAAATTACAGTTTACAAGTTACGGTTATTAGTGGAATTGTTGCCTCCTTAAGTGTCAATTTTTACGCATTTATTCTTGTGATGCGATTATGTATTGTCCTTGCGAAGGATGAATTGCAGTGCTTCATTGTCCTACATGCATACATAATACACACCAATCGAAGCATAAAAAATTTAACAACTTGTGGTGCCTATGCTTTGAGAAGCGAATATAATCATTAAGTAAAATATCATCACCGTAGAATCCATTTTGAATAGGCTAACACGATTTTTTATGTATCCCTTGACATTTTTCTTGGGAGATTTGATCTCAAAGTAAGAAATTTTGGCTGTTAGGTGCATGTCAGGAACTGTGTCATTAAAGTTCAAACCATGGTTGTCACGGCGTCGCCTTGGCATCGTGGTGCTCTGGATGGGATGCCATGGATGCTTGCCTCATCTTGGCCATCTAGGCGGGCGCCTAGGAATTTACGACGTCCACAGCAAGCTGCTGGGCTGGCGCCTTGACCAGCTGGCAGAGGGAAGCAACTTTAAGCCACTGATCTTTGATGAGTATAAGTGGAACACTGATTGGATTAATGCAGGTGCTGAGGATGTCCATGAGACAGCCGGAAAATTTGGACTTGGCTCTTATTGATGAGGCTATGGGTGCATCAATTGCACTTCGTGGTCGCAATCTACCTAGGCCTGTTAATTATGTTTAGACTTCTTCTCTAAAGTGTTGTCTTAGTGTCACTGTTAAGTGTCAACCTCTTTTGTTTGCCATACCTCACCTTGAGGATGCCATGGTGTCCTGGCGCCTCTCAGGCTCTGTAGTCACCAGGTATGCCGTGACAACCATTGTTCAAACAGTTCTTGTCCTTGGTTAGACCCTTATATGGCTGAAACAGAGCCCATGGCATGTGCTAGCATTTGAGTTGAATGTGGAATAGTTGATTTGTTATATATTGACGCACAAAATATGCCCACTTAACTACCTGAAAGTGTTAGTCTGGTCAATTAGATGGTATATTTTCAATGCTTTTTGCTTACATAAATGGCCTGTCAATGGAACCATCAACTACGGGTGTATTAGTTGTATAGTTGTTGGATACTATTTTGTCTACTTCACTTTTTCTTGCTGTATATTTGCACGTTTGTGGCTTTACACTACATTCTGCTTCTGAAATAAATGCATGCAACGTTGTTCTCTATTATCAATTTGTTGTCTAAAAGATTTTTTTTCTCACCTTATTACACGCACTGAATGGATTTTCTAGGTGATCACAAAGTTCTGCTCTGAAAGGATTGCCAAGTATGCTTTTGAGTATGCTTACCTCAACAATAGAAAGAAAGTGACAGCAGTGCATAAAGCAAACATCATGAAGCTCGCTGATGGTTTGTTCTTGGAGTCTTGCCGTGAGGTTGCAACGAAGTATCCTGGAATTCATTATAATGAAATCATTGTGGACAACTGTTGTATGCAGCTTGTTGCAAAGCCTGAACAATTTGATGTTATGGTATGTTTATGCATTTCTCACCAAATGTCACTCTGTTTGTAATGTTATGATATTCTAATTGCTCACCTTGCTGACCTTTTAATGCGGTTTTATCATGTTATAAAAGCGAAGTAATTTTTTTCTGAGTTTTAATCTTGGAGATGCTCCTTGATATATACTTACATTGATACTATGTGGACTATATCAGCACCAGAGTATTTAACCGAGTTTCTGTAAGTGTGATATACCATCTTATGTTTTCTCCTTTTGTTGGAAATATCATATTTTCCTTTGTTCTGCATTAAGGACCTTTTTCCTGTTTGTCTCAAAGTTTTCAAATCAAATTTCTTATATTACCTGTGGAATTTGGGCAGACATTTATTTTGTTCCTGCTATAGGTCACCCCGAATCTTTATGGCAATCTGGTGGCTAATACAGCTGCAGGTATTGCTGGAGGCACTGGTGTCATGCCAGGAGGTAGAGTTTGCTCTTTCTGATTTTTTTTTTCATTTTAGCCCTACAAATTGCCAACATGGTTGTCATTTTGTTCCTAAAGTAAAAAAGGAACCTGACACGTCTGTGATATTTGCATCTGCATCTGCCCATAATGTGATAGTTTCTTTCTAATATAGTGTGTTGTATGATGTGTTGCATTTGATACAAGTATTCACCGTTTCCATGTTAGAATAATAGTGACATGTATGAACACCCAGCTTGTCCATATTTCATATTTTAGCATATGCAAAAGTGAATGTTTATAAATCATTGTGAACTGCATCATTTCAGGTAATGTGGGTCAGGACCATGCTGTCTTCGAGCAAGGCGCTTCTGCAGGAAATGTCGGAAACAAGAAGATTTTGGAGCAGAAGAAAGCTAACCCTGTTGCTTTGCTTCTGTCGTCCGCCATGATGTTGAGGCATTTGCAGTTCCCATCATTTGCCGACCGGCTGGAGACGGCCGTGAAGCGTGTCATCGCAGAAGGCAAATACAGAACCAAAGATTTGGGCGGCAGCAGCACTACCCAGGAAGTCACGGATGCAGTGATTGCAAAACTCGATTAACGACCAATTGCGTGGGCCTGATTTTCGTTTCTTATAGCTTTTAGATCATCATTTTGTTGAGCCCACATCCCTGTACAAGCTTCAGGTGTCTTGTTTCTGGTTTTGCTTCAGAGTAATGGAGCAGCTCACCTGGAATCCAGGATTGAATTTCACGCAGTATTTTTGCGTTGTTAAACTGAAAATAAGAGAGATTATAAAAACGATTATCTTCTGCATCTTGCCGCTGGCTACTGCGTCTGCGTGGATGCATTCTTTTGAATTACATGATTCGTGAATTAAGATTTAAGTTGATAACCGATGCATTAACCATTTGGATGTTTACTACAAAGTTATACCCGGTTGATTTTAGAGAGAAGTTGTTGTGAAATCCTCAGTAAAATTGTAAATCACCAAAACGCATGTCTACTACTTCTAATTGTCACTTGGTGGCAGTCATTTGTTCTTCTCAAGAGCACCCGATTTGTTGTACCTAACAGGAACGACTAAAGTTGAAACAACGCAACCGTCTTCCCACTTCCCCTTCTGCTTCCACACCTCCCTCCCACCATTAAAACACCGCAACCATCTCTCCTAGTCTCCTTGCTAATTCCTCTTCTGCTCACCCTATCTCTCTCGGACGCTTCTCACTAGCGTCGCCACTCCTTTCCTCCTCCACCGTCAGTGCTGCCCCTTTCTCATCCACGTCCTCTATCGTTGTTGCATCAGAGCCGACGACTCTGCACTGGTCCAGATCTTGTCACCGGGATTAACACGATTGGGATTCTGAGCTCAAAACCAATTGGGATTACCATTTAGCACTATTGGGCGAAAACCGACTGTGATAGCGCCTCCTCATCATTGTCTAATGACTTTGTATCGCCACCAAAATCAATTATAATGATGAAAAAGAATCGATTGTAATGTACATTTCTGTAATGGTGTGTGTATTCCTACCACATCAAGAACAATAGGAGAGATAGAAAGGATGCTGAGGTTGATTCATGTTGTCCTGGCCCTCCTGGCAGCTCATTGCGTAGATTTTGATAGAGAAAGTTGCTGCTAAAGTTTATGATGAATGGTAATTTTCCCTATTGCCCATCTGGTCATTGTATCATTGTTCATAGATTCAGTTTGTTCTTTTGGGGGTAAATTTGTAGATGAATAGAGTTAATTTGAGGAATGCTAAGAGCATGCATCCCATAGATCTCAAATGTATCTTTCCACCTTTACTCTGTTTGATGAAACGCGCACTAGTTAATGATTATTGATAGCTAACAATGAGGAAGAGGAGAAACAAGAAGGATGCAAAACTGTAACTGGCTACTTAATTCTAGTTTCCATGGTGCCATTTGGTAAAAGCATGGAAGAGAAGGTAGAGGAGGTTGACCTTTGATGTATATGTGGATCTTATTTACTATATATCTTAACTACCATTTCCATCTTATTGCCTGTTTCGTTAAGGGACTTGTTGGACCAGAACGAGGTAGAGATGCTCATAGTTTTTCCCATTTAGCTTTATCTATTTACTGGTTGTTGCAAGGAGAAATGAACTATAGTAGGATTCTTTACTACTGTTTTACTTCAAAAACACAAAAAAAAAGATACTTGAACTAGAAATTTTTTGTCTTTGCATATTTGGGCTCAAGCGTTGCAACCAGAAGTTACCAAAATTAGGTGTGATGAATTGCTTCTTGAACAAAATAGAGCCCTTCTATAGATTGAAAAAACTTAACCCCTTTTAACTCTAAATTTTTTTGGTGATACTATGAGAATTTTATATGAATTCAGTGTGGTACTTAAATAAATTGGGTGAGTGCTTTATGCTTGTGCAGGAAATGACTGTCTGGTGCAGCCTAGGCATTTTAGATGCCCTTGTTGGACAACAAGATAATTTCTTATGCCCTTCTATTAGCCTATAGATATAGTTTTTCCTAAAACTTATGAACTAATACTTGGTAAAAATTCATGCCTTTTGATTTAATTTCTTTTTCTGTGCTAATCATCAACTCCGCTTTTGTTCCATAAAGTTGGGAGTTGGCCTTTGTATTGAGAGATACGAAGGAGAGATTTGATTCATCAACCCAAACTAATTATTGTTGGTGTTGGTACTCTAGATAAAAGCCGCACTATTCTTGTTGTTGCTGAGCATGTATGTAGCTGCTTCAATTTTGTTCCTTAGCTTTTATTCTCTTATCAGACATGTTGTGAACTATTCCTTATCACTAATATGGTACCTTCTGAATGTTCATGTGTTGATTCCCCATTCTTCTTATGTGTCTGCTCAACTCTTCTCGAAGGTATATCAAACTTTTTTTAGCCTAATCTATTTTTATTATTAGGTCTTGATGTTTTACTAGGTTAATTCGACAAGTGCCTTGTTAACTTAGTTAATATTTTTCAAATGCTACAAGACAATCTTATGTGCACTAAGATAGAGCTATAGGTGATGATTTACTGAGAACAAATCTCTGTACCTTCTTGATCGAGTTCAAATTAAGAAGAGGGCAAGGAGGTTTGTTTTCTCCAAGGTACTAGAAAGAGTTGTATAGTCTGTTGAAATCAGTCAGGACCTGTACTATAATAATTTGGTTTTGCTCTTATTTATGTCTTTGTTAACTGTCGCATATCTTATTAAAATGATTTCTTATGTTAAATCTCTAGAATAAATAGTAAATAAGTTCCATTCTGTCATCAAAGCTATTTTTGTCTCTTGATAGGCATTTTAATTGTGTCAGAACTCGGAAAGATGGCGTAGACTCTACATGACTATTATGTGGATTTATTAGTGATTTGGTACCCAAATTTGGGTGTCTTCTTAGGGAGAGCATATATTGTCTTTTTTTGGCATCAAGATAACATGTTGATAAGACAATGTGGATCTGAGGTACGGTGCCATTGTCGGGCATAGATCCACCGTTGTAATCTCAATAGAAGCTAAGTCTCGATTGTAACTAATGGTGACAGCATTGTGGTCAAGGCAGAAAGCAAGCAGCAGCAACGTGGAAAAAGAATCCACTACAGTATGTCGTAGAACCCTCCCCACTGTGCTCCACTTCCCTTCATCTTGACGGTATGCTTGTGCCTTTATTTTTCTTATTTAATTTCATACAAGGAAGAGAAGTTGTCATCATTGATACTTTTTCCCTCTTTCCTTCGTGCCCACCACCTGTTTACTGTAATATTCCTTTTTATGGTGCCATTTGCCAAATTAATTGGTTTTTTTTATTTGGAATGGTATTCATGGCAAATGAATGAATTATGTCGGACAGGTTTAAAACTAAACCAACGATGGAAGAACTAACCAATTTGAACTTAAGATTCATGAACTTGGAGGAGGAAAACCTAAAGCTTCTTCTGTGTAGTTTACATACTGCAGTACTCAGGTTTGCTTCTATGTAATTTATCACAGAGTGCAGGACATCACAAAACCTCTCATGGGTTTGAGATATTCTTCCATGGATGGTTGGACAACCTATGTCGTATATACATTTCGGTTGTATTGTTGTAGTTGATGATGCCTATACTGAAAGCACCTGTTGTTGAATTAGTGTTGTGTGGTGGTATCATTGTTAAGGAGTTTCTTTTGAGATATCCTAATATGACATTTGCTATCTCAATTTAAGAAACTGTACTATAAGGTGTTACGGCCTACATAGAGCATAGAAAATTTACACAATGATTACAATGTAAAGTTGAATCATCTAAACTTTTATTAATTGATGACATGACTTTCTTTTTACATGAAACTAATGTTATACCGTTTCTTTGAATTCCTAGACAGGTATAGGAATGTGGTCTAATACTGTGTGGTTGATGGTGAGGGTGAGCATCAGCGATTCCTGGAGCTACCGGATGCAGAGTGCAGTGGCAGTGTGGTTGAATTGAAGACATGAGTATTGGAGTACCAAAGGAGTGTGCTCTTTCGAGGAAAGATGGCTGATACTAGGTATGGTGGATCATTTGATGTTCAGGTGTTCAACAATGGCAAAGAAAGCATGATGGATGCTGGCTAGGTGACAGGTTATGATGGTGCCAACAGGATCCAAGCAAACTTGACTAGACTAGCAAAAAAAATTTACTTTTCTGAATGCAGATAGCTTTGGAACAATTTACTTTAAGTTCATCTCTTCTGTAAGATTGATCTATATGTTTGTGCTCATTTGGTTAGTTGCAATGGTGTGTAGGCAGGCAACTGGATCAGTGTTGCTGAAATATTCTTTTGAATTATCTATGTTCACTTGGAAGTCACTTACCATGATATTTTTTATAATGTTTAGGGACTCCGTTGCAACACACGGACACTAGTTAAATACCATTATACCATGCATAAATCCTCATACTCATGGTACGTTAAAAAAAAAGAATTAATTCATCAGAGAAAATTTAGAAAGAAGTATGGAAATGTAGGAAAAGGCGTATATTAATTGGGCCGGCCCAAATTGTCTCAAACCCTACTCCTTGCTTAGCCCACGCCGCCGCTTCATACAAACCCTAATAAACCCACCTCTTCACACGCCTCCACCCCGCCCCCCGCTCTCGATCCACCCCCCACCAATGGCCTCCCACCTAGATTTCCGGTACCTCGACGAGGGCCTCGGGGGCGAGCGCGGCAAGCGCAAGCGCCGGGAGGCCGAGGTGGAGGCCACCGACTCCATGGACCTCGACGCCTACGTGCCCCGGCCGTCCAAGCTCCGGGCCACGCCCTCACTGTCCGACCCCTCCAAGCCAGCCTCCTTGGGGCAGCCCACCTACGGCGGCGTCATCGCCGGGCGCATCTCGGGGCGGCGCTGGAAGGAGCCCCGCACGCGACGCGCCTCCGCGGTGGTGGCGTCCCGGAAGCCGACCCCGCTGGAGCAGTGCACACGGGAGAAGTCCCTTAAGCGGGCCTACCAGGCGCGCGTGTCGGAGCTCAAGGAGGAGATCCGACTGAACAAGATGGCGAAGCGGAAGCAGCGGGAGGAGCGGGAGAAGCGCAAGCAGGAGAACATATTGCGCACGGGCACCAAGCTGCAGCGGGTCACCAACCCCAAGACGATCCAGAAGATCGCCAAGTCCAAGAAGCGAAAGCAGCTCAAGGTCATCCCCGACGAGCTCCTCGGCGGCAAGAAGTCCGAGGCCAACCGCCGCATGCAGGTGCCTGGCCTCGACAACTGAGACGCCTTGAATCTTTTAAGTACCTGTGATACTTGTGTTACGGTGCAGATTAGTTTACATTCCGCAACGACGATTTTATGCTACTTTTGAATTAGTATGAGTTTCAAGTATGACCGATCGAGCGATTACATTGGTATGATATATGAAAGTATGGAGTATTTTTTGGCGATTTCGTTCGCCAATTTTGTTGGAATGAACTAGCAATTAACAGGCGGTGGTTCTATGTATTCCCTCTCAATACAAGTTACATAAATTTTGAAGCAAACGAAGGGTTAAGGAATTAACATCCACCATTTCTTTAATATCTGTGCAACTTTAAAATAATGATGCACAGGAACACCTCATTAGTGCGTTGGCTGGCTTGATCGTTTTTAGGGAGAATAGATCATTTGCCTCATTTTAATTGGTGCAATTGATCATTTACCCCGTATGTCTCACTGACATGTGGTTTCAGGGCCTGTATGTTGGACATCACGGGGAAAATGATCAATAGCACAAGTAAAAAAAGTGCAAATCATCAATTATTCCTTGTTTTAGGTGGTGAACTGATTCTATTAGATATGCCTCTGATCAGCCTGAGCTCGGACTGCAGCCTCTGGGTAATGTTGTTTTAATAATAGACCGTCATCTGTGGCCTCTTACAGCCTGGTAGGTGTGAATACCAGATTTTGAATCCACTTTGATTTGGTAGATTCTCTAACTATGATGCTTGATTTGTGCTATCGGTTGTAGTTTTTTGCAATCATTTTTTCCTTGTTCTTGAGGAAACGTCATTAAACGAGGATCAGGCAAAATAACTATATGCCAACACACACATATATCTCATATATTCTCATGAGAACTTGAGAAGTGTTTTTGTACATGTACGATCTATGGTTGTCTAAGTAAGCAACAAATGTTGTTTTGGAAATATGCTTCATGATTGTAGAGTTTGCAATCAATCTTAGATAGGACTTGCTTGATTGTGTGTCCTCGGTGGGGCATTGGACATTGATGGAACTAGAGCTGAACAGTAGAGTTATGATTTAAGCTTCACATTTGTGATTTGTTCAGTAGATAACGATGCATCGGTGAACTGACATTTGTATCTTTGTAATGAACACGAGAGGATGGCGGTCAAAATTTACATGTGATACTTTTTACAGTGCAGTTTAGTTTACGTTGTGCAAAGACAATTTGTAATGCTTTGGGGTTATTATGAGTTTTAAATATGGTCAATTGAGTTATTATATTTGTATAATATATGAAATTATGAAGTGCTGCGTGGTGATTTCGGTCACAAATTCTGTTGAGGTCAGCTAATTGCGAAATCTTTACTTCGTTGATGCATTGGTCGGCTTGATTGTTGTCTAGGCGATGATGTTACTCTTGACATGCTCCGAGCAACCTTCTTGAAGTTTGAGCTCAGGTTTCTGGCCTGGGTTTGTTGTTTGGTATGTACTTAGGATGCGTTTGGTTCTCTGGATGAGGTTGGATGGGATATAGCCCAGGTGTCTGTTGGGTGGATGGATAGGGATGAGCCAGTTTTTTGTTTGGTTGGATGGATGAGAATGGATGGGATGATCTAGTTTTTTGTTTGGTTGGATGGATGGGATGGATGTGTTGTGTCTGTAATGCATTACATTGACTGAAGTATGTCTTCATTTTCCTTTCGATTGTAGCCAGTGCACTTCACCTGCACGCATGATAACATCCATTTGCTGCAATTTACTAAGTTTTGAACAATGTATTTAGCTAAATCAAATTGGTCTCTAAGTAATGTTGTTGTTTTCACTGCGAAGAATTCTCTCTTCTTGGCCTCATTGGTAAAATGCAAATACTTTGTGTACCGACAAACTAAAAACATTGAAACAAGTATTTTCAACCCAGACAATTCCTTGCATCCGCTGGCAAACTTAATACAGACTCTTTGATATGCAGCCATGACCCACCTATTCCTAATACAGACAGTAAAGCACAACCTTCACAAGTGCCGGAGGTGCCCAGGCAAGTGTTGATAACTGAGTTGGGAGCGAAGAAATAATAATGTTTTCACTAATTTCTGTGTCCAGCAGTGTTCTCCATTTTCGTGTGCTCCTGATATTTCTTAGCATTTGTCCAAGCGCTTTAGCAGCTAATGGTGAGCACTTCACCTTTGCAGCAATGGCTTTCCCAATCCCTTGCAATTCAGGAGGAACATGCATGCTTTCGGTATTGGTCGAGGAGTTGAGGGCATTCAGCCTTTCGACAAGCCTGGCCGTCCTTTCCCCATATGTGAGCCTCTTAAGGTTGTACCTGCAACATAGTCAAGCTAGATTGAAATCATATCAGGGTGGCAAAAATTATTGAAGGGGTTGCAATCATCAGCTAGCTATAGATATCTCTTGTGGGTCTTGGGAAGGTTCCTTGGTTGACTTTGCCATGGTAGGATCAGCACGAATGGCAGCATGAACCTACTTGTACAGAGCTTCCATGTCATCGGCCTCAATTCCCTTCTTGGCGTATTCACTATAAAGTGGGCTCGGTACTCTTCTCTGGTTCCTCCTCAGCCAGTGACTGGAATAAGATTGGGCAGAAGTCAAATGAGAACAAGTCAAACATAGTTCACACAAGTTAACAGTTGAGTAAATTGATTTAGGGTACTTGATGTACATAAGATTTAGCCTTCATATCTTTCTGAAAGAGATTGATCAGGTCGAACAACATCACAATAACATGAGGCAATAAAGAAATAACATAGGGAAAGGTGTTTGCTTCCCTGTGGATTCCATTAAAAAGCTCGTAAGGTTGAAGAGAGGTTGACCTTTCTCTGATTTTTGCAGAGGTATCGTTCTGTTTTTTTAAACAGATGGTTCAATAATATTTCTGGTTTTGCATTGTTCATTACTTTACAATCTGATACAACAAATCTTAAATGTCATCTAAAGTAAAGGCAAATGGGAAATTAGAGTATAATACCTGGAGCTTGTAGAACATTATTTCCATTGAACCAATATTTTCTATGAACGTATGCTTATGCACAAGCACAGGAGCACCTATGAAAAAAAAATCAGATCATGGTAATTTACGGCTTCAAGTTTGCACAACCTTTGGATTCCATCCAACCGCGATACCTCTAAACCAACCATTAACACGATGAATACAGTTCGACTCTTTTCTTTTTTTTGAGGAAGAATACAGTTCTACTTGAATGCAGTACTAACTAAACCCCAATTGGAAAACTACCATTTTGCTGGACACATTCTAAACATCAAACCGGGGTATTTAAGAATCTTAATCCATTCAGTTCCATAGCACACAAATAACTGAAGGAAAGCACTCACCATCCAACGACCGGCCCCGAGACCATGCGTTCGATCGACACCAAATTGGGCAGATTCAGAAACATCTCATCTCCACCTACCACCGCCTCCGCCGCCTCAACTCCAGAGATCCGCCTAGGCTCCCACCGTACCGAGTCAACGACAACCCGTGCGTTGTGAGCTTGGCGCAAAAAGTGGTGGCTGTAGCGGTGAATGGCATGGCGAACTGCGAGAGCATCCACGGGGCGAGGAGAGTGACGAGGACGAGGAGAGGTGGTGTGAGGACACGGCCTGCGAGATTAGATGGCCTCATCCGGCCAAATCGCGCGGCTTGGTCCATCCAGCATCTCCACCGAATATTCCCTTCTCTTGGCTGGCCTCATCCATCTCATCCACCCTACCAAACAACTGGATGACTGCAAAAACATGGATAAGACCATCACATCCCAGGTTTGCCCTTGAACCAAACGCACACTTACTGGACAGGGATTCCCAGCATAAGCAGTTCAAATCATAGTTCAAAAAACCACCGAAATCTCGGAAAGATCGGTCGAGATTTCGGATTCCAGTTGGTAAAAAAAAAATTAAATTGCTACAGTATCTTAGAAATTTTGGTGAAATTTCACCAAATCTTGCCAAGATGCCGGTTTTTTTAGACCGCTTTTTGACTTTTTATGGCTGGATTTGGTCCAATAACCCTTAAGAAAGTGATATTCTATGAAAATTGGTTGAAAAATCAAATTTTTGAGATGTTTTAAATTTTTGGCAGAAACACTGTTAGATTTTTATAAAATTATAAAATCTTGATTAGATCTTAAAAATTTTTGGTACTATCTTTAGTAGTGTGGGATCATATAGAATTTTTTTCAAAATAATTGAATTACATTTGTTATCTTTAAAAGATAAAAAACAGAACAAACATAATTGAGACAGTAACATTATCATAATTTTATAAATTTGCTCGAATGTGATCATGATCCAAAATTTTTATGAGAGATTAAAAATTGCCTTAGTATCATTCTCTAAAATTTTCAACAATTTATGTAAGCATTGAACTTCATTTGTTATATTTCAAAAATTAAAAATAGAAATACATAAATGGTACAGTGCTTTTGTAAAAGTTTTATAAATTCACTAGAGTGTCATCATGATTCAAATTTTTTTTGCGATCTTAAGCATTTCCTTAGCACTCTTCTGTAAAATTTTCAAAAATTCTAAACCATTTTTTATTGCTAAAACAAATCTAGCTTTTATCAGGGCGTAGCATTGTCAGATTTTTTGAAAATTCTTGAAGCTTGATCATCATATGAACATTTTATATAAATATTAATGATACATCAGGAACATCGAGAAAAAGATTTAAAATTTTATAATGTAGTTTGACTATTTTTCATTTGGTTGAAATTTGCTGATAAGGCTTTTATCTAGACAGTAGCATTTTTCAAATTTTTTAAAAATCATGAAGCTTGATTATCATCTGAAAATTTTATGGGAATATTAGTGATGCATCGGAATGATGCAAAAAAATCAGAATTTTGTAACATGGTTTGTTCCATTTTTAATTTGGTTCAAACTTGCCGGTTAGCGTTTTATCCGGACAGTAGCAATGCTCAAAATTTTTAAAATTCCACAGACTTGATAATCATTTGAAATTTTTATGGAAACCTTGCTGATGTGTCAGGCACCTTCACAAAAAATTTTAAAATTTGTTGATATCATTTGAGCAATTTTTCACTCGGTGCAAATTCATCGAAATCTCGGCAAATCTTACTAAGATTTCGAGAATTTTGGCCAAAATTTCGGTTTTCTTGATGAAAAAAAAACGGATTTGAATTTTTTGTTTTTGTATTTTGTTCGGGATTTATTCAAAATTCTAAGATCTCGGCGAGTTCGAATTTCGGCTATGTACGAGATGAAACGAGATTTTAAACCTCGGTACCTGTAAAAACACTGTAGCAAAATAGTGACTGCTACTGTAGCAACATTGTTGCAAGTACTATACCGGAATACTGTGCGACAATCTGGCCTTTTGATCCGATCGGACAGTTGTGAGGTGTGGAAAATGTTTAAGTTGCAGTCTCATCCCAACTGCAAGGGATCTGTTTCCGTAGTTACTATAATTGCCATAGTTAGAAAATCACGTTGCAATTTTAGAATTTCTCACCAGGATTTCGGATTTCAATCGGGGATGAGATGCAAAATCCTGTCTGAATAAAAAATTAAAAAAAATTCAAATTGCTACGGTATTTTCGGAAATTTTGTGAGATTTCTGCAAATCTCACTAAAATCTCGGGTTCTTTTAAC
Organism: Guadua angustifolia; assembly: GCA_036346375.1. Taxonomy (NCBI): domain Eukaryota; kingdom Viridiplantae; phylum Streptophyta; class Magnoliopsida; order Poales; family Poaceae; genus Guadua; species Guadua angustifolia. Next base: position 22,976,052 of record CM070502.1, read on the forward strand.
CGAAATTTGACTTTTTTTACTGGATTTGGTCCAAAAATCCTTAAGAATGTGATGTTCCACAAAAAAATGTTGAAAAACTGAAGTTTTGAGATGTTTTATAATTTTTGCAGAAATAATGTTAGATTTTTATAAAATTATACAAGGTTGATCATACTTTGAAAAATTTATGGTACCATATTTAGCAGTCTAGAATCATGTAGAATAATTTTCAAAGAACTTCATTTACTATCTTTAAAAAATCAAAAACAGAATGAACATAATTAAGACAGTAATCTTGTTAGAATTTAATAAAATTGATCGAGTGTGATCATGATCCAAAATTTTCATGAGAGATTAAGAATTGCCTCATAACACTTCTAAAATTTTCAAAAATTTTAAACTTTTTGGTTTACTCAATCAAATGTATGGAAGCATTGAACTTTATTTGTTATCATTCAAAAATAAAAAACAGAAGGAATATAAATGGTATAGTATCCTTGTAAGAATTTTATAAATTCACTGGAATGCGATCATGATCTAAAATTTTTATGTGAGCTTAAGAATTACCTTAGCACCTTGCTGTAAAAGTTTCAAAAATTCTAAACTTTTTTGGCTGCTTAAGGAAACCTATGTATAAATTCCTCATACTTGATTATCATTTGAAAATTTCATGAAAACATTGCTGATGCATCAGGACTATCCACAAAAATTTTCTAACATGATTTAAACCATTTTTCATTCGGTTGAAATTTGTTGGTCAGCCTTCAATAGCATTGTCCTAATTTTTGAAAATCCTTGAGGCTTGATCATCATTTGAAAATGTTATGGGAACATTATTGATGCTTCATAACCATCCACAAAATTTTTTAACATTTTTTAACGTGGTTTGCACTATTTTTCATTCGATTGAAATTTGCATGTTAGCCTTTTATTAGTACAATAACACTTTTAGAATTTTTAAAAAATTCCTCAACTTTGGTCATCATCTGAAATTTTTATAGGAACATTAATGATATGTCAGGATCATCCATAGTAAATTTGAAAAAAATTTAACATTGTTTTGACTATTTTTTACTCGATTGAATTTCACCTAGATTTCAACAATTTCGGCCGTAATTTTAAATGTGCATTTTTAATTTCAGATTTCATCTGAAATTCTAATCTTTCGGTGAAATTTCAAATTTTGGCAACATCATTTCGGTTCAAAAATTCTGGATTCTGGATTTTTTTATGAATTTAGACCAAATTTTGTCTGAAATTACGAGATTTTGCTGAAATTTTGGATTTTGCCCGCATCTCAATGTGAATCGAGAAGGAAATTTCAAACCCTGATAGTTAGCATCTGTGACCTATGTGCTTCCGGACTTGTGTAACAAAATATCCAAATTTTGGGCCATTGGATTGATTAATCCAACCGTTGGATCGAAAGGCTTAAGTTTTGCCCTAATCAGGCCCACTTAACTGCACTAATCACAGCAAAATCATGCCCACTTAACTGCACTAATCGCAAGAAATCACAATCAGTCATAGCAAATCACAATCAGTCCCATTTAACTGCACTAATCACAGCAAAATCCAACGGTTCACGATTTGGTTGATTTTTGATAAAAAAACATCCGGATGATATTTATCAAAACCCGAATATCAAATCCTCACTAGGTATTGAAGAGGTTCTTGACTGTGCTGTTCGTCACATGTGCGGCATGTGCCACTACGGGCGGCGCAGCCGTGCGCGGCGTGGAGGCAACGAGCAGGCAGCGCAGCCGTGCGACGAGTAACATATAGCTGTATATATAGGACAAGGCGGGAGGGACGGGTATCGCGGACGCCCACAGCCAGCGCCCAGCGAGGCGATGCACAGGCAACGCGCCTAGCGCACGGGCACGGCAACCACGTTCTGCCAGATAACAATGGCGAACCGACGTACGGGCAAATTCCTTTTGTGTGTGTTTAGGCTTTCGGCATAGCTACCACACTGCTTCTGCTTAAGAAGAAGCAATGCGCCAAATAGAAAGATTGTCAGTAGCATCTTATGGAATCAGAATCACCTCTATACTGTAAAGATTGTCGTCGCCTGGCCGCTTCTAGCGATTCTGCGAAAGTGAAAAATGAAATAGCCCTAACAAGTTGATGATTAGTACCCGCTTTTGCCCTGAGCCGTAGATCCAGACGTCACCTCGCCAGTCCTCGTCCAAACGCCTCACCTTCTCTCCGGCTGCTTCACCCATCGTTAGCTCTGGCGTCGCGTCTACTCCTCCTCAAATCCCACGTGTTCTCGTCAATCCCTTATCTGCCCTCACCCTCCACCTCCTAGGGTTCTTGCATCCCCAGCCGATTTCCACACTGCCAATGACATTATCCTTAACTGTACCTTGTATGGTGTTTCTTCGTCACTCTCGAACCTTTGTAGCATATGAAAATATGTATATCTTTATCTTTTGTGCTGCTTCCTTTTCCAACATTTATTCTGCTTGGCCAGATTGCATTAGGTTTTTTCAGTAAACAACTCAACGAATAAGGTTGTCTTCCAATTCTCACTATTTACATTAAGCATCAGGTTATTATTTACATTTATCCCTATGAGATGCAGGATCTTAATGTTATTATAGTTGCTGTTGCAAAAAACACCTGCATGTATGACATTGCACCTGGTTGCCGATCGAGTAAGCTCTCTGAGACACTTCGTCTCAACAGGCCCACAAATCTAACGGTCTGACTAATTTCTGCTATGAAAATCTCAATGTTATATCAGCTTACACAATTTAACTTTTGCTTCATTATTTTAACGTTCATAAGTTACCTCAGAACTGATCGTGTAGGAAAATCCCCATGTGGCAGCTAGAACATTGCTATAATAAATGCAACATATAGTATTGTCACTACTACAGATCAGACCTTCCATACCGGCTCATCAGTCCCGGTTGCATTTGAACCTGTACTGATGAGGGCTTCAGTACCGGTTCATTGGCTACAGAACTGTCGTGGGCTTTTAGTACCAACAGAATAACACGAACGTATCGATGTTCATCATCGATCGGTTCGTGTTACTTAACCGGTACTAATGGCGGTATATTAGTACGGTTCGTAATACTAACCGCATCGATGAGGAACATCGACGTTCGGCGGTTACTTAACCGTATCGATGAGGGTTAGCATCGTTCGCAGTTACGAACCGCATCGATGCCTCGCTTGAGGAAAGTTCAAAAGGAATGCATATTCTATGTATATCAGTACGCGATGGTGGGTGGGTTGGTTAGAAGGGTGAGGCTGGAGTCATGAGGTTGCGGGTTCGAGTTCCGCTTCTCCCATATATTTTGAAATATTTCTAGTTCTATCAGTACCGGTTGGTGGAACCGGTACTGATACCCACTAGCATCAGTCCCGGATGACCACTACCGGTTCAAAAACCGGTAGTGATGGGGCTTATAAACCGGTACTAAAGGCCATATTTGTGGTAGTGTGTGTGCTTTTCGGTTTTGCACTTGCTGTACTTCTAGTTTGCTACTGAGGGACACAATGATAATTTTTGCAACAGCAACTATAATTATTTTGAGTTAGTTAACTTTTTTTCCAACGACGAAGGGACTTCACAGGTTGAAGATGTAATCTGTGTATTAAGAAATCATTAAATTTCTGCTAGCTCCTGGATCAATTATGGGCTTATGGATGTCATATAATGGTATGTCCCTTTTGTAGGTCCTTGCCCAAAACTTCAAGGGAAGATTTTGAATTAATTTTTGCCGAGCTTGATCAGAGTGGTGATTTCAAGGTATCTGCTCTTCTTATCTTCAGTAGGCATGTTTTGGTTTTCTGACATCCTTAAGTACGTAGTTTTCTTTAGCACTCTGCTAAAGAAAAGTAGGTCTTAGTCATACTGTTGTGTGCTCGAACTGACTGTACAAATGCCAATACAACTTTCGATGTTGCATGCTCATGTTTAAGAGTTGTGCAGAAATTAGTTTTGGAATATGAAGTTTAAGAGTTGCTGTTGGACTTCCTGAATTTTTTCAAATGCCTGGACAATATTTATAAAGACTTGCACACTTCTGAGAAGAAAATCTTTGTAAAAAGTACAATTGCTGAGTTTTGGACATCAGTATCTGACCGAAAGCTCCAAATTCTATTGGATATGGATTTGATAGAGGAAATTATTACCAAGGTTAGATTTTGGATTTTAGTCTAGTAGAATGTTAGGAAAAGAAATCAAATTTAAACTCAAATTGATAGGTGCCAATTGAACTGCCAACTACCAATATGCATGACATGGAACACACATTCAATATAAACAACAATCTTATCCATTTTGCTGGTACAATTTTCTTTTTATTAGTTGTTCTTGTTTGACCATCACTATCTATAGATGGAAAAACCCACAAAGGCCAAAGCAACTTGGGATTCATTTGAAAATGGGGTGTTCATACAAACATGTGTGGAAGAAGTTCATGCCAACAAAAGGTCGCAACAATGTTTAAATAACAGAGATTACCACAACCTTATGCAAAAGTTTTATGAACGCACAAAGAGGATATATACCTATTTGCAATTGAAAAACAGGTGGGATACTTTGAATCACCGGGAAGCAACTGAGTAGAAGAGCCTCGGGTTTGGGAAGGGAACCTGCACTAGATGCATTCTTGCTAGTGATGAATGATAGAAAGAAGAACAAGATGTGAGTGGTACAAATGCTGTTTATGTTGATGTATAAATGAAATGTGGAAAAAACTTAGGTTGCTTATTTTGTTTTCAAGCCATGCTAGGCTGCTAGATCTTCTGGTATGCACCATTTGAGCATGAAGCAGAACTAAGCATTATGTTTGATAGTGTAGCTGTACAAATGAGTTTGCAGTAATACCAAGAGTTGATGGGACAACCCATGTGGACTTTCAAGCTGGAGGTAAAGATGTTGATTATGGTGCAGAGGAGAGGGTAGTGGTACACATGGAGTCTCCCCCAATGGAGACAAGTGCACCAAAGAGAAAAGGTCTGCTCAAAGCTCACCTAAGGGAAAGAAGGTGAAGAGGACTTTTAGAGATATCCAGATGAAGCAAATTGTCGACTTATGGGAGAGGTCTGAAACTAGTAAAAATTCTATCAATTCTGCAAGTACGACAGTTGTTGATCCTGTTAGGCAAGAGATAGTTGAAATGCTTGATTCAATTATTCAAGCTAGGGTTGAAGAAGGCAGTGATGAGCACTATTATACTACACAACTTATCAAAAAGGAATATCGTGTTGTGTTTGTCAATTTCAAGACACCAGCTGGGAGACTTGCATGGCTTAGTAGAGCATGGGAGGACAGAAAGAAATGTTAGATAATTATGTGTTATTCGAACATTTTATATTACGTATTGTGTTTTTTGAACATTTTATTAATATGTTGTGTTGTGTTATTTGAACATATTCATATATTATGTACCTATGCTATTTGAACCTATTAATGTATTGTGTATTGGACCTATTTAAACCTTTCATGTATTATGTATCTATTAATGTATTATGTATTAGATCTATGCTTAATTATGCAACATGTTGTCTTATGTTATTGGAACCTTTCTTATTGTGATTATGTGGCAGATGAGCTCCTCAAGTTTAATTGATTCAAATGATGATTCATGTGATGAGGAGGTTGTCACTAATGGTGAAAATCAACAAGGAGGAGATGATATGAAGAAGTGATTGATTACATTTATTGCTTTGGACTATATGGATTATCACGATGAATCTACTACTAAGAAGCCAATGAGAGTCCCTACCATAATTGGAATTCAGTGGGTTGAGGAGCAATTACAGGACTCAGATAAGTGTTACAATATGTTCAAAATGAGAAGGTCAATCTTTCTGAAGTTACATGAAACATTAGATAACAATTACGGTCTCAAATCATCTAAAAAATTTGTTCAAAAGAAGCATTAGCTATGTTTTTGTGGATTTGTGGAGCATCCCAATCTAATAGCCAAGTACAAAATCGTTTTAGCCATTCTGGAGGCATTGTTAGTAGGAAATTCAATGAGGTGTTAGAATCTATAAACTGGTTAGCTGTTGACGTCATTAAACCTAAAGATCCTCAATTCACTATAGCCCATTCTAGGCTCAAAGATGCTAGATTTTGGCCTCATTTTAGGAATTGTATTGGCGCTATAGATGGGACACATATACCTGTAACTATGCCATTATGCGAGCAACCTAAGTACATTGAGAGACATGGATTCCTACACAAAATGTCATAGTTGTTTGTGACTTCAATATGAGGTTTACTTTTGTTGTGGCTGGTTGGTTTGGGTCTGTTCATCACACTTGCATATTCTTGGACACTATTATGTTCACCTTCAAGGAAAAATTTCTGCATCCTCGAGAAGGTAATTGATTTTCTTAAGTAATCTTGTGCTCAACCCATATATTAAATGCTAACTCAAATTTATTTTAGGGACATACTACCATATTGATTCAGGATACCCCATTCGGAAGGGTTATCTACCACCATATAAAGGCCAGAGATGCCATATACCTGAATTCCAACAAGGTCATGAACCAATTGGATTGAAAGAGGTGTTCAACCATACGCACTCATCCCTACGAAATGTGATTGAACGTGCATTTGGAGTTCTCAAGATGAAATGGAGTATTCTCTTGAACGTGCCTAGCTACCCAATAGAGAAGTAAGAAAAAATCATTATGGCTATGATGGCACTACATAACTTTATTATAGACAATACTTTAGGTGATGCTCATTTTGATAATCCAAAAATATATGAAGCATATGTTGAAGAAGATATGTCAAATGAAGATATTGAGAAAGATGGTGATGAAACCACAGAGGAGATGCTGATATGGGAGGATGATGGTGATATGGTAGCATTATGTGATGCTATAGCTGTAGCTTTGATTTGAAACTAGTGTTTTATGATATGTTTGTTGGACTTCGCCATATCAGTGCTTGTGTAGATCTTTTTAATGCTTGTGTGGATTTTTTGTTAACTACTACATGAATGTTAGTACAGAAATAAGTCCTCATTTGCATCATTACAAATACATTCAAAATCATCCTATCACTATTTTACATCATTAACAAAAAATTCATCCAAAATTATCGAACAGCAATAAAGCAGTGATATGTACACTAAATCAGACACAAAACAAGCCCTCATTCCCTTTAGGGCATTATAGTCATTTCTCACTCAGCACAGACAATCAGCCCCATAAACAATCATGATTGCCGAACGACCAAATTCTTTAGTCAGCGGATTCTTTAGACAACCGCTTCTCCAGACTGGCTATAATTTAGAATCTGCACAATTAAAATCTATTCCGAAGGGGTCTTATTGTGATCATACGTTTTGGTTCTCTAATGGCATTGGTTCGAGTGGAATCGAGGGACTACAAATTAAGTAGTTGTATGTGGACCGTTGGATTAAAAAATAACTATTTAGATCTTTTTAAAATATTATTTATAATATTGTGTCAATTTTCGAACGATCCTAGTCTATAAAGACTATAGGATCTCTATCCATTGGAGAGAGATAACGACTTACCTCTATCTCTTCAAGGTCAAAATAAATATGTTATTGATGACAAAGAGTTAACTACTCCCTTCGATCACAAACTGTTGTCGCTTTGGACAACGATACGATTTGACAAGTGGCGCGTACCTATATCATAATGCATACCTCTATAACAAATAGTTGACCTACCTATATCATAACGCGGAAGGTCTGACAGGTGATACATACCGCAGCAGGAGGGCCTATATTCCTATTGAGCTCTCATTGCTAAGGAGGTAGCGAGCTCGACATGCTCAGTTGAACCGACGTTGCTGCTACTGTAGCTTGGCAGGTGCTGCTGCACTACCCTATCACGGTAGCCTACTTCTCCCACAGTGTCGTGCTTCCTTTTGTGTTCGCCTGACCTACCACGGAGCCTCTCACCTTGTGAGCTCCTCTGGCGTGGCAGTGGACACGCATTCCGAGCACACCAAGATACTATTTTCGCAATTTTGAACAAAAGAGGTCATATTTGCAATATACATACATACACACACATACATATATACACATATATATGCATATAAATATACCCATATATACATACATGTACATATATATATATATACACACAATATACATACATATGTATATGTGTGTGTGTATAAGGGGCCTAGGCACCATGTTTTTAAGTGCATGAATTCAAACCAAATTCTAGTTTGAATTTCAGTTCAAATTTGTTTGAACTGGTTAATAAATTTGTTAAACTCAATATTTTAAAAATTTCAAAAATTTTGTATGCAAATACATAAGAAAAATACATATTTTGGATCATAGTGCCTAGGCACCACGGTGCTCTAGGTAATTGTTTGTGTGTATATACACACAGAGGACGGTGAAATGGGACACCATAGGGATTGGGCACTGTAATTTTAAACGCGTGAATTTAAGCCAACTTCGAGTATACTTTTTGAAACTTTCAGTTTTAGGGTATATACTCATCAATAATATTATTCAAATAAAACACATACCTTTGAAAAAATGTACTATAATTCAAAGATTTGAACGAATTTAGATCACATGTTTTGTTGATTTATTTATAAAATCAGCACATACCTATAATCAAACTATCATAAAAAAGAAACTCTTAGTTTGAATTTCAGTTCAAACTTGTTTGAACTAGTTAGTAAACCGGTTAAACTCAATGTCCTAAAAATTTTAAAAAATTTCACATGCAAATATATAGAAAAAAATACACATTTTGGATCATGGTGCCTAGACATATGGTGTCCTAGGTAATTGTCACACATAGGACGGCGAAATGGGGTACTATGGGGCCTGAGTACCATAATTTTAAATACGTGAATTCAAGCCAAATATGGGTATATTTTTCAAAATTTCAATTTTAGGGTATATACCTATCTAAAACAATTTAAATGAAACACATACATTTGAAAAAATATACTCGAATTCAAAGATTTGAATGAATTTAGATCACATGTTTTGCTGATTTATATGTAAAATCAGTACATATCTACAATCAATTATCTAAAAAAGAAAACTCTAGTTTGAATTTTAGTTCAAATTTGCTTGAACTACTTAGTAAACTGGTTAAAACTTAATATTCTAAATTTTTTAAAAAAACTGCATGCGAATACATTAATAAAAACCTATATTAAATTATGATGTCTAGGCGCTATGGTGCCGCGAGTAATTTTACCAAGACCTGAGCCGCAGCCACCCCTATTTTCGAATTGCCGCTCACCCAGACCCAATTACAAAATCCAAATCCTAACCACCACGCCCCACCGCACGCTCCCCGCACCGCGCCGACCTGCGCCACCGGAACCCCACCCCTAGCGGTCGCGCCCAGATCGCCCCAGCCGATGGCGGCCACCGACGGCGCAGGCGGCGAGTGGGAGATCTGCAACGATGACGGCTTCGTCTACAAGCGCCGACGCGGCCTCTACCCGACCGACGGCGACGGCACCGGCGCGGCGGTGCTCTCAGCCCCGGCGCCGCCCCCCGAGTCCGTCCTCCTCCAGCGCCGCCGCCGCGCGCTCCTCAGCCTCCGCGACAAGTACCGCCTCGAGCTCTCCCGCTGGGAAGCCCTCTCCTCCGACGTCCTCGCTCCGCTGCCCACTCCCTCGGCAGTTCCTCCCCGAGCCCCTCCCGCTTCCCCGCTTCCAGACGCCGCCTCGGCTACCACCTCCTCCTCCGACCTCGCCGTCCTCAAGGACCTCCTCGCGCAGGTAACTTCACCAGTCGCTTTGGCTTTTCTCCCCCTTCTTGCGGCTAATGATTTTGTTTCATTTTGGGCGGCTGTGCAGGCGGAGGTGCAGGAACAGATGCTAAATAAACTGTCGCAGATGTGCGACGAGATAGACCAGTTCTGCCGCGTGCACGAGGCGGCCCTCGTGGATGCAGTTACTGCGCTGCCAGTATGGGGCAATCCACGGGAGCTTGTGGACTCGTTGTGCAGTCCGGCTGGGCAGGCTGACCCTGGTACCAATTAGGCTCTTCACAGCTTTGTTAGTGCTTTCTGTATTTAACTAGATAGTTTGCTTTGTTGTGATTGGTTTATTGCAGTCCAAATGGAGGCAGAAATTTGGTTCGTAGTTTGTGTTTGCAGGATGGCAGAAATTGCCACTTGATGTAACCGAGGATAGGGGGAATTGGCATTGTGTAACTTGGCGTATCTTGAGTTGAAATATGTTAATTATTTCTTATGGGATGCTATCCTATGTGTTGGAAACTAGGAATGGTAGCTATGCATGAAAGTGCATTTGTGGCTGACTAGCACATGTAATTCTTGCTTTCCGGGATGAATTATGGTTGGAACTCGGCACATATTGGCATAAAGTACATTGATAATGTCTATTGTCACAATTTTGAAATGCAGCTTGCCTAGTAGGCAAGTAGATACTTGTGAAACTTTGAATTTCTGTTGAGGAGATTGTACAGCTAAAATCAATAGGTTGGGAAAGTTTTAGTCTTCCATCACAATAAATCTTGAATTCAGGTGGCACCGGGTATTGACCGACTGCCATCTCAGTTGCTGCATGATGACCTGCTTCTATGATCTATTTGCGTATATACCCATTTGGGTTTGTGGCAGGTAGGGGGTGGTGTCAGGTATGCTCAGGCACCCCCTAAAACTTTGTAAAACGTTACAAAATAACATCTTCAATATACTAAATTTGTTGATTGAATTAGCTCTGATTTCGATGGTTTGGGATTTTAAAACCTTAGAACTATTTGTATTGTACTTTTAGCAAATTTCAAATATACGTGTTGGATTTATGATGTTATGAAATTATTGTACAAGATTATAGAGTTATATGTGTAAAGTGTGCACACCCATATAATTTTTTCAAGTTCTGCCACTGGTTTGTGGGGAGAGGAACGGAGAAACCCTGTATTAATGGCAGCCCAAAGCAGAGCTCATATACTCTTACGCCTTTGCTTTCCCACCGTGCCAACTTAATGTTCATTTGCCATCAAAACTCTATCCTAGTCTCCAATTTGTTGACCTTCTATTGCTACTTAGTTGAAAATGTTAAAGCCTTCAAGCTGGGCATCTCAAGACAACGAAATTGGCCGCTTCTTGGTCCCGGATCTCCTGCTTTGAGTCTTTGTTTCAGCAAGCAAATGCAAACTATGGTGCTTTTTTGTTAGGAAAATACCGACGTTAAAGATGCAGATGGTAATCAGGGGTTTCTTTCAAGTTGAAATAAATTTCAACCCGATTATAGCATTTTCTGCAGATTTAAGTTTGTCTCTATAAATTCCAAGCAACTAATTAATTATGCTCTACCTTGTTCCATTTTGTTACATTAGAGATGGTTGGTTCAAGCCCCTCAATGTGTATCGTTAAGCTGTGCTGATCAAGGGGAGTTCCTTTATACCCCCCCAAGATCAAGAGACCCAGCTTGGCAGGACATCAGGCTTACTAACAACAATTGTCACAACTCAGTGAAGTGTTTTGATACGGATCAACTAGCGGGAATCGCTAATTGATGTGTGAGATACCTGTTTTTCATGATACTACACATGATAACTTGCAAACTAATATGAAAATATAGAATTGTAAGGGTTTTCTTGGGCACAATCTAGAAACAACGAGTCTCTAACTTACGCAATCAACTAGGGTTGTAAACGAGCCGAGCTCGAGCGAGCCTAGCCCTCCAGGCTCGAGCTCGGTAAGGCTCGAACCGAGCTCGAGCCAATCTTGAGTTGGGGTTCGAGCCTCAACCTAGGCTCGAGCTCGGCTCGGTTCAGGCTCGAGCTTGTCTCGACTAAGTTTGATAAGCTTGGAAAGCTCAAGTAAGCTCGGTAGGCTCGGTAACAAGTTCGAGGAAGCTCGGTTCGAGAAAGCTCGGTAACAAGCTCGGAAAAGCTTGACTTAAAGAAGCTTGATTCGGGCTCTAGTAGGCTCGCGAACTATTCGAGCTTGGCTTGGTTAAGCTCGCGAGCTCGAGTTCGGCTCGTTCGAAGCTTGAGCCGAGCTCGAACTGAGCCTCTCGCGAGCCGAGCTCGAGTAGCTCACAAGCCTCGAGCTTTTTTACAGCCCTACAATCAACTCTCTCAACTCACGACAATCAACTCAACTGTAGTACACATCTCAACTATAGTTGCCAAACACTATGTCGATTTTCTAGAATTTTATTCAATGCATCAACTCTAATTTAGTCATATGGAGCACACCTCTTGATCTTATATTAGTGCACAATGTATAGCCAAACACACATCAAAACCGAATCAAATTCAACTCTTAAATATATGCAACTTGGAATCTAAGAGATAAAAAGATATTACTACTTTAAAAATTAAATTTCATCCAATCGATAGGCTGAAACTTGTCGGCTAGTTTGGGCAATCTGAGTGACTCTTTCTTTCTCCAAATCCAATTCAGCTTTACCTCTTTTTCTCCCCTTGTTTGGCTTGACCAAATTGAGTTGCTTTTTTTTTTTTCTCTCCAAACCAGGTTGCTTACTTGTCCTTCCTTGCCTCCCTTTCCAGTTTGATTTCAGCCAATTTTTTCTTTCCTTTCACTGGCGTGAACTCTCTCTATTTCCTTCTCCTTCCCTTCCAGCCACAAGTCCAAACTTTTGCCGCCCACATGCCCACACGAAATCATGCTTGCACACGCACCATGCATGTGGCCCATGCCACCATGCACCGCTCCATTTTTTTCCCCATACAATGATACAACCATTGCATATATAGCTTGCCTTATCCAAGCTAGGGTTTTGCCTCTCTCGGCTGATTTTGCTCTCCTTGTTTTTGTATGGTTGAACATCATGCACACGACCCTTTTTAGATACTAGGGTTCAAGCTTGCTTCCACTCCTCTCTCTCAGCCTTGTTTTTTGCTTCGGTACTCTGTGCAAATCAGTAGCAATTGAATTAGCAGCATTGGTTTGCACTTGAGAATTAGCACCCAAACTTGAGGTAGTATTTTGGTCCGTATCATGCATGTTGTGTAAAAAAATATTGGAAGGCAGGTATCAATCGTATGACGAAGCATTTGGCAGGCATACCGGGTGATATTCAACCTTGTGAAGCAGCTCCAGCAGAGATACAGAAGCAATTTCAAGATCATCTGGTAGAGAGCATGATGAAGAAGTAAGAGGACAAAAATCAACAAGAAGATGAGCTGCACGCAAGAAGAAGCTAAGTTTTACTTGCCTCGGAAGAGGAGATGTGCTCGACGAGGATTCGGAGTAACAGGCTGTCTTGGTTCATTACTTCATTCTGTGTACGTGAAACTAGTTCTTTTGACTGTCGGTATGTCAATTATAGTATGTAACTTAGGCTATTCACATTGCATTGTATCTTGTCATAATATTCAAAGCTGCCATGTCATATGATATTATAGAAGATACAACTACCCCAATGCATAGTATCATAGATTATTTCTTAGTCCCCACAAGATAATTAAATGCTAGATGTATATGAGAGTATGAATTGTGGGCCACTTAGATGATTCAAGTTTCAATGTCTATGATTTCGTGCCTAAGTGGTATCTTCCTCAAGATACAGCTTTCTTCTCTCCCCTCTTAACTCTCTTGCCACATCATCAAAAATACCTATGTGGTATGCATTAAATGGATATGTTACTGTTGACGCCAAAAACTTGACGGAGGGTTTTCAGCCTCAACACACCGGACGAACACCGGGTTCAAGTGTGTAGGCATGCCAGCCGATTTGACCTTGCAATCGGCAAGAAGATAAATGGATCTAATCGACTTATGCAAGTCGATTTCGATCAAAACGAACGGTAAGTCTAGTCGATCCAGGCGGAAAGACTGGATGGGGTAAATAGGCCACTTCTTCCCGAAAAAGGCGTCTGCAAAGAAAATCGAAGAAAAAGGTGAACCAAAAGGGGTGTAATGCAACAGAGATCAATACCGACGATGCACAACTCGATTGATCAAAGAGTATTACAGATGAAAGATTACAAACTAAATTGGCTACTCCTAATTGACAGGAAAGTAAAGGAAAAGTAGATGCGTGTTTGTGGGTTGGCTCTGGGCGTCTTTTCTTCTCGCCTTTGGACCTCTTATATAGCACTCAGTCCTAACGTGTCCTCCTCGGTTTCCCCAATCACCCGTATCGGCTTCAATCTCTCTTTACCATGTAAAGCCCGATCGTATCCTTCTCAATCTCTTATCCTGCCCGTATTGAACTTGATTTCCTTGGGGTTGAGGCCTTCCAATCAAAATCGTATCAGCTTGCTATAACCGACATATCCCTTACCAAAACCGGTCTCTATGATATCAGTCTTGCCAAATTTGGGTGCAAACATATGCCCCCCATTTTTGGGAGATAACTTGTTATCTTCCAAAAATCTCCATCATCGGCTTGTACTTCATCGGCTATTGGACATTAAGTAGCCGATACACACTCAGCCCCCTCGTGCGGCCAATTCATAGCTGGATGAATGCCTCTTTAGCCGATTCTATCTTTATTTTAATTTCGGCTGGCAGAGTAAACACCATGTTGATGTCCATGGGGGGGTGTCGTCGATGAGCTCTTTCCAAATCATTTGGCCAATTATCTGGTCGATGAGAACGCTGCCCTTGCCGACTACCTCTTTCATATTCCTCAAATAATAGAGAAAAAGTCGGCTTAAGTATGGGTGCTGGTTTTCGTGGAGATTTTTCAGCCTTATACCATCCCCCGACTTGCAGCTCTCCATTTGATTTAATTGTCGAGTTTTTGCCATTTTGATCGGCTTCTATTTGGAACGAGCCAATCGTAATTTTGAGTGTATCACTACCCTTCGAACTGGACTGAATGTTGACCCGTTGGATCGGTTTAGGTTCTTCGTCCATAGGTTCCTTTCCTTTGCTTGAGCAGTGGACCATGTTGATCGAAAAAGGGTTGACATCCTCATTCATGACTGGCTCCTCTACGAATTGTAATCGGCTATCCTTAAAAACCGATTGTATATTGTCTTCATTATTCTTAAACTCATTTTTGAAGCCATTATTATTAGAGAAACAACTTTCTTGAGCCGATACTCGGTGCAGGAGGTGACTCAAATCAGTGAATTCTTGCCCGCCAAATCTTTCCTTTAATGGAGAAATTAAACCATGGAAAGCCAAATCGGCTAACTGATTATCGGGCAAAGTTACACTAAAACACCGACTCCTAACCTTCCTGAATCTCTTAATGTACTCAATTACCGATTCTCCAGACTTCTGTCGGACGGAACTTAGGTCGGAGATTCGCAACTCTAGGTTCCCGCAAAAGAAATATTCATAGAATCGGTTTTCCAAATCGTTCCAAAAGTGGACCGAATTTGGAGGTAAGTTTGCGAACCATGTAAACGCAGTTCCTGACAAAGACAAAGGAAACAATCTGATTTTCAGCCCGTCGGACTGGGATGCTTCGCCACACTGGGCAATGAATTGTCCGACGTGCTCAAGGGTGGTGACAGAGTCATCTCTTGAAAACTTTGCAAAATCAGGGATCCTATAATTGTGTGGATAAGCTATTCGATCTATGTAATCTGGGTACGGCTTTCGGTAGCCGACCGTCCCACCCCTTGGTTGCGTGCCAACCGGTCTCTCAATACGGTCGAGATTTGGTCGACCGGTTGACATCTCGCCTCGAAAGTGCCAACTCGGGTTGCCGACAGGCCTTTGGTCATAAACAAGATCCGCCCACCCGAAGTGCTAGCTCGGGTTGCCAATCGGTCTAGCCTCAAGAAGGCATCCCGCCTCCGAGTGCAAACACGGGTTGCCGATTGATATCACCTCTGGTATTGTTGTGGCGCTTGATCACGCTTATCGGCTCTAGGTGCAGTGGCTCGCACGGTGCAAAGGGTTCCGTAGGCAACCACTCGTGAGTCGCTCGATTCGCGGTCGAATCGGCCAGTACATGTGCTCATTCTACCGTAGCCGATTGGGTATAGGCACCAAACGATACCGAAGGCAATAGCGAGCCGACGGCCGGGTTTTGCGGCGTCGGTATATGCATAGTAATCGAGTGAATCCATCGGATTGTTTCAAAGATCGTGGGTTGAGTCGGCATTGCAGAATTGCCGATGCCGACTTAATCGCCACGTTAGTTGGCGCCGCAGAGGCGTGATACGTCGGAAGTTGTTGCGATGGTTTTAACAGACTTCCTGACGTGGCCAACTCTTGAGCGATTATCTTAACGCTGTTTTTTATCATCGGCCCCAAAGTTGTGACCAAAGCCGATGATTGGTTGATCAGCGCATGATGTACCGACTGCTCAATCATAGAAGATAACTCGGCCTGAGCCGGCATGTATCGACTTACCGGATCGGCTGGTTTGTTGGTATCGCCGATAGGGTTGAGCGTCGGGAGAGCTGTTTTTTGGATAACCCCTTGTCGGGTTTTTGGTAGCAACTTCAAGATCATCTCCTCGGCGGCTTTTCTTTCTTCGATCTCTTGTCGCCGCCAGAGTCAAGTCCTCCATTGTGGCGGCGATGATCGCCTCCGTGTTGACATCGGCCGGAGCGATGGACTTGTTTATGCTCATCCCGTAGATTGGTTCTTTGGTCCCACCGGCGTGCCAAAATGTGTTGACGCCAAAAACTTGACGGAGGGTTTTCACCTCAACACACCGGACGAACACCGGGTTCAAGTGTGTAGGCGCATACCGATTTGACCTTGCAATCGGCAAGAAGATAAATGGATCTAATCGACTTATGCAAGTCGATTTCGATCAAAGCGAACGGTAAGTCTAGTCGATCCGGGCGGAAAGACTGGATGGGGTAAATAGGCCACTTCTTCCCGAAAAAGGCGATGCGCAGCAAAATCGAAGAAAAAGGTGAACCAAAAGGGGTGTAATGCAACAGAGATCAATACCGGCGATGCGCAACTCAATTGATCAAAGAGTACTACAGATGAAAGATTACAAACTAAATTGGCTACTCCTAATTGACAGGAAAGTAAAGGAAAAGTAGATGCGTGTTTGTGGGTTGGCTTTGGGCGTCTTTTCTTCTCGCCTTTGGACCTCTTATATAGCACTCAGTCCTAACGTGTCCTCCTCGGTTTCCCCAATCACCCGTATCGGCTTCAATCTCTCTTTACCATGTAAAGCCCGATCGTATCCTTCTCAATCTCTTATCCTGCCCGTATTGGACTCGATTTCCTTGGGATTGAGGCCTTCCAATCAAAATCATATCAGCTTGCTATAACCGACATATCCCTTACCAAAACCGGTCTCTATGATATCAGTCTTGCCAAATTTGGGTGCAAACAATTACCATACACTGGGAATAGCCTTAGCATGCTTATCCTATGAAGATGGCTTAAGTAATGCAAATGCGTGACAACCATGTGTGTGATTTTCCAAAAATTCTGAAAAAAAACTACCAGATATAGGGGAGAATATGTTCTCTAGCCATGCAAAATTTTAAGACTAAATTCAATTACATTCATGAGACCAAAAACACACACACGTGTGCGCGCACATGGTGAATTGTCGCAAATGAGAAGGACATTGGTCAATAGTGTGCCTATGTGACTCTGCTGGTCTGCCTAGTGCCGCGCTGAGCGTCTACTACTACCTTGAAAAAGGTCATCTATGGCGGTTGTCGACGTATTCCGCCTGACAGGACCCCGTCAACAAACAGAGTTGACTACTCTCAGGATGGAAGGTATG
The DNA here is from genome assembly GCA_036346375.1 of Guadua angustifolia. Lineage (NCBI taxonomy): Eukaryota > Viridiplantae > Streptophyta > Magnoliopsida > Poales > Poaceae > Guadua > Guadua angustifolia. The sequence continues at coordinate 22,993,654 of CM070502.1, forward strand.
GTTCGGTAGAGGGCGTCTTCGTGGCTGGAAACCCTAATGGCTCTGTACGACGGATCCCGGGGATCAACAGATCAATGGACACAGTGATGTACTCAGGTTCAGGCCCCCAGCGCGGGAAATAGCCCTACGTCCTGCTAAGTTTTTGTTGAGGAAGTGTGGAGGCGATTACAATGGTTCTTCTCTGGTGTGCCCCCTAAGCTCTCGTCCTCTATCTTTCTTATCCGCCCCCCTTCTCCATGCACCGAGGCGCCTTTATATAGACGGGTCGGCCCGAGCAGATGAGAAGGTGACGCTATACTGATCTACGACTCATTAATTACACCCATCATTCGAGCTTTATCTCACTGACCCATGACTCATTTATTACGCCCGTCGCTGTAGTCTTGTCCTTCAAGCCCCATTTAATGCCACTGTGTGGTTTCGTCCGGTCCGCCCGGGATATGACACTCCTGCGACGGGTTTGGTGAGAGGCGTCAGAGGGATGGGTCGTCATCGTGTCGATAGTAGAATTCTTCACAATTAATGGCCCTGACTCAGCATGTCAGGGGAAGGAAACTTCGAGGCGAAGTCTTCTCCTTATTCCTTTGATTGCCTCCGTGGCCTGACAAGGGGGGCCCAAATGCTCGCCCACTTGCCAGGCCGCCTCTTAAGCTGACGCCTGGTGGGCAGGGCGTGATCGCCCACCGCCGCCAGGCACCACGCTGGCCGCCGCTGGCGGCAGGCGTGAACCGCCCACCGCCGCTAGGGGCCACGCGGCTCGCCCGTACGGGTATGTGATCGGCCACCGCCCGCCGCCCGGTGAGCGTGGCGAACCGCCCACCGCCGCCAGGCCACGCTGAACTCCGCCCGACGGCGGCGTGATCACCCACCGTCCGCCAGTCACCACGCTGGCCGCCGCCCGGCGAAAGGTGGCGAATCGCCAATTGCTCGCCAGGCCACGCTGGCTCGCTCGGCAAGAAGGCGTGATCGCCCACCGCCGCGAGCCACCATCTTGGGCCAAGCCGCTTCTTGGGCCCACTATTCCGCGGCGGAGAGGGTACCCCGGTGCAAAATACACCGACAGCGGTTCATAATTGCTATCAGTGGCAGTTTTTGAACCGCCACAGATTTAGTGCCATTGATAATCAAGAATTATCAGTGGAGGTTTTCAAACCACCACAGATACATTATCTATGGCGGTTCCAGCCAAAAACCGCCACTGATAACCATGTACTTATGATGGTTCTAGTCACAAACCGCCACAGATACACGGTTATCTGTGATGGTTCTATCCATAACCCGCCACAAATATCTTGTATCAGTGGCGGTTTTTCAATAGAACCCCACAGATACTCTCAGTATCAATGGCGGTTTTTGGATAGAACCGTCACTGATACTCATACTATCAGTGGCGGTTCTAGCCAAAAACCACCACTGATAATGCCACATAACAAAATAAAAGATTGGCATTTCGGGCTAGGCTCAGGCAGCGCTAGCCATGTTTTCTGAAACAGCATACACCTAAAACAGTGGTATCATACACAATGTAACAGATGTATACACAAAATAACATAAGGTTAGCCATAATAAAATATCAATTTACACTTGTAATCATTTTACACATTCTAACAAGTGAAAGCATCTAGGCCCCCAACTGGTTTGGTTTTGGTAATTAATGACAAATTGCGAGAAAGAACTAATGCTTTTTCGTTGAGATTTGGTTGACACAGGATAATGCATTTATTGGCAAATCATGAAGAAATGCAAGTGATTGAAGAAAGGGTAAAGGGATGCATGGTGTTAAAGGTATAAACATACTCTAGGAGTTTTTGTAGTTTTTACCGATCTCGGATGTTCGAAAAAAAAGGTCGGGTTTTTAGAATTTAGTGCCGTACTATTAAGAGGGGCTTTTGTCGTTTTGTTTAAGGTTGAAAAGGGGTGTCAAGGCTCAAATTCTAATTGGTTAAACCATCGCGCAAAATAAACACTCAAGTATTCCTTTTAGCTTGCACAAAAATTTGCTTGGTTTGGTCGACCGTGTCTCGGTGTCTGGCGATCGCCACCGGGCAACCGAACCCGCTACTACTGCTTTTTTTCCAGAGAGTGCGTTTTCTGTCTTTTGTGCAGGCGGTGCGACCAGTAAATCCATCGGTCGAGCCGCCAGACGGTGCAACCGGATTTTATCCGTCCTGTTTTTTCCAGAGTGATTGTTTTCTGCTGTCTCTGGCTGATGTGAGGGCGGTGTGATCGGTGGGCGTCCGGTCGGACCGGAGGAGCGGTCGGGCCGTGTCTGCTCATCTCACACCTAAGAGCATAACGACTCATGGTCATGCATTTATTGCCTTTGTTCGACTGTTGGACCGTGAGGGTTTGGCCGGACCGCCATTTCTACCAAAATCAAGAAAAATTAAAACGGCTAGTTTTGGTTGGTGAAGGCTATAAATACCCCTTTGCTGCAGTTTGAGGGGTCCTTCTGGACCTCATTGAATACTTTTGAGTTTGAGCAAGCCTTCCAAACACCTTGTGCATTCAATTCACATTTTTGAGAGGGTGAGAAGCAAAATTGAGTGTGCATTGAATTCTTGAGCCTTAGACACTCAATTCAACTTCAAGCAAGCGTCGAAGCTTATTACTCTTGGAGGTTGCCGCCTCCTAGACGGCTTGGAAGCGATCGGGATTGGTGATCTTCTCGAAGAAGGTTGTGAGAAGGCCCAATCGTTGTGAAGGCAAGGAGCTCGCCTACCCGGAGCGGGGAAGAGCTACCTCTAGTGATCGGGGAAGGCTCAAGCAAGTGAAGCCGGTTTGAAGGAGTTCAAGTGTAACACCCCAATTTTTGCTTTTCTTGCATTTAAATGGTATTTTGAATTTTTGAGAATTTCTGGAATTTATTTGGATTTATTTGGAATTATTTGGGTTTATTTGAATTAAACCATTTAACAAATTAATTAAATAATAGAAAAGTTAAAATAAAATTTTGCTAAAAATATTTTACTTGAGTCACAAATGTCTTAAAATATTTTTGGGAATTTTTCCAGAATTTTTCTAGTATTTTTAAAGTCCCAAATGAATTATTTTATTTTCGGAATTATTTTTAATCGAAAAAGAATTAAAACTCCAATGAATAGTATTGGGCGAATATTGGCGGCCCATCTCGCCGAAACCCTAATCCCGCCAACCGTGTGATCTCAATCCGACGGTTGCCGATCGTCGCGTTGCTGGCGGCGCGAGCCGTTGGATCACGACACGTGATTCGGGGCCGATTGCTTCGTCTTCGCCGAAGTCCGGACGGATTGCGCCGCGCGCCACCGAGTCCGTTAGGGTTCCGTGAAAAACTCGGACATCGAGGCCGATGGCGAGCCGACCCGCCGTTTTCTCCTTTTCCTGCGCACATTATGCCCTAGCTGCGCCCGAGCCGCCGCTAATCTCGCGAGTTACTCGCCAGAAGTTCGGTCGTGCCGCCGCTGGTTTTCTTCGTTTTGACGCCGGTGAAGCCGCCTCGCCGCCTTTGAAGGTCTTCCCGAGTTCTGAGAGGGGCGCACGCAAGGAGGTAACCCATTCGATCGGAGACACGCCGAGCGCCGCGGCATCGCTATCTTCCCCTCCGTCAAAGCCGCCAGCAGACCATCGCCGTCGCCCCGAGCTCCGTCGACCATCCGATCACGCATCAACGACCCAGATCTTGCCACGTCGCCCTTGAACAGTAAATCTCATCTTCCAACCTCATCCGTTAGATCTAGATTCAACGGCTCGGATCGCACCGCACCATAGCCAATCACGCCACGACGCGTGGCACACCGAGCCGCGCACTGCGCACGTGACGCTGACAAGGCGGACCCACACATCAGTTGCACTGTGCACTATTCACCCGAGACGCTGACAACACGGGCCCACTTGTCAGCCGCACGCACTGTGCGTGTGACGTCACCGCTGACGTCATGCTGACGTCACGGTGGGTCCCACCTGTCAGTGAGTCAATGATGACGTCAGCAAGGCCACGTGTCACTCTCTGGTGGCGACACGTGTCACAGATGACGCAATAATTAATTTTCCGAAAAAGAAAATATTTATTTAATTCGGTTTATTGATTTTAAATGAATTTTGAAACTTCAAATGCTTATAACTTTTGCGTTTTAACTCCGATTTGAGTGATTCCAATTTCTATAAATTTGTAAAATCAAGCTCTTTCTGTTTATGAATTTTATTTGAATTTTAGGCTTGAGTTGCTCTCTGTTTTATTTATTTATTGCTATTTATTTGCGTTACGCGTAGACGTTGAAGTGCCCGAAGGTTTCGAGGGAGAAGTTCTGACCCAGGAGCAAGTTCAGGAACCGGAACCAGCACTTTTTGAAGGCAAGTTGTGTTTGATCATGTTGAACCTATTAGAGCAAATTACTTTGATTTAAACTATTGCATGCTAATTTGATAGAAATGACTTTGAATAAGTTTTTGGGATTAGTTAAATGCCTAGTTGTCAGTATGCCACCTTGTCGTATATAATTGTATGCCATGAATCATTTGTCACCCTAGGTTATGGACTAATAGTTGGACATTAATAATTTGCCAACATGGGTTGAGTAGACCAAGTAGTATGCTTAGCCCTACCACGTGACATTTTATGATTTTGGAATACCAAAGTAAATATTGACCTAATGAGATATGGAACATGATTTGTGAATAAGACATGTGTTATTGAGTTGATGATGGCACGTGGTGCAATGGTAAAGAACCGGGTAGGAAAATGATTTAGACCGAGGCATGTGGCAAGATTGTTTCGTGGGCCAAGAGTGGCAATCTGGCGGTCGATTTGGTTTTATTGGTTTTGGATGTTTAAGGTCATTTTGGTTAGACTTGCCTCGGTCAACTAAGGACTTAACCTTGCGAGCATTTGAACTGAAGTCTCTCATATGACCACAAGCTCCGTAATGGGACGGGCTTAATGAGTAAACCGGGAAATCTATTCTTTGGTACTGTCGTGGTGGTGTGAGGCCCGAGAAGCGGAATGAGAACTCACATGGCGCAAGAGGGGGCCCTGGTGTGGTAACCATCCCTCCAAAGTGTTGAAACCTTAGCGGCAAGATTGGGTTTAGATGGAACTTTGGAAAGGCTTTACGGTTATTTGCCTTGGTGGTATTTGACTGTATCTTGTGGGTAAAGTGTATAACCTCTGCAGAGTGTACAACCTATTGAATAGCCGTGCTCACAGTATTGAGCATCGCTTCGGTGATTACTGGTCAAGGGTTAGATTTTCATGAAAACGAATTGCTTATGGAAAATGCTTGGGGTTGGTAATGAGGAACCGGACAGAGGATGGAAATATGATTGTGATTAAAATGTTTGTGAAAGCTACTATTCTTATTATCGCTTTTGTTGCTTTGCAAATTACTACCGTTATTCTTAAATGCTATATCGCTCATGAACCATAGCCTATCCTTTGTACTAAGCCATGCATGTAGAATATTAGAATTGCATTCTCAGGCATGACTTGCCGAGTGCTCAAAGTACTCACCCCACAACAACACAACTTCGCTTGAAGAAGAAGCAAACCCCGCTCAGAGGAGGAGTATCGGGAGGAGCCGACAAACTAGGAGCGAGCCGGTCGGTTGTTCGTGGCAAATTGGTTGGCGCCACGAGTTTATTTTATTTCACGCATTTGAATATTTTAATAAGTCTTCGCCCTGCGAGGCGTATCTTTGTAACTTGACCATAAGGTCAATCAAATAGGTTGAGTATTTAATTAAAGTACTTATTATTTCGTTGGATATGTCTGTGATATGTACCGATGTTGAAACTGTGTGCACTAGCGTGATCCTGGACTAGTGCTGAAACACAGAGGATCCGGATTTGCAAATTCGGGTCCCGACATCAAGTCACCTCAACGTGGAGTAGGGGAGACCGGCAAGCCTCCGAGACCACGGGATAAAATTCGCGTGTTCACCTTTTGTGGTTTGCATTGCTTCTATTATTGCCTTTAATTTCTAGCAAACTTGATCATCCTTGTGGTATTCTTGCTCATCCATTTTAGAAGCTTTGTAGTTAAATTATTAAGTGTTCATCAAACTTGCTAAGTGTCTAGAATTGCAAAATTGTCAATTGTGCTTAGAATTACTTAAACTTGAAATTTAGCGAAGAAAATTTTAGAACCTCCTATTCACACCCCTCTAGTCGGTATCCTTGATCCTTCAACAAGACAAAATTTAAATAATGAAAGACTAAACTAGTTTTCTAAACTACAAGCCTACTAGTCTTTGGTGTTGGTTGGAGACACACGATGTGTAAAATGAGTATGGATGACTGGATCGTTGTTGTCTTTGTCATGAAACTCGTCTTTTGCGTTGATGATTTCCTTCATGATGAAGTAGGCGAGCTGTCCCTGAATGGCATATTATTTGTTGACATATTATTGCTAAATGCCCACTTTACAACTTGCAATTGTCTAAAATATAGCAAAGGTCATGTTGAAAGTTTTTCATATTTAGGAAACTTCTATGCCGGAATTTTTTTCATGTTTTCCCATACTTTTTAAGTATTTCTTACATTTTTCCTATTTTTTGGGCCTTCAATGGCTTTTTATAAATTTTACAATATTTTTTTTTGTAATTTCCAGTTTTTTTATTTTTCCTATTTTTCTTTCCAACTCTCACCTGTTTTTGACGGTGTTTGTTCATTTCATTTGAAATTCGCTCGCCGGTTTGACCAGACTTTAAATTCGTTCGGCTTTCCGAACCGTTCGGTTTTAGGTGAATTTCGAGTGGTTTTTCGTATTTTTTGATACCACCAAGTCGTCAAAATTCGAGTTCAAAACGGTATTATTAACCTTGGTGATATGTCCTGACTCAAATTGCATCCAAAATTTCCAAATACCAAGACTGTACCCGAGCCCATTAATGTCACTTGAAGAGGTGCTAGGCTGCTATACATAGTGCACTTGCCTTTTTTTTCTGTTCTCTTTCTAGCATCCGTGCTTAATTGTCCAGAAGAAAAGAAAAGGAGACAAAACCAACTAGACCAAGCGGAGATTCACACGAGCTAAAATCACATAACAAAAGAATAAATAAAATGACATGGGCAGAAATAGTTAGGCTTGGCCATTAAGCCTGCAGATTTATCCAAACGAGTTAATTACATCATATGACAACAAACCCACAGCACAAGGGCGAGTAGGTCAATACACAAGGCAAAAAAAAAAAAAATGGAAAGGGGATTGCATGGCAAACGCGAACCCTGAACAGTGAACACAGGGAGCTACATAAGCAGAACATGTCCTTTCTGCAATGTACTTGAGCATTTTAGCTCTACAAATTTCTCCAGACATCTCATTTTTGAGTCTGACATTGTTGCTGCAAGGAAGTCTGTTTCAAAGAACTGTTTGGAGAAACTTTCCCCAGAACATTCAAAGCCTTCATCCGTTGCAGCTCTTTCCCTGCGAGACGGTATTATTGTCTGCTGCACAATTCACATTCTTGAAAAGGAAAATTGGGACCAATTTTGCTGAATAGCTTGTCATTGCGCTATATAAATGTCAAATCAAGCCACAAGCCAAAGTTTCGGTTTATATGTCGGATGCATCATGCATGTATCACATAAAGGCCAAACATGTATGCCACTCAAAACTTAATAGCATTGGAGTTGTAGGACACTACACAGATACGTTGATCAGAGATGAAACATAGAAACAAGAGTGATTGCATCATTAGCCAGATGTTCAAATGAACTCCAAATGCTGACTTAGTTGGAATGCAATGTGTTAGGTCGACCTTGAAGTGCACCGTGCATCGTAACTTTTAACTTAATGAAAGTAATGCAATCCTTTGCGCTGAAACACTCAATACTGAAACTTCAGAGTTGTTGCTTTATTACGTGCATAGTACAGGGAATGATGAGGTGTTTTGAGAGGAGGTCAGGCAGCACAGTGTGTGCAATGAATTCCAATAGACAAAGTATATAATAGGATGGGGATGCATGAGATGCCACATATAGCATCAGTGTTACTATGGTATACAGCGGCAAGCTATTGAGATTTCAGAGCATAAATATGCTACATGACAAGATCACAAGACAATCCGATGGAACGACTGATTGAGAATGATAAGAACACAAGTTACACAAGAAATTGCAAGTGATATATATCACCTTCTTCCACTAGGAGGTGTATTGCCCTTTTCTCCAGCTCAATCGCATGCATACTTCGACCAGCTGCTGAGAGGGACCTGAGCACTGGAATTAAGGGGGAGGAAGTCAATACTCTACGAGAAAGACGTTGGAAGGAGGAGGAGGGGGGGGGGATGTTACACAAATTTCTTACTTCGCATATAACCCTCCTGGGTTGACCGATCACAGGACTCCAAATATGCTTGTAACCGATTAAATCTCTCATTCCAGTATTGATTACTTGACCTATGGATATCATCTTGAATAGTGGAACCAGAAGCAATTGGTGCCTCATTTTTCTCAGGCACACTTTCTATATTTGGTTTTTCAGGAGATTCAGAAGACACTAGCCCTCCAGATTCGGCAATAGGAGATGATGTCACTTCTGGCTTATTGGTCTGATCATGTTGCACATTCTGCTGCACCTCCTCTTCTTTTGTTTTGTCTCTTCCATTACCCTTGAACTCCTGAGAGGAGTTCACTTTACTATGTTCAGTTTCCACTTTTCTTCGTACATAAACATTATGATATCCAGGACTTGAAGGAGCCTCAGTTTGCAGTCGTTTGGCGCCCACAGCCTTTCCAGGATCTGTGGCAGGACCTTTACCCTTTGTCACCGGAGAAGTGCCTTGAGACATATTTACGATGTTTGCACCTTTGTTTAGCAGCTCATGCAATGCTGCTTTTTCACCGAGAATGCTAGCTGCTTGTCACAAGATGGCATGGCTCCTCCACACTTTTCTACATTATGCTAATCGATGTTAATGGATCCTGAATACATCAAATGCTTTCCATCAATAAGATGAACAAGGGCCACAAAAGATGATGAACTAGGAAAAACCCCAACCGTTCAAATAATGGCAAAAAATGTTGCAGGAGGGCGATAATCAAGTGATGGAACATTCATGGTTCACACTGTTGTCTCCAATTTGTTGCAAGTTCAAGAATTCAAATCGGACTTTTAAAGTTTGAAAAGTAACCAATGCTGGATGACTATAAAGCACAATATTATACTATTTATTCTAGAAAAGAAAATATATGTTAGCAAATTATTTCAGAAAAGAATTAAGCAGTAACAAGTGATAGACTACCATAGCATCTAAAACCTTGATTTTATGGTTTAGTTTTTACCAAACTCCAGACAAGATCATTATATAATGTTTAAGTAAACACGTGTTACCCTGATTAAGTGTTTAGCAATTTTCCCAAGAGAAAATTATGAGAACAATCCGACTTTTTAGAAAAGAACAATGTAGAAGTAGGCATTTTCATGGCAATAATTTCAATAAACCTTGACTTGAGTTCTCTACTATTTAAGAAAGACAAAAACCGAGATGTTTGACCTAGGTAGCCAATTAAGGCAACAAACTATTAGATGTAAAAACTACTTTTACAAATCAAAGATGGATTGAATAATCCATGGTTAATAATGCCATCTAAATTCACAGCCAAATAGTATCATAACAATAAACATAAAATACAGAAAACAAAAAAGGCCAAAATCTACCGCAAATCACGGTCACATGCTAAAAAAAGACTAAGCAAGCAGATGCAATTCTGCATTGTTTTGCTCAAATAAGATCCCTTCAAAGTTCAAAATGATCTGAGACAATCTTCGGTTTGTGCATCTCTAGAGCTTTCGGGAGTTGGTTCGTTAAGAAAAGGGTACCAAGAGAAGGACAAGCCACAAGGATCAGCTTCAAGAAGCTATGAGCCTATTGAGTTCATGGTCTTGAAGTCAAGCTTGCGCAACTCGCATTTTGGCATGCTTCCGACTTTTATCCAAGTCCGTCTCCAACTCCCTGTCTATGGGAAGAGGTGACAACATTATATCATCTCCTTTTTGCTTGGAAAAGAGAAAATTGAGTGCAGGTGCTCACGCTCTAAGAAAAGATGTTACATGTTGTTTTCGTCATCTTGTTCTTTTTCTTGTTCTGCCATCAACTTGTGTCAAGCCTGTGTGCCCGCAAACCTAAAAGAAGAATATAGCTCTTTTTTTAATGAAAGATTGACTCTCATTTTTGGGTAACCATTACAGGGTTGGTTAGACTATGTCTTACATATAAAAAACAAGGAAAAGCTTCCGGTGCTAAAGTAAGATAAAGACTGCAGAGACATTAAATGAGTGGCTCAAAGAGTCAGGAAAAACATAAAGGACATATTGCGTATCCTTTTTTTGTTAACCATATGAAAACTAATCATGGCATTACTTCAAACTAAAGTCCTTAAACATATCTTATTTAGATGACTTAGTGTAAAATTCATTTATCAATTCATCTCTAGATGAAGAGTGTGCCCAGACTGACAATGGAAAACATGACAATGGGTAAACATTGCAGGACCATGACCACCGGACTGGCCTTTGAAACAGCTACTCACTACTCATATAATGACAAGTTATCTTTCATACTGTGCTGTTTCAATCAGAAGTTACAAACTACAACCAAATAAGGACTTATTAAAGGAATACACAATCAGACGTTACAGTCATATTTTCACACAGTAAACACAAGCAAAACCACAAAGTTTTACAGAGACCAGATATAATCTAGTCAACACGTTTTGTTAGATGCATTCACCTACATAACAAGGGTTTATTTTAATTCAAATAGCATAATAGACTAATATTTTTTAAGCATAAGCAAAATAGAGAAGATAAGCTTCAATTAAGCAAAGCAAAACAAGCCAGAACTATGTAGAATAATTATCATATTTTTTCTAACATTGAGAAATTAGCATTTTCAGCTTCATTTTTATGTCGAAATACCATGCTGTATGACTATCAAGTGTCAAGTATAGCAGCTTACAAGCCCAGCATATGAACATCATAACTTCAGCAATTGATCATGGGCCGAGCTATCCTTTGTTTCCTAGTGATAGCAGAAGCAGCAAATGAGGACCAGATGCAGGATTGTTCGTGATCATGCTTACTCTCAAATTTGAAGTGTTTTCATCATCATGCTACTCTCAAATTCAAGGTCTTCTCATGATCGTGCTATTCTCAAATCTTGGGCTATGACAACACAAAGCCAAGTGGCCATCCTCCTCTCTGTGTATAACAGAATGACATACCAAGCAGAACAAAGCAATTATGCTATTCTTCAAACTTCAATGATTTGTTCACATACAAATTACTTCCCAGTTCAGAATATATATCACAAAGCAAAAGGCAATGAGCGGGAAATCGCCACCCATTTTTTTTTCCTTTCAATTTGATTTGTTCATATCTTATCCCATATCCCCTTATGGCAGCTAGCTGCAGCTGCAACCTCAAATAGCTCCATTCACTTTCACAAGCAAAAAAAGAAAAGGATAATCCAAGGGAATAAAAACAAACAAACACTGAAGCAGATCGTAATTATTGAATAACAAAAACAACACTGACATGAAGAACATGGTGCTTTAACAGCCGACCCCGTTCTATTACTTTAATCAAGGCATGAGTCTAAAGCTTGAGTATAAATAGCAAGTATTAAGGTGAATGCATTTATAAGCCCAACTAACTGACACGTTACTCAGAAATCAGTAAATAAATTCATTTACTTTTTTCTTTTCTTACACAACAAATGTGTGCATGTAATTGAACTCAGTCCATTATTACAGGTCAGAATTAAACAAACAATGTAAACATATGAATAATTGCAAATTCCAATCGAATGGCAATGCGGTTGACAAGGAATTAAATCCAAAGCTCAAAAATTCAAGACATGAATCAGCACTAACAGTAAATCTCAATAATTTCTCGTGCCACTGGCATCATTTACACTAAAAACCTAAAGGAAAAGGTTAAGTTTAGAGCCTCGTGGCCACAGTACCGGCATCACATGGCAATCTAAAACATGGTAGAATCTGATTGCCTTCATATTCTCATCCAGAATTAAAAGGAACAGAGGTTATAAGGCTCTGGTGAGGTGGGGTGTTTTGGGGGGTAGCTCTCAAAATCTCTGCCACCCTGTTTGGCTCCCAGGCATGGACCCTGAAATCGTGGAATTGGGATTTAATTATAAGGACAGAGCTGTTTGGCTGCCACCTAGAATTGGAATCAGTGATTCCAGTGTCAAAAGAGGTAAAATACTACTGCAACCAATTCTTTGCACCCACCCATCAATCGTCTGAAATCACACATAGACCATCTCTGTTGCTCAATTCGACACCGTGTCACCTCGTGCTCGACCGCCACCTCCATCTCCATGCCACCTCTCCTCCTCTCCTACTCTTCGGCCTTTGCTCGATTTTGGCATCCCCTGAGTGCCTCCTCCCTCCCCCATCGTCTCCCCTTTCATGCTCAACTCCAGCATCCGCTCGCCATTGTCAAGCATGCGCAAGGATTTGTGAGATCTATCAATCAATGGTGGCGAGCTCGAACACACATTAGGAGTTGGGAGATAGATCCATCCATGGCGGCCGGCTTGAGCACATGTGGGGATTTGGGATGTCAATCCATCCATGGTGGGCTCCAGCATGGGTCGAGGCGGAAGCAACCGTCCTCAACGCGTCGAGGGCACAAGGTGGAAGCTGCCAAGACACCAGATCGTACGCCCGTTGCCTTGTCTCATTAGCGATTGCTTTGCCCCATTCTGTTTCTTGGATGTCCTCGTGACATGCATCCCAACAGATGTTTCCAATTCGGAAGTACTCCCAAACATGAATATTGTATTTGAAATGAGCTAGAAACAAGTTATAATCCTACGAGAATGTGTATTTTAATCCACTTCTAGGAATCAAATTCATTTCTTTGGAGCCAAACGGGGTGTACAAGATTTTAATTCCAATTGCTACCAAAAGAAGCACAGGCAAATCGCATGCCAGGGGGGATTTCCTTTCTCCGTCCGCTCGTGGGGATAGGTGACAGTCAATCAGGCAGGAAGGCAGTTACCCGAATGCGGAAAGGAGGCTGCTTTACAGAAATGGGGGAAGGGGCTCACCCGAGATCGGTGGCGGTGGGGGAAGGCCGGTGCGGGGAGGAGGGTGCTGTCGGGAGGAGCGCCGCGGCGTGTATCGGGTTGGAGGCGCGCGCCCGCGATCCGAGCCACAGCAGGCGGCGGCGAGGGAGGACGCCGGCGAGGGAGGTGGAGGTGTGATTGGTCGGTGGGGAGGGAGACGGACGGAACGGGGCGAAGAATGCGAAGCAGGGTCGGTTGGGTTGAGCCCTTCAAGGACGGTAGAGCCTTCTGAGGAAGAACAGAGAGAGATGTCACGTTGACTCTTCATGTCTCCGTGCATGGCAACAAAACTTGATTTGTAACAAAAGTTTATTTATAAAAAATACTAATTTTATCTGAATAATACTGTTTAATCTGAATGTACAATAGTTAAAACTTAATTTATGATAAAAAATTTATTTGCAAAAAACACTAACAGTAGTAAAGATAGATAATTAAAGAGCAGTAGTAAAGATGAATGATTTTGATAAAATATGAAAAAAAATCTTACTTCGTATAGTAGAGATTTTATATAGTAGAGATTTGGAGGCAGCGAAGCCAATGCAAAATAATTTTCCTCACCAGTCAGTCACCACTTGCTATGCTGCTCTTGTTGATTCACCACTAGTAAATATTAGTACCAGTAAATTGAGAACATCGGATTTAATTCCATGCGAACCGCGAAGCTATTCGAATGGAATTTGTATTTTCTTTTTGTGTTTACAGTTTCGCTTAATTGTGTCGCCTAATCATGGATTGCGTTTGATTACTCGTTCGATTACTATACATGTCTTCTTTTTTTTAAAAAAAAAATCATGCATGTACAAATTTCTTGTACGAAATGTCTAAGAGACGGATTTATTAATTGGTTGATACACCGTGTGTTGCTGCGGACATGTCTATAAGTAGCTTTTGAGAAAGGTGTACAGTATTAAAAAAAAGAAAAAAAAAAGGTGAATCGAAGTAAATGATTGCTAATACATATATGTTTCGCTCAATTATGTCATGTAATCATGGATTGCGTTCAATTATTATATATACCTTCGAAGAAATATCATGCATAAGCATATTTCTTGTACGAAATGTCTAAAAAAAGCAATGGATTTGCTGGTTGATACCTTGTGTGCTGCTGCGGGACATTTTCATGCCCATAACTAGCTTTTGAGAAAGCTGTACAGTATTAAAAAGAACATGAAAAAAGGTGAATCGAATCAAACGACCGCTGATACAGATATTGTAAATGTTGAACATACATATTTTTGTCCAGACTTAAAAAAAAAAGCATTAACACACGTACCCTCAATTCAAACCTGTCAAAACTGAAAACATAAACAACCATACTATACTGTGCATTTAACTGGACTAAGTTTGAATGATAAAAAGATGTCCAATGTATATGTTGACGAATATTAATGTATTGTCCGTACTAATAGCTAGCCCATGAAGCATATTATTTTTTTTCCATTCAGTTATCCACATGGTAACATCTGACATGATGAAATAATAGTAATTTCACGGTAGCTTGGACTTGGAGAACGAAACAATAAATTCAGGAGATATATACGATGATACACAAAAGAACAGTTCAACAATCTAACTCACCCATGAAATATAAATCACATCTTGTGATGGTCTCAAGGGTTTAGATGGAGTCAACAATGGCTTCATGGTAGTCATTTAGAGCATGTGATTCTACAAACACAGATGAAATTCCAATGTAAAAGATGGCATTTGGATACATTAGAAACTTGATAGATAGGATTATCGTATCATTATGAAATAGATGGTGTAGCCGTGTGGGTACTATCTATTGGTAGCAATTTAAACATAGCATGATAAAAAAGGACCATCCATAATGCTTAGTCACGTGATTTGCGGATAATAGAGCCTCATAATTACTTGATTATGCATAATCTTTTAAGACTAATAAGTCCTGAAATTAATGACTGAAAAAAAAATTCCAAGTGTGAAGAACACGGATTTTATTTCTGAACATTTTCTAAATTTTTGTATACTATTTAAGATAAGGATGATAAGATGAATTGCA
This sequence comes from Guadua angustifolia, assembly GCA_036346375.1. Classification (NCBI taxonomy): domain Eukaryota; kingdom Viridiplantae; phylum Streptophyta; class Magnoliopsida; order Poales; family Poaceae; genus Guadua; species Guadua angustifolia. The sequence goes on from CM070502.1 coordinate 23,008,750, forward strand.
ATACGATATGGCAAAGTTGAGAGAGAGATGTGAAAATTCTTATGGAAATGCAGCATTGTCAATGCTTGACATGTATAGGTAATGGAGAAGTATCGTATTCACTTTCGTATGTTATACGTTAGGCAGAAACAAAACTTAGTACTTATATTGCAAGAAGTAGCATTCCTTTGTTCCAAAAGTTTCTTAATTGGTAGATGTGCTCTGCTCTCTGCCGAAAACAAATACATGCCATCGGTTAAAGTCTCATTTGAATCCAAAATTTTTGAAGGAAGAAATGTTCAATGTGAAACTTGAACATGGAAGAAGCTCGCCTGATATAAGGAATGAATAGGAAAATAAACATATAATCCAACTATTATTTTCAGTTGCAACTATACTTGAACACTTATGACATGTATAATGTAAGCTGAAACCATAAGACGTGCAAAGATCTACCGTGGTAGGTAAGAAAAAGGCCGCAAGATAGCAAGTTACTACACATAACTCCTTTCCTAAAAGCTAAAGAATGGGCGGCCTGAGGAGCATTTGAGCCGAGCCGTCGGCTCGGTTCAAAATTTTTTTTTCGTGTTTTGGTTCTTTTATAAATTACGGATAGGTTCTTCGCGATTTTTTGTGAGAGGAAGATATTTTCCTCGAAAATCGCGTTTGGGTCCCTCGTACGCCGTTTTATGGAAAGAACCTCTCGTTAAATTCAAATCGTGAACAAGCCCTTTTCTAATTTTTAAGGATAGCGGACAGGTCCAAAAACGTAACAAACAGATCCTTACTCCTTACGTCTAGGTCCTTTCTCCGTTTTCCCAGGAAAAAAATGTTTTCGTCGCCAAAAATATTTATGCAGCTCTATCTCTAGACTTTTTTCCAACCTCGATTTCCCATCTCGATCTCTGATATTTTTTAAAGCATGTATTATTACTCCGCGAACGCGTCGATTTCTGATATTTTTTAAAACATGTATTATTACTCTGTGAACGCGTAGAGTGTTAAGCTCGACAAAAGAAGGTTGTCATCTCTAATAATTTTTCACCCTTTTCCCTCTAGACTTTTTTTCCACCACGGTTTTCTAGCTCGGTCTCCAATATTTTCCAAATAATTCGTCGAAAGATATATTTCTACAGCTCTATCTCTCGACTTTTTTCCCTATTTCGCTCATTATTTTGACGATTTAAAAAATAAAACGCCGCCGAAAAAAATCCCTACGAAAAAACGACACGCGCGGCGTGTTACGCCGCGAGTCTCTAATATTTTCTAAAACATGCCCTTTCTTCGTTTTCCCAGGAAAAAAAAGTTTTCATCGCCAGAAATATTTGTGCAGCTCTATCTCTAGACTTTTTCCCCAGCTCGATTTCCCATCTCGATCTCTGATATTTTTTAAAACATGTATTATTACTCCGCGAACGAGTCGATCTCTGCTATTTTTTAAAACATGTATTATTACTCTGCGAACGCGTAGAGTGTTAAGCTCGATAAAAGAAGGTTGTCATCTCTAATAATTTTACACCCTTTTCCCTCTAGACTTTTTCCCCGTCGCGGTTTTCCAGCTCAGTCTCCAATATTTTCCAAATAATTCGTCGAAAGAGATATTTCTACAACTCTATCTCTCTATTTTTTCCCCATTTCGACGATTTAAAAAATAAAACGCCGCCGAGAAAAAAATAGATTTTTTCTACGAAAAAACGACACGCGCGGCGTGTTACGCCGCGAGTCTTTAATATTTTTAAACACGTAGAGTGTTAAACTCGACAAAAAGAAGGTTGACATCTCTAATAATTTTTCACCCTTTTCCCTCTAGACCTTTTCCCCGCCGTGGTTTTCCAGCTCGGTCTCCAATATTTTCCAAATAATTCGTTGAAAGAGATATTTCTACAACTCTATCTCTCTATTTTCCCCCGTTTCACTTATTATTTCGACGATTTAAAAAATTAAACGCCGCCGAAAAAATATTTTTTCTTCGAAAAAACGACACGCGCGACGTGTTACGTCACGGAAAATTTCCTAGTAGCACTAAAAAATTACCGAAAAGGCGAAAAGACATATTAGGTTCATGCCATTGATCTTTCCATAAGGTTGCAGCCATTGCCACACCACATACATCTCAACCATCCGCAGATCAGAGGTGCAATGCTGCATCACGAGTTCATGGCTGCTAAAAATGTGCTAGTGAGGAGATAGCTAATGACCCCACTTCCTTCTACTGCACTATGACATGAGCGCATGTTTTTTATACCAAAACTACTGAATCAAGACAAACACAAAGCTGAAAATATTAGGTAAAAATGAATTATTCAGAAAAAAAATACATTTAGCACAGCTCTACGTCAATTGATAGTTTGAGATATGACAAAGGAAAAAAAATGATAACGAATGGCATACCATCCAAAGAAATTTCTGTAGTTTCGCACGGTAATTGCTTCAGAGAACTTGTTCAACACAACAGTACATGGTACTAAGATTAGTGGGGATTTTATGCGATCCTGCAAATAATTTGGAGGAAATGAGTAATCTGGGCCGCCAGAACAGATGAGGGAGGGGGGAGAATCGGATCTGGAGAGGACCCTGATATGGGTTTCACGTAGGGAGCAGACTGGGAAACGGGCGGTGGAGGCGACGGCAGCTTTGTGGGCGCAGGATCGATTTGGATGGCGTGTGCGGACGGAGGTTCATTCGCGATGCGATGGGCACTGAGGTCGCGGTTGGTGCGCACATCCATGGTCATGTCCTCCTCCGAGGTTCGGTCGGTGCGCGCATTGCTGGACGTCGACAGTGGTACGTAGGAGTTCCAAGAGCCCGGGAGGGAGAGAGGTGAAGTGCAAGAGGACAGCTTTGCTCGGATGCCATAGCTTCACTGCTTGTCGGTTACGGCGGGAGTTTTTTTTTTTAAAAAAAAACGTAGTGGCCTAACTAGCCCAATTCCAAAGGCTATTAGACCAATTCTCGAATTTTTATAACTTTTTAATAGAATTTACACTATATTTTTTATCAAGCCTCGAGCTAGGCCTGAGTGGCCTGAGGCCTGGCTCCACCTCTGGTTATGACTTATGAGGAATTAACGGAGAGAGAGGAAGAAAGGGCTGGAGGAGTGGGAAGAGTTCAGCTGCATCATGATGCATCCGATGGACCAAGTCCAAATGATGCGGGGAAAGAATCTGTGGCGTTCGTGCTTGATCCAACATCCAGTTTTTTAGGTGACATGGCCTACTGAGGAGGAAGTTTTAGCGGTTGCCATTTGTATAACTAGTCAATAGTGCGTTGCAACGGGAACACATTTTTAAGCAAAATAACCAAATCATTCCACATGTTTATAGAAATAAATTTGCACTTTTGAGTTGCCATGGAGAGGAAGAAGCGGGGAATGGCACGGCGGGGGAGCGGGCATGGGCGGAAATAGAGAAATACGGTTGGATTATTTTTATTTGCAAGAGGTGGGAAATGCGTCTCGTGGTCTACGGCTTGTTATTATGTTGACACGTTGCTCTTCCCGAGAAGAGGAAACGGAGGGTGAACTACCACGGTCAGCTCGTTTTTATACACGGGATTACTGATTTGTGGTGTGCGCCTCGGCTGGTTGAGCTCAAATTTAGGCATGCAAATCACTTTAGGAAGGAGTACTTGCTAGCTATGCACATGCTTGAGGTGGCAGGCTGGCAGTACAACAACGCAAGAAGCGCGACAACGCCGCTGTTCCGCGGCTGGCATCATGCAGCAAGCAAGCAATGCAGCCCATGGACGAAGTGCACGCAAGGCGACTCACAGTCACGGTCTGCAGAGGCTAAATACATCTGGCATCACCCCCTCATGTTACATGGCATTGACGAGTGATGACAGGAAATGTTGTTTCCATTTCTGACCATTTGACAAAACCAATGGTCATAACTGATCGCCTTGTTTGATTGACCAACTTTTTTTGTCAGAACAAGCTTAGTATATGCGGTCCCAATGTCCTTGCCAATATTGCATCATTCTTTTCAGCTTGTACCTGTCTTCCATTTGGAATTTTGATCTAACTTCAAATCGTGTAAAATTTTGTAGCTTTCTATTTCTTTTTGTGATCTGTTCAAACGCACAAGACCATGTAGGACTTCCAGGTAGGAACTAGCTAGCTTAAGTGCTGAAATTCTATATGTTTTCTTGTGAGGCACCTATTTCCTCAATTGGACCTGAATAACCTCCTTTTCCGGTTACAACATACTAATACTAGAAGAACAGTAGTGGGTTGACCATGAACATTGAAAAATCTGCATTTGAGTTTGGTAAAGAAAATAGGTTGGGCACTTCATTCAAAGTCCTGCAGTAATGAATTAGGGGCATATATCCTCCGATGGAAGGTGAATAATTTTTAGCCATGGATCTTATAAATCGCTGATTGAGAACTATTTGTCGAGCCGGAGTTGCATCTTTTCTGCTTGAGAGAACTGGTCACCGAACTGTCATTTTTGTCCATCCAATGTGTATCATGTAAGCAATATTTTAAACCTTTTTTTTGTTATTACTTTTGACAAGAGCTACAAGCTCAGGTGTTTGGAGATGAGGTAATTATACATCCAAATTTTAGTTTCATTTACCATTTATTGAGACTGCTGCTATCAACGTCTTCTTTTCTATTCATCTAATTTTCCACTTTAATTAGTCATGATGCAGCTGAATCTTAAGAGTTTTAGGGTTCCATAGTTGTTGCCATGGAAAAAAGTGATAATTCACTGCTTGAAACAAGGAAAAAAAAGGTGGTTTGCATACCTTTTTTTTATCTCTTAATGAGTTACTAGGTGTTTCAAGACAGATTTTCGTTTATATTATTCTTTCATATTTATTTTGTCAATGTGGATTTCACATGCGCACAGAAAATTGGTTATTTACCACTTCAAAGAAGTGGCTTCGCAGCTTTACCACTACAAAGAACGGCTTTGCAAAATTGCCACTTACGTCGTATACACGTTGTTTACTCTGCCATTTTCTCCATTTTACTGATTTTTAATCCCTTTTCTCATTTTCAGCCGCCTGAAAGGACTAAAGTGCCCCTCACGTTGATTGCATGGGCCACGGGGGATTGAATCGCGCCTATCCCAGCCGAAACGTCGCGCGCCTATCCCAGCCGAAACGTCGCGCGCTTCGCCTCCAATCCGTCATCGCGCCGCTGGCCGCCGATCGCCGTGGATCAGGACGCGCCGCCAACCGCCGATCGCCGTGTATACGCGCTGCTGTCCGTGGCCTGACCGTCCGCGTTCCTGCGATCGCCCACGCCTGCAGGTTGCCGATCACCAGGGCAACCGTCCGCGTTCCGGTGATCGCCCACACCCGCAGGTTGCTGATCACCAGGGTTCTTATTGACCGAGAAAATGTTATATCTGTGGACCAGTTCCTAGTAAAGCCTGTCCTTAGTTCTGTTATTCCTACTAAACAGTGATGAGCTTTTGCATCATTTAGTACAGTGCACTACAATTAGGCCACCGTACTTGAATAAAATTAGGCTGGAACTGATTTCATGTATTTGTCTATTGATGGATGAAGATGAAAAATCCTTGAGCTGTATTGCAGTAGCAAATTGCCCTGTTAACTCTAATGATTTTGTGCTTCCATACATGAATTAGGTGTGCCTTTTTTATTTGTGTTTATAGTGAATCCAGAAATCACAATTTTATTGTTTCAGTGGTTGGCTCCGACGTCATATAGGTCAGCAGCATGGAATCTCATGATGATACTCCAGAAGTCGATTGGGATAACCTTCAAATTGTAGAGACTCGTGATGCTGAAGGTCAAATTGAACTGATGAGTGAGGATCAGCTATGTGTGATTTTGGGCTTGAGGGATAACGATGGGAGAGGACATGTGGCTAAACCAAATGGTCGTGCAGTGGTTGAGCAAGGAGTTGATGATGAAGGTGTCTCCGTTCCTATTAGTGATGTCATACCAGATGAGATAGTGATTACATATGATAAAGATCACCCAAATATGGATCTTGGCATTATGTACCCATCAATGAATGAATTCCAGTTGGTTGTAAGGCAATTTGCAATCAATGAGGAGTTTGATCTTGGCATAGAGAAGTCGGATAAGAAGAGATTTAGAGGGTTCTACAAGTCTAGTAAAGATAGCCCTTGGAGGATAGTTGCCTCTCTACATGATGATAAGAGTAGTGTAAAGGTGAAATATTTACATAATTTTTAAAAAATCATTTATGTCCATGTCTATGTCATTTTCAAATGTGAAATAATTAATTTCATTTTTAATTCTTTATGTGCAGGTGACAGTTTTAGTTGACCATCATGATTGTATTTCAAGCAGCAAGGTAGCTAGCAAGGCTGTGAGTATCCTTAGGAACTCACCAAAAATGGGCGCAAAAGAATTGCAGACAAAGTTGTAGGATGAACACTCCGTGACAATTTTATATGACACGGTCTGGAGGGGAAGAGAAAGCCCTCGCAGAGGTTTATGGTAAATGGGAAGAAAGTTTTCAGATGTTATATAGATGGAAGGCTGAGGTGCTAAAGAGGTCACCTGGAAGTGTTGTGGAGATTGATGTGCTGAAAATTGATGGTAATGTGTACTTTCATCGGTTTTTCTGTGCACTTAAAACTAGTACATATTCACTTATTCGACAGAATATGAAAACAAAGAGAAGAAAATATATGACAATATATCTAATGAAAACCCCTCTTACCGTAAAAACTCCATGAAACCTACATGTACAAGTTTTGAAAAAATCTCAAAAAATTACCATACATAGAGGAGATGATCTTCTACAATCCTGCAAAGTTTGAAGTCCAAACTCATTCGCATTTGAAAGATATGAAAAAGGCAAATTTAGCCTAAATAGTGAATAGGTAAAGTGGTACAAACCTGTGTAGGGTAAAATCATGAATTCATACCTGTCTCTTGGATTAGTGACTATGGAAGCTAGTCTATCTTATATACGAGTATTAGTAGTCTTTCTTTTGAAATTAAAACTTGCTAAGTTTTCAATTTAATAAAACCTATTTTCAGAAAAAGGGAATTGAGAATGAGGAACTGATGTTCCGGTAAAAGCAGAGTTATTTTCTTATTAATTGCATATTACTACTAATGCTTGCTAAGTACATATGTACTCATTTTTTTCTGTTTCTCTCTTTGCTTAGAACCTAACATCAGTGACGCATGGGGTGAGGATATTCCAGAAGGAGAGGGTTATGTAGTTGAAGACTTCGCAGACGATTGGGTTGAGTAGTAGATCATACTCTGGCTAGTAGTGTTCTAATGGGTATTGTAGCTGCCTTTACACTTTGTTTAATTAAGTTTATACAGTATTGTAATACTATTTCAGACTCAATGTAAAGTTATGCACTTAGCCCTACGTGGCAATAGAACGCAATATATTTCTATTTCAGTCTCTAATTATTGCTTTTGTTGTAGCATTTTGAACACGGTGTATTAATTGATAAAACATCGGGTGCGCTCGATGTTTTGATTGGTTTGTATGCTGAGATCAGTATAATTATAAAGTTCTGGCGGTAGTTACTGTCGTTACTCTGAGCTAATTATATGGATCACCACATGGAGTATAAACAGACATAAACACCAAGCAAATTCAGCAGACGAGAACAATGGAAAAGAACCTTATTGCCATGACTAAAGAGGTTGGCAAGTTACTCGCTGAGGTGCAAAATGCTAAAATGAGAGCACAAGGTAATTCTTCCTGGTCCCCCTTTTTATGGTTTGGATATGTGCTGCAGTGAAGCATGGCCGGGAACAGGAAATAATTGCATCATTTCCTTATTCTCTCCCAGTAAAATATGGGCAATTTCGTTCCAGCTCCAATTTCCATTTCCTTATCCATGTTTGTACATCTAAACACCTTTATAATTCACCAGTTAAAACTTTTTTACAGCCACACAATCATCTACACAGTTTTTGCTTCCACAGAGAGTACTTTTCCTGTATCTACCCTATTATGTGCACCCAAAAAAACCCCTTCCTCAAAATCAAGCGCTAAGATGTTTTTTCAGACCACTTCATCAAATCTGATGGCCCAAAACATTTGGTTCATCCATCCATCTTATCTAATCGCGCACAAATCGCTTCCCCTCCCCGCCCCGCACAATCTAATCTAATCGCGCCCTCCCCGCCCGCACAAATCGCTTCCCTCCCTAATTTGTTCTCCCCGCCAAGACAAATCGCGCCAAGACACCCCGCCCTATTCCAAAACCGCAAACCCTTTCCGGTTGGCGGCAATGGCGGCGCCGTCGACCGACGACACCCAGCCTCCCGCCTACGCCTCCGGCGACGCTCACCGGTCACCGCCTTGCCGTCTCCGCCGTCAAGTTCTCCCCGATGGCCGCCTCCTCGCCTCGCCTCGCCTCGCCGACAAGCTCCTCCGCGTCTGGTCCTCCGACGACCTCTCCCGTCGGCCGAGCTCGCGGGACACAGCCGAGGGCGTCTCCGATCTCCTTCTCCCGGACGGCCACCTCCTCTAATCTAATCGCTGCACCCCGCCTCCTCAACTCGTTCACTCGCTTGTATCTCCGATTCCAATCCTTAACGCGGCTCAGCCGAACGGCCCAAGCCCCAAGGAAACCACGACCGAGCCATCCACCAGCTAATCCAGACCTCCGCGCCGACTGCGACGACCATGGCGACCAAGGCCTCCGCGGCCTCCATCGGCGAGCCAGCGCTGGGCATCCCGTATCACCCGGCGGAGGTCCAGGGCCACTACTACTACGTGCCGGATTCTTACGCGGCGGGGATGCCTCCGCCGAACTCCATCTACTTCGGCGCGCCCAAGGGGCTGCCTTTGCAGCAGGCCATGTTCCGCGACACGCCTGCGCCGTTCCGCTACCAATCCTGCGGCGCCGCAGCCGTCTCCTCCGTTCGGTGAGACCATATTCGTCTCAGTTGCCGCCCCCTCATTTACTCGCGTGTTATTGTGTCGTTTTGGTGGCGAATGATTCGATCTTTGCAGCTTTTAGGCTCGATTTGAGTTGATAGCGGCAGAACTTAGGATTTATATAGGTTAATGGAGCGAAAGATTTCTAGCATTGGTGTTACTTTGAGAATATCTGTACTAACTTCATCTCGTTGGTTCTCTTAATGTTGTCGCAACCAGGCGGTCTCAACCGCCATGCCACCTCTCGGTGTTTTTGGAAGTGACAGATCCCCAAATACAACGAGTGAATGGAGTTGCTTTGTGAGCCATCGATTATCTGTCATCAATGAGAAAGTGGAGGAGAAGTCAATCATGAAAGAGTCTCAAAATCGTTACTCTAAGTCAGCTAAGGATTGGGGTTGGCGTGAATTTGTGATATTAACTAGCCTCTTCGATCAGATCTTTGGTTTTCTTATACAGACATCTTGTTGTGCTCTCGCAGAGGTTCTCATTCTCAAGGAAGCGCAACCATGCAAGGGCTTAGTGACGAAGATTCAAATATGCGTTCAAGTTCGGGCTTTCGATGGGATTGGATTTGATCGATTAGCCTCTTCTTCTTGCAGATAATTACGGTACATCAGCTCACTCAGATTTTGGAATGATGATCCTGCTTGCAGCAGATGGTATCCCTAGCCTGCAGGTATGCCATTTCTTTCACAACTTTTAATTCATCAGCTCTAGATCTGTTCTCTGTTAGCCAATTGGTTTTTACTCATGCAGATAATATATATTCGCTTTCAACAATGAAACAGTTCTCTTGTTTTAGAAAAGTAGAGTAGTAACCTCATTGTGTTTGCATGTATTTTTAACTTTGTTGCATTCGCATGTATTCTAGGTTCTTACACTGTTTTGAGTGTGCAGATATGTATGGAGAAAGATAGGCATCGACAGTTTTCGGAAGATGTTCATCACATTGATAGATAAGTATTTCTTTCATAGTTTTCAAAAATAAATGATTAAAATGTATTAACCTGGTGTCATGGCGAGTGTACTTTAAAGACGTTAAATGCTTTTCTTCTATTTATCTTTGCGTGCACCTTTTGTTCTGTTAACTTATTATATCCCTGTTTTCCATACTCATTAGATAATTTTGTCAAAGATTTCAATATATTCCATTTCGCTGAGAGGATGTATTAACATGCCCAATTGTTGGATATTCATCTCATCTCACATTATCGTATTCTCCCTTTTGATCGTTATCAGAAAACTCTGCTGTTCAAGCTATATCTCTGCTCCTGAAGAAGGGTGTACGGGAAGCAAATATTATATTCCTCAATCTTATATTAGTAAGTCTTTTGAAGTGCTGGGTATTTTCTTTTTATTTATTTTTGGTATTTTCTTTTTATTTATTTGTCTATATTGGTCATTTCATAGTTTTCATGTACATAGTCTACAAGCTTTGTTCAATAAAATGCTCTTGTGTTATTTTTTAACTTTTTTTCCCTTAAAATAGATACATCTTGGAATGTGTATATATGTTAATAGCCCACTCTTAATTTTCCGCCATTACATTGTGCAATAGCTATAACAATAATTACCTCCTATCCTGACCATTTAGTTATGCAGAGACTTGGTTAGTATAATGAAGTTAGAATTTGGATATATGTTAATAACACTATTGCTTTTACGTTTGATTACTTTTTATTTTGTGCCATGAGAGCTCCACTGCATATTTAAATCGTTCTTGCAGCCTCTTCACGTGCTCGAAGCAAATAAAAGATGTTGCTTGAAGCACTACCACATTTTCCAATTGGTTGCTAGTGATTACATTTGCGATTATAATTTTAGGGACAAGTCATGATTTCATGACTAAGCAATCTTGGTTAGGGACAATTCTAACAAATTTCACATATGGACTTCCTTGAATACAATATTAGCATGGAGTAACAAATAAAGCTTGACCTTGGTTAGAAAAAGTGTGTGGGCGGTATCCTATTTTCATTTGATATTTACAAGCGCAAAATATTGGTATGTAGTATGGGAAGTATGCTCGCCATTAATGTTGGGTGATCGACAACCAAATTGATGTCCAAACTTTCTTTCTCGAGATCTGTAACTTATATTCAAACATACTTGTGTTGGGTACATCGGTGTCATTTTAAACGAATATAGCTCATCTTTGCATTTTTTCTTGAGTATCGATGGAAATTAAATGTGTTCTTCCTCGGTGAAATTGGAAGAGGATCATGGGACTCTTGGTTAATGCCACTTCAAGAGCAGGTTGGTTTCCTACCCTTATATTTTATTTTTTCATTGAACATATTGTTACTTGTAGAAGTTTTTGAGATTATGCATTCATCTCTGAGCAAATACGGTTTGCAAGAAGGTGATGCGTAATCTTGATGATCGTTCTTTCAGATTGTATCTGAAATTTGTCAAAATCTTGTACCATTTCTGGAATTGGTTTTCGGGTAATGAAAATGAAAGAACTCTGCGAAGGTTACAACATAATCGGCCTTTCTCGTGCATTTATGTCATTGTGCTATTTTTAGTTCATGCCAAGAACTTTAATTATAATGTGCATCTTTGTTCTTATTATACTTCTACACATTGATGTGTTCTTATTTTATTTCTACCTTTTATAATCCAAACCTATTCACCGTCATCAATCCAAAGCTAAGAAATTCGATGATTTCGTGAACTCCGATAAGTACTTAATGTGGACATGTATTATCGATGTTATGCGGACCCTTGAGCACATAAAATATCGCCGTATGCGTTAGCACGGGCATTATCTTAATCTTATCGAGCTATGCCAAAAGGGCCGATGGTGTTCTATTTATTTGCATAGGCAAGCATTTAATTACGGATGGGGACTTTCGGGTTTCAAGACTCACTTTTCTAATCTTACACTCTCTTTTTATCGATATTCGATTATAGTGTTGACATTCTTGAAAGTATTGTTCAGTTTCTAAAAGGAAATGCCCTTTGTTTGCTTCAGAATATGTTTTATATACTTCACAAATATCCTATGATAATTTGCTACAACCTGTGTCAACTGTTAGTGTACAAATATTTACCACAAAACCTAATAGTTTATTTATCTTGAATCTTCAATTTCCATACCCATAACTGTATTTGTCATATCTAAACAGTGGTGTCTACTCACAACAAAGATACTCATAGTTGTGTTTGCCTTGTTATTTTAGATTATTCCGAAATTTGTCTTTGGGGAAGCAGATGAAATTGAATTGAAATTTGTGAATACGTAAGTAAACCGAACAAACATGTCTCAACCGCTGAACATTTTATTTGAACTGATATGTCAATGCCCTAAAATGGGATGATTTCATAATATTTTAAATTTGCAGCTCTCTATTAATCATATATTCAAAATATTCAATTCACGGAGAAATCGTGACGATCGACGAAAGGTTTCATTGTTCGACATTCTTTGTCGATTGTACTTCATAAGAGGATTTCTTTTCAAATGCGCTTTGGTAAAACGGACAGCTTAGGTATTCTTCTTAGAAAGCAATATCTTGTACGCTTCTTAAGTAATATTGCATTTAATCGTTTTGTTGGTGCCTTCTTTGTTACCTTAATTGGCACTTACATTCTGGGAAGATTAATTGGGAAGACCACATATCAAAGAATTCAGCAGGTGGGATTGGCAGATGGCTGTGTGCAAATTGTTTGATGAGCGTCTGTGTGGCCAAGGCGGTCACTTTATGAACGTTTGCTTGATGATGGTGCACACGTGTCACAAAGCCAGTTCAAAAGGTTGTATTATTCCTCACTCTTGTAGACTTGCCTCATCATGTATGTTTTTGGCATGTCTTTCAAGTTTGAAGTTTAAATTACTATGTTATTTATTCATTACGTATTTTTGTATGCTTTGTTGATTAGCTCGGGCTTCATTTAGAGCTGGATACTACTTCTCTACAGGACCCTTTGGTAAATTCTGGATCAGAAGAGGATATGATCCTCGTAAAGATCTTTGAGTCACGAATGTAAGCACACACTGTTTTGTTAATGTATTTGCTTTGTTGCTTATTTGATGTCCATTATTTGTTTGTGCTTTTCATTCCATTGCATTATTGTAGACTGGAGTGCCTATTGCTTGTATTGTAGGTTTGTAGGAACACTCTTATGTGCTCTTATAATTAGTGTATGAGTGCATCCAAAATGATAAAAGATTATTTCAAATTCGTTTAGGTGGTATTTCAGAGGTAGGAATAACCACTCTTAGTAGTAGAATGTGTGTGTATACATACTGAGATAACTGGTGCATTAGTGTGGATTTCGTATAAAAGCGTTTTCACATTTGTTCCTTAGTGCGATATGGATGAATTAGCTATGTGGAACAACTATTGGAGTATATTCAATTTTTCTTTTTATCCAAATTCAAGTCTCCACGGTATGACTTACCATGCTGATTTTAAATGCAGGCTGAATTGGGTCGTCATATGAAGCAACATCATACTTAACAATGACTTATTAATAGGAATGGACAACTCCTTGTACTGAAAAAACGCATCACGAAAAAGCGTTTGCGAGCTGCCTACAAGGCTACAATGATGTGAAGTAATTAGGAATTGATCTGATGCGATCTAATTATGACTCGCTAATGTTCGGTTTATGCAGTGTTTACGATTGTTGTACCTCGACTCTGTAAATTATTTGTTATTTGTTATTATTTTTAATGATAAACAATTGCGATGTTACTTTATGCACTTGTTTATGTAATCAACGATATAATAACTCTCTGTATCTTTCTTGTGCTTCTATCATAATCACATCTTACTACACTTGATTACCAAAACATATAACATCTTTTGCTTATTTGAATTGTATTACTAAATATATTGCCGTAGCGTTAGCACGGGCATTATACTAGTGATCTGATAGGCCTTTACTTTCTGAACCGGCCCCTAACGTTCGAGAAGTAGGTTTCGTCAAGTGCACCATGTCAATCTTTTCCTTTTTTTTGGGGTCAAGTTTGACACATACCGTGCTGTGCTGTTTTAATGTGCCATAATGTGATGTTGAGTATTAATGCTCACCCAATCGTGGGCATTATTAAGAGTTCCACAGACAGGTCCTAACTCAAAATTTTCCAACTTTGAGTTAGATTAGCAATTCCTGTGGGAAAGATGTGACCAGATACTTATTTATCTTTTTTGTTAAAATGGGATATGCTTTGTTAAGCTTCTGTGATAAATTCAATGAGTACCACTTGTGAAAAGTTCCCCTTTTCATATCTATTATTCTTAGCAGAATGATTTTAATTATGTAAGTGTACCTGAATATTGACAGTTGGAACAAACTGCAGCATATCATTCTGGGATGGCACAAGCTCAAGCTGCATCAGCAGGTACGGTCCCTTATGGAAGTGCATATAACAATCTCCCTGCTGCATATCAGCAAGCAACTCAAGCAGGTCATTCTGGGATGACACGATGTCTGGCTGCATCTGCAGACATATACCCTTATGCAAGTGTATATGCTTATTTCTCGTCAGCAAGCAACTCATGATGGGCCGTCGTACCCTGTGCCTTATGAAGAAGCTAATCCCATGGCGTACCATCAGGCTGTGCAAGCTAGTTGATATACTGGATATGCTGGCTACCCAGTTGCAGGTTATGATCAGTATGCCCTCTCCTACTATCCTGGCCACCCTGCACCTGCAGGTTAATTATGAATCTTATCATCAGAATGCCCTCTCCTACTATCCTGTCTTCTATGCTGTACCTCATCACACAGTGGCAGTGAACGGTGGCCAAGCAGTTGATACCGCTAGCATGTACAATGGTGCTGGATGGGAGGTTCAGACAAACGGTGGAGCTGCTAGTCGCCGAACAAGCGGCGGATCCTCCTTCAGATGGCGCAAGCCCGGATCCTCCTTCACATGGTGCAAGCAATCACCCCACCCCCACTGGAGGTTCTCAGGTGTGATGTGAACTTGGGGTTTGCAGCACAAATGAAGTGTTGAGCAAGCAGCACCTAGTGCCTATTTCCTTTACCGGCAAAACTCTTATGCCATTCGTGTGTTGATGTTAGGATGTTGGATGTCATCACAAATTATCAGGATTCTTGTATGTCACCTGTTATGGATTCCATTGTTCTTGTCATCATTGCTGACTGAATGGATAGATTGGAGATTCTTCGTACTATCGTAGTTAAAATCTGATTAGCAATGTGATCCAGGATTATGCTGGAGCTAGCTCTGTTTGCTCAATATTTCCATCCTAAAGATGTTTGCTTTATCTGAATGCTTTGAAATAAATGTGTCTGAGAAAACTTCCAACGCTTGCAGTATATAGCTGTCTGTACTTGCAAGGACACAGACAGTGGTATGGACTAATGAGAGAGCACTAACTGCTTGATTCCTCGAAACAGGTGGACGAGGACAGGAGGAACAGGCTCCTCAGGCTGCGGCTGCTCTCCCTCGGCCGGTTCCCTCCCCCTCCCCGTGCGGTGCCGCCCTTCTCGGCGCCGGACGCGGCTGTGTCGGCAATGACGAGGCTAGACTCGAGCTACTGCACGACGGCGACATGCTCGTACGTGTCCCACAGTGACTGCGCGAAGTCCCACTACATCCTTGTTGTAACTCAGAATACAAACACATACGAGACGGGATATTTGCGCTGCGCTAAATTACACATAGCTTTTCTGGTTTTCTTATTTATACTAAGTTATATGCAGTAACCGAAACAATTAACTTGCCATCCTAATGACTCATGTAGTAAAAAAAACATGCAGTAACTCCAAGACATGCAGTAAAAAAACATAACTCATACAATAATGTGTCATCCTAATGACTCCAAGACAGTAAGTGAAATATACAGCAACACATGCGGTAACTGAAAAGAAAAAGTAACGGCAACAAGTTTTAATTCTAACAAATTACCCCCTAAACATGTTGCATGGATCTTACTTCAATGACTCCAAGATTCTGACGCATTTCAATGAACTTGATTTTTCCCAAAACCTTCATCAGAATATCGGCTAATTGTGTGTCAGTTCCGGTATGCTCAATTTCCACTTTGCCGTCATTGACACACTCCTGAATGTATTGAAAACGAGTGTCAATGTGTTTGCTACGGTCGTGATGCATAGAATTCTTGCACAACTCGATCGCAGACTTATTGTCAATATGTAGCTTCACCTTTATCGGCGCTGCTCTCGTCAGATCTCCAATTAGACTGTTGAGCCACACACCCTGACACGCTGCCGTAGCCATCGCGATGTACTCAGCTTCACAAGACGAGAGCGCAATGATCTTTTGTTTCTGTGATGTCCATGTCACCAGGCTATCTCCAAGAAAAAAGGCACCCCAGATGTGCTCTTTCGATCATCAACATCATTGGCAAGATCACTATCACAATATCCCAGTAGCTTGGACTTGGGCACACCAAACTTGTCATAGTACACCCAAATGAGGTTGTTCCACTCACATACCTTAAAATATGCTTCATAGCTATCATGTGCTGCTTGTAGGGGTGAAAACGGTCGGAAAACACTAAAACCATTTTTGTTTTCATATTTTTTCTCGGAAATGATATCGGAATTGATAACTACGGAAACGAAAACGGCATCGGTAATTCGAAAATATCGAAAACGAAAATTCGATACAAAATATATATCGGTAACGATCGGAATCCGAAAAAGAGACCGGTAACGTCGTAAGGACATGTACCACCAATTGACTTCAAAAAATTCACACAAATAGTACATCCACATAGAAATTAGTAATTAATAAATATTCACAAATTTATGATGAACACATATCAAATTTTAGACTTGAATGACTACATTAGAGTTTTGTTTTTATGATATTTAAAAATATCTATGATTGGTTAAATCATGAAAATAGGTGGAGATTGTAGCTCTCGTGATAAGCTTCGCATAGAGTCCAAAATCACCTAAATCGGAGTTCGAGTAAAAAGTTATGGGCGTTTAGTGACCGAAGGAGTGTGATTTGTGGGCTGGAATAATTCCGGTAATTACCGACGGAATTTACCGATTTTTCCGGATATGAAGAAGCGGTCGAACCGATCAAAACCGTTACGTTATCGCTTCCGACAAAAATTACCGATTCGATTCGATTCGAAAATTACCGATCCGACACGTCCGGTTGAAAAATTTCGAAAACGGTTTTCGGAATTTCGGGAATTACCGATACCGTTTTCACCCCTAGCTGCTTGGTAGGGGCTTCCATGTATCGACTGACGATCCCCACGGCGTATGCAATGTCTGGTCGAGTATTCACAAGATAACGTAGACTCCCAACTATACTGCGATACTCCATGGGATCAACAGCTTCACTTTCATCCTTCTTGGTCAATTTCAACCGATTCTCCATCGGTGTTGCACATGGGTTGCAGCCTGCCAACCCTACGAATTCAACAATCTTCAATGCATACTTGGTCTGGCACAAAGTGATCGCCTCGAGCCCTTGGTGCACCTTGATGCCAAGATAGTAAGTTAGGAGCCCGATGTCACTCATACTAAACATGATCTTCATCTGCTCCTTGAACTCAGTTATGGCATCGACGGTGGAGCTAGTGATGATCAGATCATCAACGTACACCCCCATGAGAAGGAAGGCATCGTTCTTCCTTCTTCGGTACACATCATGCTCCAGTGGGCTGCGCTTGAAGCCAAGCTACTGCAGTGTATCATCGAGCTTAGCATACTAGGTGCGCGGTGCTTGGCAAAGACCTACAACGCCTTGTGCAGATGCAGCACCATATGCTGACGATCACTGTCGATGAAACTCGGTGGCTGCTGCACATAGACCTCCTTGGCTAGCTCCCCATTGAGGAAGGCCGACTTGACATCCATATAATGAACCTCCCAGCCACCATGCGCTGCTAGAGCCAACAGTATATGCACTATATCCATGCGTGCCACTGGCATTAAAACTTCATCAAAATCGACACCAGGCTGCTACGCGTATTCTTTTGCCACTAGACGTGCTTTATGCTTCACGATGTTGCTGAGAGGATCTCTCTTCACCTTAAACACCCACTTCAACCCGATGGCACGATGCCCATTGAGGAGCTCGACGTGTTCCCAGGTGTGGTTCCCGGCAATGGAGCGCATTTCATCCTCTATGGCATTCCTCCAACACGACTCCTTGAGTGCTTGATTGACGCTCACCGGCTCATCTGCAGCTAGCATGCACAAGCTACTCAACTCAAGCTCGCACGGCTGTGTCGTATCGTAGATGTTGTTGATGTCACTGTAGCAGAGTGGCACGCCCTCCGAGTCATGCGACCCACCAGTCGGTGATGTGACCCACCCTGCACCCGGCACATCGGTTGTGCCTAGCCTGCGTGGAGTCACATCCTGTGGCAAGCCACCAATAGTTTTCGCGCCGCTATTCTCCACAGCAGGGCCTGCTTGGTTCACTAGATCTCCATCGGCTTCTGATGTTGGGTCCCGACGTAGTTCGGTGAAGTACTCAACGGTGAAAGTGCTTGGCAAGGGATCGGTACCGTGTGTGTCGCTACCTGCATGCCAATCCCAGGCCTTCTCCTCTTGGAACACCACATTCCGAGTGATGTGTAGCTTGCATGCACGTGGATCGTAGACACAGTACGCCTTTGACCCATCCTCATAGCCAATGAAGACCATCGGGGTCGAGCGATCCACGAGCTTGTTGATGCCGGGTCGACGTTCTTCATGTGTGCGACGCACCCGAAGGTCCGAAAGTATGACACGTTTGGGCGCCGCTTGTGCCAAACTTCATATGGAGTGCAGCCTTTGAGGCTTCTTGTCGAGGAGCGGTTCAGGATGTGCACCGCGGTCTTCACCGCCTTAGCCCAAAACATCACCAGAACGCGCATGCTCTTGAGTAGGCTCCTCGCCATCTTTACAACCGTCCGGTTCCGGCACTCGACAACGCCATTCTGCTGCGATGAGTAGGGTACAGTGGTATACCGCTTGATGCCCTACTCATCACACCAGTCGTCGAACGCCATAGAGTTGAATTCCCCACCGCGATCTGAACAAAATGCCTTCAGCCAGACGTCGCATTCGTTCTCTGCGAGAGCCTTGATCTTGCAGAAGTACTTGAATGCCTCATCCTTGGATAGTAGCATTTCAACTCACATGAATCTGCTATAATCATCGACAATTAACAGGAAATATTTAGCCTTGCCTGGGGATGTCGGGTTGATCGAACCGCAGAGATCGTCGTGCATGAGCTCCAGTTTGTGCTCAGCCCAGTATGTCGAGGCCTGAGGGAACGGAGTTCATTGCTACTTAGGGAGTGCACAACAGTCGTAGAACTGGTCCACCCAGTCGATGCTTGGTACGCTATCCACCATGTGTTTGGTTGCCAGATCGTGCAGCGCGCGAAAGTGCAGATGCTCATAGCGTGCATGCCAGCGCCACGCCAGGTAGTTACACGCCGCCGAGAGGCACACGGGCTCAGTAATGTTCAGCCCCATCGTGTACATGCGGTTTCGCGAGCGCGTCACCTTCGCTAGTAGTAGCACACGCAGTCAAAGATGCACAATTCGCCCTCCTCGATGATGATCTTGCACCCATTCTTGTCGAGCTGGCCAAGATTGACAATGTTACTGTGAAGACGAGAATATAATATACCTCCATGAGCACATGATGCTCCGAGTTCTTGCACTGCAATAGCATGGAGCCTTTGCCACAGATCTCCATGTGAGATCCATCCCTGAACTTCATAATGCCCGGCATTGTCTCATCGAGCGACGCTAGCATGGAGCAATTCCCGGTCATATGGTGCTAGCCCCGTGTCAAGATACCACAAGTCAAGGCCAACATCCACCGGAATCACCCTTTCTTCATTGAGGAAGACCTGTTGCGGCTACTCGTCCGCAACCTGCGCAAACTCGCAGTGCTTGGCTAAGAGAGGAGTGCTGGTTGCTCCTCTGTGCCTCAACATAATAAGCCTCCTCCTTCTGCTCGCGACGCGGCTGGCGGCAGTCACACACCCAGTGCCCGTACTTGTCGCAGTTACGACATTTGTCACGCGACAAGTCGCGTGCGCCTCCCCTCCCAACATGGCCACTATCATCATTCTTCCAGGGTGGTCGTGGCCTCCCACGTCGCTGCACGTTTTGGCCTGACCTTGCACCCCCAGATGACTGCTCACCCACCTGGCGCTGCTTGCACCGCGCCTCCCACTCCTCCTCGATGAGTAACAACTTCTCATTCGTTCTCACCAAGGTGGGCAATGATGCGATCTTTAGCAGCTTTGAGCCGCCCTGTTACTTCCTCGATGGACAGCATCAACAAATCAAGAAGAATTTCAATGGACAAAGCTATTTGCGAGAACCTCTGGGGTATGACACACAGATACTTTTTCACCACCTTCTCTTCGTCGATGACATCACCAAGAATTGCGAACTGGCTCACCAGGCCACTTAGGCGCATGGCGAAGTCCTCCACCGCCTCGCCATCTCAGAATTCAATGGCCTCGTACTCTTTATGGAGTAGCTAGGCCTTCGCCTTCCGAACGCGGTCGGTTCTGACTCGCATCTCCATCACGGAGTCCCACACCTCCTTGACGTTGCGTTTCACTGTGAGTGAAGAAATCATCTCTGGTGGAACGGCCTTCAGTATCGCCTCCAGCGCCATACGGTCCTCCTGGAGCTCGGCATCGTCATGCTCAACAGTTCCCTAGAGAGCTCACGCCTGGAGCATCACCTTCATCATCAACGCCCAGTCATTGTAGTTGGTACATGTCAGGGTCGGATAGGCTGAACTGTCGACTTCTCGCACTGTCCACTGCACCACGACCTTGTGGACACCATGATCGTCGCGATGCCACGGTTGGTGCTGATGGGGAGAAGGCGAGCGCGGACGCCCACGCCATGGTGGCGACCTCGAGTATCCTTCTACCGGAGCCGACATTGCCTAGGATCAAGCAACTCAGCTCTGATACCAAATGTTGTAACTCAGAACACAAACACACACGAGACGGGATATTTGCGCTGCGCTGAATTACACACAGCTTTTCTGGTTTTCTTATTTATACTAAGTTAACATGGGCTATAGGTGACTAATGACACTCTAGCTATTTCGTTTAATCAGCACATTATGATGGCCTATAGGTGACCCATGATACTATAAGTTCAAGTGAATACATATACGATATTTGATGGCAAATAGTACACCATTCCTTAGTGTTTTCATAGAAACAAATGTGTTTTCATAGATATTTTATTTGGTTTCGATGAACAAGATGATAAGCATTAGAGTAAAATGTAGGACAATGATATGTAAGCTCATTCAATGATTAAGATAAGATAGAAAACTCAATTGACCTGCATTTAACTCAGTCATATAGCATAAACTTAACACTTATGACTACAGTGATAGCAGAGATGCCAACACATAATAGAGCATCGTTTAAAAGAAAGAGCATGATATATACACAACAAATTCAAAGCATGATATGTGCAAAACAAATTCAGAGCATGATATATGCTCAACATGTTCTGAACATAGTATTGACTTTTAAAGTCTTATGTTTGTCGCAGCCTCTCATTTAGGTAGTTACGGTTTCAATTTTCTAATATATATCTTATAAAAAATAGGGCCTACATATCATAGGATACCCATCGGATACTCATAGGTACAAATTGACACCCACACCCATCATGTGTCCTTATCGGGTACCCAAACCCGAAAACCCATGGATTTGAAGTGCTACCCATGCCCATTCTTATTAGATTGGGTACCCACGGATACCCAAACCCATGAATAAAACTGCCATCCCTACTCTTACGGGAAAAAATTATGTGCAGTCGTGCTGCACGCGCGCGGACGTGTAGCACGACACCGGATGATCGCCACCTGGAATCAGAAATGAAGTGAATCTCAAAGCGTCTCTGTTCCCAGCTCGTTCTCAAAACTTCTCCGCTCTGGGCTGTAAGTTCAACCTTCATTAGTTATGGTTTTGGTGTTAATGAAAAATCTAATATTATGTTTATCCCCTAATGCGATTTTATTATTAATGACAAATCTTATATCAAGACTAACTTGTTTATTTAGAATATCTTTGATTAGTCTCATCGCATTGAAAAATGAAAAACCCAAGGTATGTTTGCATATTCATTCTAATATTAGTTACATACTTTGGAGTCAAGTTGAAATATGAAGTCCCCGTTATATTAACCACAAAATGTGCATTATGTTTCTCAATCCATATATTACATGGATGCATATATTTAGGGGGAGTTTGTAGTTTAACTTGAAAGTCTCTTTGTATTGATCAATTCGTTATTGACACATATAAGGATCAAGACAAAGAAACTAAATCCTTGAGTATATATTCGAATTGCCTAGTTATAAGTATACTCATGGTAATATAGGATATACTCCAATACGATCAATTTGAATATGTGCATATTATCTCCAAGTCAATCATATTTATGCACATATACATGTGGGGTGTATGCTATAGTTGATGATCTAGAGTAATGATCATTTCCATACAATTTACATATAATGGATCATTACTTTCCATCAACATGAGTATATGAAAACTTGTGTAGTTAATATATACTCATATCAATTTAAATGATAATTTAAATTGAGTTCATTTGTCTTAATTAATTATTAACGAACACTTCATCATGTGTTGATGGTGTTCCGTGATTAATTGAGGACAAATGTATAGTTCTTAAGTATAATAAAGCATGAGTTGCATTATTGTACTTAAGACACACTTAAATCATTTCTATTGATTTAGGTTGTGCTTAATTGATCTAGAGGCATCCATTATGTGTTAATGGAGTGCAAGAGATAATTGAGACAACCATGCATCTTGGACTAACTATTTTATGAGTTGTAATTGAGTTAGGTCCAAAGATGGATGAGATGATGAGAACGGGACAAGGACGGCATCATGAGTTGATGGGCGTCAAGAGTGGTTCCCGAAGAGAAGTCGAGTAGAGATCCTGGGGGAGTATCAAAGTGATGATCATAAAGACCCTAAAGGGGATTGCTTGCGCGTGCGGCGACGAAGGTATAATTAGATAGGCTAAGGACTTTGTAGTCTTTGAGTCTAAGGTTTTAATCGCCGTGCTATTAAGAGGGGTTGTCTCTTTTGCTTGAGCTTCATCATGTGTTGGTGATCTCAATCCGCGTTCACTCAAGCTCAACCATTTTGATTTGGTTTTTGCATATGGGTTAACCATTTGGCATGTGTTGCAAATGGGTTAAACTTATGCTTGGTTGCATTTGGTTTTCGCATAATACTTTGATTCGCATGTGTTGCAAATAGGATAAGCTAATGCGTTGGCTTTTGCGTGGAGTTCACTTTTGCATGTGTTGCATTAGTTGAAGCTTCACGTTTTGGTTCGAAACAAATCTTTCTTAAAACCTTGGTGTTGCTTGGAGCTAAGTTTTGCATGTGTTGCAAAAGGAGAGAGAGCTCAAGCACGAAGTTGATTTTGGTGTTTGTGTGTTGGAGCTAGAGGCTTGCATGTGTTGCGAGTAGAGAGCTCATCGGTTAAATTGGTTTTAGTGTGAAGTTTTGATTCGGTGTTGCATGGGACTAGAGAATTGCATGTGTTGCAATTAGAGAGTTCATGCATCCTGATTTGATGTTGCTTGGAGCTAGACTTTTGCATGTGTTGCAAAGAGTAGTGCTCAAGCATGAAATATGTTTATTGCGTTATTTGCAAGTTCGTTGTGCGAATAAACTGAGGTTTATGAGTCCGGGAATCCCGAGAGCATGGAGTGGGGCTTGCAACGGGAGTTGGCAAGTTGACCGGTCTTGTGTTGACCTTCACATGGCTAGGGGATTAATCTCATAAACTCGAGTTTGATTTGCTTAATACGATTTGCAAATAGTTCTTGAGTCGACTACGAAGTGTGTTTTCGCAATTTCGGTTGAATTCTTTGAGCATGGTTTGAATTGGTGCAAATGTGTTTTGCGGGTAAATGATCATGTGTTGATCATCCTTGAGGCTCAAAGAATGTCATTTGGTTTTTCGGAGAAAAGTTTATAAATTCGAGTTGTTTACGCGCCAGGCGGTGGACCGCCCTGGCGGTCGAGCCGGAGGTGTGAGGCGGTCGGACCGGCCTGGTCGGTCGGACCGGCCGGGCGGTCTGAGCCCGCCTGTGTGTTTTCTCCAGCAGGCGCTGCAATTTGCGGTTTTGTGCGGGCGGTGCGGCCGTGGCGGCGGGCGGTGCCCGCCGACTCGGCTCGATTTTTCGAAAAGCTTCTTTCGGTAGCAGCGTTTTTATCTTGTCGGTCGACCGGACGCCATGCGGTCGGACCGGCCATGGTGTGACTGGATGTTGAGCGGTTGCCGACAGCCGTGCAACGATCGAATCCGACCGTTGCCTGTGAGGAGGCGGTCGGACCGGAGAGGTCCCGGTCGGACCGCGTTTTCGCTGATTTTCTGGAATCTTGTCCCCAACGGCTAGTTTTTCTTTGTGGGCTATAAAAGGACCCCTTGGGGGGCTTGGGGGTAGTGTTGGCTGTGTGTGGGAGTGTTTTGCATGTGTTGCTCTTTCTCCCTTTGCCTCTTGAGCTTTAGAGTGAGCTAAGTGCATGTGTTGTAATTAGGAGTGGTTTGAGTGAGCTCTTGTGCATGTGTTGCACTTGAGTGAGGTCCTTGTGCATGTGTTGCACTTGGTGATCGCCGGGCGCATGTGTTGTGCTCGGTGAAGGTCAAGCGGAGGAGCGGCCTATTCTCTTGGAGGTTGCCGACTCCTAGACAGCGTGGGCGTCGTCTTGTGGAGCTCTCAAGGTGTGAGAAGCCCCAGAAAGTTTGTGAAGGTTCGGGTTGAGCCTACGCGCGAGCGTGAAAAACCACGACTAGTGGAAAGAGGCGGGTGCTCGAGCGGGAGCCGGTCCGAGTGGTCGGGCTTGCCTCAACGTGAACTAGTGGAGACCGACAAGTCTCCGAACACCACGGAAAAACATCGGTTGTCCCTTGTCTCTTTACATTCAAGTATTTACTTTTTGCATATTAATCAATTGCTTGAATGCTTTAGAATTGCTTAGTGTAAATTGTTTATTCAATATAGCAATTCTTGTTTAGAGACTTAATTTAGTTAGTGCACTAGTGAGCCTAGTTAATTTAGGCTTTAATTGTCAAAACCTATTTATCGCTTCCGCATATATCTTTGATTAGGTTTTGACTTAGGGGTGTATTAGTGCGAATTGTTTAGTGAGCGATCGAATTTTGTAAAACGCCTATTCACCCCCCCTCTAGGCGCATCCTCGACCCTACATGGGCGAAATAGATCGAGCCGACCCTCTTCCTCGTCCGATGAATAGAGTTTTTGATCTGATCGTGTACATGCTTGCTCGTCGTTCACTTGATGCTTCCTCGTCGTTCGCTCGCGGTTCGCTCGTTGCTTCCTCGTTGTTCGCTCGCGCCTCTTCCGCCCACGAGCCGATTAAGAGCCTGCATTATCGGGAAGTAATCACGATCAAAACTGCTCATTCGTGCGACTTGTCGTAGGCGTCGGTCGACGAACAGAGGGTAATTTGTTCCCATCGTGAAGTCATCATGATCAAAAGCGACGCCTGCGTCATCGAAGGATTTGTTCTGATCTGTTCCACGGCCGACGAGCAGAGGATTTGTTCCGATTGTGTACATCCTTCATCGTCATCCGTTCGTCAATAATGCAGTCCCGTACATGCATGCAACTTAATTAGCGGAGCCTTCAACGATGGCCACGGCCGACGAACAGAGGAGCGCAATCCTGCATGATGCCGACGAACAGAGGAGCGCAATCCTGCATGATCCCGGAGTCATGCGCACGAAGAACGCCATGGAGTCCCTCACAGCCATCGTTGATGGTGAGGTCCCGGGCGCTGTCGCCGCGATCGACGAACCCAGGGCCATGATCCTCCATGATCCCAACGTCGCACTCGCCGTATCAGGTTGCCTCGAGGCCTCTGGACTGTGCGTCAGAAACAACAGCTTCTGCCAACAAACAAATGTAATAATTTTGATATTATATAGTTGCAACATTTTAATTTTGTACTGTTTATACCGTAGGTGCATGATACACAACTAGGCATATAAAATAATGTCATATTGGTGAACACCATTTTTTTATCCCATTGCAATGTAGGTGGATGATACACATGACCAACCTTTAGTTGTTCCTAAAGTGGGAATGACTTTCGAATCAAAGGATGATGCATATGAGATGTACAACTCCTATGCGAGGAAGATTGGGTTCAGTATTAGAAAGAGCTACACAAGGTGAAGAGCAGATAAAACTATATATCAGAAGCATATTGTTTGCAGTAACGAAGGAGAACGAGGTCGTTGCTCATCACACGACACTTTGAAAGGAAATTCCATTACTAGGACATCTTGCAATGCTCGTGTTCAGTTCAGTATTTGCCGAAAGGGAATTTGGACAGTGCAAAAGGTTGTACTCGAGCACAATCACTATCTTGCAAGTCCAAACAAGGCGCACAAGTTGAGGTCCCAACGACGTGTTATAGAGGCTGATAAACTTCTAATTGGTCAAATAAGAGAAGCCGGAATGAAGCCAGTACAAGTTTATGACTTTTTCAAAAAGTGGTACGGAGAAGCTGAGAATGTACCCTTCTCACGAGTGGATTATAATAACCAGATTGGCCGTGAACGCAAGAAGTTTTTGGCATCTAATGATGCGCAAACTCTGTTGGAATACTTGAAGAATAAGCAATTGGAGGATCCTGCTTTCTTTTATGCCGTAGAATTAGATGAAGACGATGGTCGTATAACTAATTTCTTCTGGGCAGATGGTCAGGCTATCATGGATTATGCATGTTTCGGTGACACCGTATCATTTGACACCACATTTCAAACTAACAAGTTTGAAATGCCTTTTGCTCCAATCCTTGGAACCAACCATCATAAGCAGACGATTATTTTTGGAGCTGCACTGCTATATAATGAGACCATTGAATCATTTGTATGGCTTTTTAGGACATTTCTAGCAGCAATGTTTGGCAAGCATCCTAGCACAATTTTCACAGATCAGTGTGCTGCCATGGCTGTAGCAATTAGTATTGTATTCCCGAACACACGACATCGTCTTTGCTTGTGGCACATTTTCCAAAAAGCTGGTAAACATCTTAGTCATGTCATTGCCGAGGATAAAAAGTTCCTTGCTGAATTTAAGAGATGCATCTACGAGGAAAGGTCAGTAACATACTTCAACAAAATATAGGATGAATTGTTGATTCGTTATAAGCTTCAAGATAACTCTTGGCTGAAAAACCTATATGGTTTGCGAGAGCATTGGGCTGCTGTATTTCGTGACTCTTTTACTGCTGATATGACCTTAACTCAGAGGAGTGAAGGTATGAATAATTTTTTCAAGAAAAGGTTCCGAAGAAAACTTGGTATTTCAGAACTCCTAGAAGAATATGATAGGTGTGCCACCAGTCTTCGGGAAAATGAGTTGGATGCTGATTATAATTTACGCCACTCTAATCCGATTACTTATATCCAAGATTTGCCCATGTTGAAGACTGCTGCTGAAACGTATACAAGGAGGCTATATTTACAATTTGAAGAGCAATTTAAAGAGCAGTTTTCTGTCTCATGCAAACTGTTAAAAACTGAGGGGACAATCATGACTTACAAGGTTATGACTATGGAATTTCAAGATGAGGCAATAGTCGTCTTTAATTCCAAGGATACGACAATAACATGTTCTTGCAGAAAGTATGAATGCATTGGTAAGTATACACATTTTATGATTACACTACTGCATAATACATTTTTCTAAAATTTATTTTTCTTACAGGTCTATTGTGCAAGCATGCTCTCCGAGTATTCAATATCAATGAAGTTTTCATCTTGCCAGACAGGTACATACTAAATATATGGACAAAGTATGCAAAAAGAGGGTTTTATTATGAGAAACAAATATTTGACAAAGAAACTCTAAGAACACATGCTGCGCGAATCTCTCGAAAGGCCACCTCTATTGCATTGAAGTGTGCAAATTCAATGGAACTTCTCGAAGATTTGGAGAAAGCTATTGATAAGTTGGACCTAGAGGCGGATAAGTTAGTAAGCCAAATACCTAAAAAATCTTGTGAGGCAACTCAAAGTTGTAATGAATATGATGGGGAGGTATTAAAAGGTAAAGTATCAATTAGAGTTCCTCAGGTGATCAAAGGTCCAAAGACTAAAAGATTAAGAAATGTACTTGAAAAGAAGAAAAGGAGCAATACGAGGGCTGCTAAGGAAAAAGGTAGTGGACAACATCAGGAGGAAATAATTGTAAGCACACGAACTTGTCTTGTTATTGTGTTTTAATATCTAATTTGCTTGCAGCTATTATATTGTCAACAATTTGATATTTTGCACAGGGATCTTTTGATGCAAGCA
Source organism: Guadua angustifolia (assembly GCA_036346375.1). Classification (NCBI taxonomy): domain Eukaryota; kingdom Viridiplantae; phylum Streptophyta; class Magnoliopsida; order Poales; family Poaceae; genus Guadua; species Guadua angustifolia. The sequence goes on from CM070502.1 coordinate 23,036,944, forward strand.
TTGGTGACAGTTTTACACTACGAAATGCTTCAATGAATATGCATGTGGATTTTCCGATCATGGTTCCGCCTTTGATCCATGGAGGGTATACAAGTCTTTTACTTGGACTTGATCAAGATGTCACGATTGCTAGAAAATTACATTTTGATGATGGATCAAGTCAAGGAATATTTAAGGAGTAGACAGTTCATTATAGGTTAAATATTTTCATTTGTATTGGTTTGTGAACCCTTTTTCTAGATATAATTATGTTAATCTTTTGGTGCTTCGTGAACTTATGAGCTGCTTAGAAAATTCTTCTCTCCAAATAGATACCACTTACATAGACCAAATATAGGTACAGTTCTCTCCAATTGTACCAAACATATATGTCAAGAGAATGGACAAAGCAGCCTGGAAGCACAGTTCTGTCCAATTGTACCAACTGCTTTTGCCCTATTAGTGTATAATTAATTATACAAGGGTTTTATCTTCGAGGATATCAACATTGATATACCACCTTTAGCCTTTTCTTAAACAGCAAAGGTATTTGTTAGATGCAAATGCTCAATAGATTTGAATGGATAACAGTTCAAGGATCGGATGTGTATTAACCATTAACCCATTACGGACCATAAGATATTTGTTAGATTTCTGGACATGTATCTCATTATGGGTCATTGCTTCTCTGCTATAGTTGCTGTGACATCCCTAATACATTACAAACATTAATCATATCAATATGGATTACAAGGAGCCACACATATAACAGAGCAACATTTCTGAACATTGGGCACAATATAATTGAGATTTGTATATATTTCTGCACATCTGAGAGCAACATTGTTGAACATATGAATTGTTCATGAATTACATGGGTACATGATACAACAAATGGGCTCAACCAGCTGCAATGTAGATACAAATCATCAAACTGAATTACATTGTCACATGATGACACACTGGTTGTAGCCTGATTACACTTCACTACACACTAATTGTTCAACCAAAGTATGAACTACACACTGGTCATGGCCCGAATCCAAATTAGCTCATCATCTCTACCATCAAACCAAGCAAAGAACACTCATTGTTTTCAAATAACACGCAATTCATCCACACAAGCTTCTCAATCAGAGAGCACAAGCTCCGTGAATGTTCACTATTGCCTCCGTGTTAGCTCAGCTCCCTGAATTTTCAAGATTGGCTCAGTGAACTCGGGCCCTCGTGAATGTTCACTATTGCCTCTAGGTGTTCACTATTGCTCGCAAGAGATTTGGGGATCAGTTGACGAGTGAAGGAATTAGTCAGAACTTAGAAAGTTTCGGTTTGCCATGGTGCTACCTTAAGAATGGTAGGCTGACTTGCAAATGGCGCAGCTGTAATCATTCATGGTAGGCTGACTTGCAAATGCGCTGTTTTGCCGGAAGTAACAGATTACACGACCTTGTATTGGATACGTTTACAAGAACACAAACCGGATTGCACAACCCAATTGGACTCTGACTCAAACTTCAGACTTTCACTCGAGACAAATTCCTGTGCTTGTCCAACAACACCAACATAGGACTCCGAACACAACCAGAAACCGACTGAGTCCCTGACCATAACCGAAACTGATATTTTGTATGCACAAGATTAATCTCAACAGAGCAACTTCAGGCTGCCAAACAAACAAAAAAGATTAGATCGTTACAAGGCAGGAGAAAGCAATGGACAAATTCATTTATTTTGCCATCTTGTTGTAAAGGGCTAAATCCACCATTTTACCCAAATCGAATTAAGTCTAGCTAAGTGCAGTTTTCACCACCGCATCCATCCTATTCTCGGTACTCAAAAATGACATCTCCAAGCTTTGGCATACAACACTAGTCTAACAATTCTCCAAATGTTATTCTTTTCTCGTGCTTAATCCGCATCCAGATCCAAAGAAATGGAGAAGGGAAGAAAGATCGGAGAGGAGGCAAGGCATTGTACCAGACTAAGCAGGTGAGCTCCAGCTCCATCTTCTGCAGGTTGAGCACCAGCGGGTTCAAGAACCTCCTCAGGCTCTCCATCTCTGCAACTCACGAGCACGCTCCTTCCTGCACTCAACTCCTCTCCCTTCGGATGGGAAAGTGGCTGGGGCAAGGATGAGGAGTAGGTGGAGGCTGGCTGGGCGCGGCGACGACGAGGTGAGTCGGTGGAGGAGGGCGCGAAGGGGAAGAATGGATGGGGCGGTGCCCTCGACGAACTCCTCAGGAACTGCGGGAGAGGGGCCGGGCGGCGCGATGAGGGAGGGTTCGGCGATGTCATAGGGGATGACGACGGGAGAGGGTCGGCTCGATCTATTTCGCCTGGAGCGGAGAAGTTTTGAGAACGAGCTGGGAACGGAGACGCTTTGAGATTCACTTCGTTTCTGATTCCAGGTGGCGATCATCCGGTGTCGGTTTGACGTCTGTGCAGCGTCGCACGACAAAGACATAATTTTTCCACTCTTACGGTAGCAGGGGAGGCCGCGACCTCCAATTTTAAACCGAGACGGCCTGTGGCGCGGGGTGCACCCGCAAGTCGTGCGGCTTGTGCCTAGGGCAGCGTCGTCGTCGTCGCCCGGCGCCGATGACACGCACGACGACCACGGGTTGCTTGACTACGTGTGCCACGCCTGCGCCACCGCCTTAAGCAGTTCCACATCCATGTTGGCCGCCATGTGCGGCTCCGTCGAGCTCTTCTTCATGCCGACGTGGTGTCGATTTTGTGTTTGGCTTGGGAGGCTCGTGGACACGCACGATTTGCGAATTTTTTTTTAAATAATATTATTTTAATTCGAAATCGCGACATTAATACACGTATTTTAAAAATTGCAGAAATATTACCCGGTCGCCAAACCGTTTGGCGATAATAGAGTCGTCGCCAAACGGTTTGGCGATAATAGGGTAGTCGCCAAACCGTTTGGCGACTATACGGTAATCCCGCGTGTCAGCCCGGTGACAGCCAGTTGTCGCCAGGTTAGGTAGTGGTCGCCACACCGGGCGGCGACTACTTAGTAGTCGCCAAGCCGATTGGCGACTACTAGTAGTCGCCGCCCAGTGTGGCGACTACTAGTAGTCGTTCAACTGTTTGGCGATAATACTGTACATTTTTTAATTTTTAAATAAATTTTGTTGTGAACTGTTTAAGCAATAATTGTTATATTAAACAGGAAAAAACTAAAAAAACTCTTGTCATGTAATAGACGGGAAGAATTATTTTAGTTCGTTAGTGATACGCATCTCACTTTCGTATTTTCATAGCCCCGCAGGATAGGCCAGACACGGTCTAAAAAAGACGGAAAAAATGAAGGCCGGCCTACGCAGTGCGGGCTACCACTTACATATGGGCGAGATAGCAAGACGTTCCTCCGGCATTTTGTTGCGAAAGTCGGAAAAGGCACTTACGGCTACGAAACCACGGAAATCGTGGGCACTAAGGGGTATTCGTTGCCCCGCGGGACAGGCCAGACACGGTCCAAAAATTACGGAAAAATTCAAGGGCGGCCTACGCAATGCGGGCTACCACTTACGTATGGGCGAGATAGGCAGACGTTGGGCCGGCCATTTGTTGCGAAAATCGAAAAAGGCACTCGCGGGTAGAATCAGCGAGCACGTATAAAAATTAAATTGGACAACCACGACGTCGGAAAATTTTGAAATTTTTTATGGAGGTTCCTAATAAATCAGTGATATTACCATAAAAATTTCAAATAATTTGAAGATCTGAATAATATTTTGAAATTCAAACAATAAAATTTGATTGTTGTGAACATTTGAAAATTTCATTTTTATTGTTATGAACATGACAGAGATATGAATTTTCAAAATTTTATGGTCGACAACAACTCATGTTATGAACACTTAAATTATTTGTTGAACATATATAAGGGCACATACATCAAAGTTCGATGATAAAATAAGCGATGAGATTAGATTATATTACATTACATGGGCATTACAACGATGACGAGGTTAATAAGGAAAGCATCGTTCGTCGTGGTGGAACAAATGATCGTTCCGCCTATCTGGGTACAGCCAGAATGATGTCATACATTTTCTGCATATTACCTGACCCGTTCTAGTATTGCGACCAGTCATCGGACACCGCTCAATCCCTACTATGAAAGAACTCCATGGGGTTCCGCAGGTGCTCCCAGCTGTCGCCCATTGGGTGGCCTATGCCGACGCGTCTCGGTGTATAAGACTTAAATTTTGGTTGTTCTTTATGTGGATTTCGCCTCCCATATGGGCATGTCATCTCGATTCCCGGCGTCCCCTATGTTAATACCACCCGGGTTCCCGGGTGGTCCGCGCAACGCGTCGAGGATTTGTTGCGTGGTGCGGACCTCGACCGGCTGCTTCCCCTTGTCCCTTCTTCTTCGAGAGGAGGAACCCTCTTGCGCCTCTGCTGTGTTGGCCGTTGGCGGAGACATGCGGAGACGCCTGCTCTGTTTCGGCTCGCACTCCACTATATGGTGCAGGAGGTGTGTGTTGGGCTTATGCTTGGACAACCGGAAGCGTGCCTGCGATCAATGCAAGATGTCCTTTGGTGGTTGCATAACACCGTAGACGTACTCCGGGTCTGGCTTTTCTGGGCGGTAGTGGCACCACGGAGAGGGTTGCTCCCCCCAGTTATCCCATGCCGGTTGCCTGAGATGTGGGTGGTACGTCTCCGGGTCCACCCAGTTGAAGTACCAGCACCGTTCATCCTCGGCCAAGGGGCATCGGTAGAATCGTCGGTCTGTTAGATCACCGTGGCAGGTATCAACCACTGCCTCAAGGCCATGTACGCAAACGTCGGGGCTTTCGGCTGGCCCTGGAGGAGGTTCCTCCGTTGACTTGAATGTCCTTTTGAACTCCTGTGTGCGATGAACTGGTTTAGCACTACTACTTTGTGAGTTTAACATGAGTATGTCGCATGAAACTCACCGTCGGTTGGCCCTTGCACACCGCCCTAAGCTCTGTCGATCTAGAAAAGGTACATATCTGGCGGCCTCTCCCACCGGGTGAAGTTCTCGGGCAAGCGGGTTTGGCGTCGTGGCGCTTGTAGAGAAATTAAATGATCACGTCGTTCTACCGTCGATCCATTGGAAGAAGCAACACCGGTCCTTGTCCCGAGAAAAGAAAGAACGAAGCATGAGATAGTAGTGTTACCTGATTGTGTGGACACCATGAGGTTTACCTTGTAGGTGCGCACAAGAAGAGTGAGTGTGTGGCGGCCGTCGCTCCATGGGTAGATTGCTCAATCTTCGCCGGTAGGTTGCAGTCGCATTTTGGTCTCCAAGTGTCTCCGTGCGTGGTCGTGAACATGACCATGCCAAACAACCAAAGCAGGTAGGCCTCCAAGTGTCGGTCCACCTGGTACGGCGTGGGGTCCGCCGCCATGTGCTGCACCTGTGACAATTAACACATAGTAATATGTTAATAATGTTACAAAATATTAGAATAACATATACACGTGCAAGCACTCACCTCGAACTGGCCCAGCCACCTCCTCAACGGCCCGTGCTTCTTCCTAGCGAGGGGTATCGCCGGGTCAGTGTGAGCCACTCCGGCGAACCTCTCCTGCAGGTCAGCCTGCCACTCCGCAGGAGCCACCGAGGGTCCGACCGGTGCCCCAGTGATCGGCAACCCTGTAAGCATGGCGACGTCCTGCAGGGTGACCGTCACCTCCCCGAACGGCAGGTGGAAAGTGTGCGTCTCCGGGCGCCAACGGTCCACCAGACAAGACAAGAGGGCTCGGCCGAACGAAACGCCGTGACCGCCTCGGACCGTCGTGCCCCTCCACAGATCCTCGGCCTCGGCCTCGGCCCGTCCTCGGTGAGGCCTCGATCATGCGAGCGAGGGAAGCAACCCAAAGACGTCAACCTATCGACATGTAAATTCAATTGTTAGAAGAAATGCAATTGTGCGAGCAATGAAACTCGTAAATGTAGTGCAACTCACCGGGCGTAGAATTTGGGTGGAGCCGCCAAGGTCTCGGCTGCACACGGACCAGCAGCAGAGGCACGTGCTCAACGCCGTGTGGTGTGTGGATTTAACGCACGGTGCCGTCGGTCCAACGAAGAGTCAAGGAGTGACTCGGGCTCGGGGTGCTCCATCCCTGCAAGTAAAAAGGAAAACAGTACGATTAGTATGTAAATCAAAAGACCGAAGAGTTGGACGTAAATAAACAAACGACAAACATATTACGCAATTCAATAGAAAAACATGACGAAAGGTAGATAAAACGATACATATTACAGAATTCAATACAAATTACATAATTCACTACATAAACATGATGGAAGGTCCAACATACTCGCAAATACCTAACATAGGATAAAATGGTACACATTACACAATTGAATACACATTACATAATTAAATACGTAACACTAATGGCATTGCGTTGCCTTGTGCCCGTACTCACCGCACTGAGAACACCTCCTAACAGGGCCACCCACTTCAGATTCATCCATGTCATTGCGAATGCGCCTAGACTGTGGACGGCCAGCCTGTCCTGGTGCACACCTCCGCAAATTTGCATCCGGTAGACACATGCGCACATCTGTGTTAATGGCAGTGAAATCACCTTGTGCTCGAAAACCACGGAACTCACCGGACCAGGTATTGACAGCATGACCCTTCAAGTAGAAAGTGGACACGTATTGCGCCGTGTTCATCCCAATTTGCCCACAAGTCGCAATCACATGCGGCAGGAATATGAAGAAGTCTTGGCTTGTTGCGGTGCATTCACACCATCCGGTGGCCCTTGGCCTAAGTTAACCTCGTGTGTAATAACCACGTGTCGGTTCCCAATCCCCTTTACACCGGAGAGTGACTTGAGCGGTACTCGGTGACTCGGCTACGCACCATATGCGGTGAGCTTCTATCGTGCGTTCCTCCATGTAGGCCATCATCCGCGCAAGACAAGACGGGCGTTTGCAATGTCGTGACATGCGATCTGACCTCCGCATGCCTTTTTCGGAAGTACCCAACGATGCGTGCAAAGATGCCTTCCGGGATGGCCACAAGTGGTAGCGACGCAGCCTCGATGACCCAATTGTAAACCTCGGCTATATTCGTTGTCATGACACCGAACTGTTCAAACATATCGATTACCACGATAACTCTAATTGTTCAATCCTCACGGCTATGTTAATTTAGTATACTAACTGGCGCCTCGGTGTCATGGAGCAATGCCCACTTCTCCAACGGCTCGCTCTATCCAAAGTCGAGAAACACTTAATGTTTCTTGACGATCGTCTCCTCAAATTTGGAGGATCGGCGCCCGAGGGGTGATAGCCTTTTGGGTGGGCAATCGTTGGCGTTCTTGGTTGCTTCTTGACTCTTCAATCTGTGCGGTAGTGTGCTTGTTCAACTCGCCAATATCGCGTTGAACTTACGTGCTCGGTTCTGCTTTGCATAACCTCTTAAATAGGTTCATCGACTTCTTACTCTTGAACCGCTCGAAAAAATTTGCTCCCAAATGTCTCATGCACCATTGCTCGCATGTCACGCCATGGAAAAAGGCTCATCAAGGTCCTCCTCAGAGAGTCTTAATTGACGAAATGATACCTTTATGGCGGTCATGGATGATGCACACGTTAATGATCACGAACTACCGAACTTCAAATGTCCGAAAAACCACACCACTATCCGGTTCTCACCTCAACAAATGCAAATGCCAATGGAAGTATGTGGTTGTTCCCATCAATTGCAATTGCCGTTAGAATCGCCCTTGTATTTCCCATCAAGAATGTACCATCGACGACAAAGAATGGACGGCGATGACTGAATGACGCAATGCAAGGACCCAAAGGAAAAGAAAGCTCGACGAAATATCGAGACCCGTTACCATCCGCTTCACTTTCTTCAAAAGCGTGTACGCGTGCGGGTTGGTTTCCTTCAAGACATCAAGCACACGAGGTAGGTTACAATCTGAAGCCTCATATGTGCCAAACCTCTTCTCTAATGCCTTTTGCTTCGCACGCCAGCCATCGAGTAACTTATCCGGTACTTAAATGTTCTCAAGATTGCTTTCAATATAAGAACACTCAATGTCCCGCTTCTCGATGATCTCATTGAACATCACGCTAGCGACATACCAAGCATTCAAGTTGCGGTGTTTCACCGAACATTTTCTAGTCGCATGTGTGCCCATCTACTCGTGATGCAAGCCAAAATGTCTCGCACTTGCTTGTAAGCATGTACTGAATTCACATCCTTCGGTTACGCACTTCACTTGTATCTATCCGGATCGACAAAACAACTCGGAACTCTCTCTGCTGCGATAGTGCCCACAAATTTCACCGCCAACTTCAACTCGTAATTGTTTGCGAAAACTTGATTCAAATTAACGGCATTGCTACCATACTCCAACGCGACTCATGCCCCCACAAAACTTCCATACTAGCTTTGTTTTTCCTGCTCCACTCGTCGGGATGGGTACATCCGTTGCCCAAGATTACTATGCATTTCATCATCTCCTCCTCTTCCTCATCTTCGTCGATGTCATCATCACACTCCAACATTTCACTTCATCTTGCCTCGCCATATGGTCCACCAACTCCAATTGATCAACAATTTGCTCGATTTCTCCCTTCATCTGCCTCGACCTTCCGCGTCTTGCATCCTCATTATCATCTTCATTGCTACCTCACCGCCACCACTACTGAACTTGTTCAACAGAGTCGACGTCTTTGCTTTCGCTCACGTCGCTAATAATCACCTCTTCTCTAGGGCACGCTGCACCCAAGATTACACATTCAAGGCTAGATCCCTTGCACCACCTTAACCATTTCTGCCACAAGTACGTCCGATCTATTTTCTTCAACTCCCACAGAGCCGGGTCACCCTTACTACGCGTGAATAAGACTTGAATGGTAACAGAGTAAACACTTGCATCCAGGGAAAAATATTTGGTCAACCAAAGCTTTATATCACGGATGCTAACTCTATCAGGACATAAGTGTTCCGCCATTGTGACTGCAAAAGCTGCTCAAATCAACACCATTACGCCTAATTTTATTTCACCATCACCATAATATACCCTAAATTTCACTGCATCCGACATTACTGCGACGACATAAACAAAATTGATTTTCAGATCATCACTAATATCACTAACAAACAATGTTCAAAAAAACACTAATATCACTAACAAACAATGTTCAAAAGCCCGCCTAGGCGGAAATCACAAAATGCCATGTTGCAATGAAATAAAGAAGTGAATTCATACCATATTACTAACGATGTACTGCTAGTCAGATAATGCCTAATGAAATTCTCAGAGACAAACTCGCCCCTCGGACGCTGGCGGCGCGGGGGGATCTCCGATGCTGGCGGTAGGGAGGCGGGGAGGATCTCAGGGGCACCGGCGGCGGACCATGATCTTCGCCCGCGGAGCACGATCTTCGGCGACCTAGCTTTCCCTTCCTTCTTCCCCCGCACGACTCGGTAACCTAGCTTCCCTCCCCCCTCTCGAGTTTTTCGTTTTCCCCTCTTATCCAACCTGGCACCGCTCAGCTCCGCCTTTCTTCGCCGAGCGCCGCTTTTTCATCGCCGAGTCGGCTGACCCACCGCCTAATGCCGCTTTTCATTCTCTAAAATTTCTACAATCTATAATTTCTATTTTCTAAAATTTCTATTTTCTAAAATTTCTAATTTCTAAAATTTCTAATATCTACAATTTCTAAACATTTCTAATATCTAAAATTTTCTAATATCTAAAATTTCTAAATTTTTTTGCACTATAAAAATTAAATAACAAAAATTCAAAAAAATTACCTTTTTTCCTCCTTCTTCTTCCTCCCCTCCTCCCTCTCTCTCTCTCTCTCTCTCTCTCCTCCTCTCCCGAGCTCTCCCGCCGCCTCTCTCTCCCTCTCCCTGCCTCTCTCTCTCCTCCTCCGCCTCTCTCTCCTCCCCGCCTTCTCTCCTCCTCTCTCTCTCTCTCCATGTTGCCGCTCGCCCGCTCATTCTGTTCTTCACGAGCCGAGCGAAAGGAAGGAAGGAGACGGGCACCGTTAGGTCAACAGATTATTCCGTAGTAGTCGCCACACCGCCGGCGACTACTCCTCGCTCTTGACAATGGGTCATCACCGCTTCAAAATTCGGGATTACGGTATAGTCGCCAAACCGCTTGGCGACTACCCTATTATCGCCAAGCCGTTTGGCGACTACCCTATTATCGCCAAACGGTTTGGCGACCGGCTAATATTTCTGCAATTTTTAAAATACGTGTATTAATGTCGCAATTTCGAATTAAAATAATATTATTTAAAAAAAAATTCCACGATTTGCCGGTGGTTCGGCGTGTCCGATACCGTCTTCACGTCACCTGTAGTGCATGAAATGTGTCTAGGATCAATTACAAAATCGAGGTTGCAAGTTTAGGATCAAGCTTGATCGGTGCACGCACAAGCTCTAACCATCAGGTGCACACGTGAGTGGCGCCGTTCATATATGAATTTTACACGGAGGTGATCTGAGCATCGCTGTTTAAAAATTGTATATATATTAAAGAACGTATGAAAGGTAGATCCTCTCTTTGTTTGATTTAAGGTTTATAAAGTTTATATTAGAAGGGTGATACGCATATGCCCTACTTATTTTACGACTATTGGAACCATAGCGGACTTACTCTGAAGTATGTTTCTACGAAGAGCGCTGAACATGAACACAAACTTAGCTGTGTACGGGCATAACTTAGTATACTACAGTTACACTGAATTATTTGCATCCCCAAAACCGTTCACTGGTCTTGTGTTGGAGCGTCCTGACGCTCTACTTATCAATCGAAGCACAAGCTCTGAAAACAAAAACCGATCACGCATGATCCGTGGCGGCCATTAAGCCTAGAGGTGGATATATAGTGTATGGATTGAGGTCAAGTGATACAACAATCTTGAACCTAACACACATAATGTTATAGGAATTTGATTTTTTTCCCCAAATTCCAAAAAAAAAAGGAGAATGGGCCAACCGGGATGGTATGACCCATCGGACCAAGCCAGCCCAACCAACCCACTCGGCTAAGGATAAGGCACCGAGTCTTAGCGCCCTAGCCTCAGACAGAGCACAAGGGAGGTGAGCGGGTTGCATGGGAGGTGATGGCGGCGGCGATTGTGTCTCGCGGCACGGCCTCCCACATGTGATGGTGAGATGCGATGCCCTAGGTGGCCATTGTCCCTTCTTCCTCCTGTGCTCCTTTAAATCCCAGGTATGGGTTCCTCTTTGATTCATGATGGAAACAATGAGTTTTTCCCTTTTGCCAATTCATAATCCACTTGTGATTCATGTGTTCTCCGGCAAGATCCTTGGCTACCCGACATCTCCTTGTGTTCTTGGGTCTCGATCCATTCTCATTCATCTCGTGGAGGCCACTTTTGTGTGCAGCCTGAGTTGACTGAAGTGGTTGAGTTGGCCGGTGAATTGAGGCGTTCTGACGCTGGCAAGGTGTGCTGGTGGCTTCCAGTTGCCAAGTCTTTGCGCCAACCTTGCTCGCTTGATCGATTGGCTCAGCTCTCTATGGTGGATAAGCTCTCGGCTGTGTCATGCCTTTGTGGAGCAGGTCCTTCGAGACCTACTGTTCTTGTTCGACGTGGTCATCTCGCTCGCCCGGGGAGTTGGTTCTATGACTCTGAGTAGTTTTGCTTGCATCTAGGTGGTCCACCTGGTGAATTGCCTCACTTGGAGATTTTCGGCTTTGTATTTCGAAAGCATTTGCTGGTGAGCTTGTCATAGTACGGCGGTAATATTGTTTTCTGAGACATCATCTTTGATGAGCCTAGCCAATTTACACTAACAATCTATCAGTAATTTGTGAGTATACTCAACCATCTGTCATTTTGTTCTATACTTTGTGCAAAGGGGCTAGACACTTGATTGTCTTGGAGACCTTGCATATTGGGGTGGCTATTGCTCTATGTGGATTAAGCTATAGTGAGACAATTTGTGACAATATAGTTAGTTTAGTGAAATTGAGATACTTGCCTAGATAGTTAATTCATTTCTAGTTGATGCTCTGTCATGTTCATTATGCATATATGCCTTGTTTACTGTTTTCAGCATATACTTTCTGTTTTCTACATTCAGATTGCTATATATTCATGATAAGTAAACTGTTGTTTATTTTTTTGATCTGGTAGAATATCTTCTTAACTCTGATTTAAATAATTAAACAAGCTTGAAATCTGATTTGGTAAGATTATCACAAATTAGTCTGTGATACTATCCCTAGTTGCAAGGAGGTCTTTTAATAATTAAGGCAGCCCAGCATCTCTGAGCAATCTTAATCAACTTAAGCAATAGTAGCTAGTTGATAGTCACTATTTATTGCCATATACATGTGTAGATACTTGATTATGAACTTTTCTTACGCTTTGATATCAAAGAATATCATGCTTCAGTATCTATGCTTTTGTTATGACTATGTTATTCTCTAGTTACTAATCTTACCCAGAATTAAAGTAATTAAAATTTTGCTAATACCGTGTTTATCGCACCACATTATTTCTTTAGTATATAAACATACGATCCTTTTACATGTTAGTGTTACGAGTTCGTATTAATCCCGATAATCTCCTTTCCCATATCCGCCTCTGTTTAAGCCTGATCAGTTGCATACTCGCAAATACGTTGAACCTGCTTATCAGCGATCTCTACGAAATCAGGAACCATATGCGCAGTGGCGGAGCCATGGGGGGGGCGTAATGGGGCCTGGGCCCCCCGTCGGCCCATGCAGCCAGGGTATATTGAGTATACCTGTATACGTGAAACAGTGGAAGCGTTCAAGCAAATGAAGCGTCAAGGGCTCAATGCCAAACGGGCAAACGGCAAAACGTCCAATTCCAAAGGCCCGAATGAATAAAACGCCGAGACGCCGAGTCACCGATCGACCGACGCGAGTACGCGACATCTTGCCTTCTCCTGTTCTTCGTGTTGGCTGTGGCTAATGCGGCTGTGCGCGCCTGTGCGAGACTGCGAGTGCGACTCCGGCCGATCGCGACACCGACGCAACTCCGCGCGACGGCACGACTCCGCGCGAGATTCTACGACTCCTAGTCTCCTGGTACGTCTACAGTCTACGGTCTACACACGAATACGGAATACGAATACACGATCTATCGTTTTGCTTGTTGTCTGTTGACAGTGTTGAGTTGTTTCTCTAGTTACTAGTAACTAGTTCATTGATGAATGATGATTGATCCGTACGACCATACAGGCGCATACTATTTTGCAATTTGTATGGCTCCGAGTACTAGTAGACAGTAGTGTATAAGAGAATTTAGTTATTGATTATTCAATCCATTTTATTTTAATACTATTCGTCTAATCCTCAGGGTAGTGGAGTACTGTGTGCAAACAATAAGTATCAGGCGGAGACACCGCTGCGCCTGCGCCGCCACTGCCATCTGCCGCCACCGCTGACAAGGTATTATTAATTATTAGTAGATGTTCACTTTATTTTTAGGCCTCCTCCTTTAGAAATTTCTGGCTCCGCCACTGCATATGCGCATGTGAAGCTGGGCCGGTCAGCTACGCTCGAATCAACCGCACCATTCATCGGAGATTTTTTTTGGTTGTACGGGCAAAGCATGCTGCTACCAAGTTGCATAGACGAACACCATCCCAACTCCCAAGGGCCAAGGGTAGCCGCATTCGTTTTCGAATGTATAATACCTTCAAGTGGAAGAGAATTAATTAGTATCATTCATGTGCCATATATGGCTGTGCTTGGCAATCTATCTCGAGCTTATCCTCTCGCGTTGCTTGCGTCTGAAATAACCTCAAAATTTCAAAAATGAATTTAATTTGGCCTTTGCTATTTATCTGGAATTTATTTGGATTTTTCCCTAATTTATTCCGAATTTATCTGGTTTAATTTGAAAACTTTCTGTTTCGGGTAACCTTCTCCCCCTCCCCGCTTTCCTTTTCGGGCGGTCCCGTTTTCTCCTCGCGTTGGCGCCCTCCCCGAATCCGCCTTCTCCCGTCTCGGCCCAAATCTCAGCAGCCGTTTTCCTCCTGTGTGTGACGTCGGTAAACCCACTCCGCGCCCGTCCGTCCCGTCGTCAAGACTTCTTCTCCAGCTGCGCCCGTCCCCTCCGCCACTCATCTCTTTCCCCAAGCCTTACCTTTGTCTTGCTTGCCGCCATGTCACCAATCGATGGCGCTCAAGCTCTTCCTCTGCCATGTACGAAAGTGGCACCCCATCGACTCATTTCTCGCCCGTTGCATCAAATCGGCACTCGAGCATCCTCCGCCGCTTCACTTCTCTCCTCCTTGCATTGCTATAAAGACCACTCCAAGATCTCAATTCCTTCGCTTGACTTCAAGAAGCTTCCCATCTTCTTCCCCGCCATCCTCTTCATTTTCCCCACTTCTTCCTCATGTGACGCTTCTGCTCACTTGCTCCACGCGTCTTCTCGACTCGATTCCCTCCATCCTCGCCTCTCTGCCCGCTCCCGAACCCATTCTCCCCACCTCGGGTTCGCAGTGCCCATTCTCTCTTCCCGCCATTTCTTTCGAGCTCCGTGCACTAATTCGCTAGTTTTGCTCTTCGTCTTCCTCGCCGGTAGCTTCCATCACGGCCGCTTGCCGCCCTCGTCTCTATGGCAATCGGGTCCCACGTGACAAAGACGCTCGCTGAATCTCCTTGTCAAACCGCCCCCGCTTAACGCCTCACATCGAGCGGTGGTGGGCATTCGTCGACCTCTCCCTACTACATTTGCTACTCGGACCCCACTTTGTCCGCCGACGATCGCCTGATTAGGTGCCGGTTTACATTCAAGACGACGTGAAATTGCGTGTCTTGTCTTGACTTGATGGCACTGATAGTCTCTTTTAATTTCTTTTCGAATTTTAATTTATTTAAAATCCGAAAAACCATTTTAAATTCCAGAAAATTCCCCAAAAAATCCCAAAAATTCCAAAAATACCAAAAATACATTTTCTTGACCATTTCGAGCCACTGAGTCCAAAAGTGATCTCCGTTTCACCAAACTAAGTCCAAAAAATTCCCAAAATACCCCTGAACCCTAATCCGGCCATTTCTACCTCGATTTTCCTTTCCATTTCTTTTTCTTTATTTTGTTTTATTCGTTTATTTATTAATTTCGTTTTCTCGCGCTAGATCCGACGTCGACGCAACCCTCGGCACGAATCTCGGAGCAGGAGCAGAAGTTGGAGCTGTCACAGGAGCAAGAGCCGTTCGAAGCCGGACACGACATCAACCCCTTCTCACTAGGCGAACCCTCAAATCGCAAGGCAAGCCACACTCCTTGAACATGTTGAACTCAGTTCCTTTATAATATATATATATATATATATATATATATTTATTGTATTGCATTATTTTTGTTATTTTAGAAAACTAGAAAATATGGTAGTTTCGAATGACATGATTAGATACATCCCAATGACAAGACTCATTATTATGCCTTAACCCCTTTTAACCTTAAGATATAAAATATTGAACCCGTATAGATGTAGCAATTCGTACCATTATTACTTTTAGACAAATGCTTAATCTCAGATGGATTGGTTTGGATGATCTTTTCAAAATTGCTACGGTTTGAGGGACAGCATTGGGCGGACCACGGAAGGTGGATGCCGGCCCAATCCCCAACCGATGACAAAGCCAAGGTTGTGGTTTGGCGGTGGTACAGTTGGTACCAATGGTTGGTGATATGTCACTTGGCTGAGTCTTTGGCATTTAAGGACCGACGTCTTGGGCAAAGAAAATAACTTCAGATCCCGCTCAACCACAAGTTGGGCCAGCCAATTCTATTGACTTGGTCCAACGTAGCTCAGTACATTGTACTTCCCTTTTTAATACCTATAGGTAGGGGCTGCCATTCTGGAAGAGAATGGATCACGCAGCGATCGGAGCGGAACAGGAATGGCGAGGCCATTCGGCGGTTCACGCATAGCGATGGGTGTCCACGAGATTGAGATCATATCACCATGATTACCGATGGTCTTGAATTTTGCGGACCTTGGATAGCCTACTAGGTAGGAGCTAAAAAGGGGAAGTTCAACGAAATGCTATGATTATCTCGGTCGGGCCGCATGCATAAAAGTTGCATGTTGATCTAGTGGCACTAATGATCATAGATGTCTTGTGGGTAAAGCTGAGCACCTCTGCAGAGTGATATCAATGGTATTCGAATACGCCGTGCTTCCGGTTAAATGAAGCTGAGTTAAACTAGGGTGATTCCTGTAACTGCGCCCCTGTAGCTTTTATAATTAAAACCTGTCGAGGATGTGAACTTTGCAAATGACCCCCCTGATATATATATTTATTGCTATTAATGGTTTGTGTTTCAAATGTAAAATGAAAAAGTGATATTTACAACTTGCATCCACAATGCTTAAAACCTGTGCCTACCTTTGTTTATCTCTGCATGTAATATTCAGAATTTTCGTGTGGTTTGTTGAGTACGGTTGTGTACTCACCCTTGCTCCCAACCCCCTCTTTAGATTTCAATTGAAGATGGCGAATTCCAGAAGTCCGTAGATGACGATGTTATTTGGTTTTGAAGGCCTTGATCTATCTGCTCAAGCCTTTCCTGTGGGTGTTCTGTAATGTATTCGGTGCTAGTCGCACCTCTTGTAAAACTTTGGCCGTTAGGCTCTTAATTGATCTATAAAATATTAGCATTTGCTTTTATGTCTAGCAATGTACGCTTGGTTACCTACAGCTAAAATCCTAGGTAGCTGTGAAGGTATTTATACGCACCCCTGAAAAAGGCGGTCCGTGACAGCGTCTGTGTGCGGCCATGGAATTTTCTTCGAGGGTGCTGGACTCGGAGTGGATTTGATGAGGGCGAAAGGATGGAAAAGAAATGCATAGATGCCATGGCATTACTTGTTAGGCTGAAATAGCAGAAAAGAGCCTGTCATGTCTATCTGAACTCCTATTTTAATGTTACTAGATTTATATATATGTTCGTTCACTTTCTTTCAGCGAGCTCTTGTGCAACATGGTATGTATTGTTCTTGCAATATAAGAAGTGATAAGTCTTTAATGTTAATAGCTTATATGTTCACTTACTATTTGGAGGGCATCATGCATGCTGCCTTGTCTTAAAATTTCATTCAGGTGCAACACTAACCAAGTGGAAGCCTGTTTGACGAAACAACTGATCGCCAGAAAAAAAAAGTAGTAGTTTTGAGCCATGAAGTGAACATCGACGTTCAGCTGAAAAGGATCACTCAGATCAAGTAGAGATCACCATGACGAATGCTGAAAAGTCCACGGTTCCTAACTAAATCATGACCGAGCAGATCCCCATTTCTCATTTTCTCTGCTATTGGGGTCAGCACACACAACAATTCAACATGTTGATGGAGAAGGAGAGGAGGCTAATGGCCACTGCCACATATTTTTGGCGACATGAACACTCCCAAGTCTCCAATGGCACACACTGGCGAGTAAACTCTTCCTATCCACAGAAATATCCAAACCTTTTCCGGGCAAACCATAGCAAAAAGATCAGGCCTTTGATCTTCGCTATGAACATTAGATGCTTGCTACAAGTCGCAACACTAGGATAGCCTAAGATGCCGACATACATGCATGGCCTGGCTGTACTGTTCGAAAACGGAGTCGTGTCAATTGCCATCACATCTAGGTCGGTCGATCGATGTATTTTGGATTGGAATGAATTGCTCGGGATTGTCCTGGGAGATGGGTAAACTAGTAGGCCAAAGACGTTTGACATATTTGTAGCAAGTGGAGGAGGAGCACATGATGGCGACTACTGCATCCGTCACATTAAAGGCCTATTTGGTAGAGCTTCAGATTTCAGCTTCACATAAAATCTGAAATTTGTAGGTTAAAATAAAGTAAATTAAGTTTATATTTTTGGTCTAAAATGTAAACAAGATGATCTATTTAAACATTCTTAATGTATTCACAGCTTCAGCTTCACAAATCTGGTGAATTTAGAATTTTTAGCTTCATCAGATTCACGAATCTGGAGAAGCTGAATCCCTACCAAACACACCCTAAGCTCCGAAGACCAGAGGAATCAAAGTCTTGCCCGGCCCATGGAATAGCTTGGCTTAGATAAGTCGTCGTCACTGCATCACACACGCAGAAAAGTTTGATCTCTTACAGGAGTATACCACTCCTCATCTCCTTTTCTATTTCATTTTCTTTTTTGCCATCTGCAGTGTCTCTCTCTCTCTCTCTTGCTTAAAAAGGTTGAGGATAATTAGACCCCTTTAGAACGTGTGAATTATCCGGATTGCTGCGAGAATTGAACAAATTTAAGTGAAATTTCTACGTGTGTTGTCGGAGACGTACCATGCTCATGTTTTGATGAGACTGTAGAAGGGTTGCAGTAAAAAAAAAATCTTTGTTTGACCTCGAGAATATATGCCCGGCCGCTTCTTGCACATACACGTGGATGCATGGCTGTAAAACTCACTCAACCTCGGAGAATTTCAGCTGCGTATCCAAGGGATATACGCATCTGCCGTTTTACCCCTCTGTCTGTCAAATGTAACGGTTCAGTGACAGAAATATACATGACCTTAGTCATGTGAAATCAATAGTTATGCAAAATAAATGTAATACACATTACTAACTACCAGTGGTTTCCGGTAGTGTGATGTGTAATGGATTTCAGGCATTAACCATTCTCCACGAAGGGTGATAGACCTGAGCGTTAGTAAAAGACTAGACGTCGGATGTTGCAGTAAACGTATCAGAGACTGAATAGACAGAGTGCCCTGTGTCGCTGAGTTATTAAATTTGACGGACAGAACAGGTAATCGCGACCTCAGCTGCTTCCAATCAATCTAAATATACTACTGGTTACGTATTCTCGAAAAAGAAAATACAGTACTAGTTACGGGTACTTTCTGAGTGCCGGCCATGCAAATACAGTGCATGCGTGCGTGTCAAATGTCACAATTGCGTATGACACATGCCTCTTCTCAAATCTCATTGAACGCTTGCGTTGATGGATTTAAGCAGGACCAAATCCATGCTGCAAATGACAAGGTGAAAGATCATGTCAAATATCGACTTGAAAAGAACACTTTGGACATGGCACTTGAATCGTTCTGTTTGATGCAGCTGCTCCGTTAATTCCTTTCTTTACAGGTTTCTCTCTCTTTTGTTGAAAAGGTTTCTTCGTTGACGAAATCCTCCTTGATTACAGGGCTCTTTTTATACAGGTTTTGATTGTGCAGATTTTGGATTATGAAAAAAAAAAACTATTTCTAATTGTGATAGAATCGAGCTAGGCAGACTGCGCGTGGAGGTGGAAGATCAGGCTATTGACAATAAGCAAAAATCAGCTGGTACCGGATTCTGATTCTATAGTGGATAGCTTTTGATTGTGGGACAAACTGTCTAAAATCTTCTCGTTCTGTAAATAATCTATTTTTTAAGCAGAAACTGGACAGAAGTCATCCCAAAGGGTCGAGGTCATGTATGGCGAGCATATGTTTACAATTTTTTTCACCAAAATAACATGTACTCCTATTCAAGTTCAAAAAAATGTACTCCTGTTCGTGTTTCTTTAAAAAACATGTAGCTGTTGTCATGTACGCTTGATGTTAGATGATCTAAAGAAAATGGCATGTAAATGTAATAGTGCGGTTGTGCCGTGGTCTAACTA
This sequence comes from Guadua angustifolia, assembly GCA_036346375.1. Classification (NCBI taxonomy): domain Eukaryota; kingdom Viridiplantae; phylum Streptophyta; class Magnoliopsida; order Poales; family Poaceae; genus Guadua; species Guadua angustifolia. The sequence continues at coordinate 23,056,553 of CM070502.1, forward strand.
ATATGTAGTTTAAGCTAAGATTGTTGGTTTCGCCAATAAAAGTGAAATCGGGGTGGGACTCCCTCTGTTTCGAAAAAAGAAAACATGTATGCTTATTCAGCTATTCTATAAACATAGTTAATTCCAGTACATCTCTTAGTGTCCTATGATATGATATATATTTTTTTGAAATATATGAAATGATAATTTTTAGTACACATAAGATCTGGCTAACATAAAAGCTGCCCCGGAGTAGTTTGGCTATCTGACGCTCCTGAATGATCCACATGCAAATAATAGGACATTAACTAAGCAGCTCCAAACAAATTCAAATCTCACAGATTCCTTCTCTCCTGCTCGCTGGTGCTCCTCCTTATATTCTTGTACTAGGGTTATCAACCGACTATGGAACCGATTGGACAAAGCATAAAACAGAGTCGATGGTGGTAAGTTGGCTGGTGCATCCAACTTAGCAGAATCGGTATGTGCTTGATAATGAAAGATTCCACTTGTCCTAGGATCTCGCGGAAATATTACTGTCGGCTGGGTTTGCATCATATTAGGAGTTGTAGCCAATGGCTTAAGATCGGCCATTAACAACGGGTTTTGCATGCTTGATGCTACTGAATAGACCAGGTAATTCAATAGAGTCTACATTGGATCAAGTAGACTCCCAGTCGATGCCAACTCTTGAGTTATAGTCTTAACACTATTGATGATCATCAGCTTAAGAGTCATTACCAATACCGATGACTGATTGATCAAAGCATTGTGTATAGATTGATTAATCATAGGAGATAATTTAGCTTGTGCAGGCATGTATCGACTTACCGGTGCTTCGGTAGTCCCCATGTCGCTGAGGGGATTGATAGCAACCCAACATCAATTCCTTGAGCACGGCTTTCTGATCCTCGATCTCCTTGTGTTGTTCTAGTGTCATATCGTCTAACGTTGGGACAATTATAGCTTCAGTGTTGAGAACAGACAACAGAATTGATTTCTCGGAGGAAGACAACATGTCCCATCGGGCGTGCCAAAGGTGTGGTGGTGCCAAAAAATGTGACAACGGATTGATCGACTTGAACACACATAACGCCAGGTTCAAGAGTTTGAGGTGTGTTAGCCCATTTGATCCTGCAATCGGCAATATAGATGAAAAATATGCTCAATGCCGATTTAATGTGATAATCACTAAGAATCTAAATAGTTATTCAGAGCGGATTATATTGCTAGTAACGATAAGTCTAAACAGCTTGTTAGAGTTGATTAGATTATTCACAAAGGTAGATTTTCCCAAAAAGGCGGTATGCAATAAGATCAAAGAAAAACCAAAGACTTAATCTAAGAAGATTAATAATCGGTGATGCACAACTTTATTGATGAACGATGAATTACAAAAGATCTAAAATACAAGACTACTCCTAGTTGATACAGAAAAATAGATAAAAGTATATGTGAGTTGTTTGATTGATTGTTGATGGGTTCTGCTTGCCATTTATCCCTTTTTATAGTGTATTGACCGATCGTATCCTTCTTCAATGCATTGCCAACCGTGATCCTTATTAGCCTCTGTACAGAGTAAATTCCATCTTTAAATCAATATCGGTCACAATTCTATCTTCAACTTAACTTTTCCCATCTTAACCAATATCTGCCAGAAATATCTAATTTTAATAGTAGTCTGACAAATCTATTATGTCTTACCAAATTTTGGTGTAAATACGTACCTTTTTCATCTACCCTTAGAATAGTTAGATATTACCTTGTCTCTTTTGCTCTCTCTCTCTCTCTCTCTCTCTCTCTACAGGTTGATCGGTATTGATCTCATATGTGTACACTGCAAATTCCCTTACGATGAAAAGATATCGTAGTAGTTGGAGAGACCAGAGGTTAGCGTCCAAATGGAGATCGGTCGGGCCTATGATGAACAAATCCACCTTGTGTTGTCATAATCGCTGTCCGTCATAAGGTTGAGTCCTTACACTACAACAATTTGATTTGGCAATATTTCGCCGTTAGCTTTGGGCTCCACACACAGAAGAAAAACTGAGACTTTTCCACCTCGATCACAACATCGGGGCAAGAGGTGTAAGGTCTGAAAGAAAAATCGACACACAATGGCATGACTATATATCTAACCTTCGTAAATCTAATTTTGCTCTGCTTCTGTGAGCTGAACTTGTACTGCAATTTAGTTACTGTATCTTAATTCCATCCATATGAGTGCTTGAATCGGCGAAATAAGCTTTCTTAGGTAGATTTTGAGGCCACATTACACATGAATCGCTACGCCGAATATTCAGTCGGCTAATGTATATAGCTGAGCATGGTGTAGACAGTCTGCAGCATAGACGGCACGAAGATGAGCGCGGCCGCCGCGACGAGCGAGACGGCCACCCAAGGCGACGGGAAGAAATGTAGCACGAACCCGCCGCACCACCAGCTCACCCTCCGCCTCCGGTGGCACGCCACCGCGTCAAGCATCTCGCCGTATTCGTCCGGCAGCCGCACGCCCACGGTCTCCTCCCCGAGCTCTCGGAAGAGGGACACGAGCTCGGCGTCCGTCCGCCGCGTGCTAGCCAGGACCCCTCGCCGCCGGAGGAACGCCGCATCCTGCGCGCACCGAACCAGGCCCTCCATGCGCGCCACGTGCACCGTGACGCAAGCGCCGTGCGCCCAGTGGAAGTGCTTCTCGAAGGCCACCATGCTGTGCAGCACCGCCAAGCTGTACTCGTGGACGTGGAAGCAGGGGATGCTCATCACCGCCACGGGGCTAGCCGGCTGGGACCAGAACCACATGTCCAGGTCGCCGGAGCTTGATGGTGCCTTCCGGAACCACACCGCTGACCGCCGCAGCTCCATGGCGCAAGGGAACAGCCGCTCCGACTCCTTCTTGATCTTGAGAAGCTTCAGTGGCGTCGAGAGGATGCAGTACTTGCTCGTGGGTACGCGCGACCAGTGGAAGAGGTGCAGGACATGATGGAAATCACCGGCCGTGGCGTCGCCGGCGGGGCACGCTCGCTTTGGGCAGATGTCCTCGAAGCACCCCAGCACGAGCTCCTCGACGGAGTGCTTGAGCTTCAGCCTGCTGCACAAGGCGGCTAGCAGCTTGACGGTGGCGAAGGGAATCTGGTTCTCGAGCACGAGCAAGTCGAGCTTGATCTCCTCGGCGTGCTGCGCCACGGCCATGTGAAGTATGAAGTATTCCCTGTTGATGGACGCCGCTCGAGCCGCGCTGTCGGCATCGTCACCTGCGCCGGTCTTGCTGAGCATCATGCTCACAACGAGGACGAAGCAGCTGTCCAGGAGCAGCATCTGCAGGAACTTCTCCTCGTCGTCCAGCGTCTCTGCTGCCGCCTTGTCCACCGAGTCATCGTCGGCGAACTCGTCGCGGAGCCGGTGGCGCTCCGATGACAGCACTGCGACGTAACTGTTGACGTCAAGCCCGCACTGGTCCTGCAGGTACCGCAAGAACGGCAGCTTAGCATCGTCGGGGAAGGGGAGGCCGCGGTCGCCACGGTGGAACGGGCCGATGGCCACGGCGCGCACCACGTGCAGAGCCTCCACGAGGCCCCGCCTGGTGCGCGGCCGGAGGATGGTGCCGGTGCGCTCGCCAAGGTACCATAGCATCGGCGTCCGCGCGATGAGGTCTTTGAGGACGGCCGTGTTCACCGTCGCCGACGTGAGCTTGCGCAGCCACTTCCTCTCGGCATCACCATCGGCCATGGTGCCGGCGCCCGTGCAGTCCAACGTCGTGTCCGGTGCGATGTCGATGAGGTGGTGATCGTTTCTTGCACTCAGCTGACACTCTGCCATTGTGATTTCTCTATCCACTTTTGGGGGGTTCATCTCAATTTGATGGAATCACATGCTAATTAATTTTATCTCCATTTGTTTGGATCAACGATATTCCAACGACAATGTGTTGCAGCTTATGGGCTTGGTTTAATTAATATTAGGAAGACTAGTTCAATGCCCGTGCGTTGCTACAAAAAATAAAATTGACAACGAAACATAAAGGTAAACAATAAAAGAAAAATGTTTTACAAGATCAAACATCTATCTTTCCCGATTACAATCGGCCGTCTTGAAAGTCTCAGCGTCAAGAACAGGCAGCCCATGGCTGAACCTTCCTATCGCGGAGAAGACCAAGAGGCAAAGCAAATCTCTGCTGGCCAAAAGCCCCACCTTCCTACCAACAAAAGCACCCACGGATTAGCAAACAGAATCAAACCAAACCAAACACAACACAAAGGGAGAAGATGGTGCGGGGGGCATACGCGTAGGAAACGAGCTTGGACTCAGCAGCGGCGTCGCCGGTCTTCTCAATCTGGATGACGCCCTCGAGGGGCACGCCTTCGTCAGTGACACCGATGAGGACGGACTCCTCGGTGGCGTCGGGGGAGCCGCACAAACCAAATCCACCATGCATTCTTGCATAAATTAGTGTACACATCTCTACACAACATAGGAAGCGTTCGAATTGTTACCTAATTACAAGTTATGATTCTGATCCATTTATCGATACCACCCCCCACTAAGATATCATCATTTGTAGGGAAAGGATGACAAGGCAAAGCGGCAAACCTCACATAACTGACGCTCTCATTGAAGATGGCACGGTCGATCTTGAGAGTCGGGAGGGGGTCGGCGTCGGGGCAGTTCCGCGGGGCGACGGCGTGGGCGGAGGCGTCGGCGAGGTGTCCAGGTCGAACTGCGAGAGCACGCGTAGGTCCACCACGGGCACCAGCTCCGTCGCCATTGGATGCTTTTCGGCATGGCGCAGCTCGGCGGCGGTGGGTTGGGGGGCGGGAGGATGCGATGGATGGGACGGGAGGCCACGGCTGCAGCGGAGGGCTTTGATCAGAGCGTGTCGCAGGAAGGGAGCACGGGGGGCGCGTGGGGTTGGGGTGGGTTGCGATGTGCACGGGGTAATTTGGGGAGTCTGAATTGTAGAACGGACCGCTGCCACCAACTGTCAATTAGAAATAGTAGAAATTATTGATGATAACAGGAGTATGTCATAATCATCATCTTCATCTAACCTAAACTCAAAGTCTAGTCATAGGCATGCAATCCTACGAACAAAGCTTGCAAGAAATCAAACAATCAGGAACTTACTAAACCGCCACTGGTCCACAAAGTAGTACAAACATAACATAAACAAAGCAATGGAATACTTGGAGATAAGAAGACAACTTACTTATGGTAATAACGAGACCGGAAACATCTAAACAAAATTGGCATATGAACAAACTAAAATTCTATATAAGTGAACGGACTTTAGATAAGAAAAAAACAACATAACGTAATGCTCACATCAATTGGACTTCATATAAGAAAATAACAGCAGTGAGTAAAAGAGCCCAACAAAGACAACAGCAAGAATAATTGATACATACTTGGCACCAAGGCAATCCATGGTACATATAAATTAGAAACTAAAATTTACCTTGCTGTGATGGAAAGATAGCAGAAAGACTGTAAAAATGTTTTGCTCCTACATGATCTAATGATCTAAGGAATCACATGCAGGTCAGATTTCTCACATGGGAGAGAAAACACCAATCTAAAGAAATTCTACAAAGACAAACTGATAGACCAGATGAAAACAACCTTTACCTAATCTCTATGAAGATTAGAACCAGTAGATAATCCCTTTTCATTTTCTTTATCCTATAATTGCTTGAATAAATGAAAACACTGATAAATATATAGCAGGTCCGTCATACCAGTGGAGTTGAGGGAGCAACAATTTATCTGATGGGGAACCTCCATCTGGCCACCCACACAAATCGAACAAACAAACAGAAATGTGAATTGTTAAAACAACCATCAAATCCTCATAGATAACCAAACTCTAATCCAGTACCGATGTAGTTTAACGAACCTACGCACCTTGGATCCAAGTTCTTGATAAAGAAGGCCAAATATGACTACAAGAAGCACATTAGCAGAACAGAAATCCACATCATCAGAAGTTAAATGCATCCTATTAGTTGCACAAATTCATCATTCATCCACTATATGGAGATCAAGAACTGGACATATTGAGCAACGAACAGATGCAAATCAAGAGCAGGTAAAAAAATTCATAGCTAGTCGATCCCATCTCTCAACACGACAACAGGAATACACAGATATCCACACATGTGCGCGTAAAGATACAGCTAGTGATGAGAGGCTTAGGTGGGGTTGGTGGACCTGGAGCAGGAGAGGAATATGGCGAGGTCGCTACGGCTATTGGCGGCGACGGCACCGATGAGCCCAAAGAATGAGAGCGCCAAGACGATGGGCCCACACCCGCGCCCTCATCAAGCAAGCGGCAAGATCGGGACCTTCTGATTAGGCTGCGCGGGGTGGGGAGGTGGATCTGGCATGTGGCGCTTCGGCGAATTCTTTGGCGTGGGTGGGGACATCGATCCGGATGGCGGGGTGGGGGACGGGTGGGGTCTGAGGTGGGGTCGGGAGGATTGTGCATGGGCGGGGGTAGGGTCTGAGGGCGCACTAGAGAGGTGGGGGTGGGGAGACGAGCGGTCATGGGGAGGCGAGTGGGGGATGCGAGAGAGGCCGAGGTGGGGAATGCGGAGAGCGGCGGCTTGGCGGGTGGGTGTCGCGAGGTTGGAGACGCAGATGTGGCGGGGTGTCTTGGGATGCAGGCGACGCAGGAGAGAGGGGGTGTCGGGGGGTCGTAGGGTTGGATGTAGAACGGACCGCCACCAACTCAAAATTAGAAGTAGTAGAGATAAGCGTGGCGCACGTCGCGCGCGTGAGCGGAAAACGAATTCTCGTTTTTTTTTGAAAAAACAGCTCAAGATGTATTTTCTATTTTTTTAGGGGCTTTCGGTTTTTTCATGGGAAAATGAAACAAGGCGTTTTTTAAAAATCTTCGTAGAATCTTTCTAGTTTTTTTTGGGAAAATGGACCGGAGCGGGAAAATAGACAAAGGCGTAGCTTCTAAATCTTCGAGGTTTTTTTTTGCGTTGGCACTCGGACACTCTCTAAGATCCTGCAGCCTTTAAACTTTAATACATAGTATATATTTTCTCGAGAAAGACGGAGAAAGGATCTTCTTTTGCCGAATTTGACACTCTATACGTTCACCCGTCAATAAATCAATAATACACGGTTCGGAAAATACTATAGATTGAATTGCAAAAAAACTATAAAGAAACAATCGCATACATATTTCTCACTCTGGGAAATATCAAAAACCGAGTTACGGGGAAAAAAATAGAGAGGTAGAGTTGTAGAAATATCTCTTTCGACGAATTATTTGGAAAATATTGGAGACCGGGCTGGAAAACCGTGATGGGGAAAAAATCTAGAGGGAAAAGGGTGAAAAATTATTAGAGACGACAACTTTCTTTTGTCGAAGTCTAACACTCTACACGTTCACCGAGTAATAATACATGTTTTAAAAAATATCAGAGATCGAGATGGGAAATCGAGCTGGAAAAAAAGTCTAGAGATAGAGCTGCACACATATTTCTGGTGACGAAAACATTTTTTGCCATGAAAAACGGAGAAAGGACCTAGATGTAAGGAGTAAGGATATGTTTGTTACGTTTTTGAACCTGTTCGCTATCCTTAAAAATTAGAAAAGGGCTTGTTCGCGATTTGAATTTAACGGGAGCTTTTTTCGTAAAATAGCGCACAAGGGACCCAAACACGATTTTAGAGAAAAATATCTTACCCTCACAAAAAATCGCGAAGGGCCTATTCGTAATTTATAAAAGGATCAAAACGCGAAAAAAAAATTGTGCCGAACCGGCGGCCGGCTCGAGCCGAGCCGCGGCTCAAATCGTTCTGGTGACGTGAACTTTGCAAACTTTAGGTAGGTTATAATTGGGAACGTCGTGTACCAGCTTCACAAAGAAAAAGGTTTTAGTTTCTTTTTGTTGAGACATCTACAGAAGATTAATTGAGGAGTTTGAACTTTGTAGCAATGGAACAAGATACCGTTCAACCCTGTATCTGGTGACAACTGACAAGTGACAACTCTGGATAGGGAGATAGAGATGATACGGTAATCTGGACTGGCTCCGACTTTTCACTCTCGATCGTTGGATTGCATCCGGTCATGGACCAGCTCCGAAACGGCAAAATCGTAGTACGCATTAGAAAATCACTAGCAGTACTACTACTGCCAATCGAGCCGCGCCGCGTCAGAAAATGAGATCTTGTCCAGGGTATAAAAGTATAAAAATATTCAAAATCGAAATAAAAGAGTGATCTTTCAGCTCATCCTTTGGAAAAGACTAAAGCCTGCCATAACTATAATCCAAAATCTTGTCCAGGGATAAAAACTTTTTTGGCTTTTATGGGGTGGAAAAAAAATCTTTACTACTGAAATTCTCCAAAATTACACACCTAATGTCACCGTATATAAACTCCAAAATCTCTCCCCTCTTCTCATTTCTCCTTATAATCCCCTTTTCTCTCTCCCATGTGACGTCACCCGCCTCTCCAAAATCTACATGATGTCAAAAGTCCCTCCCTTCTCCACCGATAATGACGGCATTTGCGGATAGTGGACTTACTTGCCCTCCTTTCAAATTTGGTGGTGGATCCGTTCACCCTCCTCTGCTGGTGACCCTGTCATCTCTGTGGACAATGTTGTGCCCTCATCTTTTCCATGCACGACGCTAGCCGCCATGACCTCCGCCTGCCCACCCGTCGGCGACCTCCACGCCGCCTCGACCTCCATCCTTGTTCCCTTGACGTCGATGTCCTCTACTAGCACTACCGTCCTCCTTCACTAAGCCAGAGAGGCCAGACCACATCCAAGCAGAGGAGGATCATGTCGTCGCTGAGTTGCGGCAGGAGACAGCCAGATCCGACGTGTGTGAGATGGGAGGTTGCGGGATCTACGTGCATGTGAATATTTTTACCTCTTTTCTTATCCGATTTTGTCCTTGTGTTACAGAATATTTGATTCTAGCTAGAATCTTTGTGTTTCCGAATTTTCTAGGTCAAATCCACTAAACTATAGCAAAGTTCTTCATGTAATTTGCTAAGTTTTTCTATAATTTTCTAGTTGATGATCGAACCAAATTGTCATTAAAATTATGGGTATTTCAGACAATTCAACAATAATCCATAGCTCAACTCATAAGTCGCCTTCGAGTTGATACGAATTGTGGATCACAGACTTAAGGCCTATTTGTTTTAGCTTTTGATTCTAGATTCTAATTCTAAAAGCAGAATAAAAAACAAACAGGCTGATTTTAGAATCCGATTCTTATAATCCAGCCTACTCATATAGACTAGAATCCACAATCCACTTTATATGTGCTTTTGAAGAATCAGCTTCTCTACAACCATAATCCAGAATCAACTTTTAAAAATCCAAAACTGAAACAAACAGGCCCTAACAATAGCTTCAGCTAGCACTGGCCGCTTACAGTCTTACGCTCTAAAGAAAGTGGAAAACAAATCTGATAAATACCACCGTAAAATGCTTATTCACGCTTCGCTGCAAGTCTACTAAGGACGAGAACTCTACTAAGGACGAGAGCTGATTGCAACGGCTCAGACTATTATTCCTCCCTCGACTCTCCGGCCCTCCTCCTCCTACGACCGATTAATTGGACCAAATTAGATAATTAAGCGCTCGAGGCACTGTCATGTGGTTAGGTAGGAGGCTTAATTAGCCAAAAATTTCGCCGCTTGGTCTTGAGTAGTGACTATAACCCACCGGGAAGTCTTAAGTGAAGCATATAAAAATCATATTGAAATGCAGGAATGTACTGTTGAGACAGATCGCAAGTTGATTGCTGCCTCCATGTGAGCCCATGCGGAGAAAACGGCTTCTTTTTGTCCTTAATTATATAAGACGCCGATCGAGCTCGTTCGAATCATCCCATCCCATTAAAAAAGGAAGACGAGCTGAGCGTGCACTGAACTTATATACACTGTTCATTCTTGCGTGCCATACGGCATGTGAGGCACTAGTACCGGCGTCTGACTCCTGTGTCTAGCGCCTGTCCATCGACTAAATGCCAGAGACCGATGGGTATCACCTGCTATTTCGCACGCCGGCGTTTTAAAATCATGCACGCGTAATCATGTGGTTTCGCTTGAATCAGCTGATTCTAACTGTTAGGTTTTGTTTGAAAAATCTATTCTCAGTCGGGATTTTTGTGGATAGGCTGAGAGGATTTTAAAGCTTCCTAAACAACGCATTAGGGTAGATGAACACGACTAGATAGCTGAAGATAAGATTTAATGTGAAAAAAACTCTTGCAGAAAAAAACTACGAGAAACAATCCACTATAATACTTCAAAGATTAAAATACAATGGGTTAGGTTATATAGCCAAAGAGTTCTATTTGTAGATGACCTGGACTAACAATCTATTTGGATAGAACCAAAAGATACGATAGTTAGAGATATTGAGTTGTCTCAAACAAACATCCCTTTAACTCAAAATCTATAACGAACTTGTTTCCGAAAAACCCTAAAGGGTAATTAAACACTATAAATACAAGTGCATTAAAAGTCCAAAAAATTACTAAACAAAAAAGAATGGAACAGTCAATTAAAATGCAAAGAACCACAAAGGGCATAAAAGACTAGAACAGTCTTATCCTAACGCTTCTCACGAAGTAAGATTGAGCAAACCACCAGTAGGTCGAGAGAAAGATTGAAACAGTCAATCCAAACACACAGTTATAACAAAGCAGATGACAAATCTGGGTCTTCAATAATTCATAGCCCCAGTAAAATCTGAGTCTATGTAACTGACCTTTTGAAACAAATACTCAATCATTAAACGATATAAATTGAGACATCACTTGTGGTGCTGGGTAGATAGCGAAGAACACCAAACATGGATTTTTTGGCATGCTCCACATGGAATATAAAATTTAGCAAATAATGCTCATTGAAAGAGCAACTTGCACGTGTAGTCATCACATACATTAAACTGCCTATTGAAAAATCCATGACATGGTTGAGACTACTCAAAAAAATGTCAATATGAAGAAGAAAAAATCTCGTGCATCAATGGAGTATAAATTACAGTAGACTTCTCATATCGAACAGAGATAACAAAACAACGTTGTAATATCTACGCAGAAATAAACTGCTTCTTACACTTTAAACCTTCATCTCAAATTGACATTGAAGCAAAACCTTCATTAAAAAAACTCCGAAGAGTATAATGCTACCATCAGGATATCATCAAATTCCAAATGAAAGTTGCCAAAAGCTCCATAATGGTCAACGTATCCAAACAGTGAATAAAACACAAAATTCAGTTGTCTCCTTAACTGATATTTTTTTCTTCAAAGCCGACGATGAAACATCAAATAAGTTGCCAATAATAAATAGATGATAAAACGTCAAATAAAATTGTCGATGATAAATCCCGTATGAAACACTCATATGAGATCCTGCCAATAATAGATTTAAAAGCCTTAATCTCAATAAAGGCAGCACCACCAGCACCATCATCTTCTAGTCCACCTAGCTCAACCTCCTCTGTGACATTGTTACCAAAGAAAGCATATTGCGATGCATCAAGGCCCCATTTGGGATAGCCTATACACAGCTTCTGCTTAAAAGAAAAGCAGATTATCTGCTAAACGGGAGGATTCTAGATAGCTTCTCCCACAATCAGAAACTAATTTGTACACATAATCAGAAACTGTCACTCACCTGATTCTACGGATTTTGATTCAGATTTTACGAGTTCCGCCTTCTCACGAAGTCGCAGGCACAAGAGCTTCCGCCATCATCCCAAAGCCCCTCCACCACCCTCATTCGCTCATCCATCACCGACGCCGATCAATAATCAGCACAGACAATCAAGATTGTTGAACGACCAGATTCTCCAGTCAGTAGATTATTTAGACATCCGCTTCTCCAGACAGCTGACTACAATCTAGAATCTGCACAATCAAAAACTGTCCCGAAGGGGGCCTAAATTTGGTATCACCTGATTCCGTGGTGTAGCGCTTGAGTTGAACCCCCAAAAAATTCACAGCATAACAATAGATGCGAGGGAAAGCCTGACGAAGCAGCCGAGGCTGGCGAATGCCTTCCACGAGAACCCTGTCCAGGCCTCTGGGAAGGACCCGCCGACGAGGTACATGAATTGTTCTGTGGAAGCACGGTGGGCCCATAACTTACTTGTTAGGGGTCTGATACCACTTGTCAAGATAGATGAATACAATAAGATAACTGAAGATAAGATTTAACATAGAAAAATCTTTATAAGAAAAAATCACGAAAAACAATCCATTATAATACTTCAGAGATTACAAGTATAGGGGGTTGACTTATATAGTAAAAGAGTTCTAATTGTAGACGATTTGGACTAACAGACTATTTAGAAAAAACTAAAAGATATGATAGTTAGAGATATTGAGTTATCTCCCACACTAACTTTGTTTTTTTTTTTTTGCAAGGGCTTTTAGGTAACACAACCATTTGAAGACTTAGGTTACCAGATGTCGCGGGATGAAATTTGGTAAGATATACAGATGAATCCATCTAACACACAGTTAACTGTTTGAATTCCCTGAACAATTGCATATCTATCTATTATAATACATATGTTTATATTTAAAGATAGAGTTGTATTTGTTAGACAAATCTAATGTGTGTGAAAAGTACAATTGTATTTGTAATACAACTGTAATAGCCTTAATATTGTAGGATCGGATGACGTCAATCAGAGGGGGGGTGAATGATTGAGCGGAAGCTAAAATAAATTTTTAGTGATTCTTAAAACCCCCTAAACAACATTAGGAAAAACTGCTTCGGTTTTGACAAAAACAGATTAACCTACGTTCACTAAAATAGTAATTACCGAAGATCTAACCGTTAGATCGAAGTGAAATTTTAACTGTAGAAACTAGACTCAATTACAAAACTAATGCAACAAAAATCAATACGATCGGATCTACGGATCAAAAGATATTACCTTCGCAATTTTGACTGAAACAATAATGACGGGAATTGATCTTGAGACGGGAAGATTTCTAGGCGCCGCCTTCAGCGCTGGTTGATTGCTGCATGCATGCACAATGACCGCAAGGAAAAGCGAAGCCCTAGCTGCAGAATTATCTAGTCGATCGCCGGGCGTCACCCAATCTCTTTCCTAGTCGCGCATGCTCTTTTTTCCTTGCATGCATGCAACCGCCTTCCAAAGACTCATGCATGCATGCAGCGACCAACAAGCCTCCAGCGCAATGCCTTTTATTTTTCTTGCTTCCTAGCCGCCAGCTGCATGCATGCACGATCTTCAAGCTTGGCTGCCGCAAGGAATAAACTCCAGCCACAAGAAACAAGCAATCAACTCGTTGATTGTTTCACCAGCCGTCGCAAGCAAAAGTGACGCACACGTTGATTCTTTTTCCCCGCAAGCACTGACCACCGAGAACGTCAAGGATCCAAGACCTGCAGCCGCAAGGGCTTTTCTCTGGCGCAAGAAGCACCTGCCAGCAACGCAAGCAAAAACTCTCACAAGACTTCAGCACCGACTACTAGTCGCCGGCCAAGTCGTCACCTTTCTCTGCATGCACGCGCCGCCGGAAAAAGCAAGCGCCAAGAACAAATCGCATCCAAGCACCAAGACGCCAGGAAGGTTTTTTTCCTTTTCACCACGGCCGCAAGACTAGCGAGAGCGAGGAAAAGTCTCACGCCACCAGGAAACGCAAGCAACGAAGGATCAGAACACCAGCAACTAGAAGACCAGCCCTGGCGCAAGATAATCTTCTATTCAACAAGAAGACCTACCGCTTCTTGCATGCATGTCTTCACAACACACCGCCACAGAAAGCAAAAGCAACTCGCCACGTAAAAGCGGCAAGCCTCCGTACCGCCCAAAAGCCTTGATTCATTAATTAGGTTTTCAAGTTCTTTTATACAACTCAAAACCCTAACCTCTTATCTCTAATTAAACACATGTATACATATCCATTGGCCCAATAACACATGGCCCAATATATGCATACAACCCAAAATTCACACATGCACGCAGACGGCCCTGCGCACTCACGTGACTAACCACTTCCGTGTACACCGTTCTCTAACCCGAACGTCCGCATGACATCCTCGACCACCGGGACCTCGATTCCTCCTGAACCTAGTCCCGAACCTCGGCTCCTCCACAAACCTAGTTCCGGTCCATCATCGACCACGTTAAGCCCTCGAGCAACACACGCACTGCGAATAAACACCAAACGAATCCAAGCACAAGTCCACGACTTGACTCACGGTCAATCCATGCAACCACTCACACGGCGCATTGCATCAAGCAAAAACATCTTCCGAAACAAGTTCATCCCAACTTGATCCACATTAACTTTATTAATTCTTTTTACCACTTATTCGTCACATCAAAATCTCACCAATTGTTCATCACAAATATATCATGTACCATGATCTTACAATCTCCCCCTTGATGAACACATTGGCAACACCTCTAAAAAGCATAAAACATATGTGATGAAAGTAAAGTGTAAAAAGCACAAGTCGGCTCAAAAGCACAAAGTGAAAAGAAACAACATCTCCCTTTTGAAAAGAAAGAAACAAATCACAATAAAAACTTTTCTCTTCTCCCCCTGAATGTATGCTTTACTATTTCTCCCCCTTTGACAATGATTTCATCAAGGAAAACAAATGGGTGCCAAGACAAGAAAAGATGAGCTCACTCGATCACATAACCTTATAGATCACATAATAAGCATAATACATGAACTTAATATAAGTTAACAAGTTAGGGAGTGACATGCATCTCAACCTCAATTCAATCAACTATAGCCAAGTACTATGCAACATCTCAGCAGAAAAACAAGGCCAAAAAATGAAGCAACTAACAACTCAGGGCAAGCAAGTAATTTCAACTCCAATCTAGTAAACCAATTTAATCTTTATAACAATAAACTGCATGTGGCATGCTTGAAGCATACTTCTTTTATTTTCTATGAATGGCATGCTTGAAGCATACATCTTATCTTTTAGGGAATGGCATGCTTGAAGCATACATCTTGAAGCTTTTGCACATTTTGATAATTTTAACATGCTTCTTCTTGCAGATTTGAGCACCTCTTTTTTTTTACTTATTCCCTTTTCTTTTATTGTAAACATGCAAAGTGATTAAATGATCTATGAAAGAGTAAAGCTGAAAACATACATGCTTCATAGCCCAAATTTGTCAAGAAGATTCATTATCAAGCCTATAGAAGCAAGATATCACAAGGTATTAGCTATAGACAATCAAACCAAGGAATTCCGCAACGTCACTTTTAGTTCAAGTAAAGCAATTTAAATTATCATATATAAGCTCAATTACATAACATATAAAGAAATATGATAAAGCAAGCTCATCAAGTAAAAGACTTGGTATGGAAACTCCCAAAACAGGCTCATGGGATGCACAACTCCCAACTCTCCTTTCAAGAAAGCAAATCGAGAAGCATCAAGTGGTTTTGTGAAAATTTCAGCAATTTGCAAATCAGAATCAACAAAATGCAACACAACTTCTCCCTTTTCCACATGATCTCGAAGGAAATGATAGCGAATATCAATATGCTTTGTTCGAGAATGTTGCACTGGATTTTTAGCAATATCAATAGCACTAGTGTTATCACGAGAAAAAGTAGAACACTATCTAAAATTAATCCAAAATCCTTTAAGGTTGATATCATCCAAAGCACTTGTGCACAATATATAGCGATAGTAACATATTCAGATTCAGCAGTTGAGAGAGCAACAGATACTTGTTTTCTAGATGTTGGATATGAAAAATCACCTTTAAACAAACGACCAATGCGGTGATGTTGCATACTAGATTTTCGAAACATCTAATATCGACAAGAGTTTTCTTAATTCTCACCTCAAGATCTTCATCAAGCAACCGAGAAACCGAGAGCAAATCATACTTGAACTTACTTACCAAAGCTACATCCTTGAGAATGAAGTTTTCATTGACTTCGCACAATTCCTTTTCCAAGAATCCATCCATTTGAATTATCGCCAAAAGTGATGACCTCATCACCGAACTTTGTGTGAGGAGGAGAACCATTTTGAATCACCGGTCATATGATGTGAACATCCGAATCTATGAACTGTATGTTCTCCTTCCTCTCTCGCACAACCTACACAAAAGAGAATGTCGAGGTCTCTGTACTGGGGTTAGATAAAAGAAATTTAGGAATCCAAACCTTTGAGACATACGACTAGCGAACCGATGAGCATAAAAGCACGAATTAAATCCGTACCACCTTTACCTTTCGAATTTGGGTGCACGGTCTGAACGCCCACTTACTGTTGTCCGATCGATGCGCTTTGATCCAAAAGTGGCTTTTGCCACCTAGACTTTGCAAAATATCTTACCCTATCATTTTTCTGTTTCCTTGCAAGTCTAAAGCAGAACTGAACTAAATGACCATCTTTACCACAATAAGAGCAATTGTACTTCACATGTGGTGTTGTTTTAGAAGATGAAGTAATTGCACTAGTTGTGGACAAATTAGACATAAAACCAGTGATTTAAAATGGTCTTTTTAGGTTCAGTTTAACCTCAAATTTACCACTTTCGATTACATTCAACAATGTTGGTGGATGAGATTTAGAATAAGCATATGCATCAAAGCCTAGTCCTTTATTATATGTGCTTACTCTGGATGTGTCCAAAATCATGTTGAGGTTCTTTTTACCATTAGAAAAACGTTGCAATGAGCTTTGAAGATAAGCAACCTCTTTTGTTAAAGAAACACAATTATCACAAATATTATCAACAATGCCTTTTTGTTTGCGACAATTGGAGCAAGAAGAAACTTCATGTTGAAACATATCACATTGCAATTGATCAACTCTACCATAAGCATTTTTCAATTTTAACTCAAGCGAGGAACATTTAGAACAAGGCAAATTTGAATCAAGCTTGACACTGGCAGCACACTTAGCATTCTTAAGTTGTTTGAATTTTCTAGAATATAAGGCATTTACCAAAGAACTAGCATATAAGGCAACTTTTATCTTTTTCAAATAGTTCTTGGTAAGAAACAATTCATCAACAACATGAGCATGCATAGCGGTACCAAAAGTAAAACAAGTTTCAAATTTATCATTCTTTGCAATTTGATCATCAAGCTTATGAAGAGTAGAAGCATGGACATTCCTTAAAGCAATAACTTCGGATTGTAACACATCACATGATTTGCAAGAATCATCATTGGGAATTAAAGATCTAAGCCTTGCAATTTCAGAATTGGAACTATCAATTTCTAGATCTTTTTCTTTAAGAACCTTCTTAGACTTTTTAAGTTCCGAAGCTAATTTAACCATGGCATACTCAAGCTCATCATAGGAAGGTCTCACCTCATCAAGATCGGAGTCATTGTCGCTATCCCTTCTAGTCATGAAACACATGCCGGTGAAGTCATCATCGGAATCTCCCTTCTTGTCCTTCTTCTTGTCATGTGGCTCATTATCACTCTCAAAGTCCACATCGCTAAGATCACACTCCTCTATGGCGCTAAGACTTTCTTAGCAACTTTTTGAAAATTGGGCGCCTAGGGTAGTGCGTCTTGAGTTGCGTTCTTGTTGGTTCCTTTCTTCCTTCTTCTTCAACTTGGGACAATTTGCTTTAATATGCCGGGAAGGCCACACTCAAAGCAATTGAAAGACCCAAGTTGTGCCTCCACGCCTCCTCATCCTCACATTGTTGAGTGCTTTAAAAGCACGTGAGGAAATGAGCACAAGATCTTCTTGAGAAGCATCTCAAACTGTTCATCTGAAAAAAAGCCAATGCAGACAAAGAAGCACAAGATGGTAATCCGGCGAAGTCTTTGGGGTTAGCAATAAGTGCATGTGTAGAGGATTTATCATCTCTAGGTGACAAAGAATCCATCTCATAAGTTTTAGGTCTAGAATAAAGATCATCCATGGTCAAAGTATCCAAATCAACAGTTTGATTAATTGCGTAACAACCATGCGCCATTCGGGACTAAGAGATCTCAAAATTTTACTAGCATTATCCTCAACTGGATTACTAACTCCAACACCACGTAAATTGCACAAGATTTTCTCAAATCGAGAGAAAAGATCATCAATTGATTCACCTGGTCTCATTACAAAATCAGAAAAGTCCTTTTGGTAAATATTTTTGCGTACTTTCTTAATCTTAGTAGAACCTTCATGATAGTCACATAATGTCTTCCAAACTGAATATGCGAGCGTAAATGAGAAACTCGATCAAATTCTTTTCGAAATTCCTTGTAAAATCAAGTTTTTAGCTTTAGCATTCAAATCAACGTCTACTTTATTATCATTAGTAACTATATCAGGGACATCATATGCAGTAGAAACTTTCGCCAAACATCATTACCTTGAGCTTCAATATAGGATTGCATCGACTTTTCCAATAAGAAAAATTTGAATCATTAAGCATAGGAGGACGATTAACATACTTATCTGACGCCATATCTTAACCTTGCTCTGATACCACTTGTAGGATCGGATGACGTCAATCAGAGGGGGGGGTGAATGATTGAGCGGAAGCTAAAATAAATTTTTAGTGATTCTTAAAACCCCCTAAACAACATTAGGAAAAACTGCTTCGGTTTTGACAAAAACAGATTAATCTACGTTCACTAAAATAGTAATTACCGAAGATCTAACCGTTAGATCGAAGTGAAATTTTAACTGTAGAAACTAGACTCAATTCCAAAACTAATGCAACAAAAATCAATACGATCGGATCTACGGATCAAAAGATATTACCTTCGCAATTTTGACTGAAACAATAATGACGGGAATTGATCTTCAGACGCCGGGAAGATTTCTAGGCGCCGGCCTTCAGGCGCTGGTTGATTGCTGCATGCATGCACAATGACCGCAAGGAAGAAACGAAGCCCTAGCTGCAGAATTATCTAGTCGATCGCCAGGACGTCACCCAATCTCTTTCCTAGTCGCGCATGCTCTTTTTCCTTGCATGCATGCAACCGCCTTCCAGCACTCATGCATGCATGCAGCGACCAACAAGCCTCCAGTGCAATGCCTTTTATTTTTCTTGCTTCCTAGCCGCCAGCTGCATGCATGCACGATCTTCAAGCTTGCGCCGCAAGGAATAAACTCGACCACAAGAAACAAGCAATCAACTCGTTGATTGTTTCACCATCATCAAGCAAAAGTGGCGCACACGTTGATTCTTTTTCCCAAGCACCGACCACCGAGAACGTCAAGGATCCAAGACCTGCAGCCGCAAGGGCTTTTCTCTGGCGCAAGAAGCACCTGCCAGCAACGCAAGCAAAAACTCTCGCAAGACTTCAGCACCGACTACTAGTCGCCGGCCAAGTCGTCACCTTTCTCTGCATGCACGCGCCGCCGGAAAAAGCAAGCGCCAAGAACAAATCGCATCCAAGCACCAAGACGCCAGGAAGGTTTTTTTCCTTTTCAGCCGCCGGCCGCAAGACTAAGCAGTAGCAGGAAAAGTCTCACGCCACCAGGAAACGCAAGCAACGAAGGATCAGAACACCAGCAACTAGAAGACCAGCCCTGGCGCAAGATAATCTTCTATTCAACAAGAAGACCAGCCGCTTCTTGCATGCATGTCTTCACAACACAGCCGCCACAGAAAGCAAAAGCAACTCGCCACGTAAAAACGGCAAGCCTCCAGCCGCCGCCCCAAAAGCCTTGATTCATTAATTAGGTTTTCAAGTTCTTTTATACAACTCAAAACCCTAACCTCTTATCTCTAATTAAACACATGTATACATATCCATTGGCCCAATAACACATGGCCCAATATATGCATACAACCCAAAATTCACACATGCACGCGTACGGCCCACCTGCCGCACTCACGTGACTAACCGACTTCGTGTACACGTTCTCTAACCCGAGCGTCCCGCATGACATCCTCGACCACGGGACCTCGATTCCTCCACGAACCTAGTCGAACCTCGGCTCCTCCACAAACCTAGTTCCGGTCCATCATCGACCACGTTAGCCCTCGAGCAACACACGCACCGCGAATAAACACCAAAGCGAATCCAAGCACAAGTCCACGACTTGACTCACGGTCAATCCATGCAACCACTCACACGGCGCATTGCATCAAGCAAAACATCTTCCGAAACAAGTTCATCCCAACTTGATCCACATTAACTTTATTAATTCTTTTTACCACTTATTCGTCACATCAAAATCTCACCAATTGTTCATCACAAATATATCATGTACCATAATCTTACAAATATAACATCTGATTGATATTTTTTTAACAATTGTAATAGCCCTAATATGTATCTTATCGATCTGCAACATTATATCTAGACCCATCATAATTGAGGATGAAGATTTTTTTCTCTAATTAAAATGATGATTTCTAACCAAATGTGATACTTCTTTTTCTAATATAAGGGATGGGACACCAATGATGCCTTTTAGCTACGTAACACAGATGGCAAACCAATTAGACTACCTACTCTACTTGCAATTCCAAATTGATTATTCCCGTAAAACTAAGGCTCTGTTTGTTTAGAGTTTTTACCAGCTTAAAAACTAAAAAACTATAGTCTAAATAAACGAGTAACTTTTTATCTATACTTTTCAAAAGGTATAAATCTCCATATAACTAAAAGCCAAAAACCACTGGAGAAAGAATTTTTTGGTTTATTGATGGTTGATTTTAGACTAATAACACTAAAGTTAGGTAAAACTATCTATCTCTATCACATACAAAAGCCGTTAGCTTTTAAGTTGTTTAAGCCAAAAAAACTGGTTTTAAACTATAAGCTAAAAAGTCTAAACCTAAACAAACAGAACCTAAGAAGAAATAGCAGAGATAAATTCATCATTTCAGGGACATATACAGTGAAAATGGCTAAATGGTGCAAATTTCATAAAAATTGATTGTACATGTTTCTGAAAAATATTTAAAACTTATCAGAGATAGGGTAGGGCATTTTATATAGCCATACATCTCCTCCCATTTGAATAATATTTTACCAAGAAGTACTCAATTTTTTAGTATCGAATGTGTATCTGTCTGTGTCCACTAGTTTGCCCTTTAATTATTAGCATGTGATGTGAAATACCGAGGAATGCTCCAATATAGGCTATTCTTTTTTGTATAGCCTTTTTACCTCAATTACACTAGTTCTACACAAATTAATTATGTAAAAAATAATATGATAATTTGTAAAAAAGAGGAAGCTATTCTTTTCTGCCTGTCCTTTTTACACCAATTATATACTAGTTGTATATAAATTAAATTATGTAAAAAATGACGTGACAATTTGTAAAAAAAAAGAAACTTATGTAAAAAAATAATACAAAAAATTGTAAAAAAAAGAACAAAACAAACTACAAGGAACACAATAAACAAAAACTCTACTTGTTTGTTCACGATGACCGTAAATAAATTGATTATTCCCTTATCGTATTGTTTACCTGGAGGAAAACTCACAAAGTTAAAATGATAAAGTACAATGTAGATCATAAAGCAATATCTAACAGACAAAAAGAAACTAAATGCTTATAGACAAAAAAAATACTCAATTACCATTTTAACAATTCCCTATTTTCACATATACGCTTAGGTTTTCCTGTGATGATTGATTAATGGTACGGCGGTGACTTGCTAGTCAAACAAGTCGCTGCGATATTTATATGGGTAAATATCCTGTACAATCAACTGTCACGGTGAAATCATGGTGCAACCCAACTAGAAAAAGTTTCAAAAAATTCTGAAAAAAATCATAGATGTACATCTCAGCTTACCCCATCTACATATAAAATTTCATGATCAAATTTGTCCTGTGCTAGAAGTTACAAAAAAAACAAACTTAATCATGAACAGGAACTATTCCTGTTCATGATCAAGTTTGTCTTTTTTATTACTCTTAGCACAAGATGAATTTGATCATGAAATTTTATATGTAGATGGGGTAAGCTGAGATGTATATCCATGATTTTTTTTAGAATTTTTTGAAACTTTTTCTAGTTGGGTTGCACCATGGTTTCACCGTGACAGTTGGGTTGCACCGTGGTTGCACGAAACATGTGATTGCACAGGATATGTTCTCTATTTATATTCCCTCCCTTTTCTCAATGCACGTCGTTTTAGCTTTTACAGTTTGTTCCTAATTACATACTTTCTCTAGCTACGAAGAGTTAATTGTTTTGAATATAGATGTAGTAAACTGTCAAAAATTTGATTGTCAATATATTTTTAAATATTTAAATTGGATACATAAAAAATCACATGTGTAGATTTGTCTCAAAAATAATTTCATAATATTATAATTTTATTGGGTTTTATAAATATATTATAATAAAAATTAGTAGTCAAAATACATTTTAGAGACTATATCGATATCTAAAAGCGACAATTATTTATGATCTGAGGGAATATCATTCTATATTTTTGTGATTTTTTATTATTTTTCAATATGCATCTCCTTTAGCTATTTCTAACATTATTTACTTGTTATAAACTAAAGTAAGATATAGTAGTGTTAAATTATTTTAACATAATATGGTCCATGCAAATTATAAAATGGTTTTTATAATAAAATGTCTAAGTGTGATGGTTCCTAAAAGATTAAAAATCATGGGGTTTAAAATCCCTCTCCTCTCCCTTCCAAATATTTAGTTGTGTACTAATTAGTGTTATTAAGCATAATGCTATAGGAGGGTGCATGGCAATGCAATGGCAATCAGTTTCCACGCATATATTAAAGTGCTGAGTTATAGTCAGTTTCATTAAGTTTTAAGTGTTGAATTAAAGTGTCAATTTCATTGATTAAGTATTTGGAAACTGACTTATTTATTGCATAGAAACTGACGTATTTAGTGCTTGAAACTGATGCATTTATTAGAGGAATTTATCTGAAAACTGACGTTTCTCTGTAACTCTCTTCTTCGTTACAGAGGAACCTCTCGCTTTGCTATAAAAGGAGGAGGATCCTCCTGTACATCAAGTGCATTAGGAAAGAAAAAGCATAGAAAAGAATAGTATACACATCAAATAAAGGAACAGAAATTTCTCTGACCATTGAGGGAAGTATAAAGATTAAGGAGAAAGAGAGGAGAGGAAAATTGATATGTAAGGCATTGCTAATATGTCTCAAGGTGGGTTTGTGCTTTTACATATATAAAAGATGATTTGTGCTTCTGCACATATAAAATTGCTATTTGGTTTAATCAAATTGTGATTAATGATCTTATAGCATCCGCACTTCTGCTTACAAGTAGTACCAAAAATATATAACGAGCAAAAGTAACACAAACTTTCTTAGGGTGTGTACAATGAGGCCATCTTAGCTGGCTCATAAACTATACACAACAGGTTTAGTCTATGTGGAAGAATGAGAAAAGATGAGAGAGAAGAGAGCTGGCTCTTATTTAGCCCCCCTATAAGACAGATTATGGAAAAGCTAATTCTGGATTCTAAGAGAATCGGGTGGGTGATAACTTCTAATTTCATGTATAAATTGTGCTTTCCACAATCAAAAGCAAAATTTGCACACAAAATCAAAATCTATCACCTACCCTATTCTTCTAGAATCTATATCAGTTTTTTCATAATCTATCTTAGAGAGCCTTACTAGCCAGATTTGTACAGAAGTATAGATAGATTATTTATGTACAAGAGAGAAAAAGATAATTATTATATAATATTTAGAGGCAACCTTTAAAAATAATTATTATATAAGCTAATTTTTAGTTTACTATTAGTTAGTAATGTGCTCTGCAATAGTAATTCCCTTAGGCCATTCTCAGTGGGAGTTTCAATTGAGTTTTATTTTCATTAAATGACATGACACATCATTATGTTTGGTGATATGGCAAGGTAATTATGAAGAGAGAGATAAGGAGAGTTTCATGGGAGGTGAGAGAGTTTCATCTAGATGAAACCTGAGATACACGGTTACCTAGATAAAAACTGATATGTCACTCTTGGAAACTGAGAAATGAAACTATGCACTGGAAATGGCCTTAGGGCAGTCCCAACCCATAGTTTCCATGAGCAGTGTCTAGAGGAGAGAGAGAGCAATAAACCGATGCATAATTTCCCAACCCATGGTTTCCATGAGTAGTGTCTAGAGGAAAGATAAAACAATAAACCAATGCATGCACCACAAACACAGCTTGATAAGCGTGTAGAAACGTCCAACCCCGATTTTGCTCGTTTCTTACGTCTTGGTACCCGCGCCGACCCAGTTTCTTGCATGAGACACGGTTTCTTTGTTTTTCCTTCTCTCTCTTCCTTAATTCTTATGTCACATCAGATTTTTGCTAAATTGACAGCGTAATTAATTTTATGAACACCAGTTAAAGTAGAGGATTGAGACTGCCCTTAAACACCACTCTGCGAAAGTACTCGGCAACGGAGGAAGTAAACAACCAACGGCTGCGGTGTTAATGCGCGTAGCTTCCCTGGGAAGCAATCAAACAGCAACGAAATTTAATGCTTTAGTGCGTGTTTATTGACCAGAAGCTCTGTAAAGAAGACTGCTTTCACAGTTATCAAAAGTATACGAGTACGCGTCTTAAAAGGCTTAATCCAAGCATCTTGGAAGGCGTGTCCGGTCGGCGATAGCGTACAAATGTGACTACCATGTCCATTGAACCGCGTATTTACCCGAGCTGCCGCTCCGATTTCCAGCGGCAGAGCAAGGAATTTGGGGCTGATTGGTTGTATTCTCAACTCAGTCAAGTTGTACGAGTGCAGTTAGATTGGTAGAAGACAGGCTGAGTAAATACAAAAAGATGCATAAAGATGATATTTAGTTGTTTAAAGAAAAGTGAGATTGATCAAATTCAAGAGGGTGATAAATAAATTTTAAACAATTGAATTTTTTTTTCAACATGTAGCATTTGAACCTACTGTTCTATTTTTTTGGTTTCATTCAATTTGAGTGTCGTTAAGATATTAGCAAAAAAAAAAAAAATAGATGGCATATTGCCTAATAACTGTATGCACAACTAGCGATGTATGTTGTGTGGTGCAGTGTAGGTCGCCAGCCAGTGGGCCATTTCACGCGGAACACGAAGCCGGCATCGTTGCACCAGTAGAAACGCCAGTTTTAGTCGTTTTCTCAGAGCCAAGCTATGAAAGGAATCTTGCATCTGCAGAGCTAAGTTTAAAACCAGATGCAGTCAACCAAATATGAGAAAAAAATAAAGATTTTGTATCTATTGATGTAAATCTGTGTGTATGCAGCTAACCAAACAGCCCCTTGGTGACGTGAGTGCGAACTTAAGATAGTAGGTAGGTTTCCTCCTAAATGTGTTGGGCTTGAACATCCATCTATATCCAATCTGCAGTATTTTCTCTATTCAGAAATATAAACTGTATTTTAAATTTATATAAGAATTAAGTTTACAGTGAAATTGAGAAAGATATAAAATAAAATAACTTAGATACTCCACTTAATTATTTCGAAAGATGAGAGGTAATACTTTGTGAAGGTGGTAATATATATATATATATATATATAGAACTTTTTTGCAATTATGTTTAATAAAAACTAGAATTGTAAAAATAATTATAACGAGACTAGGGTCATGTTTGGCAGAGCTCTAGATCTCAGTTCCACATCAGATCTGGTACTTATAGGCTAAAATAAAGTGAATTAAATTTATATTTTTAGTCTAAATTGTAAACAAGATAACTCCTAAACATTCTTATAATATACCATAACTCCAGCCCTATAAATTTCTAGAGATAAAAATACTCTATTCTATTAACTCTATAGATTTTAGTAAAGTTAAAGTTGTGACAAACACTAAAAAAAAAAATAGACTTCCTCTTGTGCTAAGACTAGAAAGACGAAGATCGGAGCTACGCTCTCACTTTCTGAGTTTCTGTCGTCTACCATGTTTTATGCTCAATAGTCTACATAATCTAACGTCACATAGTAGCGGAAAAGTGTGAAGTTAGTACATAATCTGCTAATAAAAATGTTCCGTCGGAACAAGATACTGACGCATGACAGGCAACGTACACATGCCGATGCTAGGTCGTACACATTTTTTGTGCAAATTATTTCTGCACACGTACTTATGCACTACAGACGAAAGACACTTGAAAGAAGAAATTTAACGATGATAAGTCTTATTCATTTTCTCTTAATATAAATTATATAAATTTTAAAGTAAAAAAGATAAATAATCAGTATCTATTTTTTATTTACATTTTAATATTTATATAATTTTAAAATAGTAATGCATCGAAACACCACCCTTCGACTACGTTATAGATTTTTCCCAGATAGCTAGATCATAACCGACCGTTGTCACAGAGCGAGTTGGCTGGTTGGCTTTTGTTGTTGAAGCCTGTCGAGGTTTGTTACTGACAATAATTAAAAGGGGGCTAAGCGCTGGATCGGGAACTCGATGGTAGCACAAGACACACGATGTATACAGGTTCGGACTCTCTCGGTGGAGATAATACCCTAGTCCTGTGCTCTAGGATTATGATTGGCTAGCTTATTTGCTGATTATGTTGTCCTGTTTTTCCTCCCGCCCTCCTTTATATAGAGGAGGCGATTACAAGGAGTCCCACTCGGATCTGAGGTGGAGATTATATCTCTTTCCTTATCCGTTATACATGATAGCGGCTAGGATTACAATTGTATCTTCCTAGCGAGGTTGGTTTCCATCTTGAGGTTTCTTTGTTGCGCATGGTGGCTGCCTCTGAGCAATACCCATCTTCATGTAGTCGGCTTGGCCCATCCCTCTTAGGTGGTCCTCTCGGCCCGCCATGAGATACCGGGGTCCATATACTCCTGATAGCCCCGAATGCTTTGCGATCAGATGCCGCCTTCTGGTCAGCATGACCAACCGAGTCAAGCTTCACGCCGAAAGTGCTTCGATTCTTGATGTAGTTTCTGACTTGTTTTCCTTTCGGTAGAGTGCCCATTGTAGGCAAAGAGATCGTGAAGGACTCAATAGAGCTCCATGCGTTGAATTATATCATTCATTATGGGCGTCTGTTGGTGGCCCATCATGGGGCATCTGGTATCCCAAGCGATATCTGAAGTCAAAACGCTTTTTCGCTCAAAGCGAAATTCAGCGCCGCTCCTTTAAATTCATTTGTTGCGAAGTTCTTGATGTAAATCGTTGAAGCATTGGCCCACACGCATCGCATCCA
This sequence comes from Guadua angustifolia, assembly GCA_036346375.1. Lineage (NCBI taxonomy): Eukaryota > Viridiplantae > Streptophyta > Magnoliopsida > Poales > Poaceae > Guadua > Guadua angustifolia. Next base: position 23,083,656 of record CM070502.1, read on the forward strand.
AATTTAGTAGCCACGAAATCATGTATATGCGAACTTAGGCAATGTAAAACAATTCACTCGGATTGATGCCCAACTAGTTTATATATAATTTTAGAGTTTTTACTCCTTTTCCTCATTGATTTTGAATTCATCCGAGTGGTTTTGACTCTTTTTGTTTAAGCACTCTGCTGACTAGTCTAGCCCCGGCGTCGAGAGTCGGCTCATGGCTCTTTTTCGTGCACGCAGCGTTTTGGGTGACTAAATTTACGCCGTTCATGGGGTCGAGCTTCACAACTCGGAATCAACGCTTTCGGATTCATTTGCAATCGTTAAGTAAAAAGAAGAAAAACACAACTTAGAAAAAGATGTGCGCATGCACACTATTAGGTGTAGCCCGACTTATTACTTAGTTGAGGATCAACTAAGTAGCAAATCAAGAAAGCCAATAATTTTATTCATAATGACATAATTGAGTAAAAGCGACTTAGTTGCTCTATGCTTCATGTGTTGGTGACGATCGTGCGTCTTTGCTCGTGGCGTAGGCTTGCGGTAGAGCGAAGGTGGCGCTTCGAAGCGCGCGGACGTAGGCTCGTGGCCGTGCGAAGAGTGGCGCTAAATGGCGCGGACGTTAGCTCGTGGCCGTGCGAAGTTGGCGCTTCGTGGCGCAGCGGCTTCGTGGCCGTGCGAAAAGTGGCGCTTCGAAGCGCGGCGTAGGCTCGTGACCGTCTTGAAAGGTGACGCCTTCGAAGCGCGGGCGTAGGCTCGTGGCGTCTTGAAGGTGGCGCTTCGTGGCGTCTTGGACTCTGTTCCCTCGATTTGATTGCTTCTCCATAGGAATTAATGCCTGTGACGTGTGTGTCTTGAACTCCTAAGACGTGAGCACCTCCCTGATGACCTTGCCGAGAGGGTTTCTGTTGCTTCTCGTCCTCGGCGGTCCAGCCGAACTCGCCGGTCTTCTACTTGACTATGAAGCGAAGTCGTCGAAAGTCTCTTCGAATGGTTCTCCGGCTCCGAAGCGAGCAACTCGCCGAGACGTCGGCTCGACGAATCTGACGATTTTTTTATGAATGAATCTTCTGTGCTGCTGGGGCAATGCATGAAGACCAAGCCGTGCTTCGTGCGTCTGCTGCACGCTTTCCTTGATTTCGCTTTCCCCGGGACGCTCACAGCCGCACAGAAAAAGACCCGCGTGGAGATAGCACGACGCTCTCCACCTGTGCCCGGCATGACGCTTGCTGCGAGTCAATCTGCGACTACACGACGTCAGATCGCCAGCGAGGAGCGCTTCAGGAACTCCGCTCGCCTCCCTGATTACTGCGCGCAGCGCCTTGCTCTCATCTCGCCTCGCCGAGAGATCCGATCTGCCGCACCCGGGACGAAGTCTTCTGCCACATGAAAAACGGCCGAGCAAAACTCAAGTCGCCACCAAAGCTGTTGAAGATCGTCATCGAGCTTGCCAGGATTGATCCTAGCGTGACCCCTACTGGGCGCGCCAACCTGCCGAGGTTTGTTCCGACAATAATTAAAAGGGGCTAAGCGTTGGATCGGGAACTCGATGGTAGCACAAGACACCACGATGTATCTGAGTTCGGGCTCTCGTTGGAGATAATACCCTAGTCACGTGCTCTGGGATTATGATTGGCTAGCTTATTTCATTCGATGATGTTGTCTGTTTTTCCTCCCCCCTCCTTTATATAGCGAGAGGATGGCGGTTACAAAAGTCCCACTCGGATACGAGGTGGAGATTATATCTCTTTCCTTATCCGTTATACATGATAGCGGCTAGGATTACAATTGTATCTTCCCTAAGCAGGGTTGGTTTCCATCTTCGGGGTTTCCTTGTTGCGCATGGCGGCCTGCCTCCTGAGCAATACCTATCTTCATGTAGTCGGTTTGGCCCATCCCCTCTTGGGTGGTCCTCTCGACCCGCCATACAGATACCCAGGGTCCATATACTCTACAAAGCCATGGCGAAACAAGCGATGATACAACGCAACGCAGTTGATGGCATATATTATTTTCCTTTTTTCGTCCATGGTATGGCGTACTTCGCTGTTTTATTCTGCATGTCCTTTCGCTTGTACAAGGGAAGGGAGGAAAGCATCAAAACACAAAGCATGCAGGCAAGGTTTATAATTTCATGGTAAACCGCTTAAAATCGTAGTTTGTACTCTTACCGCTGCGGTTCGAGATCCAAAATCGCTCGATAAACCGGTCTAATTTAAAAAAAATTCAAAAAAGTTTAAAAAATTTATGCGTTGAAAACAGCTCGAAAACCGTTGAAAAACCGCGATTCTCACCTAAAAAATAGCTCAAAAAACCGTTTTTAGGAACATTCAATTGGTTGGCTGGTTTTCGATTTTTTGAATTTTTTTCAAATTTTTTTGATTTCTTAACTCTCGGTTTTAACAGTTTTCAAACGGGTTTTCGAGTGGTTTTCATACCGTAAATTTCGAACCGGTTTTTGAAGAACAGTTCTTGATTCCCTGCATGCAGCAGCGTTGACGAGTTTCGTTTTCAGGGGAAAAATTAAAACAATACGCGACTTGAAGGACCGCGGCTTTGATTGTTCTGTTGACCGACTTGGTGACTGACTTGTTCAAATCTGTTCTTCCTGTACTAATGATATGATTTGTTGCTTGAATTACATATGATTTACTAATTGAGTTGAAGAGAGACCTGGCCAATTGTTTACTCGATATTCTGCAAACGATGCATTCTTTTTTCTTCCGATACAAGTGCTCGTACTTCCTCCGGCACAAATAGTTATTTTGAACGTAGGTGTAGTTAAACTTTTAAAATTTTGACTGTTAATATCTTTTAAATATTTAAATTGGATACATAAAAATTATTTGTATAGATTTATCTCGAAAAGTACTTTCATTTGTGTAGATTTGTTTCGAATAGTACTTTCGTCATATTATAATTTTATTAGATTTTATAAATATATTATAATAGAAGTTAGTTGTCCAAGCTATATTTTGAAGACCGTGTCGTTGTCCAAACCGATAACTATTTGTGACTGCAGGGAGTATATGTCATTACCCAAGAAAAGGGGTACAACCATGCAATAGACAACTGCTCCTTCCGATCACAAATTCGTCTTGTTTTGGATACCAATATAGTCCTCAAAATACTACTTTGATCACTAATTTCTATTACAATATATTTATAAAACTTAACAAAATTATAGTATTATGAGTACTTTTCGAGACAAATCTAGGTATATGATTTTTATGTATCCAATAGAAATAATATATCGATAGTCAAAGTTTTGAAAATTTGATTGTTTGTATTCCAAAATGATATGTATTTGTGACCAAAGAGAGTAATAAGAAAGTCTGTTTCTAGTTATGCCAGGTAAGACAAGTTTTCCTTGATAAAATACTGTATATGTTGGGCTATTCTAGGTTCATAACTACTCTCTCTGGTCATAAATAGTTGTCATTTTGGACAACAACACATTCTCCAAAATACAACTTTGACCGCTAATTTATATTATAACATATTTAAAAAACCCAATAAAATTATAATATTATAAAAGTGTTTTTGAGACAAAATCTACACATATGATTTTCATGTATTCAATTTAAATATTTAAAATGATATTGACAATCCAAGTTTCGAAAGTTTGACTGCACTTATGTCCAAAACAACAACTATTTATAACTGGAGGAAGTATTTTTCTTCTAAATTAATATTTTCTCTAATCATAGATAGTTATCATTTTAGATCTATATACAGTCTCTAAAACAGAGCCTGATCACTAATTTCTAATATAATATATTTATAAAATCTAATAAAATTATAATACTATGAAATTGCATTTCGAGACAAATCTACACATATTATATCACTAATTTGTTTTTTTTTTGAATTTTTTTTAAAAAAATTGAATTCTTAACCCTTTGGCTCCCCATGATTTTCAAGAGATTGTCGACTAGATATTTTCAATTTTCTAACGGTTTTTTCGAACCCTATGCTCAGCTACTTTAAGCTTATAAAATATTCTAGAAAAAGATATGGGTCAGTAACATTTGTGTGGAGGAAAGGCTACACGCTAGTCCACATGGCCAGTCATGATTTAGTCACACTCTTCATCAAAAGAAGATACAGGAGGGGAACAAAGAAATACAAAGGACATCACTACACCAGCATTTAGGAAGCATCTCGCCGAGATGCCTTATTGTCGTTACATCTCAGATCCTTATCATCCCACACAGGCTGATTAGTGTGATTTGGATGCCAAACACGTCTTTGATTACAACAAACTCTCCTAATAGAGAAAGCCAAGCAAAAAAAAAAAAAAGCATTTTTGGCTCTGTTTTGTATAGCTTTAGTTTTTTTTTTGAAAAATAGTTTTCAGCTAGGCTATATAATTAATAGACTATACGACTAGATTGAAGAGGTTTGGTGTTTATCGATCTGTCTTTTATATTTGAGGGGTACTGGTTAGAATAAGGATGAGAAGGGTGGGGTTTGAGATTTTATGCTTAATTAGGAGAGAGTAATTCTTTAACTTTAGTAGCAAAGTCAGAACACTAACCGACCGAAACAGTGTGAAACTACTCTAGACCAACTTTCAATTTTTAGCTTCTCCTAGTACAAATGGGATGCTAACTTTTGGTTTCTGCCCGTAAAGAAGTAAGTCGTTTGGAACAATTTTCGGCTTCCAGAGGAAAGAAGCTAAAGCTGTTTCATCATTGCTGAAACTACTGTGTTGAATTACATTATAAGATTTCTTTTTTATATCGCTAAGATTATCATATCTTGCTAAGAGTATCATATTGCATTTTTTATCTATGGTCAGAAATGAGACTATTTTTTTAATTGCGTTTGGAAGGATATTAGGTAGAAAAATCATGATTTGAAGCAAAACCATATATTGATCATCTTTTTTCCCACGATGATCGATTTAAACCATCCCTTATTTGCGACTAACATAAACTTTAATAATAATAATAATCTACATGCATAATTTACTCCAAATTTTCAAAAAATCTCAATCAACTTTAAGCCTTATTTATTGGATACAATACGAACATTTCATTGTGATTTTAGGTAAAACTAGTCATGTGTCCGTGCGTTGCAACGAAAACTTAATTTGTGATAAAAAATTTCTTTGCAAGAGCACTAACCCCGTCTGAATGATACCATTTATTTTGAATATGCAATGGTTGAATGTTTAAATCAATTCATAGAAGCATACAAATTCCAAACACCTATTTACAAATTCAAGCCTAAAATTATCTTTAATTTTGCAATTTAAAAGCCCTCATGTTACAAAATACTTTGCAAACTTTAGATGCACATAAGTACTTCTTATGTACAAACACAATGAATAGTAGACAATGTTATATAAAAATATCTCATTTGAAATGCATGATTTCTTTTCATGTAAAACAATGTAATTCTCAAAAGAATCCTATAAAATTCATTGTCCCAAATGAGCCTAACATGGCATTGTTTGCTAACTAGGTAAGAGATTTTGGTTAAAAAACATACAGTACTATGAAGATAAGGATTATACTACTAGAAAGTATATAGTACTAAAATCGGAGATATATAAGATGAATATATGAGGATTACCATTTTAAATAGTCTTAGGGCACCTGGGGAGAGCATGTCCATATTCACCACAGCTACAGTATAATTTTTTTTAAATCCCTTCATTTCTGCCAAGGGAGCAAATTTAAAAAGATATAATACTATTACATTGTTAGAAGATAGTAAATTTAAATCTTTGAAAATCAAGGAATTAGACATTAAATCAACTGTCATTTTTCTGATGAGAAAGTGGGAGAACCTCCTATTTCATCAAGGAAATTAGATAATAAATCAAACAGATAACATGCAGTGATCGATAAAACCAGTGAACACTTACTTGTAGAGGTATGCAACAATGCTAAGAATGACGCAAATTAAGATGGAAAAATATCCTGTGCAATCACCCCTCTCGGTGAAATCACCGTGCAACTGAACTAAAAAAAGTTTCAAAAATTCTGAAAAAAATCATGGATGTACATCTCAAACCCCACCTACATATAAAATTTCATGATCAAATTCATCCTATACTAGCAGTTACAAAAAAGATAAATTCAGCATGAGCGATGATTTTTCTGTTCATCACTATTCATTTTGCTGTTTGTTTTTGTAACTGCTAGTATAGGATGAATTTTTTCAGAATTAATGAAACTTTTTTTGTTCATTGCATGATTTCAATCTGAGGGAATTAACGGATATGTTGCCAATTAAGATGATATCAATTGTGAAGTTTCTAGTAGATCGAAACTGCATAACACCCAAATTTGTCGTTAAAACTAAAAACACTACAACGGTAATTAAGTTGTAAGACTTCAGGTTTCAACAAAACCAACAGCTCACTTGCTTGATAGTTTCTTTTAGCCTCACATTAGTCTTCTTAGCTCTGCATTAGCTTTATTCACCTGCAAAAATTATGCACATGCATTTCTTACGACTTTAACTATGGACATTAAGATAACAGTTATTTTGAAAAGACAAAAAAAGTTAACCTTGGAGTCAATCTCATCCATCAAAGGGACTAGCTTATCCAGTTTCTGCAAAATTACATGAACAATTTTAGTTCTTAATGGCAGCAAAGAGTTAAGATTATATGAATAATTTTAGGTTTGACTTAATGCAAGCAAAGAATCAATCTAATTTAATCAATAAAGAAGCTGCATGCATCTACAACAAACCTCATTCGTGTCCTCTGCCAGATTTTTCAATGTGTCCAGAGTCCAGACCTTCAGAAATGATGTTCAGCCCTTCATCCTGCACATCATATTTGACAAGGTAATCTGTAAGTTAGCAGCTGCGTTGGGCCAATTGAACAGAATTTTTTCTCGTGAAATGAAATTAGTTTTGCAGGTGTGTAGCAGCATGTATTGTCTAGCATAATTTTTTTAATAAATGAATTTGGAATGCATTCATGCCTACTGTCTGGTCAAATTGAAGTGGCTAACATAGAAGCTAAAAGCGTGCGTTACTCTTACTAGATTCAAAGCAGTTATTTCATCTCAAACTATACCTAGGACTGCAACATATATACAAGGGAACATATCCTGTGCAATCAGAGAGTTGGTGAAACCACGGTGCAACCCAACTAGAAAAAGTTTCAAAATTTTTGTACCCCATCTACATGTAAAATTTCATGATCAAATTCGTCCTGTGCTAGAAGTTACAAAAGACAAAGTTGATCATAAACATGCAAACTATACAGGTTGAATTTACTCTTAGCACAGGATGAGATATGATAGAATAGATGAGATGTATATGATTTGTTCAGAATTTGAAACTTTTTCTGCATCTGATTGCACTGATATTCTATATACAAAGCTCATTAAGTAGTAATAGAAGTTTCATGAACAACCAACTAAAGAAGTTTGCAATCAATGGTGAAAAACATGAAACTGGGAGCATCACACTTTTATGTTTTAAATTAGTATATAAATTTTTTTAAAAAAAGTTTCTTCGCAAAAGCTTGCTTCTTTCAAATTAAAGAAGCCATGCAATAGAGCAAGTGCATCATCAAGCGCATTCAGGTAACTATGAGCAGTAAGCAATTCATTGTACCAAGCAATGCAATTACGTGATGAGACCTCAACACATTAGTCAAATAGGTCCATCAATGCCAACGGCAAATTGGAACTTAGGTTGGGAAAAGGAACTTGTGATAAAAATCAAAATCTTCCCACCACTAGTGGATGCAATATGAAGACTATAGGGTCACAGGACCCCACATTATTTTTGCACTTAAGCTAAATACTATACAGATATTTACATAAAAATCCAAAAATCTCTAACGAAGTTTACAGAGTACAAATTCTAGACCCACCACCGCATTCCCTAATGGGGGTCCTGAAAATGGTAAAAGATTCAACATTCCGTATTAACAATATTACCTTTTTAAAAGGGAACTTAAAGCAAAACTAAGAGGCATTGTTTCAGACGTTTCCTCGTATAGCATGACATCACTTCCAAGCAAATCATCTAGAGAGGAGAAACAAAACCGTCACTACTTGCAAGTGCTTGTCAAGGTAATATTCTCTGATTTAGGATCAACTCCAACAATATGATGCTACCACACTGAAACACACTGTTTTATGGATTTAATATAAAATAAGATCTACCTGCAAGATAACATTAAGAAAGCAATTGTTGCCAAGATTTTTCAGGCCTCCAGTGTAGTACACTTTCTCTGATTCTTTAAAGAACTTCTTCCAAGAAACCCATGGTATGGCCAAACTGATATTAAGGGTCTGTTTAGTAGAGCTCAGATTCTAGATTCACTTAAGATCTGAAACTTGTAGGCTAAAATAAAGTGAATTAAGTTTATATTTTTGGTCTAAAATGTAAACAAGATGATCCATCTAAACACTCTTAATATACTCATAGCTCCAACTTCATGAATCTGGTGAAGCTAGAATTTTCAGCTTCACCAGATTCACGAATCTAGAGAAGCTGAATCCCTACCAAACAGGCCCTAAGTGCTTTGCACAACCCAGCAACTCCTATTCCCAAGCCAACAGCAACAACAGCAGGACTATAATAATGTTGATGTCCTTGATTAAGAGATACCAATAGATTGCCATGCTCAAATTTTCCCATGACTCAAAATCATGCCCACTGTCTTTGCATGGAACAAAATCAGTACTCAGGTTCCTAGAATTATTTCTGTTAGGAGCTTGTGTTTGCTTATCAACATCCACTTACGGCACCTAAATCAATATAAATAATTTATGTCAAATTTCATATTCAGAATGGTGAGTAGAAAATAATAGAGAAAATTTCTTATTTGCCGCTGAAAATTGGCGGTTACCTAAAATGCCATCACAAAATTGCTCTTCCCTTCGTTGCCATCAAATCTCAACTTTCATCCCGTTTTACCACTCCCGTCAGTGGACCGTTACTTTGGCCGTTAACTTGTAACTAAAAAGACGATTCTGCCCATCTTCATCCTCATTTAAATATATAAAATTTGCTCAGAATTTTATGAAATTTTTTTTGGAGATGATCTTAATGGAGTGCTAAAATTTTTGTAAAAATTTCAAAGCATGATCAGCTCTGTGATTTTCTGAAAAATCTTTTAGTGATTCTATCTTAATGAAAGAATCTAAATTTTAATTTTTTAGAAGTATTAAATATATTCAAAAATTTCTAAAACTTTTTAGAGGGGTTCCTTGGATTATTTAGAACTTAAATAAAATATTTATAGGCTTTTAAATGTTTTGAATTCAAAGCTTGAAAATGAGAACCACAACTAGGTTATTAGAAAAGAACAGGAAAAATATTTTCAAGCTTTGGATTCAAAATATTTAAAAGCCTAAAAATATTTTATTTAAGTTCTAAATAATCCAAGGAACCCCTCCAAAAAGTTTCATAAATTTTTTAATTTATTTAATGCTTCTGAAAAATCAAAATCTAGATTCTTTCATTAAGACAGAATCGCTAAAAGATTTTCTAGAAAATCACAAAGCTGCTCATGCTCTGAAATTTTTATAGAAATGTTAGTACTCCCTTAAGATCATCTCCAAAAAAATTCTAAGCACATTTGATAGATTTAAATGAGGATGAAGATGGGCAGAAATGTCTTTTCGCATACAAGTTAACGGCTAAAGTAACGATACGCTAACGGGAGTGGCAAAAACGAGATGAAAGTTGAGATCCGATGGCAATGAAGGGAAGAGCAATTTTATGATGGTATTTTAGGGATCCGGTTAACTTTCAGTGGCAAATAAAAAAATTTCTCAAAATAATAACACTCATATCAGGGGTAGCTATTTACTAAAGATCAAATGCATGCGAAAGGAATTTAGAGGGACAAAAAACTAGGCAAGTTCACTTATCATCGAACAGTTGATTATCATAAAATATTTAGCAGGGAACTGTGAGCATATCAAATACAAATTTGACCATAAGCTCTAATCCCAGGCTGCCTAGCTAGAAAAGAAGCATATAAATTGACAATGCCATCACCCCAAATCATTTTTTCTTGCAAGCTTGTACAATATATCTCCTTTGCCTAACAGAAAGTGCATCAAGTTCTCCTGCTAGCGAAGTCCACACAAGCACAACTCGCTTGTTGCTTGTAATCTAGTACTCCACTGCTAAAAGGAGGGTTTCTTCTATTGCACCAGAGCAAGCCAACTCAATCACTGCGAGCATCAGAGGGGCGGGGATGCACATAAGTACTGCAGCTCAATTCCCATGTCAAACATCTCATCGGTATATTTCTTCACCTCAGCAAACCTGCCAAAATCAAGAAGTTCCCACTATTAGCTCTCCGGTTGAGTCCTCAGTCGGGGTAATTTGGTGCTCCACAATGTAGCGCCACATGCCAAATACTGCAGATGGGTTAAATTCTTTAGAGAACATGCTGATAGCAGCGGTGCAGTTGGACGCAGAGGGCAGCTGCTCATTCTTGCTCATCTCTGCAAGGAAAGCCTTAGCATCACGGGCCTTGCATTGCTTGATGAGCCCCTTAAGTATGGAATTGTACGTGTCAGAGTCTGCAAAGACGCCATTGAAAGGAATTTTGTCAAGCATGTGGAGGGCGTAGTTGGTGTTACTAATAGTAACACTACAGCTGAGGTCGATGATGGAATTGTACATGGAGTAGGTATGAGCCCGGCCTCAAAGACCATCATTTGCTAGATAGTGATGGCGTTGACATAGTCGCTCTTGCAGATGACGAGGTCGATCGCGTTGGCGTAGAACTTGAGCCCCAGGAGGCTGCCCTTGGTCTGCATCACTTGCAAGAACTTGAGCACCTCTTCGAGCTGGTCCCCGCACATGAGGGTGGAGAGGAAGGAGTCGTACGCGGGCATGCTACTGGTGTCCCACCCGACACGGACGACCATCTCACCGAAGGTGCTCTTGGCACACTGGACTTCTCCTCCTCCCACGCCTTGAGCAGTATCGCGAAGGTGTCCACGTTGGGCGCGACGGTGGACTTGGTGCGGTCGAATAACTCCTGCACAGCCTGCGCGTGGCCATCCTAGCGGCACAAGGTGGAGAGGAGGGAGTTGAGGGTGACAATGTCCGGCGTGACGCTGTACCACTCCATGACGGTGCCCTTGAGGTTTCCACGGACGCAGTAGGAGGCAAAGGTGGCGGCCTTGCCGAGGTTGTCGACGAGGAGGTTCTAGGTGTAGGCGGTGTGCTTGACGCGACTCCAGATCGGGGCGCGGCGTTTCGGTTTGGGTTGGTTTCCCAGATTCGAAACGTGGGGGGAGAGGGAGACGGAGGTGGGGGAATAGGTGCTGCGCTAGCCGTTGATGTTAGATCTAACGGACTAACATCAACGGATCAGGTATTTGGAGAAGAACGGATGACCATCACCAACTCCTAATTAGAAGTAGTAGGATAGAATAGTCGGTTTGTTTCTTTTTTTCTACCATCTTTCTATGTATAATACACTAATAAAAAAGGATAATACACGAATGAATTTTAAAAAATATAGTTATAGTATTTTATTTTAAAAAGAAAATACACAAAACTAATTTTGATTTTGTGTGTGTGGTTTGGGGGGGGTTTGCTCTGTCACTCAAAATATGTGCAATATTGTTTTTGCTATCGAAAATTTGCTTATTTCATTTTTCCATCCTTTTATTAGTGGACATTTCGTTTTGTCACTCCGTCCACTTTTCTGTCAATTCAATGGGTTTGACAGTTAAGAAATATGAAAAAGATATAGAAAACCATAAAATTATAGGAAAAGAATAAAATACCAAAATAGAGTTAAGGTCTAAGGATAACTTTGGACAATTTTTTTTACTTTTTAAATTTACAGTAAGAAAATTTCTCAAAAGATTTACACTACGGAAAACATTTTAATCTACCTCAACTTTCATGGAACATTGCGAAAATTTTGTTGATGTAAAACATTTGTGCAATTTTAATTTTTTGCTTATAAGTGGTCCCTCAATTTTTCTATATTTTTTTCCCAAATTTCATTTTTATAATATATTTTCATATTTCTTAACATCAAACCCCTTTCACTCAATAGAAAATTGAACGGACTGCTAAAAATAAGAGAAATTTCTTTACTTGCCACTGAAAGTTGGTCAGATACCTAAAATACCATCGCGAAAGTGCTCTTCCCTTTATTGCCATTGGATCTCAACTTTTATTCCATTTTCGCCACTCCCGTTAGTGGCCTATTATTTGGTCATTAACTTATGTGTGAAAAGACAATTATGCCCATCTTTATCCTCATTTCATCCTAACTTAAACAACCTGGTAAGTGAACTTGATTTATCGAAAATAAGTGGTAATGGCAAACAAAGTCGTTCGAGCGAGGAGGAAGAAGGGTTTTGACTAAGGGGTAGGACTATCATTTTCTAAAAAGACTAACAAGTTCGAGAGGGCAAATGATATCGACTCACGACAAAGTGACGGGAGTGGCAAAAAAAATGATAAAAAATGAGATCCGACAATTAAGAGAAGAGCAATTTTATAATAGTATTTTATGGATCTGATCAATTTTTAGTGGGAAATAAGTAATTTTCCCTGAAAATAATATCACATATATTTTAAGCAACAGCAACAAAATTTCTTAAAAGAAAAGCATGACACGGGCTTATATTTACTCCCTCCGTTTTTTTATAAGGCCTATTTTTTAAATGATCTTATTACAAATGTAAGACTTGCACGTAGATTTAATGAGACCTTTCCTTCTATACCCCTATTTATTTTCTCTCATCATATGTATTTATTTATTACCACCTACACAAAGTATATCTTTCATTTTTCAAGACAATTAAATGGGAGCATCTAAGGGCAGTCCAACCCTCCACCTCAGCTGGTGTCCATAGAATTAATTACGCTGCCAACTAAGCAAAAATCTGATGTGGCATAGGAATTAAAGAAGGGAGAGAAGAAAAAACAAAGAAAGTGTCTCATACAAGAAGCGGGTCGTGGCAGCGTGCCAAGACGCAAGAAACAAGCAAAATTGGGGTTGGACGTTTCTGCGTGCTTACCAAGCTGTGTTTGTAGTGCATGTATTGGTTTATTGCTCTCTCTCTCCTCTAGACACTACTCATGGAAACCATGGGTTGGGAAACTATGTATTGGTTTATTGTTTTATCTCTTATTTAAACACTACTCATAGAAACCATGGGTTGGAACTGCCCTAAGTCATTTTTTCTCGTATCTTTTTTAATTTCAACGTAAATTTAATCCTTGTACAAAATTAAAATACCTGTTATAAAAAAAACAGAGGAAGTACTGTCTTTCCTTTAAATTACTCTCAAGATGCCCCTAGCACGACGACAAACAAAGACCAGCTAGCTCTCCCAGTCTTCCTCTCATCTCCTTGGCCAGCCACGCGCACCCCCGAACGGCTATAATTAGGCGGTTCCCAAAATCCCCTCGCCTCCTCAACCTTCTTTTGCGCTCCCCCACACCCCCGTAATTCCAAACACAACCCACTACGCGCATCGAGGAGGCGAAGTACGCAAATAGGGTAAGACTTCGAGGGCGAGAACGCAAAACAGGCAGGCACCGGGGCGAGGGCGGCGATCGCCGGCGAGACCCCGGCGGCGGCGGGGAGGCCGATCGGCGCACCATTGGAGCCGCGCGCGCGCGGGAAAGCGTATCCCCTGTTGGCGGTAGCTCCGCGCGCCTGGGGGACCACGGGCGCCTGCTGCTGATCCGTTCCCTGTGCCCTCCGCCGTACGCGGTTGGGATTCTTCTTCTTCGCCGCGATGGAGGCCGGGGCCGGCTACTACAACTGCAAGAAGACCGACGGCATCTGCGAGGACGTCTGCGACGGCGAGGTGAGAGCCTGCTCCCGTCCCCACGGCCCCCTCCCCAGATCTGTCCCTCTCCTGCCGCGTGGATTTCTCTGGGGATTACCTGGTCCACGAGAAGCCTCGTTGTTGGCGGTGCTTGCCTTTTTTTTTTCTTGGTATTTTATCGCGTTTAGTTGGGCTAAAAACTGCTTGATTGATTCTTTGATTGCTCCAATTGTTCGTGCTCGCCCTTCTGTTCTACCAATCTCGATGAATGTTGGGCGCTAGTTTCATGGGAAAGTTCCGGTTTTGGTTTTGGTGGTGTGAAATTTGCCCGGTCCGGGGTCGGAGGTGACTGCTTAATTGCTTTATGGAATCTTTTTTATCTGCTCCCGTAGTGGAGATGGGGATGGATTAGGTGAAGTTTCAAGCTTGGATGCTTCTGCTGCTGGTAGAATCTCGCAAGCTGGCCGAATTGGATGTTGGGCCTAATCCCGGAATCTTTCGTTTTCTTGATGTGCGGCTGTGAAAAGTATCGAGATTTTTGCAAAATTCCGTTCTCATGTGGATGATGAGTATTCATACAGCGAAAGAAAATAAATGATAGGGTGGTTTGGTGTCTATATGAATTTGTAGATAAACAATTAGCTGCTTGCTTTCTTATTACAGAACAATTGGTGCATCTGCATTAGCCTATCATTGATAGGAATATTATCATTCTTTCTACAAAATAAGCATACATTCTTCTGATTACTTGTTCCATCTATGCTCGTTCTTATAGTAGTAACACTGTTAAACAAAAGAAATATTGTTTGATTGCTGCTACCAAATAGGTAGAAGATATTAAGAAAACTGGGATTTCAACCTTGTGCTCTGTGTTGCGGTTGGCTTCCTGATGCTATGTTTTTTTTGTTTTTTTGGGGTTGGCTTTATGGTTGCACCGTTGTAAGTGCTCAACTCTTTAGTGAAGTTTCCAATTTTTTCCCGTTTTAATCTAGTACCACCCAGCTTTTGCTGAACACATTCTCTGATTTTTTTTAAAAAAAAACTTTATTTGGCCAAAAGTGTTTCTGTTCTGCAATGTGTTATTAAGTTTCATCTTCAGTAAGCTTTACTAATCGATTTGTCGATAAACTAATGTCCTGAGTTTGGTATGATCAGTGTTGTTGCATATTTTTGTAGTTTGTACGGTTCATTGGGGTTCAGATAGTTGTGTGAATAAGATGGGTGTAGATTGGCTATTTACTTTTAGCTCCATCCATGCTTCTCTGGGTTCCCCGGTGGCTGTCTGATTTCTCACGTGCTTTCTGAATTCATTTGCAGCACGTTTCAAAGGCATTTCTCAGCATGTCAAGGCTGAAGTGTGCACTCCGGGGGTTTGATCTAAGGGCTCTCTTGATCCTCTTGATTGGTTTGCCAATTCTAATCTTTGTCATATACGTTCATGGCCAGAAGGTCACTTACTTCCTCCGACCGATCTGGGAAAAGCCCCCAAAGCCCTTCACAGTACTTCCTCACTACTATCACGAAAATGTCTCGATGGAGAACCTCTGCAAGCTGCATGGATGGAAAGTCCGGGAGTCTCCAAGGCGTGTTTTTGATGCTGTGCTTTTCAGCAATGAGCTCGACATTCTGGATATCCGTTGGCATGAGCTTAGCCCATATGTGTCAGAATTTGTGCTGCTTGAGTCCAACTCAACCTTCACTGGCTTGAAAAAGGATCTTCACTTCAAGGAAAACCGCCAGCGGTTTGAGTTTGCTGAGTCACGGTTGACCTATGGTATGATAGGGGGGAGGTTTGTGAAGGGGGAGAACCCATTTGTTGAGGAGTCATATCAGAGGGTTGCTCTCGACCAGCTTATTAAAATTGCTGGAATCACAGATGATGACCTGTTGATCATGTCTGATGTTGATGAGATCCCAAGTGGGCATACGATCAATCTGTTGAGATGGTGTGATGACATTCCTGAGATACTCCATCTCCAGCTCAGGAACTATCTCTACTCATATGAGTTTTTCCTTGATGACAAGAGCTGGAGGGCTTCAATACACAGATACCGAGCCGGAAAGACGAGGTATGCACATTTCCGGCAAACAGATGACCTTCTGTCCGACTCAGGGTGGCACTGCAGCTTTTGCTTCCGCTACATAAATGATTTTGTCTTCAAAATGAAAGCTTATAGCCATGTCGATCGGATTAGATTTAAGTACTTCCTAAACCCCAAAAGGATTCAGCATGTGATATGCCAAGGGCTGATCTTTTGACATGCTTCCTGAAGAATACACATTCCAAGAAATCATTGCCAAGCTGGGGCCGATCCAGTACATATTCTGCTGTTCATCTTCCTGCTTATCTGCTGGAGAAGAACGATCAGTACCGGTATCTTCTTCCTGGCAACTGCATGAGAGAAAGTGGCTAGGCTCTATGGTTTGCATCATGACCTGATGTGCACCGACATTGCCGATGTCCCTTGGAGAATGCTGTGCTGTAGCGGTCGTATCTGATATGATTGGCTGACTTAGTTGAGTGATCGCTTGGCGGTTGTGTTGAGTTCATGATTTTGTACCCGTCTAATTCAAACAACGTAAGGCCTCACAGCATAGCGCATGCTTGGTCGCTGCGTGCTTGTTTTGCAGAGGAGCTCAGCAGTGTGTGCTTGCTTACTACCTGAGTTTTATTCATTACTTCCATGATTGATATATGAACTCAGAAACTATTGTAGATTTCAGTCTTTTTTTTGACTTTGTGCTGTACAATGTCGTTTACTTAACAGATGAATTACATATGCGTTCGTTCTCATTTCTGACTTAGGACCATTGCCATCTTCATCTCAGTATTGGCAGTCTGTCTGTATTCTCGTTCGACAATATCAATTCTCCTGACATGTGAATATTTGTCGCCATTGATGTTATACTTAAAACACTGGAATATGCATTTGATTTCAACAGACCTTTGGCAAAATCTTCAAAGTTGGCCCAATAAGAGGCAACTCGATAAATTTCCAAAAAAGTGGATGCCTTTTGGTGGTCGTTGCAGGTTGGTAAGAGCTGCGTAGTACACTGTACGGTACTTGTCCATATGGTGAAAAGCAGTTTGGCAGGTTGAATTGGGTAATCCATCTCAGCTTCAGCTAAAAAGAGAGAAAAATCAGCATCCCAGCTTCAGAATGAATCGTGTCATCAATGAATAGCTCTCTGCACTCGCAAATGCTCCGAGCTGTTAAGCGACCTGTGGACGCGGCATTTGTGGGTTAAGAGTTGGTGGGAACAGGCTGTTCCTGTCGGGCGTCCACCTCAGCCAGATTGACGAACATGCTGCGAATTGGCTGGTGGTAGCCTCTTCCTCCTGTGCGACCCTACGCGCTTTTGTCCCGTTGGTGCACTGCACGTTGCTGCGAGATCGATCCAGCAAATAGTTGTACACTTGTTCGATGATTTGAGCTTCTGCAGGAACGGTTATTCTCTGCACCCAACCAAACGCTTATTTGTGGATTCTCGAAGACGTGATTCTACTGCCTCTGAATTGCAGAGCCTTAAAAGACAATATACCGTGAGGCATCAATTTCGCATCGTGGATCCCAGCTTAGATAGTAGCACTCGCACTTTTGCTGTACGTCCTGTGCACCGTCCTCTGGTCAGGTGTTTCGTCGGATTTTGGCGACACGCGCTGGCATCGCCGGCATGATTGACCTCGTCATGGACGCGGCATGGCCACCGATCGGGTCGGGCCGTTCTCCGAACAGATGATGCGTGTCATTGTTGGTTGGCTGGTCGAACGGATCAGTCGTCCTTTGGGTAAACGCGCGTCTCAGTTCCTTCGCCGCGGCGGTTACTTGACCTGCTCAGCGTCGCACCCGTGTGTCCTTGTATCACCATGCGGCCGCAACTTATCGCCGCGGTCTCGCAGAGATTGTTTGAACTCCGTCGTGGCTCGTGTGCAAGACCGGGCTTCTGCTCACTGCTAGTATCACGGCGGGCATAGACGGTGGTCATATGTCATATGTGATACACCTCTAACCGTACATAGATAGGTTTAAAAACAACTAATAAAATAAATTATCTACGCTTTGGTCTCTTATATAATTAATAGATTGTATCGTATAACATAAAAATGTCTATAACATTATCTCTTAAATATTAAACATCATATTTCTCTCTCTTTCATGCTACCTAAAAGACAAACAACGAGATGAATAGTGTTGAATAGTGAAAAATCACTATTCAAACTGAATTTGTTTTTCATATATTTTAAATCTGATTGAGTTTGGTTTTTAAGTTTTGTAGGATTGTAAAAGCTCGTCTCCCCTACGTATGGTAATTTTTTAAGAATTTTTTTAGAAAATATACATATAAGTTTCACATAATTTTTATAGTAAAAAGGGTTTCATTGGATATATTATCACGATACATACCACTGCACATGCCCTTGCTAATACCAGTAAACAAACGCAAGCCGGTGTTATTGTTATTGTACGTCCAGTTGTGAGTACGTGCTTTTCTTCGTCTCATCTGGTCTATTGATTTTTGTGACGGTGACAGCATCGCGTGGCCGTTTTGGCTGATTCCTATGTTAGGGCAAGTTCAATAATAAAATCAGCTACTTACTTCATCTTCTATTTATATCATTTAAAGTAAAAGTACAATAATAAAGTTAGCTGATTACTTCATCTCCATCATATATCATAGAAATAACTAACTAAAACCAAAACATATAATAGTTATCTACAAGATTGGCTCTAGATGCCGTATATTTTCTATCTATTCTCTCTTGTACATAATTAATCTATCTATATTCTTGTGCAATACTTACTATTAAATAAGAGTTAACTCTCTTCTTTCTTATTTTTTTTCTACTCTTCCACATGATAAAATTAACGTAGACATACTACAAATAAACTGAAGTGGCTTTATTATACATGTCCTTAGTGGAAGGCACGTACAGCCACGTTAACCTGTTTAGTGTCCTAATTAAATGGAAGACGTGCATCTTTTTGTATTGACCCATAGCGAGTACTGTTGCTCGGTTGGTGTGTAAAGCTTAAGCATCGGCTGCAGCTTTCGTTAATTAAGTAAAAAAATAAAGCCTGTGTTTTGACCGGCTATACCGGGTCGTTCAACCACATGACCGGCGCGCGTTATTAGTTGGAACAGTTTGCTCGTAGTCGCTCTCCCCGTTTCCTTTCCTAGTAGTATATTCCATCTTTATGCGCTATAGTTTTTTTTCCTTTTTTCTTTAAATAATCAAGGGCTCTGATATTCCGTTAAAAAAATAACAGTCGAGTTATAACGGCACACCTACACATACCCACACTTCGGCTTGCAAGCGTCCGCGTTGAGCAGCACTCAAACACATGCAAACCGAGCATGCTCCACGTGCTTCCACCAGCCGAGTAAAGCTTGGGCTTTTCTTTTTTTTTTGTATTTGAGGATCTACTTGTTTTCATTTTGGATTCTTTAAAAGTTCGATTCTTGATTGTAGTCGTAGAAAAGCTGAAGTGTGCACTCCGGGGTTTGATCTAAGGGCTCTCTTGATCCTCTTGATTGGTTTGCCAATTCTAATCTTTGTCATATACGTTCATGGCCAGAAGGTCACTTACTTCCTCCGACCGATCTGGGAAAAGCCCCCAAAGCCCTTCACAGTACTTCCTCACTACTATCACGAAAATGTCTCGATGGAGAACCTCTGCAAGCTGCATGGATGGAAAGTCCGGGAGTCTCCAAGGCGTGTTTTTGATGCTGTGCTTTTCAGCAATGAGCTCGACATTCTGGATATCCGTTGGCATGAGCTTAGCCCATATGTGTCAGAATTTGTGCTGCTTGAGTCCAACTCAACCTTCACTGGCTTGAAAAGGATCTTCACTTCAAGGAAAACCGCCAGCGGTTTGAGTTTGCTGAGTCACGGTTGACCTATGGTATGATAGGGGGGAGGTTTGTGAAGGGGGAGAACCCATTTGTTGAGGAGTCATATCAGAGGGTTGCTCTCGACCAGCTGATTAAAATTGCTGGAATCACAGATGATGACCTGTTGATCATGTCTGATGTTGATGAGATCCCAAGTGGGCATACGATCAATCTGTTGAGATGGTGTGATGACATTCCTGAGATACTCCATCTCCAGCTCAGGAACTATCTCTACTCATATGAGTTTTTCCTTGATGACAAGAGCTGGAGGGCTTCAATACACAGATACCGAGCGGAAAGGCGAGGTATGCACATTTCGGCAAACAGATGACCTTCTGTCCGACTCAGGGTGGCACTGCAGCTTTTGCTTCCGCTACATAAATGATTTTGTCTTCAAAATGAAAGCTTATAGCCATGTCGATCGGATTAGATTTAAGTACTTCCTAAACCCCAAAAGGATTCAGCATGTGATATGCCAAGGGGCTGATCTTTTTGACATGCTTCCTGAAGAATACACATTCCAAGAAATCATTGCCAAGCTGGGGCCGATCCCGAGTACATATTCTGCTGTTCATCTTCCTGCTTATCTGCTGGAGAAGAACGATCAGTACCGGTATCTTCTTCCTGGCAACTGCATGAGAGAAAGTGGCTAGGCTCTATGGTTTGCATCATGACCTGATGTGCACCGACATTGCCGATGTCCCTTGGAGAATGCTGTGCTGTAGCGGTCGTATCTGATATGATTGGCTGACTTAGTTGAGTGATCGCTTGGCGGTTGTGTTGAGTTCATGATTTTGTACCCGTCTAATTCAAACAACGTAAGGCCTCACAGCATAGCGCATGCTTGGTCGCTGCGTGCTTGTTTTGCAGAGGAGCTCAGCAGTGTGTGCTTGCTTACTACCTGAGTTTTATTTATTACTTCCATGATTGATATATGAACTCAGAAACTATTGTAGATTTCAGTCTTTTTTTTGACTTTGTGCTGTACAATATCGTTTACTTAACAGATGAATTACATATGCGTTCGTTCTCATTTCTGACTTAGGACCATTGCCATCTTCATCTCAGTATTGGCAGTCTGTCTGTATTCTCGTTCGACAATATCATTTCTCCTGACATGTGAATATTTGTCGCCATTGATGTTATACTTAAAACACTGGATTATGCATTTGATTTCAACAGACCTTTGGCAAAATCTTCAAAGTTGGCCCAATAAATGGCAACTCGATAAATTTCCAAAAAAATGGATGCCTTTTGGTGGTCGTTGCAGGTTGGTAAGAGCTGCGTAGTACACTGTACGGTACTTGTCCATATGGTGAAAAGCAGTTTGGCAGGTTGAATTGGGTAATCCATCTCAGCTTCAGCAAAAAAGAGAGAAAAATCGGCATCCCAGCTTCAGAATGAATCGTGTCATCAATGAATAGCTCTCTGCACTCGCAAATGCTCCGAGCTGTTAAGCGACCTGTGGACGCGGCATTTGTGGGTTAGGAGTTGGTGGGAACAGGCTGTTCCTGTCGGGCGTCCACCTCAGCCAGATTGACGAACATGCTGCGAATTGGCTGGTGGTAGCCTCTTCCTCCCTGTGCGACCCTACGCGCTTTTGTCCCGTTGGTGCACTGCACGTTGCTGCGAGATCGATCCAGCAAATAGTTGTACACTTGTTCGATGATTGGAGCTTCTGCAGGAACGGTTATTCTCTGCACCCAACCAAACGCTTATTTGTGGATTCTCGAAGACGTGATTCTACTGCCTCTGAATTGCAGAGCCTTAAAGACAATTTACCGTGAGGCATCAATTTCGCATCGTGGATCCCAGCTTAGATAGTAGCACTCGCACTTTTGGTGTACATCCTGTGCACCGTCCTCTGGTCTGGTGTTTCGTCGGATTTTGGCGACACGCGCTGGCTCGCCGGCATGATTGACCTCGTCATGGACGCGGCATGGCCACCGATCGGGCCGTCCTCCGAACGGATGATGCGTGTCATGTTTGGTTGGCTGGTTGATCGGATCAGTCGTCCTTTGGGTAAACGCGCGTCTCAGTTCCTCCGCCGCGGCGGTTTCTTGACCTGCTCAGCGTCGTCGCGCCCGTGTGTCCTTCTATCGCCATGCGGCCGCAACTTATATCGTCACGATATATACCGCTACACATGCCCTTGCTAATACCATCAACAAACGCAAGCCGGTGTTATTGCTATTGCACGTACAGTTGTGCGTACGTGCTTTTCTTGTCTCATCTGGTCTATTGAATTTTGTGACGGTGACAGCATCGCGTGGCCGTTTTGGCTGATTCCTATGTTAGGGCAAGTTCAATAATAAAATCAGCTACTTACTTCATCTTCTATTTATATCATTTAAAGTAAGAGTACAATAATAAAGCTAGCCGATTACTTCATCTCCCATCCATATCATCTAGAGTGTACTAAAATCGAACTTATATAATATTTATCTCTAAAGATTGGCTCTAGATGCAGATATTTTCTATCTATTCTATAACATGCATAATTAATCTATCATATTCTAACATGCAATACTTACTATTAAATAAGAGTTAACTCTCTTCTTTCTTATTTTTTTTCTACTCTTCCACATGATAAAATTAACGTAGACATACTACAAATAAACTGAAGTGGCTTTATTATACATGTCCTTAGTGGAAGGCACGTACAGCCACGTTAACCTGTTTAGTGTCCTAATTAAATGGAAGACGTGCATCTTTTTTGTATTGACCCATAGCGAGTACTGTTGCTCGGTTGGTGTGTAAAGCTTAAGCATCGGCTGCAGCTTTCGTTAATTAAGTAAAAAAATAAAGCCTGTGTTTTGACCGGCTATACCGGGTCGTTCAACCACATGACCGGCGCGCGTTATTAGTTGGAACAATTTGCTCGTAGTCGCTCTCCCCGTTTCCTTTCCTAGTAGTATATTCCATCTTTATGCGCTATGTTTTTTTTTTCCTTTTTTCTTTAAATAATCAAGGGCTCCGATATTCCGTTAAAAAAAATAACAGTCGAGTTATAACGGCACACCTACACATGCCTACACTTCAGCTCGCAAGCGTCTGCGTTGAGCAGCACTCGAACACATGCAAGCCGAGCATGCTCCACGTGGCCGAGTAAAGCTTGGGCTTTTCTTTTTTTGTATTTGAGGATCTACTTGTTTTCATTTTGGATTCTTTAAAAGTGATTCTGATTGTAATAAGTAGAAAAGTTGGTTCTTTAAAAGTTAGAATTCAAAAGTACATATAAAGTGGATTGTGGATTATAGCGTAGATGTGTGAGCTAGAATGTGAGAATCAATTTCTAGAATAGGACTGTTTGTTTTTTATTCTGCTTTTGGGGATAAAATCCAGAATTAAAAATAAAAACAATCAGACCCTAAGAAGAATATTTGTGCGCTAGTTAAGCTGGATTAGCTAGAGCTAAGCAGTTAACCCTCTTAGTTAATGAAAACCCGTCGAATTGCAATCTAACCTGGCATGCACTCTGTTGATGCGTCCATGAAGAATCGAATCGATCGATCACATACGCCGGATTTGTTCCGTGGTACGCGGCAAAGGTGGTGACGACGACTTTGTAGGAGACCAAATCTGCAGAAGCCATACCAAGAAACAAGAATTAATTACAAAAATTCAATAAGTAAATTAGTTCGTGCACCTGTACGCTGCGTCTGGCCCTTCAACAAGAAACTTATTAGTGGAAGTTAACTCATCTTTTCTTTTTCTTTTTCCGCGTCTTTCACAGCCTTCTCTAAGCAGATGTGTTTACTGATTGTGCGATCGGTCTCTGTGACGCTGTGCCGGGCTCTCTATAGCCTAGAGTTTGTTCATTTCGGGGAAATCAACAATTTTCAAGCCCTTTATCTCGTTTTTACTTTTTATATATATATAAATTTGGCTTTTTCAACATAATTATAAAAATAGCTCTATCTCTAACCACAAAAATATGGAAAGATGATACCTGTTATCTTCCGCGTTTCCCTATAGCGAAAGGTCATCAGAGCCTTACGTGTGACCTGGCTGCGGCAGCACATGCTCATACACTCGCCAGCTTGCACTCCCTAGGCTTGGCAGCATTTATTCCCGTGCTCGCTTACCCGCTCTCGCGCTCTTCGAACGCTGTAGGAACAGGTGCCACCTTCCGTAGTGTGGGATAGGGCCAAATCTGTAAATGCATTCATGCGGGGACTATTATGTAAAAAAAACGAGATACTTAGAACTAAAAAAGTGATTGTTTCCATTCTGGAAGCAAGAACTCTAGACTTGAATCAGGGGTGGACCTAGGGGTGCTAGGTATGTCTTAGCACCTTTAAAAATTTAAAAAGTGTTATAATATCACATATTTAATGGATTAAATTTGTTGATTGAATTGATTTCAATTTTAGTAGTTTGAGATTTTTAAGACCTTAGAACTATTAGTATTTTACTTTTAGTAAATTTTAAATATATATATATATATATATATATATATATATATATATATGATTTATGATCTTACAAAATTATAACTGTACATGTGAAATGTGAATCCGAACAAAAAATTTTAAGTTCTGCCATGATCTTACAAAACTATTGTACAAAATTATAGCTGTACATATGAAATGTGAATCCGAACGAAAAATTTTAAGTTCCACGACTAACTCGAGTAGTAACCATCAGGGTTCACAATATCGATGAATATCAACCGATTTTTGCCATTTTAGACCGTACCAGTCTATCTCGAGAAACAGAACCGGTCAGTAAATGATCAAATTAAAAAAATTCAAAAACTTGGAAAATTTTATCCAAAATTTTCCAAAAATTAGTATTAATAGTTTTTTGACATCTGTCATGAAAATTTGTTGAAAAATCGATTTGTTAGTTGTTTTTGAGTAAAACCCAATATACGTAATTAAAAAGCGAAAAAAAGAAAAACCCTGCACAGTGCAATCCACAGCCACTTTGGGCCCAATAGCCCGGTCTAGCCCACCAAGAGATCTCACATTTCAACTACCTTCTTCACCTTTCTGACAGGATCCTTCTCCTCCTGTTGTCCCAAGAACAACTTGCCCCCGTCGTCTAATGAAAACGTTTGGTCTGATCTTTCGATGAGAGTTGTAACTACGATTGATTGATGCGATATTGATGACAAGGCTACTTGACTAAGACGACAAGTCTTTTTAACAATCCCTACACCACACCTTTTGTCGTTATCAACCGTGCCCAACACAGTTGAACTTTCCTGCAAGCAATCAAAAATTAAGAAAGAAAGAAATAAGCACAATCTTAGTTGGAGGATGAAATATGAAGTTTTATTAAATAATGGAGAGGCCTGAAGTCACCGTGGTTGATCTAGTCGATACAAATAAACAGATGATGTTTTCTGGATGAAAAAACAATCTAAACAAATCTAAGAACTAAAAGTGATGCCCATAAGGATTATGAGGAGGTGGTGACCAAGGGGAGCCTTCCTAGGGTTGTGCGCTAATAGTGGGAAGTGCACACAACCTGAACTTAGATCCGAATACTATTATAAAGTCCAAGTTGGCCCAACAGCAGATGCAACATCTCTTTTGGATGTTTGTGACATATAGAAAATGAATCTGAAGGTGGGGTCAGATTCGTTGGAAAGGTATCGCGTAATCTTTCAATCAAGTACTCAAACACATTTAACAGACTCCGTATGTGAAAGTTATGATCATTTTAAATTAGGATTGTCAAACTAATTCTGAATTGGACTGGAATTGAAGTATGGTCAGTTTGGACTTGTTGTGGTAGCAGTCTACTCCACTCAATATGGTTCCTGAGTAGAATAACATCACATGATTTAGATAATAATATATTCTCATAGGAAAATTATGAACTCTTAGAAATGAACTCACCTGATAGTTCAACTATTGTACACGTGCCATTGTCATAGGTTCTTGCCTAGCATTCTATAGAAGGGTGTTGTATTTATTTAAGGAAGTGATATTCTCCTCACCATCGGCAACTTCTTAACCCCCCACCACCCCCCGGTTTGAAAATCGCTCGGTAACACTCAATAATCGATTTCCTGTACCAAAAATCAAACAGTGCTTGGTATGCGATGATGGCATCGATTTTCACGACTTGCCAACCGGTTTTACATTCAATGGGAGCGATTTTCGGTTAATACTGGAGATTTTCTGCTCAGTGAATGGCTTTTGCTTGTCTTGGTAGGGAAAATGAGCAGCTCTCCGTTTGTTTTAGGATCTCCTATGCTGATCTATTATATTTTGCATCTGCAAGCTTTGCCAATTACAGCGTCGGAATTAGCAATTTGTATATACACTAGCTTACCACTTATAGATATTTTAGCTTGGGGGGCATATCTAGTGCAATCAGGCTTTTGGTGCAATCACCGTGCAATCCAACTAAGAAAAGTTTCAAAAAATTCTGAAAAAAATCATGGATGTACATCTCATCTTACCCCATCTACATATAAAATTTCACGATCAAATTCGTCCTATGTTAAGAGTAATAAAAAAGATAAATTTCTGACAAACTTAAATAGTTCAAATGCACCCCAAATTTGTCTTTTTTGTAACTTCTAGCATAGGACGAATTTGATCATGAAATTTTATATGTAGATGGTGTAAGATGAGATATACATCCATGATTTTTTTCAGAATTTTTAGAAACTTTTCTTAGTTGAATTGCACGGTGATTATACCAAAAACCTGATTGCACTGGATATACCCCCTTTAGCTTGTGCTTCAGGATATCAAACTCATAGAATCATTTTCATAAGCTCTCAGACTTCAGGTCCAAAAGAACAATTGCTCCAATAATGACTCTTGCATGGTTGCGACTAGCATTTTTGCTGTCAAAGTTAACTTTTGACTAATAGCAGATTAGTACGTGAGATTTATATGCATGAAATCTGCCAAACGGTAACAGTTATGCATAATCAGCATGTTTTATTGTTGTATGGTTGCGACATGAATATTGACTCTGGCTTATTTTGAACAACACTTGTTTACATTTCTCTTAATTTCCCTTGAGAATGCCGGGTGGATAGATATTTTTCAAGAATCTATGTCAGCATCTTGACTTTTTGACTCCTTGTTATATAATACCACTGTGCTTTTTAGAATTATACCAATTTGGCCATTTAGAAGATCAAAGAAATCTTAAAGCGATATTATTGGTGACAAACTTTCATATGATTATTTATGTGTCCATTGTTTCATTACTGGTCAAGTACCTTTATAATATTCACTGTGTGAAATCAGTGGATCCTGTCAGCTGTCATTCTATTTACTTATTTGATTTGGAACTTTCAATTTAGCAAATAAACCATCTGATACAGTTTTTTTAATAATTATCAGCTTCTGGTTACAAGTCAGTTTGGTTTTTGACCGCTCGCTCTTCTCATTTCTGCGTGCATGCTTACTTGTTATTTTCTATTAGCAGATGGCAGATCATGTCGATATGGGCACACAATGGCAAAATAGGGACCAGATTTCGATGCAAGTACTGTCACAAAAAGAGGAGAAAGAAGGCAGTGCAACCCGATTGAAGCATCACTTGGTAGGGCACGATACAAATGTTATCCATTGCAGTTGAGTTTTTTTAGAAATTCGCGAGTACTTTTAGTGTGTCCTAGACTACACGAAGGATAAAAAGAAATGAAAGAGGGATGAGAGGCTCTGGAAGGAAGCAACAGCTGAAGATTTCCTACTAAGAAGAAGTACACATTCAGAGTATATAGGTGATGCTAATAAGCATCATTAACTTTATGATATATTGCAATAGCACCATGTTCTTGTACAAGTCTGTCGATGCGACCGGCCTAACTCAGAATGTCTTATACTTACGTAAGGTACTTGCTTTCATTGCTCCTTTTCTAAAATCTATTTGATGTACATCATGTAATGGAGATTTTTATTTTGTTTGTTGACATAGGAAATTGTCTCAATGGTCGATAAGGTGTGTCTAAGGAATGTTTTGCAGGTTGTTATGGACAATGGTGCCACAAGAAGCATATTGGGGGCAAGTTGGTCAAGTGGAATGCTACTCGGTTCGGAACGAACTACATGTTTTTGGAGAGTTTCCTTCATCGCTAGGATAAGTTCTTGCAATAGATGGCATCAGAAGAATTTCTATCATCTCGCTTTATTGATACCAGGGAAGGGAGGTTTGCGTACTCCTATCTCTCGAGTTTAGACTGGCAGAACAATGTTTGATCGGTTGTTAACTTCACGAAACCGTTGTACGCATTCTTGCACTTTGCCTATAAAGACAGGGTGCCTATGTTGAGCGATGTACTACTACGGTACAACATCATACGACATAAATATGGTGTCTGTTCCATGACGCTCCAACTACATTCAATCAGTATATGGACATCGTGGACCCAAGAATAGCCAACCTAATGTGCGAGCGATACTTATATGAATACCGGTAATACATTCTTCTCTAGAATAAAATATCTTGTAGTTGCACGTACATTACATACTTGTACTAACATGTTTTATTGAACTTTATGCAGCTACCGCATTGAACCTCTGGATGCACTATACATACAACACGACCAATACCTTTTTACCAGATCTATGGGATGCATTTGAAGCACTGGCTAATGATATTAATAGTGCCGTTCAAGCTCTTCACAAGGCCGATTGTCGACGATCGGGATCACCGGACCGTAAAAGTGTATGGGGGTTGATCGTGTATACGGGACCCAAAATCGTCTTCACTCACCGAAGGGTTGGTCTGGCTGTTCTGATGGTTGGAGGAAAAAGACAGTGAGCGAGACACCAAGAATTATACTGGTTTGAGCCCCTGCGACAGGTAATAGCTCTGCTCCAATCTTGCCCAGAGGCGGAGAATTTCACTATGTTTGAGTACAAGGAGGTGATTTCTAGCTCAAGCTTCTTGTCGGTGTTTTGTAAACCGGCAAGTGAATTTGTAAGTCAAGGGGCCGCGTGCTCCCGCTTCCTTGAATGGTTAGACTACTGAGAGCCTGAGTTTATCTTGGTTAAAATTTGAATGTCCCTACGTCCGATTAGTGTGGTGGTATTGTATTGATGAGGCGCAGAAGACTGCGTTGGATTCTGATTCGGATGGCTCGAGAGAATTTTGTTACTATCGAGATGGCTCGGGTGAGAGGCCGATCCCCCTCCCTTGGGGTCCCGCTTCTCCTTATATAGGTACGGGGAAGGCGGGTTACACAGGAGTCCGGAGGATATGCAAAAAACAAGAAAGGGATGCCTAACGGCTAGGCGTTGCGCCTTATGCTGAGGTGTCGAGTCTTCGGCCTTGAAGTCTGTTCCAAGGTTCTGTCATCCGTCCGTCAACTGCCTTCGCCATATCGGGTGGGTAGACATACGGGGTTGGTGCGGGTGTCCCGTTCCTTCGGGAAACGGCGTACCAGCCCCCTGTGCGCATGTCTAATGCTGACGTCTGGGGCGACCGGTCTCGGGGCTTGCCTCGGGAGAGCGCGTGTTCCTTTACGGTGCGTGACCGCGTGATGGGACAGCTGCTTGACTTCGGCGTCCTCTGGGATTGCTTCGGGACGGACCCACCTGCTCCTGGCGAGGGCGTTGCGTTCGTGAGACAGGTGTTCATCTCGTGGCTTGATGGCGTCGCGGTGGAGGTCCCAATGTGAAACTCGTCAAGGGCTTCGCTGGGTCCCCTGGTCGGGCGTCGAGCTAACCCAGTCGGAGGCTTCATGACGCCCGACTGGTCTTGGTCGGAGCCTTTGGGCGGCTCCGACTATCGTTCGATGCCTGTGGCTTCGGCGGAGGCCCACAGCTCTTTTCCGCCCATGAGAGTCCCTGTTTTTGAGGTGGGCCTGAATTGGCCCACCTGAGCCTCAAAGCGGTTTCGGATGATAATCCCTCTTTATGAGGATGAAGTCTAGGTCGGGGTACCCTGTATAAGTATTCGTCAAGAGCCGGGGTTGCCACGAAGCGTCTTGGCGTTCTCGGGCGTCCGTCATCCTTGGTAGGCCAACCATCTTGATGCCGCCATCTTTTTCTGGTGCGCGAGCGCACCACGGGTAGCTCTCGAGCCCCGAGCAGGTCGGAGAGCTGGTTGGGGGGTTACATCGGACATTCGACGGTTCGAGCTGGGAGGGCGCCCCTGTTGGCCCTGGCTTTGCGGGATTCCACCGACTTGGTCAGCAGAACCCTACCGGAGGTGTGTACGGGAGATGTCGTCCGATCCGAACCCCTGGGCGAGTTCATGAGACTTCGGCGGGATCCTCCGAATTAGTAAGTCGATTTTGCTGGTGCTTGTGGCCTCCGTGGTGTAGCCCCGAGCCCCGAGCGGTCGAGAGCCGATTGGGGGTTTCGACTGAGAGTGGCCTTGCGTTTGACGACGCCGCCGCCCGGCAGGGAGGCCCTCGTGTCTTGGCGAGGCCCCTGCTCCTGGGTGCTCGCTTTGCGTCGTAGCTGGACGTATTTATCGGCTGGTTTTATACCGGAGTTTCGTCGTGGGGCGTTTCTCCCGAATCCTCGTTTGGCGAGGCTATCCATGGGAGGAATAGCTGCTATCTGTCCTACAGGTACGCCCCGTCCGCAGGTGTGGGACCTGGAGGGGGTGAGCGGTCACGTGCTTGCCTGGTGCCGGCTTGAGCACCGCGCTCGTGGAGCTACTGACGGGTTATCCGAGTGGGCCCTGGAGATCCTCCCAAGGGGATCTTTTTCCGAGCGGACGGTCCCTGAGTTGGGCGTCCGACCCGCTGGGGGCGACCCATAAGAACCTTTCTTTACTCGATCCCGTTCCGGGCCCCGAGTCGTCAGCCGACCCGGGGTGCAGCTGGCTGCCACCCTACGATGGGTTCCGTGGGAGAGCGTGAAGTATGATCTCGGACACGAGTTAGGGTGATTCTGTCGTCCGCCGACCCAACCGGGGGCCCACTGGGGGCTCACCTCATCCTCGTCCCTCGCTGTTTTGTATCCTAGGGCGGCCTTAAACCCTTTTGGGGTGTTCGAGGCTTCGAGCCCTGCGGTTCTTTCAATGTCCTTGCCACCTCGAGGCCGTCCGTGGCTCGGCGGACTTTTTACCGATGCGGCCCAGCTGATTCAGTCTGGAGGCCGAGAAATAAAAGGCCGCGGGACGGGGCGCGCGCAGTAACGCTTCAGGCGCCCCCCCGGTCCGCCATTTAATGCGAAAAAGAGATCTGGAAAGGATACGCCATTGGTGGTAGGCCTGTGATCCGACAGAGACGTCTGATGCTTGTTCCGAGGCGACGTCCGCTTTGACCGTCGCTCTGTCCGGTCGACCCCCACTTGGTGTCTGCGAAACTTAACGGGGAAGGCGCCGCGGAACTCTTGCGTTCCCTTCGTAGCTGCGTCCTCTACTTTTATACCATATTGTACCAACAATATCAAACGACTAGCCCACGGACAGAGTAACATTGGCACGAATACAAGGCGAAGTTGCTACCTACATGAGGATTAGTGATGATGTCCACCGAAGAGTAAAATATGGCCAACCAGTGTATATTTAACAATACTATTTGTAGCCGTAATGGTAATATTTCATTTCATTGCAACTCAATTCTTACTAACATAGTGTTCATGTAAATCCAACATAGTATATGTATGACAATAGAGGGATGACGAAACTATGTGAAATGTGAACATTCATTTTCGATGATAAATGTTGATTTCAAATGTCATATGCTATAGATATTAAGCTGTGAACTTGTTGGATTGATTTGTGTATTGAAATGAAAGGTTATTTATTGAGATATTATTGCTAAATATCTACTTTATAATTTGAGATTGTCTAAAATATAACAAAGGTCATACCAAAATGTTTTTATATTTTTTCATAGTTGTGCTATTATTGCAAAATGTGTACTTTACAATTTGACGTTGTCTTAAAAATACAGGAGAGGTAATGTTGAAATTTTTTATATTTTTCATATTTTTTATATATTTGTAAATTTTTCACGATTTTCTAGGTCTTTACTTGTTTTTTTTCAAAATTTCCCAGCATTTTTTTTCATTTTTTTAAAATTTTCTTGAATTTTTTCCAATTTCCGCTCAGTGTGCTGATATTCGATGTAAACTGGTCAAAAATCAGTAAAACTTGATTTTCATTTTTTTTCATTGTTTGACTATCGAGTTCAAAAAGATTAATTTTGAATTTCTTTCGATTTTTATTGATTTTTAATGAAAATCAATACAGCTGAGGCGATTTCCAAACTCGGTTGGCATTGTAAATCCTTGTAAGTAGACGTCTTTGTCGTCAGGTCAGGTGTTGGCGTGTCGCCATATTCTCAGTTGGAATTTGGAAGGCAGCAATCTCCAATCAATGCTTTGCAGTTTGCACCCACGAAAAACAAATTAGCCATAAAAAAAAAAGCAAGAAACGAAAAAGGATGGTTGTTCTTGTGAGTTTGGGCCCAAAGCCCAACGTGAGCAGATGCGAAAATCCGGAGAAACTGGGCTGGGAGAGTGCTCCTGCCGTGGTAGCAGGTTGGGCTGGGCTACGCGAGACAGGCCGCAGCACTGGGGCCCGTTCAGGGAAGGCGAGAAGGCACCAGCACGTACACACACAGCAGAAATAAACTAGGCGCGGTTTTTTTTTTCTTTTTTCTTTTCCCCTGAGGCTTGCGAAGGAAGCAGCAACGGGTACCGCGGCGGCGGCGGCATCTGAAATCCCCGAGACAAAAGGAAGCAAAAGGGTAGAGAGACAGCTTCCCGCCTTTGCTGCGAGCTTTCGCGGCAAGCACGCGGCACTACCACCACCAGACCAGTGTGCTACTAGTAAGCGGTGGTGGTGGTGGTGGTGGTGGTGGTGGTGTAGTCTACCAGCGAGGAGGAAGGGGGAGATTGATCGATTACTTCGCTTGGCGAGAGAGAGAGTGTGTGTGGGCGACGCGCGCGACTCGGGTGAACAAAACCAGAGGGAGGCTGCAAGCCGGAGAGCCCTCGCGCCGCCGCCAGCGCCGATTCCTCCCCTCGCGCGCTTGCCCGTTTGGGCGTCCCGATCGTCACCGGGACCCGACGCCGCCATGGCGAGGTAATATCCCCTCCACCCTCCGGGACCAGATTATTTAGGGGCTAGGGCTTGTCTGTTCGTTTTGTGCATACGCCATACGCCAAGGCATTCATACGGAGCCATGGACTCACAGTTGCTTAATCACCCAGAATATATATGCATGTCAGGTGAAAGATGATCAGCTGCGTTTTGTGCATTACTAATTTCTGCCAGAATACATGCAGCAATGTGAATGTGATGAAAGTATGGAGCTGGAATTTATTGGTTGTTTCGCAAACTTGTTTGTGCTTACTTCGCTCACATTCTTGTTCGAATTGGGTGTGCACAGCAGACCGCCCTACTGTTCCGGCTTGTGACAGACTTCTTTTTTTTTTTTTTGCTGGGATTGCTCTCCACATTAGTAAATGGAACACAAAGCGGGATTATCTGTTTAATCATTGTATCACATTTAGTAAACTGGAGCCCAGCCCCCAACATTTTAAGAACAGGGCATCAAAACGATTTAATATGTTGCTGCACAACACACAGCCCGCAAACTACCTTTGCATAATGTTCAAGTAGTCTTGGTATGAAGAGACTTGT
This sequence comes from Guadua angustifolia, assembly GCA_036346375.1. Taxonomy (NCBI): domain Eukaryota; kingdom Viridiplantae; phylum Streptophyta; class Magnoliopsida; order Poales; family Poaceae; genus Guadua; species Guadua angustifolia. Next base: position 23,116,829 of record CM070502.1, read on the forward strand.
GTGCATAGCTTGTCCTTATGATCAGGCAGCAGCGCCATTTTATTATGTACTGGTCTTCCAATCAATGTTGTCCTGGTTATCGTCTAATGTTGCAACGTATTTATGACCAGGCACCAAACACCAACATGCTTCTCTTGCTGCAGGTCGTGGCTTATAACTGGTCGGGGAGTTGCTAAGAAGATAAGAAACGCAACTAATTGCTCTAATCGCCAAATAAGTGAATTGGGCGCAGAAGCACGGAGGGAATGTCCCAACTGCAAGCATCTGATTGATAACAGTGATGTAAGTGCGTTTAGGCTTTTTAATGACCACCTACTTTGTAAGTTCATACTTTGCAAGGACTCTGCTGCTTAAAATTTTGGCGCATCCTCACCAGAAACCTGTTTCTGGTACATGATCAGTTTATAAATTGTATTCTTTAGTTGATAGCTGGCTAAGATAGTTCTATTGTAAATGGTAACAAATGAAGAAATATGGAGCAATAGGAACATAGTAACCGGCAGGGATAGGCTATTAATTTGCTTGATTCCAGAGCAATACCAATATAAGGCTTTGAACTAGAGTAGTTAATACATTCCTGTATTAACTCACAGAAGCTACAGCATAACAGCTGCATGCAAAATGTAATTCATTTCAGCTCACATTCGATAGTAGAAAGTTGTGCGTTCTAAGGAACATTTTGCTGCATTTCATCATTTGCAGGTTGCTACACAGTGGCCTGGTCTGCCTGCTGGTGTCAAGTTTGATCCATCTGATTTGGAATTGCTTGAACATTTAGAAGAAAAAATTGGTCTGGGAGGTTCAAAGCCCCATATGTTCATTGATGAATTTATTCCAACTATAGAGAACGATGAAGGAATCTGCTATTCACACCCTGAAAATCTTCCTGGTAGGGAATTCTTATCTTGAGATGGTATAGGTGTTAATGAATTCATTAGTTTGTTCATGTTCTGAACTAGGTTCCTGCTCATCCTTATAGGTATGAAGAAAGATGGAAGCAGCGCTCATTTCTTCCATAGAGTTTCAAATGCATATGGTTGTGGCCAACGCAAGCGTCGAAAGATCAGCAAAAGTGATCATACTGTTTCTGATGAGCATGTGAGATGGCACAAGACTGGTAAATCGAAAACCATATATGACAATGGTGTTAAGAAAGGTTGGAAGAAAATAATGGTTCTGTACAAAAGTTCGCAAAGAGGTGGCAAACCTGATAAAGCTAACTGGGTGATGCATCAATACCATCTCGGGGAAGAGGAAGAGGAAAATGACGGGGAGCTTGTTGTTTCCAAAATTTTTTATCAATTGCAGGCAAAGCAGATGGGCAAGCCTGAATCAGAAACTGCTGACGAAGAATCTGATGCATTTGCTGCAAGGATTGGTCCAAAAACTCCAAAGACAAACACCCCGCAGCCATGTCGCCCAAAGAACAGTCCATGTGAAACTGAGCAGAATTCTCCCGTCTTGCAGGACCAGGTAACTCACATTAACCTTTTGAAATCATTGACATGCACGAAATTTGTGGTGTAGATCAAGAGCTTTGATTGCACCAGTTTTCTGTAAGGAAAGATTTGAGAAAAGACCGATAATAATAGAGAAAATGCTTGTATGTTTGCAAAAAAGGAAACTGCGCACTTGCACAAAAGTCTTGAAGCAATTGAAGAGTTTAGCTGATCTGCATCTAGCCGTTGTCCAGAATCCTGGTTACCACTAAAGACCATTTGGAAACTAGTATCGGTGTCCTGGTAGGGAAAAAAAATCAGGTTTCAGAATCCACACCCAACCAATAATAACCATAGTCCATAGATGATTTAGAGTTTGTACAGTTATTCTTTTACAATGGAGTATAGAAGCATTAATCTCAAAATCCTGGAAATAGTACCTTACTCTTATTGAGACAGTGAATACATCTGAGCTTTTCCGTTTTCATTTTTGTTGGTCCTTTGCTGAAATATTGTTTGAGTGGCCTGTTGACCATTTGAGACTAATTACTTTGTGCTTTTGATATGTCGATTACCACAGGAAGTTGAACCAAACATACCTATTGTTAGCCTGAAGGATGAAGCTGAGAACCCTGCATGGTGTGCCAGAGAGCCTCAGGCTTTTGAAGCAGCACATCAGGCTTGGTCTAACTTGGACGAATCCCTGCATTGTGGCGAGGTCTTGGATTCCTTTGATCATGAAACATTGCTTCATTTTGACTGCCCAATCCTGTCGCAGAGCAGGAATGAGTCGCTTGACAAGAACCTGAATGCGCTGTATGGATTGCCTGATCTCCACAATGTAGACCTTGGCACACCCCCAGATCTTCAGCTTGCTGTAAGTTTATGCCTTTGATCTTCATGGTGCCCATATGTTTGTTATGACAAATTTGATCATGTCTTTCTTTCATCTTGTGACAGGACTTGCAGTTCGGTTCACAGGAAAGTATTGGCAGCTGGCTGGATCGCATCTAGATTGTTAAGAGAATTTCAAGTAGTGGAAAGAACTGGGGGATCGAAGATCATCTTTTTCCATCGAGCATAATGATATGGTGGCAAATTTAAACTATGCAAGATAGAAGTTGCACGTTCGCACCAGTGATGCGTTGGACCTTCCAATAGTCCCAGAAATGCATGAAAGACAAGTAGTGCGGTGGCCTGATTGAGCCATGTATGGTGGAAACCTTGAGTAACTTTAGCTTTTATGACTGCATGTTACCACGTAGATGTAGGCGTTTCTTACATGGACCTGCCGCAACTCGCAATTTTTGTTTGTGCCTTGTAAAAGATGGTCATGAACTATGAGAAGCCATGCAATTTACCTTGGTTGAAGGTTTGAAGTGAACTATCTGTTATAATCTGGCCAATCACTAATGTGAGTGTAAACCTTGCTAAATTCTATGGAGGAGGTATGTAAATTTAATCATATGCATCCCTAATTCGATGAATATCATGTGTTCATCTAGCTAAATCTCAACTGACTATGATCTAGCAGTTTGAAGGAGACACAAAAATTGGGAATTTTTTTAATAATATATTTTTTTTTCAAAATTTCAAAAATATAGCACGAAAAAAATTTTACATAAATATACCCCTATCGCCCGTTGGTTTGGCGACAGAAAGCCTGCCGCACGATCAACGGCGACAAAAACGTCACGTCTCCGCACTTGAACTGCGATGTGGCCTCCTCACCCTGCCATGCATGGCCTTGTCGCCAAACCAACGGACGACATAGTATATTTATGTAAAAAAATTTTCTGTGGTTTATTTTTGAAATTTTGAAAAAAAAATGTATTATTAAAAAAAATAATTCCAAAAATTGGACCGCGATTCTGATTCGCGGATAAAATTCGCTATCTGATTTGGGGCCACTGGAAACAGTAAATTAACTAGAGAACCTTCACGTAGAACGTAGGAGAGAGGTGATTTTGTGTTTTTTTCCGGTTGTATAAATATTAAAATACTAATAAAAAATAAACAGTAATTTTTTATGTATTTCAAAATTTATATAACTTATATTAAGAGAAAGTATTAAAACATTGCTCTACGTAAACTTGTATAGGAGACTTTTCTCTGCACCAATCTGGATCACGAACGCTCGATCGAACATTCGAACGATCGTATGGAACTCAGTTTGGAACTTTGAATTGCGCTTGAGATGCGTGACCAACTTTCAGGCCTCCGGCCAACTGTTGGATCACAATCGAGCGGACCTTATCTACTGCTGTAGGACCCCAGTGGCGGCGGCGCCTGGCGCACGGCGACCACGTTCGCATGGTGGTACTCGAGCTTATTGCAGAGTACGTACTTCAGCTACAAATAATTGTTTTAAAGATATTGAGCGTCAAATTTTTGAAACTTTGATAGTCAATATCTTTTAAATATTTAAATTTAATTTATGAAAACTATTTGTGTAAATTTGTCTCAAAAAGTAACTTTCATAATATTACAATTTTATTGTTTTATAAATATATTGTAACATAAATTAGTGATCAAAGTTATGTTATGGAGATTGTGTCAATGACTAAAATGATAACTATTTGTGACCGAAAGAGTAATAAGATTTGCTAAAACTAATGACTCATCATGTCATGCAAGATAAGTAAAGATCACGAATCACGATGCAATCGGCAATCGGCAATCGGATCAAATAAGATAATTTGTTTTCTTAATTAGGCTTTCTAAATTTAGTTATTTTCTTGGTTAGCAAGTTGATTGGGTGTTCCGCCCATCATAAAATGACATGTATCCCATGAGTTTGAGGATAACAAAAAACAGAAAACAACACAAAAGGAGAAAAGAAAGAAAAGACATCAAGTTATGACAACATCGGAAAAAATCTCTCTATGTGCTATTGTGTTTTCCTCTTGTTTATGTGCGTGTGTTCATGATCCAGGGCTAAGAACCAACAATTAATATTAGAGCGAGGTTCTAACCTTTGTGTCGTGCTTACCCCAAAGAAGGCCAACCATTGCTAGGCATCAGGGTAAGCCACTACTACAGACTGCCTCATCCGCGATTTCCCATCATCGCCGGTAGGTCCGAGCCAAGAAGGATAATATTATCACCGCCGTTCCAAATTAAACCGCGGTGATATTATTATCAACGCCGTTCAAACTTCAATCCAAAGTGATAAGAATAGTGAGAATTTCTCGCAGAATGGAGGTAATATCATTGCGGCTTAATAGAGAACCCAGTGATAAGAAGATATCACCGCCGTTTTGTATGTAAAATCGGTAGTGATTTATTATTGCCGGTTCTATAGTAAAACCGATAAGTGATAAGACCATTTTCACCGCCGGTTTTACTATAGAAACAGTGATATTATCGTTTCCCATTATTAGTTCGATATGTAACATAAGAAACATTGTAATTTATCTCGCATGTAATATATGAAAGCATAATTAGTTAAAAACAGAATATATGAAAGCAAATTTGTAATTTGCGGGATATGTATTAATTAAAATAACATGTACAAAGCATAATTTGTCCAAGATTACATATTTAGTCCTAATTATAATAGTCTAATGGCGCCAAGCCCTATATCCAAAACTCGCCGCTGCCGCCATCCTCCTCCTCCTCCTCCTCCTCCTCGTCACGGAGCTGCCGCTTGATGTGCGGCGGTGTTTCGCCCTCCTTCTCATCCGAATCCGATTCGGTGGCGGAGTTGGTCTTGCCCCAACGCCCATGATTCCTCACAATTGCTGTCAATCACGCCGCTGCCTGCCGCCGCCTCCTCCTCCTTTGCCTCCTCTTCCTCCTCCTCCTCGCCTCCACCTCCTCCTCCTTCTCCTCCTCCTTCAGAGCGACGGATCGGTGGGGCTCGACCAACACGTGCACGCTTAGGGGGTGCCATTCGCAACAAAAGTGGATTGTGGGCCGCAACAAGAGTGGATTGTGTGGATTGTGACAAGAGTGGATTGATACAACAATACCGCATTATATAGATGCGAATGGGAAGGGCAACAGCTTGGCGAGGAATGTGAAGCGCAACGGTTGGCGCGGCAGAGGAACGGGCAAGCGCGACGGTTGGCTGGCGCGGGAGTTGGAACGTTCAAGTATCACTGCCGGTTTGCATTACCAACCGGCAGTGATAACTGACTATCACTGCCGGTTAATACCTATAACCGGTAGTGATATATTATCGCCTTTAATTTACAAACGGCAGCGATATTTAATTTTTATCGCCGTTCATATATTCAACGGCAAGTGATATGTATTTTCCGCAGAACGCAATTTTCCTCGCAGTATGATTTTTTCATCGCCGGTTCGCACGTAACCGGCAGTGATAAGGTATTTTCCTCACAGAATATGACCTTATCATCGCGGTTTGGCAGAAGCGGTGATAAGCTATTTATATAGCAATCTTCACCGACCGACGATTTCCGCCGAGCGTAAGAGGAGTGCTCTTTGCTCGTGTATTTTTCCGGAGAGGTGTTGCCAAATTTTGTGTCAAGATTTTGTTCATATTTTTCATCGAATCGACATCTTCTCCACCAAGCGTAACAAAGAGGAGTCTGTATTATCTTGGCGAGTTGTTGTTGAAAAATTGTATTAAAATTTATTCGTTATCGACTTGATGTATGTTATATTTGTCATAAAATTTTACTTTACTGAGTGCTATAGATGTTGATAATTGCTGATTGTACGTGCAGAATAGCTTTATGCCTTATCGCTCAAATTAAGATCTAGCTAAATTATTGAATAAATTATAATTCATATTGTAGTGGATGTATAAGTAATAAAATTGCTAGATGGACAATTATGCATAATTGTAATTAATTTAATTAATGAAAATTTGTTATATGGATTTTTAATAGTAAAGATTGCTAGATGATCAATTATAAATAGTGAGAATTGCTAGTTGAATATTTAAATAATGGGAAATGGTAGATGGATTTTGCAATAATGAAAGTTGGAACATAAATAATTATTTAGAAATATATCTTTATATTCAATTATATGCTTGTTTGTTGTAGATTAATTTAATTTAATAGCTAGCGCTACATAACAAAATGAAATGAAGAAATCTTCTAAATAATTAAAAATGGTAGATGGATATTTGAATAGTGAAAAAGGTTTGATGTATTTCAATATATAGGCAAAATTGTTAGATGTATTTGTAAAACTAATCATTTACAATTATATTGTTATTTGCGCTATGTGCTTATAATGTGTTTATCGTTTTAATTAATTAGCAATGCATGACTATCATGAAGAATAAATTATTTTGATATCGCTTTGTTCATATATTTGAAATGTAGTTTGATATAATTAATCGTAGATGGACCGAAGGTGGATGTATGACACGGACCGTCGTGGTGCGTAGTTCTTTAATGGTGTGACTTGTTTTCTAATGTGGTCATGCACACAAGTCGAGAAACCCGCGGACTATATGTGTTGTCCATGCGTTGATTGCAAAAATGAGAAGATGTTTTGTAACATAGAGTCGACACGTGCACACTTGCTTCAAGGGTTTTAAGGTTGGCTATACTGTTGGATCGAGCACGGTGAAGATGATATTGTACATGAAGGGCAACACATTGATGAAGATGATATTGTACCGAAGGGCAACACATTAATGGAGATGACGGAGACAACGATATGACGGTGGAAGATGCGTTCGTTGATACCCACGAAGATGATCTAGATCAAATGTCATGCGTGATGGTGAGGGGACTTCACGAGTGAAAGGGAGTTTCAAAAGTTCCAACAGATGGTACAGACTCTACAACGCCATTGTACCCGGGCCGCAAGGAGGAGCACGTAAAGTCGCATACCGTGCTTTCACTCTCGCAGCTTGAAGGCAAGCAATGGTTGGTCCGATAAGAGCTTTACCGAGCTGTTATGTCTCTTGGGGACTTGCTTCGGAGAGGGTAACGTGTTGCCTTCAACTACGCACACGTGCCAAGCAGTTGTCCGCCTGCTGGGACCGGAAGTACAAAGAATACACGATGTCTAAACGATTGCATATTGTATCGCAATGAGTTTGCGCACATGGATGCATGTGTTGTTTGCAAAGCAAAGCGGTATAAGGGCAACGGCGACGATATCGAGAACGAAGATGTCGGGTGAGGCGTGAAGAAGAAGAGGTGTCCCGTAAGGTGGTGTGGTATTTCCTATAATCCCCGTCAGGCGATTGTTTGCGAACAAAAGGCATGCCCAATTGTTACGATGGCACGCCAAGAGCGTAAGAAGGATGGAATGCTCGACACCTGCCGATTCTCGTGCAATGGAGGAACATCGACGAAAATATAAGAAGCGCTTTGCATATGATGTGAGGAATATAAGGTTCGGGTTGAGTACAGATGGGATGAATCCTTTTGGCAACATGAGTAGTCGCTCACAAAGACTTGGTCGGTGACTTTATGCATCTACAACCTTCCTCCTTGGCTTTGCATGAAGCGAAAGTACATTATGATGCCACTATTGATCCAAGGGCCGTGCAACCCGGCAATGATATCGATGTGTACCTCAAACCATTGGTTGAAGATCTTCTAATATTGTGGACCGATGGTGTACGTATGGGATGAGTATAAAAGAGAAAACTTTATCCTACGGCATTATTGTTTGTAACCATTAATGATTATCCTGCTCTTGGCAACTGTCGGCCGAACGACAAAAGGTTTCAACGGATGCGCCCAAAGGCTCGGATGATACAATAGCCGGTGGTCAAGAACAATGAAAAATGACTTACATGCGGCATCGTAGGTTCCTCCGTAAGGATCACCCATACCGCAATAATAAGAGAGCTTTTGACGGACAAAGGAGACCGCCTTAGCTCAAGAATCGATCGGGAAAATGATATTTGCTGTAAAGGACCTTACAATTATTCACGGAAGGGAGCCGACAAGACATCTATTCCGACTTCCAAGATAAGGCTCCTTGTGGAAAAAGAAATCAATATTTTGGATCCTACCTTATTGGCAAGACTCGGAAGTTCGACACGCAATCGACGCATGCACATAGAGAAGAACTCCTCGCCGGCACATAAGAAGAATCGAACATCGGCGACCATCTCGGAAGTCCGTGATCGTCTTGTACCAAATCTCGGTCATCTGTGAAGGCAAGAGACCTCTAAGAAATTACCTACCGATATGATCAAGAAGAACGTAAAGAGCAAACGAAGGCCGAGGTAACATCTCACTTCCAAAAGGTGCCATCACCCGAGAAGACTAAAGTCGATGCTAATACGCAGGAGTTTTTTCTTGAGTATGACAAAAGCCAAAGAGACAGGGCGGGCTTCAACCTTCGGAAAATGTCGGACTATGAGCGCATCTCCAAAGCAAAACTTGAAGATGGCTAGTGTTGAGGCGTCGATGTCGCAAGCTCAAAGATGTTGCTGAACAACGCCGTAATTACGAGCTAGGTCTAAGCTGCAGTACATTAAGGGCAACCGATGGCTCCCCGCAAGATTTACGTAACCTAACAACAAAATTGTGGCGCGCCCATCAAGATACATGCAGCAAAGTGCCAAGAGGGTATGTGGCGATCCCAAGAAAATACAAAGATTCGGATTTTCACAATGGGGATGGCATGTTTCGTTAGAGTTCTGCTGAATTGTATATGTTGTACCGCCAGATGCTTTGGACGCCACACTGGTCGTATGGACTTTGTAAGTCTCTATTTATATTATTGTATATTCTTCACCGCTCAATCTGTATGTCTAACTTCTTTTTACATATGTAGAATGGAGATACGAGTTATGTGCAAAAATAAGGATGAAGATTTAGGATTTTCGATCCGGGGCTCGATTAACTAGACCCTCGTCCGTGATAACCCAAAGTTTGTTGAAGACTATTTATTTAACACTTTCTTCAAGCCGAGAAAGAAAACTCCGTACTTGTACCCTATAACTTTCAAGACGTATTACCCTACTTCTAATATTGTTTTACTATTTTTATGCGGACACGGTGGGACTAATAGGTCATGTTAACATATATGTCTAGTTATCATTGGGTCCTCCTCGTCATCGAAGTTAGAAGCTAGCAGGTTTATGTCTTGGACTCGTTGAGAAAAGAACTTCGTGAGTATGAACATAATTTTTGGAAGATGATGAACAGTAAACTCGATCGCTATGCTATTGCTCTAGTAATATTTTATTCTATTGTATTTAAGGTTAATTACTATTTAAAATCATTCACAACAAGATTCACACGCAGTATTGCAAGAAAGGTGGTCCACATCTTCCCTACAGACAACTTTCAAAGTAATAACAGACTTTTCATGCATGAGACAGACCGTGGAAATAGTTTATCAAGATACTACGTATGTACAAATTTACATTCAATTGTCACGAAGAGTGTCGGCTATAACGAAGCCATGGTATATAATTACACATTCATGCCTACTTTTCTTTCATTTAACATCTATCATCATTAATTAAATTTCTTTCTTCAATAACAAATACTCCAAGCCGAGAACCAATCTGCCATCGTCGAAAGAAATTTTAGCAATTCAAGAGCATATCGCTGGATTCATTGACGAACATGTCATCGATCCAAAGGGCGAGTTCCATGACGGAAGCTTCGATCTAAAGTGAACGAGATGTACTCACACTACATTTGTGAACAGACTATTAATTGTAAAAAACTAAATATTGTGATGCTTTAATATATTTTAATTATGATCTAACGACGCTTCATATACTATATATTTGAAGGCAACATATCATGTGCACATTAGCCTTCCTGTACACATCGTGCACACCAACTAATAAAAGTCGAAACTACGAAAAAATTTAGATGTACTTCATAGATTATTTAGTATAAAATTGCGAGTTCAAATTCAATACATATGAGGACTTACAAAAACTCATTTTGTAAGTCCTCATATGTATTGAATTTGAACCCAATTTTATACATAGGTAGAGTAATCTATGAAGTACAACTACAAATTTTTTCAGATTCATTGTCAATGCCGGTTCGTCTAGGAACCGGCAAGGATATACACGATCACCTGCCGGTTCGTCGTATAAGCCTACAGAGATATACATATATCATTGCGGATTCTAGGTTGAACCGGCAGAGATAGTTAAGTATCATCACGGATGCTAGTGTAAACCGACAGAGATAGTCAAATATCATTGCGGCTTGTATAATAAACCGGCAAGTGATATCTATTATCATCGCCGTTCTCACCATAAAGGATAACCCCAATATCATGCCGACCAATGATTGCTGGCGCCCATAACCCATAAGATGGCGTGGGACGAACCGGCAGTGATGACCTATTCTGTAGTGGTGAGCTATCATCGTTGAGTGACATAGTGTTGAGAGGAATCCAGCAATACATTGAGCGTGGCTGCGGTGGCGTATGCGGGTCCATAGCATAGGATAAATGAAGATGGTGCCGTCTGGTGCTATGTCGAGGAGCGGCAACACATACAACATGTTGTCACTAAGGCTGGCAGCAAGAGGCTACGACAACATCGAGACTCTATGTAAGGTGGTGGCCAACAGCGTGTCGTGGTGTTACGGTAATGGCATATCAAAGATCAACGTTATGATGCTGTTGGTGATGGTGATGTTCATTGTCCTAAGAGCGAGGTGGTCATGCGATGCCATGAAGATGTCTTAAGTTGAGTTCGTAGGAGATGAGTCTAAAACACTAAGGAGATGTGTTTGCTATCCTAAGTTGAGTCCGTGAGAGATGAACCTGGGATGTTGATGAAATATTTTTGCCATCCTAAGTCAAGTCCGTCGAAGATTAATCCGGAATGTTGAGGAGATGCCTTCACTGTTATGTGTTGAGTATGAGTTGGGTAAGTCGTAGTTGAGACCGATTGCCTCAATGAGTTATAGTCGATAAGTCTTGATTAGGGGGAGGTTGCTGGGAAGTAATCAAGACTTACCAAAACTGTTAACTTACCGTATCGTGCAAGGCAAGTAAAGATCACAATGCAATCGATAATCAGATCAAATCGGTTAATTTGTTTCCTTAGTTAGCCTTTCTAAGTTTAGCTGCTGTCCTGATGAGCAAGTTGATTTGGTGGTCCGCATATTATAAAAGGGCATGTATCCCTTGAGTTTGAGGATAAAAAAAGGAAATAACACAAAGGGAGAAAATAAAGAAAATACGTCAAGTTGCGATGTCATTAGGACAATATCTTTATGTGCTATTATATTCTTGGGAGTGTAAAGGTATCATCCGGATGTTTTTGTCTTAACTAACATCCAAATTTATCGGACCATTGGATCTAACATCCAAATTCATCGGGCCGTTGGATCAAATCATAGGATCGGATGTGGGCCGTTGGATCTAACATCCAAATTCACCGGGCCGTTGGATCAAATCATAGGATCGGATGTAATCGATACTCCCGAATCTCAACAATGATCCAATGGTTCTAGATTTGAGTGATTTCAACCAAAAAAAAACATCCGGTTGATATTTATCAAATCGTTATATTCTTTTTCATATTCATGTGCGTGTATCCATGGTTTAGAACTAAAAACAATAAAACTCCGTTCCCAAACCGCCCTGCGCTGTCGCACCGCCAAATACTACTCCAGTGACTACCTCTCATTATGACCGACTCAAGAGAGCAAGAAAATCAAACAAAAATACAAATCATAACACAAGGGGGCGATTTGAACTTCGATTTCCACTTGATGAGGAAAGATTACAGCCACTCCAACCAGAGGACAAAGCCTCAAGAGGGCAGCACTTGGTTCTCGCTACAAACCCTAGTTTTTTTTCTGTTGTGCTCCAGTGCTTACTTTCTCTTCTCTCCCTCTTTTCCTTATATTCATTACATGTTCATAAGAAACCCTACACCAGGATACAAAATGAATTCCATCCTACCTCTCTTGGGTAAAACCTAATAACCTGAACATGACGGGTTTTTCACACACACGCACGTTGCTCAAAGCATTGTGTCTTCTCCACGAGCTCGAATCCACCATTTTGTCATCCGTGAAGTTTCCTTGACCTAAACCATTTAGACTAGGTCCATTGTTTGGCAAACCACCTTCATCATTGTTTTGTAAACCATCAACTTTAGTGGTTTTAGGGAAATTATCAATTTACCCCTCAACCAACTCCTCTCCCATTTCCTTCACCTCGAAGCATTGCCTTTTATGTGGCTCCAATGACTCCTCACGAAGCTTCTCACACGTCCGAATCAACCAAACCATACTCGCTTACAAACGAGTCAAGTCACTTAAAGAACCATACGTCTAACACCACTTGTGCCTTCTACGGCTGTTATCCATCTTGTGTCTTGATAGAGTCCAACATCTCACCTGGCTCCCTTAGTCCTTCTGAACCTCGGTTTTCCCAACCATGTCCCGATCAACCCTCCATCTGTTGGCAATAGTTGTCTCCAAGCCACCTACACAATAACAAACCAAACAACTATTTTCAGGCACTAGGTCTTCTCAACTTCACCCATGTTGGTCACAACCATGCACACATGCAATCCGTATGCACTAAAGAACTCAACTCAAATCCACACAACTAAACACAACACACCACACCCATGGTGATCAGATTGGCTGCAGGTCAAACCACCAAGACCGGTCTGACCACTTGCACAGCTGGTCAGATCGCCGACACAGTCTGTGAGCACTTAGGCAACACAGATCAAACCGCTATGTCTTGGCTAGCCAGACAGCAACACCCACTTCGGTAGTTCGGTTTGACCAATGAGGCCTGGAGCTCATCTCAAAATTATCAATTACTCATCACAACACAAAGATGACCACAACATATACTGTCTCACAGGATTTTATGTTGTGAACCTAGACATCAGGCTGTGCACGTCGGTTCCGGCATTCTTCGCTGGCGGGCGATCTATCGAGCCCACGGTGCCAATGCAGTGCAGCATGGGGCGGGCTAGTGCAGAACACTTTGTGAAAGCGTGGGGATTGGGCAGTCGGCCAGTGCAGAACACGGGGACACATGGCACGCATATGTCATGTGTGGACGAACTTGAAGGTGATCGGTTTGGTTCTTTGATTGCGGCGTTGTTCCTTCTTCCTTCTCGTCTTCCCCCTTTCGTTTTCTTGGCGGCAACCGCAAGGAAATTATTGCTGCTGTACCAATGGTGCTTGCAGTTTATGTGTCGTACTGCCAATTATTTATGCTAGCTAGCGTGGTAAGCAGGAAACTGTGAGGTGAGCAATGTGTGGCGATTTCGTGCTAGTTGGTAGTACGGTTTGGTAAAGGTTGGTGTCCATGGGGACCATGGCCGCTGCTGCAGCTCTTCGGTCCAGTTGATCTACTTCTACCTTTTACCAGTGCATTCTTGAAATTCAAGTTCAGGTAACTTGCAGGCACGCTCCAAGGGACGGTGCCGGATCATAACTATAAGATAATCTAGAAGGTCTAGTGTAGAAAGCAAGTGTAAATTCTTCGTGTAGCTCTTTATCCAGGATAGGTTGATCACGGCAGACAGATTGGCAGCTAAGGGTTGGTCGCAGTTCTTATGGTTACAGCTAAACCTTCCAATCCCGCGACCAAAGATAAAGGCCTCGCGATGGTGGAGCATGGTCTGTCACAAAGTGCCGAAAGAATCGCACCAACAAGTCGATAGGATTCTAATCTACTCATTCTAGAATTTATGGAAAAGATGAATGCAAGAATTTTTAGCAATGCATACAAACTTCTACAATCGATCTTCCATCAAATCACCCCACGACGTAAATAAAAGTTCTAGAGCCGCGCCAGAGCAATGATAACACAGGCGCATAAACGAACGTCTGCCGTGGCGTTGCGGCACTAGGGGCCGGGCACAGGGACTGTCAGACCGCAGGTATCTACCTCAGGTAATCCAGGAGGTAGACCCAATGAGGGTTAATCTGAAAGGCAAAAATTCTCGTCAGGTGGCCGCAGCAACAAGTTCCCCAGTGTCTCGCGCTAAGGAAATCAGCGAGGCACCTGCTTCTCAGACACAGGCGTTTTTGACACCTGCCGTTGTTAGCCATGAGGTGGTATCCCAACTCATGAATTGGAAATTCATCTGACGAAGCTCTGCCGAAGAGGATGGATGTCGGTTATTTAGTTCGCTACTGTCTATTCCTGTCTGAATAGGGGTGTAAACGGGTCGGGTTCGGGCGGGTAGTAGGTCATTCCATACCCTACCCTAATATTTTTTCTCCGAATGCAGACAGGCACAGGTAGAAAAAAGTCGGGTAGGGTCGGAATAACGGTAGCATTTTCTACAGACGGGTAGAAATCGGGTTCGGGTAGTGTCTTGGACGGGTATAATCTGAGATCTTGGTACTTCATCGGGTAGTGCGAAATACCTAGAATCGAAACATGCGATGAAAACAATCCAACTATCACACTAGTACATCACATAATACAAAGTCCAATACATAAAGTGAAATTCACATACATAGTTGAACACATAGTTGAATTGAAGGAGAGGAACTTGGGTCAATCCCAAAGGAATAGGAGGTAATGACAATAGTTTTGAACAACGTGAAATCACAAGCATCTGTAGTCTAGGAAACCAGGTCATGTGCTCCTCTTGTTTAGGTTGATAGCAAGTAGAACATAATTGAGACATTTACCTTGTCAGAATTTTATAAATTTTCTTGAGTGTGATTATGATCTCAAATTTTTATGAGAGATTAATAATTTCATCAGTATCATTATATAAAATTTTAAAAATTTTATAACATAGTTTGGATAATTTTTCATTTCGTTCAAATTTGCCGATAAGCCTTTTAACAGGACAGTAGTACTGTTCGAATTTTTAAAACTTCATGACATTTGATCATCATCTGAAAATTCAGGACCATCCACAAAAAATTTCAAAATTTTATAACCTCGTTTGTTCTAATTTTCATTCGGTTCAAACTTGCGGTCGGCGTTTTATCGGGATAGTAGCAATGTTTGAATTTTAAAATTTCTCAGATTTGATAATCACCTGAAAATTTAATGAGAACATATATGATGTGTCAGGAACCTTCAAAAAAATTTCAAAATTTTTCGACATCGTTTGATCTATTTTTGGTCAATGCAAGTTAAATCAAAATTTCGAATTAGTAGTACCCGCCGGTACCCGAATTGTGAAAATTATCCGCATTACCGTACCCGACCCGTACCCGCCGGTATTGCTGATCCGTATCCCTACCGAACCCGAACCTAACCTACCGGGTACTACCCGTACCCGGCGGGTAGTGTAAAATAGTTTTCCATTAGGGTAATTTTGCATCCGAGTACGGATACGGGTCGGGTATTACCCGACCCATTTACACCCCTATGTCTGAATTTGTAATACCTTGCTTTCAAGGCGCACATCACTGCTATTTATTTATGTTACTTTCTTCTTTAATACATGGCACGCTCCTGTCTTTTCTTTCAAAAAAAGAAAAAAAGCTTGCAGGCTTACGCTCACCGCCGATCGCCGGCTGAACGGTCATGTAGCTGCACGAGATTGCGCGTGTGGGCCGGACACCGCGGAGTCGATCTCCGGTCAGCATGACGGCGACTGCTCTGGGACACCGAGAGATTGCACCGAGCCTCGGACAGCTTCGGCGTGCTGTGCCCTAAACCCTACATGCGAACGCAGGCGCACGCTGCCCTTCACGTACATACGCCCAAAATCGCTCATATGTACGGTCCGTCAAGACGCTGGGTCGCCTCACGATTGTAGCTCCTGTCGCTGTCTTTCTCCTTCCATCCCTTTGCTTTATTGGGGCCATCTTCCTTTCGGCCCGTTTACCTGCTCACTTAAGCTTCTAAGAAAATACGAGTTATTTGTCTAATATATTGTTAGGCAGTGCTTTTATGCTTTCCCACCTAATAAAAATTACATAAATTTTAAATGAAAGAATAAGTAATCACCATCAACCATTTATTTATGCTTTAATATTTATGCCACTTCTGAACAGAAAATATTAGGTGTCGTATCGTGAGATTTTTTTTTTTGAAGTGCATAGCAGCGTACGTATATATCCATTGAATTGTCTTTGTTAGAGATATGGTTATCATTTTTTTTTCAGTTAAATGCATAGCAACGTGCACGATTGTTCTCCATCATTTTCGTGGAAAGTTCGAGACAGTGGCTCATCATCAGCTGCGTAAATGGGTGGCTTAGCTGCGCAGCTAGAAGTGCCCATAAGATGGTGCTGGGATGGATTCCACCCTGACGCTGACATGCATCTTCGGAGAGTCGTCAGATTGCAGTTGTGTTGCGCCACACCAATCGTACGCGATGCTTTTGCACGTTGCGCCACTCGTGTGTACGTACCATGGCAAGCTGATCGCTGCCATTTAATCTTGGAGCAACCAAACGGTAAACGTTGGCCAGCATCAACTTTTTCATCACTCGAAAACAGAGTACGTACCGGCGAAAGGTGGGCAGGGCTCATATACGAAAAACGTATTCTAAACATCAGTTCCTTAATCGATGCTAAACATCAGTTCTTATTTGTACAGCGATGCACTGCTACCAAGAGATGAATCGCGCAGATCAGCTACTTATCTGATCTTTTTTTTGGAAATGGAAGCTTTTATTTATTTCAAGTAAATTACATCGAGAAGATACAAACTACTTATCTGATCTACCTGTTACGTGCAGATCGATATAGAATTTGGCGATGGATGGTGCATGCGCTACTGCATGTATCATACAGATAAAAGAAGCTGGAACTCTTCATGTAACAAACCTGAAATTATGCGAAGTGTTGCCGCGCCGCGCGCTCTCGTGCGAGACAATCATAGACTCGAAGACGCGGCTGTAAGCCTGAAACGGATCATGCGCTCAGGTAGGGGTGGAATCGAGCCGAGCCGGCTCGGCTCGACCGAGCTCGTCAGTTTGCGAGCCGAGCCAGGCTCGGCTCATTGTCTTTGTTGAACTGAAAACCAAGCTCGGTTCGGGCTCGATCGAGCCTCGAGCCGAGCCGAGCCGGCTCGTGTGCCGCCTGGCATGTGGGTCCGCCTCAGTGCTCTAGCCTCTAGCTCTACTGCTCTCTTCTGGACTTCTGGAGTCTGCAAGACTGCAAGAATGGAATAAAACTATGGAAATGGAACTATAGAAGGGTGTTTTGTTACTTTTGTATACACTTTGTGTTATATTACTTATGTCAGACTGAATCACTAAACCCTCATGCATTCTATATTTCATTGTATGTTCCTTGTTCAATATGACTGTATGAATGCCAAGCCGATTGAATGTCTGTGGGCTATGGCTAATTTTGTATTAAAATTAAGCCTAATATAATTTGGATAATTGATTAGTGATTAGTGAAAGTGATTCTGAATGTCTGAATTTTACCGAGCCTAACGAGCCGCTCGCGAGCCAGGTCGGGCTCGACTCATTGTAGCACCGAGCCAGACGGTAGGCTCGGGCTCGACTCGTTAGCCCGAGCCGAGCCGAGCCCGAGCCGAGCCGCGAGCCTCGAGCTGTTTTTCCACCCCTACGCTCAGGAAGTCAGATCACACGCGCGCATACATACCACAAGCAGCTAGCTATCATGCAGAGCTGTCACTATAGGAATTTTAGCTTTTTTCCCTCCTCACATTGGCGGATATAGATTTTTTTTAAAGCAACGGTAGAAGCTCTGCCATGCATTTAAGAAAAGAGAGCAAAGATACAACAACAGTAGAAATTTTGACACAAAACTAATACATCTTGTACCTTTATATTATGTCACACGAACTGGAGAGCCTTGACACAGCCGAGTCGTAATTTTGGAGGGCGACGACACGGGGAGCTCAGCGACGGCCTGTACATCCGGGCACCGTCGAAGCCGACTAACGCGTCCAGGAGCATGGAAAGTGCCGGCGGCCATGGTGCGCTAGCTGCGACGACCACCCGGTGACCAAGCCCCGGACAAGGCCATGGACGCGCACAAGCTCAGCGCCTTCAACGTCGCGCTCAACTAGCACCTTGTGTCCTGACCATGATTGACAGTAAGTAAAAATTCATAGAAGAAATTACAGGTGCTACGGTGATTTTGAACGAGCGGCAAAAGTTTGACGTCAACGGGGTACCCTACTCATTTTACTGGACCTCTGATCAACCATTGGATCTCCTTTTCTTCTTTTTACTGCGAATCCTGAGCGTAGCTTCCCACTTAAGCAAAAGTCGCTGAACCGTTACTTCCCAGACGATCTACTGTTCATCTCATTCCTCACGAACCCTGACATCCTGCCTCCTCTGCCGGCCGGCGCGCTCGTCCCTCGGGGCCTCGAGCGGTTGGGCCTCCTCAGTCCTCGGCCAGCCATTGTGCTTGAGGCTCGGCCTCCTCGGTCGGCCGCCACCCTTTCCAGCTTGTCCCTCCGTCGCGCCTCCTCGACCAATGGCCCAACCACTGGCTCATGGCTCGACCGGCTGCTGCCCTCATGGGTACACATGGTTTCGTTGTGAGTAAAGTGTGCACTGTCTCCTCGTACACTTTTTTTATATAAATATGTTTTCTTTTCAAATAAATTTTCAAAAATGGTCCTCTTCTCAACTATAAAAAGCACGGTAGGCACACGTGTTACTTGCTACACTCCCGTATTGCGACAACACAATCTATCGTAGCAGTGTAGCTCTAAGTTCGACAGGTCACTTGCCGAGCAAGCCTAGCTCAGTAGGTAAGTGTATGGTTAATTAGCCGCTTAATTAAGTAAATTCACTTAATTAGCGAATTTTAAGGGATTAAATAATTAAAGTAGTTAATTAAGTGATTAATCAAGGATAGTAATTGATGAACATGCTGATGAAAGGGAGCTCAAAATTGAAATATTGCCGCGCTCCAAGAGCGTGGTATCCAGAGGAGGACCATTTTTATACATTTATTCAAAAGGTGATTAGATTTTTTTTAAAAGAAAAGTATGGGTCAGGCTTAGGGGAAAAAAAGTCTCGTCACTATCGCGCGCCCTACCCTGTGCACCGATCAAGCCTGGGCGCATGCATGCTGAGCACGCGTTCCCCAACGGCACAACGAGAGGAAGCTGCCGTGCGGTGCAATGCCGTGCCGCCGACGTGCGTCGCTGTCGGCGGGCGGGCGGCCGGGCCCGGCCGTGCGCTATCTGTCTCCGTGCGGCAGCAGCAGCAGCACCACAAGCAAGTAGGCAATGGATGCGCTGGCTCGCGCGGTGTACATGGCAGTATGGCACACGTACGGGAGGCAATGCGAGGAGGAGGAGAGCGAAAGCTGGCCAGGACGACACGATCGCGTGCAGCCGCGCAAGCATGTTTCGAACGTTCTCGTCGATCACGTTACGGCGACGTATGCTTCGCGCGTGCAGCGACTGTGCTGCCGTGTGGGACGAAGCCGAGCACAAGGCCGACATGGACGCTTGTAATGTACGTAGGCTGCTGCTGCTGCTGCTGCTGCTAAGCTTACGTAGCTTAATTAGTGCCATATGCCAAAGCTGCCTGCCTGGCCTGCCATGGCTGCCTGTGATCATGTGAGGTCCAAATCCAGACGCATGCGTGCAACGTATTTAAGGCAACGCACACTTCTAATCTGCAATCCTATGGCTGCCTCCGAGAGTTTTTGATCGCAAAAGGAACAGGGGAGACCCCTGCCAGCCAATATATTGCAAACGAGAAAGGAACAGAAACAACACCCAGGCCGGTGAGGAACCGGCAACGGGAAAAAGAACAAGCCAACACAAAACAAAGAGAAAACAGGAGAAGGGAGAGAACAAGCAAAAGAAAAGAAAAAAAGAAAAGGAAATTAAACAAGTCTTAAACCCCACGCTAAAAGAGCCTCCTTTAAGGTATCATTCAATCTGAAGGACTGCAGCCGAAGTTCAGAGAGCAGCCAATCCTTCCAAGCTAAGTAGCTCGCAGGCACTGAGCGGAAGATTTTGTCATTTCGCTGCTTCCAAATTCCCCAAGCCGCTATCATGATAACGTCCATGCAAAGGGACACTTGCTCCGAAGTGACGACATCAGAAATATTTTGGAAGATGGACCTGCCCGGGTTCCAGACAAATTGAAGGGCGTTCCAACATCTCGCGGCGAAGGGGCAATAGAAAAAAGATGATCTCTAGTTTCTTCAACCGGGAGGTTACATAAAACACAATGTAAGTCGATGGAATGGCAGTTCTTCCTTCTGAGGAGATTCTTAGTATTTAGGCGATCCCAACAGAGCAGCCAAAAGAAAATTTTGATTTTGGTGGAGCATTTAGCTTTCCAAATCCATTTAATCGGACAGGGAATAGTCAAATGAGTGAAAACCCTTTTGTAGCACAAACTGGGAACAAATTCTTTGGAGTTCCAAATGTAGGACCATTCGTCCAAGTTGTTGTTCAGAATGTTGGAATCATTGATCTTTGCATGAAGAAGAGTAAGCTGCTGGAAAGCTTGGTCTGAAAGAGGTAGATGGAAGTTGCTGGAGACAGTCGGATTATGGAAGAAGGCAGCCACATCCAAATTCGCGTTCCGGGCAAAGGAATAAAGCTGAGGAAATTCCGATTTCAGGTGCATGTTATTCCAAATATCATCCCAGAAAAGGGCAGTGTCACCTTGGCCGACGGTGCACCGAGCGATTCCTCTGAACTGATCAAGAAGAGTGGAGACATCTTTCCACCAGAAAGATCCCTTGGCCGAGCAACCTGAGGGAGAATGGACTGGTAGTGGGAAGATCCAGATCAAGTTAACCCAGGGGACGTCAATCTTGTTAAAGAACTTATGCAAGAATTTGAGGAGAAGAGCATTATTCTGGACCCTCAAATTGATGACCCCCAGGCCCCCTTTAGCCTTAGGCTTACAGATCTTGTTCCATTTAACGAGGGATTTGGATCGGCCGTTAATCTCATTTTTGCCCCAAAGACAAATTCTTCTGGCCTTATCTATGCTGTGAACAACCGCCACCGGAAGCCTCAGCGTGCACATAGCAAAGGTAGCCATTGAGGAGATAACCGAGTTGACAAGCTGCAGCCGACCCCCGTAAGAAAGAAGAGAAGAGAACAAAGAGATCCTTCTGTGAATTCTACTGACAAGGTTGTCGAAGTCCTTGATACGGGGTCTAGAAACCCCCATGGGGAGGCCCAGGTAATGGAAAGGGAATTTGTCAACTTTACATCCAATAATGCCAGCCAAAAGCTCGGTCTCAGTGTCCAGCATACTTATAGGGTACATAGCAGATTTGGCGAAGTTGATGTTGAGGCCCGAGGCAGTCGAGAAGGATTGCAGCAAGCATTTGAGAGTGAATACTTCTTTCTGCTCTCCTTTGACAAAAATGATCGTGTCGTCGGCATATTGAACAATGGGAAAATCAACCTGTTGCTCCAAGCTAATGGGAAGCGACAGAATCCCGGACTGCGAAGCTCTATTGAGGATGTATTGAACCAAGTCAACAGCAAGCGCAAAAAGGAGAGGGGAGATGGGATCACCCTGTCTCACTCCCCTTTTACAGGCGAAGGAGGGGCCAGGCACCCCATTAAGCAAAACCGAGGAAGAAGTAGAGCTAATGATTTCAGAAACCCAGGCAACCCATTTATCAGGAAAACCCAACGCCGAGAGCATGGCAAAGATAAGATTGTGCTCAATGGTATCGAACGCTTTGGCAAAGTCCAATTTTAAAAGCACCACTTTTTGCCTGGAGCGATGACAGAGATTGAGGTATTTGTAAGTCCAGGCCAGACAGTCTTGGATGGACCTCCCCCTAATGAAGCCATATTGATTCTTGTGAATGAGAGAGCCCATGATGGAGTTAAGCCTGTTCGCAAGCAGTTTAGTAATCAATTTGATCGACAGGTTGATGAGGGAGATAGGTCTGAAGTCGTTAGGAGATTCCGGGTTATTGCACTTGGGAATGAGGATGATGAATGACCGGTTGATGGGCTCCAGAGAAATGGAACCATTGTAAAACTCCTGGCAGAGATTGTAAAAATCCTGTTTGACAATGTGCCAGCATTTTTTGTAAAAATTCCCATTGAAACCATCAGGGCCCGGGGCACTGTCAGAATGGAAGTGCGCAACCACATCATCAATCTCTTGTAAGGAAAAGGGATCAACAGTCCATTGGAGATCATTCCTACGAGGAATGAGGCCTTGAAGATCGAACAGCAAGGCAGGATTAGATGATTTCCCCATTCTGTCATTGAAAATAGTGAACAGAAGATTGGCTTTGGCCTGGTGGTCATACAGAATGTCTCCCTGGTCATTAGTGAGGGAAGTGATGAGGTTGTGACGATACCTCTCAGTAGCCTTGCTGTGAAAGAATTTGGTGTTTTCGTCCCCAAATTGCATCCAACGGATGGAGCAACGGTTTCTCCAATAGATATTTTGAGAGATCAGGAGGCTGGCCAGGTGGGATTTAAGGATGGTCCGGAAATTCCTCTCAGGGCTTGATAAAGGCCTGAATTGCTCAATCCTGTCTAGGATACCAATATGGAGGGAGCAATTGGATATGAACCTTTGGATGAGGGACATGCTCTTTTTCCAATTTAAAAGGTTGTGTTGAAGATAAGTGAGTTGAGCTCTGATCTTAGAAACCGCACAATAAGCTTGATCGTGATGATGATTCCAGGATTGATTGATGATTTGCATTATGCCATTCCTATCCCACCAGTAGTTTTCGAATCTGAAAATCGAAGACTTTGGAATATGGGTCTTAATCTGAGCAATACAGGGGATATGGTCAGAGGTAGTTCTTGATAGTGGGAGCCACCAAGTAGCAGGGAAGGATTGAGTCCAATGAGGCGAGGTAAAGCACCAGTCCAACTGCTCCAGCAAAGGATCACTTTGCATGTTGCTCCAGGTGAATTTCAGCCCTTTGAGAGGGATCATAATAAGGTCAAGGGAGGAAATAATCTGATTGAAGACCTGAGCATCATGAGGCCTCCCACCGGCTTGTTTCTGTCAGCTGGGGACCGATACAAATTGAAATCCCCCATGAGGATTAAATCCTCCCCCCCCCCCGGGATCGAGTGACCCGACAGCCAATTCAGGAAATCCACTTTACTAATGCAGAATCAGGCCCATAAACCGAAATTAAGGTCCAAACCGATGATTGTGAAGAGAGGTAATCTGATAGAGATGGCAAAAGAAGTCGAAAAAATAACTCGCCTAACAAAGAACGAACCCACCCAAGCCACCAGGATACCTCCAGAAGCCCCTTGAGACGGAATGAAAGCAAATTGATTAAATCTCTTGGGCGCAAAAGTTTTGAGGGTCGAGTGATTAATCGAGGCCATTTTAGTTTCTTGAATGGATAGAACCGAGCAGCCGGAATCCATAATCTTACGGCGAAGGAGGTTGCATTTGTTAGGATCATTAAGTCCTCGGATATTCCAGTTGAGAATGGCTCAGGAGTGGAAAGAATTGGCGATGGGCATTAAGAAAACTGGGCAGGAGAACAGGCATATGCCAACGAAAGGCCAACGAGAACAACCCATGACCAATCAGAAGGAAAGGAGAGACGGGTGAAGGCGCGAACAGCCACAGCGTCGCCCTGGTCTTGGGATTCAGAGAGGAACCCTCCCAACGACAGAAAGAGACCAGCCAACAACCCGACAAAGAACCAGCAAAACAAGACCCATTGCCACAAGAAATTAGCACTGACGAGAAAATTATAAACAGTAGCATGCCTAGCATTGAGGCCCTTGAATAGGAACAACAGCAAAGAGTTCATGGTACGGCACACCCAGCTAAAACCCAAAATACAAAAGCAGACACCAAAAGTCGATAGCAGGCTGATCCCCCGCCTCAACTCGCACATACTGCACTTCATTCTGGGCCGACCCTAAGAAGAACCTCCTTAGCCACTTCCTCAGGAAGAAGGCCGCACTGCTCCATCCCAACCTTCTGTAAGACCGGAACGGGAATTAACGGAGTTAGATGCCTAAGCAACTCAATGTCCTTGGTGGAAGGGAAATAATGTGGTTCCTTGGGAGTTTGAGAGTTACCATGCACACTTGCTGAAGAGGAACTGCCCCCGGTGTTTGAAGACTTGCTTCGTTTGAACAGGGAAGACACGCTGGGCTGCCTCAGCCCTTTATATTTATCCTGCAGCCTTTTGCTCCTCCGATTGCAGGAAGCCAGACATTGCTGCACTGGGACATCAAGCCAATTGGCCAGCGGCTGATCATTGGTGATGGGTGGCGCCAATTTCCTCTTTCTTTTGTAGACAATCGATATTCTGTTGTGGCATTCAGGCAGTAGTGCTAGTGCTAGTGTGTAACATCCTAAAATTTGAGTTTTGGTATGTTTAAAGTCAAAAATAAACCATTTGCATTTTCTTGGAATTAACTGAAGCTTAACATGAATTTTCCAATAATGAAAAGATTTAATGTGATTAAACTGTGCATCAAATCAAAGGTTTCCAGTTTTTATTGGGTTCCTTATGCTTCAAGGAATTTTTCTGTATTTTTGGAGATTTTATGAATTTATTTGCTATTTATTTGAATTTATTTAGATTTATTGGAATTTACGGAGTTTTACTAAATCGAGAAAAGGATTTTATTTTCCATTTTCCCTCGGGCGAATCTCACCCGCCCAACCCTGTTCATCGCTTCGGCCCGTTCAGCCAGCGCAGCATTGCTCGTGCCGTCCGATCCGTCCGCCGCTTGGATGGCGTGAATCTTTCGCCACGTCGCGCCTCCAAATTAAAACCTACCGCCCGAAGTCCTCGCGACCATGACGCCGCCTTCCGTGACTTTCGCGTCGGACGCCTCTCAAGACTCCTATTTAATCGCCGCACACCTCCGAGGTTCGCCGTTTGACGCCGCACCCGTGATCCTTCCGTGACATCCGAGATCCCGCCATCCGCCAGATGAAGCTTCATAAGAGCGCCGCCACCCGGCACCTTCCGCGCCAATCTCCTCGCCGGTGCATCTCGCCGTGGTTTTGGTACCGCTGAAGTTCCGCGTCGAACTCTTCCGGATCCAGATTCTTCCGCCCGATCCGGTCGTCCTCCGCTATTTCGTGCATCGTCTTCCCTACCTCCGGTGAGTAGCGCCGCCCTCGCTCTCGCCGTCAGCTTCCACGCGTTCTTGGCCGTCCGTCGCAAGACGCGTCCGGATCTTGCCACGCCCGATCGCCGCGTGGCCTCTCCTCGCCCGGCCCGCCACGTTGCCAGCGTTGAAGTCGGCGCCGCGTGGTGCCACCTCGGTGGTCGTGTCGCCACCTTGGCGCGTCGGCGTCGATCAACGCCACGTCCGAAACGCCGATCGGCCCTAGCCCTATTCCGTGCACCCGGTCCACCGTGGATCGAGCCACTGACATGCGGGCCCCGCATGTCAGTCGGCATTTATTTTTCTTTTCTGATTTTCTGAAAAACCGAAAATCCCAGCTAATCACAAGCTGCCACGTGTCACCCTTGCGAATTTTTCTGATTTTCTCTGAATTAAATCTTTGAGAGGCGTTCTCCTTCGTCCAGAACTCCGATTTGAGCGATTCAAATTTCTAAATTTTTGTAAAATTGAGCTCTACATTCCAGAGCCATTTATTTTCAATTTTGAGGTTGTTTTCCTCTCTGTTTTGTATTTATTTGGCTTTGTTGCTTTATTTTCCGGTGAGCGCAAACTCGAAGGAGCGAACGGAGGCTTCAAGACCAAGATTCAGCACTTGAACAGCAAGGCAAGTCGAGACCTTTGATCATATTGAACCCATGTTTGCAAAAGTACTTTGTTTTATACAAGTGCATGCTATTTGTGTATCAATGCTAGTTTATGAGAGTAGCTATTCACCTGATTGAGTATGCCTCTTTGATTATTGGAATGCCATGTATCCATTGTTAACCTTAGGTTGGGACATTACTAGTTGGACATAATCATAATACCGCATTGAGTTAACGTAGCTATGTAGCCATGCTTAGTTGTCCGATGGGATTCATATTACATAAGTATTAATGTTAATCTTGACTTAATGAGATATTGAATTGTGGCTATTGACCCTTTGTTGTAAAACTTGTTGTACCATGGCGGGGATGCCATTGGTTTGGGTTGAACAAAATGTTTTCCTCGGGCAATTGATCGTGCGATAAAGGGGTGTTTTCTAGCACATTGGGATGTGGTTTGTCTTGCTTGAGATAATTTAAGGACTTAATCTTGTGCGCCATTGAGCTGGCCTAACCGTGCAACCACAAGTCCGGTATGGGACGGACCTAGTGATTAATTTACAATGTCTAGTCTTGAGTATTGCCACGTGTTGGTGTGGGTTTCGGGATGGACAGTAGACAGACATGGCTCAAGAGGGGCCCCGAGGGCTAAACCTTAGAGAAGGCGATCTTGGGTTTAGACATGCATTGTAAAGGTTTTGTAGTGATCTCTCGCCGACACACCAAAGGAAGTGTGTTCTTAGCGCTTGGCATTAAGGGATGATCATGTCTTGTGGGTAAAGTGTACAATCTCTGCAGAGTGTAAACTATTGAATAGCCGTGTCGCGGTCATGGACAAGCCCGGGATTTCACACGGGTATAGAGTATTTTCTTGAAATGTGGAATGGTTGGGAGGTGAGCGGGAGTTCTTCGTTGTTTTGTTGTCTTAAGCTATCTTTGTTGAATTGTGTGGTTGATACTTGTTCGAATGATGTAGGGTGATGCCTCGTCATTACTGTTCTGTTGTCTACCATTGATTTACCGATTATTTAATATTGTTTTTATCAACATGCCTTCAATCTATTTACTGCATTTCAATTCAAGTTATTGCTTTCTGCAAATGAACCATATGACTATCCTTTGACAAGCCGTGCATAAATATATTGCATCATTTCCCTACGGCTTGTTGAGTACGTTTTGTACTCACGGCTTTATGCCCCTGTTGTTCAGTTGCTGAGGAAGGACCAGGTAATGAGTATCAAGAGGAGGAGTACTATGAAGACTACGTCGACTAGGAAGGCGTTTCCCCAGACGATTGCCTGTGGCATGTCGAATAGCCCAAGTTATTTTATTTCGCCGCAACTGCTTTATTTGTTTCTTAAGCCAAGAGGCATTGGTGTATGAACCTTGACTATAAGGTCGTTTGCTTTATTCAATAATAATTTGCTTCTTCTTAGTTATTTCGATGTATGGAATGATATGTCATCTATGTTTCCACTTGTGTGCACTAAGCGTGATCTGGACTAGTCTTTGTATACCTGAGAGGGTTTCGGATTGCATATCCGAGTCCCGACATAGTGCCTCTGAGAGTTGTCAAAATTTACCATTTCTTACAGTACTAGTGCTCTTTTCTTGCTAGTGCCTCTGAGACAATCGATATTCTTTTGTAGTGCTAGTGCCTCTGAGAGTTGTCAAAATTTACCATTTCTTACAGTACTAGTGCTCTTTTCTTGCAATACTAGAACAGAGCACCGTGGGGGGATTAGGACATTAGGTCGCAATCATGTCAGGTCCCTACAGCTAGGATGAAAACCGAATAGAAATAGCGGGTAAATGATTGTTTCATTTCTATTTCTACATCTTTTACTGGTAATAAAAACAAAATCAGAAACCCCGAAAATGGATACGAAAAAGGATAGTGACGAAAACAAATACGGAACAAAATAGAACAGATATGGAAATGAAAGTGAAAAATTCTACAAGAACATAGTACATGATCATAGTATACATGACCACAAAAACAATGTAACTCATTCCATCTCTAAGGTGGACACAACAATAATGTTATGTTTACCGGTATCACTAAAATGTTTTTTCTCAAGTTTGTTAGCTGAAGGCTCGCTATTTGTCTCCAGATCAGACTATCATGTCCTCCTCCATATCATTATCATCAACATCCTTTTGCTCCACCAACTATAAAGGTGTAACGCCCTAAAATTTGCATATTATTGTTCAAAATTCATTTATGATTTTCTGACATTTACCTAGATTTTTTGGAGTTTATAATATCGTTTTGCTATTTTTAGATTTATAAAATTAATTATTCATGAAAAACGAATCAAAATTATTCTATAAATAATTTTCCTAGGTTCCAAATGCTCTAAAATATTTTTTGAAATTTTTGAACTCTATTAGATATTTTCTATAAAGCCATTTGTATTTCTAAAATTATTTTAATTTGAAAATAAATGTAAATTTTCCATTATCCTTTTTATGTCCAGTGGGTTAAGTTTTCAATGGAATTTTTGGTTTCATTTATACATAATTTTTGTTTTCATTTTCATACTGACATTTTTCGTTTTAAAAAAACTTCTGTTTTCATTTTTCTTTGAAACGGTTGGGTATTCTTCCGTTTTCATCCCTGTCTACAGCCCACTGAGCCAATTTCTTAAGGCTTTGGGCAAGAAACTTGGTGCTACTTCTACTTCCTACTACTTATTTTCATTTAGAGGCTGTTTAGTTTAATGATAAATTTGCTTCACCAAACGTTATCAAAATTTGTCATTATGAAAATTTGGTCACCAAATTGGTTACCAGTATTTTAGCTAAAGATTGATAACAAAATGAACTAGAGAGCCAAGAAAGAAGGTAATCTTGCCAAAATTTGATAGCAAACTAAATGCTTGCTAAATTTAATCAAAGGTATAAAAATTTGATAATACAAACATTGGTAATAATTAGAAGCAAACCAAACAGCCTTTAGTCCACGTCAGTATAGATTGGACGACTTGAGATTGGGACCCCATCGGATTGTTGTGTTTGTCCCCAGCAATTTCTTGGGTACCTATCTTGTGCACATGTACATGTACACCACCAGAGAAGTACTGAAAGGGACATCCTATGGGAAGACTGTATTACAGATCTCTTTGCTGCTGGATTTTGCTCAACTGAGCTTTTCCAGATAAATTTCGTCTAACCAGATACATCTTTTTGCCTAAAAAAATCCACTATAGTTCAATCCAAGTTCGTATTTTTTTTATCAAATAATTACAGACTTCAATAACATAAGGAACTCTGAGTTTCAAAAAAAAAAACATTGAGAACTCTAAAAAACGGTTACTAAATGATTGTCCCAAGGTGGAAACAACATGTGCAAGACGCAAGACATTAGAGGTTGGGAATGGCTTAAAAGCCGCAACTAGAAGAGATCCTAAACGATCCGAATCTTTCTAATCCCGAATGATTTGACACTAAACAACCTTGAACAAATGCAAACGAGCCTTGCCTTGATTTTGGAGAAAAGTTTTGAATGTTGTTGCGGTCTACCAGCTCTGTCTCAAGGGACAATCAAATCAAAACGGCCTGAACGATCTGCATGCATATATTGTTGTCAAATAATTTCAGACTAAAAAACTCTCAGAACTGTATATAAATGGATTGCTTGGAATACAAATTTTGCCATCATTACATAAGCAGTGATCACGTTATAGCTTTAATTCCTGCGGCTTTGCCCAAACTTTTCTCGGCAAGAAGATCATTGTGGCAGTTTATGGCGAATAAATAATGTGATTGTGTGAGGTATGTGTCCAGCAAAGTAGATGCGATCCAGATAACAATAAATAAACCTGTTAATCTCGCCAAAATGAGCTGTTAATGGAGTAACTCTGTACTTGTGATCCATCTATCAGGGGTGACCACAGACTTAGAAAAGGAATATTCTAATCACTAGGCTAATTGTTGTTTAATGATGGTGTTATCATCTATAAACCGCTGCCTAGAGTCTCGAGGGTTTGGACTTAGTTGTCGAGACATGTTCCACCAGTTGACCTGTAGACCAACAAGGAGCAGAGAAGAAGATTGTTAATATGCCTGTTTGGAACTCATAATGGATTATGTTGCGCGATACATGCCAAACTTCGATTTTTTTTTCTCTGTGGACTGTGGTGGTTAAATCTTTTCTGCTTTGATTAAACCATCTAAAAGGGTCGCATGAGAACTAGGTATGGTCAGGTAAGTCATGAGGAGTATCATAATGAAGAGATAATACTATGTATCATAATGCTACAAAGTTAGACTTTAAAGTTCTTTCTAGAAAAATGATTTTAAAGTGAAGAAGCTGAGCTACCAAGCTCAAATACCTTTTTGAGCTAAACGCCGGCTTCTTGACTTCGAGAAGTTCAAACTTTATAGCTTCATGGTTCTGTAGATTAAAAACTAAAGTTGAAGTTAAGCACCTCTCTGCTTGTAAAAGTAAATTGTTGTCCTAGGTTTTGCGACCATGGTTTTATTTTGCACCAGATTTAGTAAATTGTGACACACCAGATTTAGCAAATTATGTCACTTTGCACCGGGTTTGATTATTAAGATTGCACTTTACATCGACCAACATTTAAGTGGGCTAACCGGTTCATTGTGCTGACATGTAGGGCCTATGGGTAGAGCATCGAGTCCGCCTACGGGCCCTGCAAGTCAATACAATGAACCACCCAGGTAAACATTAGTTATTGCAAAGTTCAGCCCTTCATACTCAAACCCCATGTGGATGAGCGCGTAGCTCATTTGGCTGGCGTGCTTGCCGAGTGGCCAATCCGTCCGCGTTCGAGCGTCGCTCGGCGTGGGCGCGCGTGAGGCAAGTGCGTGACACGTGAGTGCGTGTGTGGGTGCGTGTGTGCGTGTGGAGTGTGTGCTCGCGTAGCTTGCCTGGTGATTCTTCTTCTATATTTAATACCAGAGCTTCTAGCTAATTTCAAACCCCATGCAAGGCGGCACAATTCGCTAAACTTATGCAATTGTACTCTACTTCAAAGTATTTAACAAGCCCCAGGAACGAAAAATCAGATTTGTGGGCCTCGAAAAAACTTGACCGAAATTCTGTTTTCCACCGGCAACCGCGGCGCGGTGCACAGCCAGGTGGTGCACCACGTCCATGGCCGAAGAGTAAGGCACACATCATGTCAAGCGCATGTTGTCTTGTCTACGCGAAATTGCGAAATGCCAAGCCTTCGCATCATGCTCAGCTCAGTCTGAGGCGAACAAGTTGCCATCAAGCATTTTTCGGCCGTCCGATTTCAAAGCGATGCGTGGGCCGCGGACGCTGCAAAAGGTGTGTTCCCACTTGTTATTTGTGCGTAGCTGTCCGTACTGCCCACAGGGGAGGCCACCCGGCAGGCCCTGGCCCACACCATCTTAGGGCTAATACACAACCATTTTCTCAGTACATCCAAGTGGCTAACATTTGCAGTACTGTCTCCCAACCATACTTTAATAAGTCTTCTTTGTACATCTCCAAGTGGAAATATCTATATAACTATAGATTATGCAGTACATAAAATTAAATATTGTCTCCTTTGGAATCAACCATACATTTAATAAGTCTCCTTTGAACCTTTATAGTCGGTGAAGTGAATCTGGAATGCCCTAATGATCTCAAATTGAAAGGATCACACCATGCACACACGATCAGGATTAGGTTTCGAGAACTACCACCATGCTTGCTCATGTGTGGTGGTTGTCAGGACTGATCTGGACAGATAGCTAGCCAGCTCAGCTCTGAACTTGGAGTTCAAACTTCATGTTTCTGATGCTGAGAGCATCTACAGTGTGCTCATTTTTTAGCCTCTAAGAGGGGATGCAAGCAGTCTGTTGGGCTCACTTGTTACAGAGGTGTGTTAAGTATAAAGATAAGAGGGGAAATATTTTTGCTTCTAACTTATTTATTTATGGATCCCACCTTACAAGCTGTTAAACATTGCAAGGAATTTCTTAGAGGCTGCGTAGCCTCTAAACGCTATGGGTGCCATACAGGCTGAATTGGATCCAACTTTACATATCTTAGTTCAGTGTAAGTTGAGTCGAGCCTGACTCAGCTTAATTACTATCGACCTGGCTTGCTGTTCTTCTTGGGAGAGTTGTAACTCGCGAGGCAGGTGGCCCAGGTCCATGTATGGAAGAAGTATGGCAGAATGATCGAACAGCTCAAGGATCAACCTCCCGGGAATAAGTGAATTAATTAAGGACTAAAAGCTGTATGAGAGTGAAACCTCCGTCCCATTGTGCAAGGTGGACTTGTCTACTTACGTGGCAGGATCTTGTTTCGAATGCGGCTGATATCAACTTACCCGAAAGCAACCTTAAAGTTACACAGCACTTCCCCGTTTAAGTTTATAGGGTATATTTCTTTTTAGCACATAGACCAAAAAAGTGTTAAAAATAACTAGATTATATATCCTAATCACTATCATTATGCACTATACTCAATGTATACATGTAGAGAATAATATGAAGTAAAGATAGATTTTTATTACAGATATAGAGGAAGCGTCACACTAATTATATGTTGGAATATGAAATACATTATATATTTATAGATAAGATCATTTAGAAAATATGTCTTATAAGCATGGACGGAGGAAGTACTAGTTTAATTAAGTTATCTTGATTCAATCCAGATAATCATATTAGTGGGAGTGCTTTTGTGCAGTCAGGAAAATATTCTTCGTACGTGGGCCTGTCTGGTGCATTTCTAAGTAAAAAGAAAAGGCGAATCTGCAAAATTACCATTAATTTTTTTCACCCAAAAAAAAACACCGACGGAGACTATGATGTAAGAAAACCGGCACGTGCTTTCTGCTCTCGGCATTTCTGCTTCCAAATTAAGCTTCCTTCAGCTTTTGTACGTGCCGAACTAGTCACTGTACCGGTAATTCATAAAACAATCAATTAATTAATCAAGAACAATATTTGGAACGTAATTGAGTGATGCTTTAGCTGAGCATGAACGTTCCATATCTCTACTACTATAATGCAGCAGTTGGTGGCAGTGGTACCGCTTCCCTCCCCGCCCCGCACCCCAAACAAACCCTAAACTCCGCAGTCATCTCTTCGCGCGATCAGTGTCCCCGCTCCGCGCCGCCACCTCCCGATCCGATTTCCCCACGCCGCAGTCCTCTCCAACCCATCGTGAGTTCCTTCCTCCCTCACCGCGCCCTCCTCGGATCTAACCATTCCCTTCCGCTCGAGGAGAATCGTGTTCTCCTCGGCCTCCTCCATCGTGAGTTCCTTCCTCCTCACCGCACTCCTCTCCCTTCCGCTCGCTGAATCGGCCTCCTCCATCGTGAGCTCCTTCCTCCTCACCGCACTCCTCTCCCTTCCCACCGCACTCCTCTCCCTTCCGCTCGCTGAATCGCTACCGCGATCCCGCGAGATTGTGCCGTGCGGGTTCGTGCCGTTGCAATCCGTGGGGCAGGGTTTGGGATTGGGTTTCGGATCGACCGTTGCCGTAATGGATTCCATCCGCTGGTTCTAACGGCGGGACGGGGTTGTGTGTTTGTGTGTGTGTGTGTGTGTGAGTCTTGCCGTGCGGAGTGATGGGGCGACTCGAGCATGCCCAAGACGGAGAAGTACTACGCGGACGGCGAGAACGACCGCCTCCGCTTTGGCCTCGCCTCCATGCAGGGATGGCGGACCACCATGGAGGATGCTATGAGTCGTTTCTCCCCCCTGCGGTTTCCTCTTGGTTGGGGGCTTGGGAGTGTTTTGTCTGATACTATATTACTACCTATGGTGTGCTTTGAGTGTGAGGCATCCGTGTAGATTTGCAGCCGCTTGGAGTTCAACTCGCGAGTCTGTTATGTAGTGTGCAGATTCGCATGATGAGTTGAGCGGCGAATTGTTGTTTCCTGTTGTCTGGGAACCGACCACCTAGAATAAATTTCATTGTGATTCTATTTCGCACAATGGCGTTTTCCCTATATGCGGAAAGCTCGAGTTTGCCGACTAGCAACTTGCATTGGGACTCCACTACTAGGTCAGATAAATTGACCCTGGTGATGTAGGGGTATGACTGGGGTTGGAGATTTATGAATGGTGCATCATGTCTGAAGTCGAATTGTTGACGATAAGAGTTTTTTGCTTGTTACATTATTTTGAACAAACCTGCATGTCTATTTGTCTTTATTAAAAGCTAATCTGGTGCTTATTTACGTTGCAGCATGTTACTTTGCCACACCTTGATGAATGCACATCCTTTTTTGGCATTTACGATGGGCATGGAGGTAAGTTTTGGTTTTTTCTCTTCAGGTCCAACTTTCTATTATATTGGATCTAACCATTCCCCTTCGCTGTGACTGGAGGAGAGAACCTGAAGACTCGTGTTATTGGGTCTCCAAAGACTATTGATGGAGATCTGAAATGCAAAGAGGTCCCAACAAGTTTTGGATTTGACACTGCATACAAGGTGCCATGTTCTTGATCCATACAAATCAGTATCAGATTTTTGCAATCCTTCTATAAGTTGTAGAAATTTCAAGCAACCTTTGTATGCTCTCGTAGTCTCGTGTGATATGAATGGAAAACTTGGTCAACTAAATGGCCATAATTTTCAATTTGACATGATATGTGGAAAACTTCTGCATGAAGACTCTTTAGTCATGTAAAACCAGCCATGTGAATGATGTATTATCTTTTGTAGATTTACTTTGAAATGATTGGAAATGTGATGACCGATGCACGATCATTAGGAAAATACTACCATTGTAAGCTCCTGCACTTAGTGATTATAATCATTTGTGCCTAGCTAAAAAATATTATGCTTTATGTGCTAGATATGGATGACTTCTGAAAGAATCGAAGGACATGGCCTCTGGGTTCCTTCTACACTTAGTTAGTGCATGTTCTCTATCTTTGGGATGGAGCTATGAGAAGGTGGTGCTGAACACCAGCAAGTTGTGCTCTTTCAGGTATGTGGAATTTTATTTTCCCATTTTTTCAATAGGTTGTTCCAGAAAAAAGATGAAAATATACAATATTAGGCTGCAGAATTAATTCCATATTTTCGTCAGGGCTTTTCTTTTTGTATTTACCTATATAGACTTATATTGTAATGGGAAATTTGAAGTAATATTATTGTGCAAATTGGTTCTGAACCAATAGATCGGTAAACTGAATTACTAGAGAGTTCTGGTACAGAGAAAATGTGCCAAAGATATATGTCCAGATCATGTGAGATTAGCAGAGTGACTGGCATGTTCATGAGAGGTGAGATTACTAAGAAAAAAGGATAATTAGTCCAATGAGAGTTTACTTGAAATGTTTCCATAGTTGGATTATTGTAATAATGAGAGTTTGTTGGTTTTGGATTCCCTATATGTTGAGAACAGCATTAATGACAAGTTCAGTGCTTGAGTATTATGATGTGATTCTGTGATGATTTGATGGAGTTCATGAATTTTTTATCGCAAATTGAGTTCATGAATAGTAAGGGGAATGCGTTGTTTCTTGATTTTGTGTAGTGCTTTAGTCTTGGGAATGCGTCTTTATGTTTCGTTACCAATTTTGTTTTTCACAAGGTAAAAGTTATATGTTTCATCTCAACTTGTATAAGTAATTTGAATGTCAGGGTTTGTTGATTTGTTCGTATTGAAACAGAAAAAGCATGGACTTAGAAAAGAGCGAACTGGGGAAGAATCAGCATGGGCACTGTCCCGATTTTATCCTGTTATAGAGGTATAATTCTGTTCAAAACTGTTATAATTTTTTGTGTATGTACTTTTATCTTCCCAAACATGCCTATTCTGATTCTTTGCATGGGCTTCATATGTTCTAATTTATCCACTGTCTGGTTTTCTTCTATTAACATTCTGGTTTCAACTGGACCTGCTAAGCTATCTCTGATTTTTTTAATAATTTTTTAAGTAGTTTAATTCATAGTAGTAAACACCTGGATTAGCTCGAATTATATTTCTACAATTTCACAGATGAACTTCAACTATTGGATTCACATGCGTTTAACACTAATCCTCTGTGCTCTCAACAGTTCTGTACATCTCTGCATAGTGATGCAAAGCAATCTTTTGACCATATTTTTTGCTTGTGCTTTTCAACATCGTTGCAATCCATATTAGTAGCACTGTAAATTATCAGTTTGAACCCAGATTTTGTACTTAATTGACACCACTATTAATTAGGATCAAGGATTCAAAAACCTGATATGGAAAAATATCGGACCCTCCCTGCTACTAGTTATCGGCTGATTACCTGTGGTTAGTGGTTACTGGTTTTAAACTATCCAATTTTGATCGAACAAAATTTTGAATGTTCTAACAAAAATTTGAGTGTTCGACCGTGGTGGTTAGTGGTTACTGGTTTTAAACCAGCCAAATTTTGATCAAACAAAATTTTGAATGTTCTAACGAAAATTTGAGTGTTCGACCGATAACCGGCTGGTTACCGGTGAACTTGGAAATAAGTTTGACACAAATTTTTATGTTGATTAAAAATCGATATATAAGTATGCTTTCATTTTGTCGCTTCATTTAATACAATTTCATTTCATTTCATTACTTAAGCTCTTATATTTTCATTAGCTTGAAAACAAGCACATCGTAACATTTTCTAGCATTTAAATTTGAAATTAAAATTTTAAATGTAAAACTTTTTGGACTGGTATTTTGTTTATCGGTCTGGGCCAGTTATTGCCCCTTTTTATCCTTGATTAGGATTCTTTCCAGTTCTGTTTGATGAACTTCCAAACGAGTGTTTACTCTATTCAGATACTGGATCTCACCAAGGCAGGTTGGTTAGTATTAATATAGTGCCACTTTTTTCTTGTGCATTTGAGTTTTAAGACCATAAGATACTTGTCTGTGGTTAGTTTTTTCTCACAGAAAGCACCTCTCTGGTTTGGCGGGGGTGTTTTTAAGACCATAAGACATTTGTATATGGACTATGATTATCGCGAAAACTAACATGCAGTTTTTTGTTGTTGAAAATTCCTTGTTTCCCCCTCGCCCTGTCCTAGATCATCCTGACACCTCTTTTTAGTGTGCACATTTAATATGTCTAAATGCCTTTATTTAGTTTTGCTTTCATTTTTGGTATATATAATGAGGAACTTCCCTTTTATATAGGAATTGATCGAGAAGCTCAGCAAGGGTGAATTACCAAAAGATGAATATAACTGCATGAATGACCCTAGCCCCAGTTTTCACGGACTACCGACCAGCACCTCAGTCCGAACAAGCCCTGCTCATCAGCCAGCTCACTCGATGAGATCTAGATGGACAGGTGGCTCATGGGCTAGGCCTCGTATCTTCGTTTAAGAACAAACAATATACTGATGGACAGGTGGCTCATGGGCTAGGCCTCGTATCTTCGTTTAAGAACGAACAATATACTGATGGTCCTTGGCATAATTTTTTTTTATTGTTTAACCTTTATGTTTCGTTACTAATTTTATTTTTCGTAGCAACGCACGAGCATTAAACTAAATCCAAGTCGTGTTGCAATGTAACCATTTATTTTGAGATCTTTCGGAACGTATACCAAGAATATCATTTCTAAATTTGTTTTAATATCATGAATGCCTAAATTCTTTTGTTGTTTGAGCTTTATGTTTCGTTACTATATTTATTTTTCGTAGCACATGGTTTCTCAGGCAAACGGTCCTGCTGGAAGCGTTTCAGAGGCACCCGTGATGATCAAACCACATCAAATCTTATCCAGTTTCATTTTTTGCCTACTTTGCTACTTGCAGATGTGAATCACCATGTGAAGAATTCTTAGTTGTATTCTGTAGTAACTGTAAACTGGAAGCCTCATTTAGGCAGGCAAGTGGACAGTATCATAACGGCGATGTTTTTGAAGCTCCTCGTCTTTCTAGATGTATATATTACTGTGACTTTATCTCGTGAGATTTCTTAGCTGTTGTACCTAAGCAGCATCTCCGACGATAGCTTTGCAGCCTTTGCACTGAACGATGATTCTGGTGTGATGTGAAAAGAGGTCCATGAAGTGCATTTTATCACCCATCTTGATCACATTTTTCTTTCTAGAGCAGCCATGGACATGCTCCTTTTCTCGAGGCCTTCTTCGCCAGCTTCAGAAAGGAAATTCCTCATTGTGCGCTCAAGCTCAACTGGTTGCGTCGCGGGGACGGCGCATCGCGTGGATCGCGCGCGGGGGCGGCGCGGAGCGGGAGCAAGAGCGACGATCGGCGTGCGTTGCGGGTTCTGTCCCGTGAGCCGCACGGGCATTAATTTTATTTTTCATAGCAACGCACGGGCATTGAACTAGTCATCAGTAATGTAGCTTGCACGGCAATTTTCCAATGTTGTTGCAGCAAAACTGCATCGCGATAAATACCTCTGCTAATCCTGCTGCCATATGCAACAAAAACTGAAGCACCGAACCTTATCATGACCACATTTCAGCAGTACTGCTGCTACTCAGACATATCAGTCAGCATCGCAGCATATAATCCCCAGCTATCACCGCATCAAATCATCGCCACATCAGCACAACAAACCACGAGAAAACTCGAGACCATCCAGGATCAAATCGAAGATATATAGATCGCGCCGTCAACGCATCGACCGAAACATTAATTAATTACTACGCAACACGAAATTCAGCAGAAAGGAAAGGGAAGCAAAGGGAAGAGAGGCTATGCATGCATGGCCTATCTCTATCTACGAATTAACCTGCTTCCTATCCATCTTTATGCAGACAGCCCCAGCGAAGAGGTCAAGAGGGTCGCGTTCTTGCGAGCCAACACAAAGTACAGCAGCGAGAAACAAACTGTAGGAACAGGTATAGATGGCGACGATCGATCGAGCTGGTGGTGTGCATCACATCATGCATATTGGATTGAGATCCAGTCCAATCGGTAGTGTGAATCGTTGGATCAAAAAGAGACGGCTTACGTTTTTTTGAGGGTACTATTTTAACTGCTGTAGCAACAAAAACCTATCACATCGTGCGGTGCCGATGCAGGTGCGCGTGTGTGACCGGATGGAACCGAGGTTAGCTAGCTTTGGATCCATGCCTCGTTGGAGTCCAAAGGGGAGGAGCCCATACAGGGACAGGCAGCCAGCAGCTTGGACGGAGTTGGGAGTGCACAGTACGGATCCTGATCCCGGATACAACTCATCAGCCGTTCGATCGGATCCAGATTGGTGATTACCTTATCCGGAGTACAAAGCTTCTAGATGAGCTTGTTGGTATTCGAAACTTTAGGGATACTAGTTCAATGCCTGTGCGTTGTTATGAAAAATAAAATTAATAACGAAACATAACGGTCAAACAGTAAAGGAAAATTGTGCTACAAGATCAAACATTTATTTCTCCCGATTATATAGGAGCGGAGACGCACCGAGGAAGGCATCTGGACTCGTAGATGGGGTGGCTGTCGTGTTCATGGAGAAGTTGGGAGGTGAGCATATCGTGAGAAACGGAGCGAAAAACGGCTTAGGTTTTTTTTCCGTCGGTCGGTTCGGTTTTTCGTCACGGTTTTTTTCACGGTTTAAACATGGGTTAGTGATGGGAATGGACGTATCAACTCCTAATTAGAAGTAGTAGAGACTATTATAGCTCACGGAAACAGTATGAAAACTAGAACACCGAGAGGGTCGATGAACAAGTACTAGTAGAACACTTGTTGACACCTCAATTTGCCATGCCACGTACTCTTGAGACTCTTAACTTACGTTCCACCATGCGCCTAGCTTAATTATTGCATAAACCATGCAAAGCAGCTATGATGAATCTTAAACTAACTTATATCATTGGCCATGTTTAGATGCACGTCCACCGGATTGCTTGCCTTTTGGTGCACATGCATACACTTGTACCTTTCTCTTCTTACAGATAAAATTATGCTACAGGCCAGGAAAAAAGCCTGTGATGAGGAGCTTTGCCAAGGATCTCCCTCACAAGGCCAGAATAATTAACCTCACAAGGGGCATAAGGAAGCAACACAAAAGCTCAATGATGCTCTACTTAACTATGTATGGTCCCTAGGTCGAATTCTAGGGAATTTTGGGCTAAACTGAAGCTCAATAAATATTAAAACGCTAGGTCATTTCTGGGCACTTTTGACATGCCATGCTGGAAGCCTGAAGCACCTAGCTAGCCCTTTGTACCATGTTGGCCTCACTATAATATATAGAGCACCACCGTCTTATCGTCGTCGTATACTCGTATGAGCCATGCAAATTAAGCTGGCCATTCATATCTAGTTGCACGTACACTGGTAGTACATTATTTTTCTCTCTTTGTGCACATGCACTGTACTTTTGCTCTTTTCAGATAACTAGAGGAGTACAGGTGAGGAAAACAACCTGTGGCCAGAGCTTTGTGCTGGGTTTTTGCCAAGGATCTTGCTAACATCTCCAGAATAATTAATAACAGAGAAATACATAATGAAATCACCAGAAGGCTCAGTGATGCTGCTTAATTATATATACATGTGGTCCTGAGCCCAATTCTGGATATTTCTGCTTGCAACTATGCCTCACAGGGAGATCAAATCAACTGGCTAGCTAGTGTTGATGCTTCCAATGGAAATGATGACTTTTTGGTTGGTTTATTGCCTGTACAGTTCTGCATCCCGGTCGATCTGCAACTCTTTTTCCATGGCGTGCTGCCGTGGTGATGCCTGCAGTGTGTTCCCTGTGCAGCTAGGCAAGACAAATTCTGAGGTCATTTGATTATTTCCAGTTGCGTTGATGATGATGTGGAGTGATTAATTTGAACATCGGCCTCCACGCTATTTGTCGCCCTGGATTGCTGATTAATGTCATCATCAGCAGGGAGTAACAAAGGTCACAGCAGCCACATGCATAGTTTCGACTTTCAGTCTACATCTTCCATAGACCTCCACTTATCTCGTTGCTGCATTTTTCTTTTCTTTTCATTTCTTCGTTTCGTTGATTTCGCCGTAATCAGTCTTAAAATCTCGAATATCCGATTTTTCGATGATACAGCTAGAACAGAAATATTGTCTACCGATGTAGTAACAATGTTGGCAGGGTGGTGACAGAAATACACCCCGACTACGAAAACATATTACCTAGGTTTCGTAGGAGCATGATCCTAGACATTCTGCGAGGCAATAAGATGCGATACAGCCTACAGGTTGCATCCACCGGATCATATTGTCAACGCCAGATCCGAATCGAGTACCATCAATTTGCCACCAACACACAAACGGTTTTAAGAACCTAACCATGTCATGGTATGGATCTGCCTTGTAGAGCAGAGAATTAACCCCCAAGCTAGTTCGGCCCATGCGCCATTGACAAGTGCCTGCGAATGCAAATGCAAATGCCTGTGGTCCTAAACCACATACATTGATTCCCCCAGCAGCAATGAATGAATTGAAGACACTGTATCGCACGTATCACCTGGAGCTGGAGGATCGCAACAAGATAAGAGGAAAGAGCCGGGCTCTGATAGATTAGCCTGTGATTTCTGGCTTTCTAGCTCATGACTAGTACTCCCTCTGTTTCCGGATACAAGTCATTCTAAATTTCAAAATTTATTTTTAAATACATATCATTCTACAATTTCAATATGACTTTTTACTATTTTTTTTCATTCTACACCTCTCCTCTTTAGCTAGTATTTTTAATGTCATTTCCTACCATAGACTAGAGTAAAATATACAATGCAGAAATATAATAAAAAAAGATAATGCAGTCTTTTGTAGATATTCATTAGTTGAAATGC
Source organism: Guadua angustifolia (assembly GCA_036346375.1). Classification (NCBI taxonomy): domain Eukaryota; kingdom Viridiplantae; phylum Streptophyta; class Magnoliopsida; order Poales; family Poaceae; genus Guadua; species Guadua angustifolia. Next base: position 23,158,473 of record CM070502.1, read on the forward strand.
ACGAATCAATAATGACATCTACTCAGAGACCTAGAGGGAGCAGGTTATTGTCTGTCCTGCCAGCCTAAAGCTTTGGGCGTCATGTGGCGAGCGTCTATGTGCGATCGATGCTGCTTGTCCGGCCGTCGAGGTCGAGTGCTTGACCATGGAACCGTCGACTGTCGATCAAGATGGGAACTAGCGGAGACAATTTTGTGAGGAAGAGAATCAAGAATAAGGCCCTGTTTGAAAAGCAACAATTTCACATGAATTGGCTCGATTCTTGAAGGCATCCAGAAAACTTTCGGCGTTCCAAACCAGGCCTAAAATTTATAGGACACGTGACAAAAAAGACCAACGTACGTCAGTATTAAGCTAGTTGAGGTGTACCCTACCCTAGTGAAAATTTTTCTCCCTTGGGGTGGATGAGCCTGCCCCCATGCTAGTGATGAGCAAGAAGCTAAAGATCATAGGTGGCTAGAAAAAGGCAGCCCATGCTGACCTGTTCTTGCTCAATGGTTTCTGACCCAACATTTCTAGCTCGCGACGTAACAAAGAGGATCTTTCAGGTAAAGAGAGAAGAAAATATCGATATTCTGCAGTGTATTTGATTCCCACGTGGATTTTCCATGCTTCTGTGTGCCTCTCGCTCTTTTTTTGTTTCACTCTTCGAGATGCAGTTCTTTGCCAAGTGTATGGCAATCATAGGCTGCTCACTTTAAGAAAGGGAGGTAGCGCATGGTGATGGCCTATTTGTACCGTGAAATGTGATACACTGATATCATCTGAGATACAGAGATAGAGGTATGGCAAACAATTAATCATGGAGGTTATTAATCGTTGCCAGTCGAGCAGAAGGCAGCCCATTCATTCCTTTACCCTTAGCATAGAAGTAGTAGTAACCTGTGCAATTCCTATTTAATTTAACAATTAAGATTACAACTACATGGAAGGTACACGTAGCCTTAAAACTGTAATTAAAAAGAGAGAAAAAAAGAAACTGAAGTAGTAGAAGAGAGTAGAGACAAACGATTCACCCTCAGAACTTGGGCAAGCAATACACCTCAAGAAAGAGATTACACAAAAAACCTAATGGCTACTGGTTGCTAATGCCGCTCGGTGGTGACGCCTCGGGCCAGCGGCCATAGCTTGCTGAGCATCCGCTTCGGCTTCCTGGCCGGGATGGCGCAGAAGGCCCTGAATCGCAGCGACGTGCTGCGGGCGAGCCCGGCCTTGCGGGCGAACTCGTCGTCGTCGGCGCCGTCGTGCTCGTCCTCCTCCAGCTTCATGCGCAGCGTGGAGATCTTGGAAGCCGCGCGCCGCAGCCCCTCCACGCTCCAGTCGTCGCCCGGGGACGCTCCGGTGGCCAGGACGCGGAGTCGCTGCTCGTCGACCCGGTCGGCGTCGTCCTCCTCCGACCCGGATTTGGCCAGCAGCACCTTGATGTTACTCGGCAGGTCGGCGGTGGCGCCGTGGCCGCCCGACACCGCCGCCGCGCGCGCGTGCTCGAAGAAGAGCACCTGCACCACCACGCGGAGCGGGAGCACCTCGTTCTGCGCCGCGTGCGTGCACGCCTTCTCCGACAGCTTCCGGCAGTTGAGCACCCGGCACAGCCGCTTTCTTGCACTCTTGCTCGTCTCCGGATGCGCCTGTGAAAAAACATACCGAAAAAAGTTGAGATTTTTCTGTACAATCAAAGCCAGAACAAAATAGATAGATTTGATAAATTTTTAACCAAAGATAAGTTTCGCATATCAAGTTAAGATTTTTTATAACACAAACAACTTTTTTTGCAATTTGTACGTGTTCCAACTTCCAAGTAGGTTCGACACATGGAAATGGAGGAGTGAAAAAAAAAACTCACCCTGAGGTATGTGTCGACGACTTTGTAGAGGTCGTCGTGCTCAGGGCGGGAGCTGTCCGGCACGGCCTGGGCAATGGCAAGCAGCTTGTCCAGAGGCAGGTTGGGGTCCTTGGCCACCTCGATCAAGAACCCGTCCACCAGTCTGCCCACCCTCACCAGCGCGCCCTGAGACACGGGAGCGACCGACGAGGACCGCCGCGCGCCGTCGAACCCCACGCTCTCGGCCGACCTCGACCGCCGGTGCCCGCCCGACCGTGCCGGGCTGATGTCGGGGCTCCCCAATGGAGCCGGCGCAGGCGCGATCGCCGCCGCGTGCCGGAGCGCGAACTCGTCCAGGATGGCAGCCACGGCGTCCACGTCGTACAGCGTCTCGCTCTCGCAGGACAGCGACGGGATCAGCAGGTCGCCGACGCTGGCCTCCTCGACCTGCCACGCCACCCGCCTGATCAGCTCCGCCTTGGACGCGGCGGACGCGCTCAGGATGTTCGCCGCCTTGAGGAGCTTGAGGAGGAACCCGCAGGAGACGGCGGCCTTCTCCGCGGGGAGAAGGCTCACGATCTTCTCGAGAAGAAGGCGGTGCCGCGTGGTGATATGCCTGACGCTGGCATTGGCATCGTCGGCGGCATTGCCGGCGTCATCGAACGGCTGCTCCGCCGAGAGCCCGTCCTTGGCGACGTTCGGCAGCCACCGGCGCGCGTACGCCTTGAGCGCGTCGCCGACTGTCTTCTCGTGGACGGTGCCGGTCGATTTGACGGCCACCATGATGCGCCAGAACAGGTCGACGCCGAGCTCAGCGATGTCGTGTGCCCACCATGGCGACGTCGACGTCGACTTGGCGGGCATGGCGGAGGCCGGGTTGGCTATGAGGGCAGCGAGGGCGTCCACGCTGCGGGAGGTGAGGCCGAGGTCCTCACAGAGCGGCGCGTAGTGGCGCGTGGAGTGTAGCACGGCGAGCGCGTCCTTCCAGCGGCGGAGGAGGCAGGAGGCGAGGAACGCGTCGAGCTTGGCGGCGAGGTTCCCGCGGTCGGCTGCCTCCGACATGCCGAGGTGTGCGGCCGCGCAGCTGAGCGGGACGAGGTTGTGCGCGCTCACCGTGACGGTGATGCCGTAGCAGAACTTGGCGCAGGCCTCGAACGACTCCGCGCCGCCGGGGAAGCCCGGGAGCTCGATGACGTCGCCATTGCCGCTGCAGCCGGACTCGGCGCAGAGCGCTTGCAGAAGAAGGCATTTCGAGAGCAGAGGAAACTGTCACATTCAAGGACACACAAATGGCATGAAACTTTGAATCCTGTCACGCTTTCATAATAAGAGATTAAAACTAAGAACAAAAGCCAATTCATTTCAAGAAACTTTCCCAAGAACAACAACTTGTGATCATAATAAAAATCCATTGCTTGAGGCATAGGAAACAAGAAGAATCTTTTCTTGTTCCATTACCTTGTGAAGATGATACAAGCAGTTGTCCACCAAGATTTGCAGGTCGGTGGCCACCTCTGTATAAACAGACCTGGAACAAAACCACACGATTAGGCAACACAAACACCTTGAGAGGCACATAATTTTGGGGCACTAAACCTAAGAAGATTGCATTCAGAATCAGCACCTCACAGACTCAGAGGTGAAGAATATGTCAGGCCGGGTGCCAAGTTTCATAAACTTCATCTTGGCCGAGTCCCTAGTCACTAACTAAAAAAGGGAGTCTGAAACTTTCTCTTGGAGGTTGGTTATAACCACTAGGCCTAACTTTGTGTGAGCCCTTGGAAATGGTTCTCGGTGGCTCTACTTATATCGTGCCGAAGTAGTTGGGGAAGAGAGAAGATCTGAAGAGAGAGAGAGAGGGCCAAGACCAAAGGGCCAAAGATGAAGGGTGTGTTTGGTTGCTTGTATTTATTGGTATATATATAAGATTGTTTAAAAAAAATCATTCATATGTTTAGTTGATTGAATAGAGTCGTCCTGTTCTGGATAATGAGATATAAATTTGAGAAATATTCTATATAAATACTGAACCATTCCATTCACTCAAAACTATAGAACTAAATGGTACATAAATATCTTATCGTATTCAACCTTGTTCCACCAACCAAACACACCTAAAGTGTTCTCAGATTTAATACCCTAATTTGAGGTGTCCTCAGATTTGATCAGGGGTGAAGGGAATATGCAGTGCAACTACGCACAATTGCACATACTCAGACGTCACTCATTGATGAACCGTGAGCGTTCGCAGGACTCTTGATTGGGATTGGGATTGGAAGGGGACATGTGAAACAGGGACCAGAGTGGCATGCAAAAGTCAAGATAGATGGGCTCAGAAATCAGTAGGATCTTGCAGGGTTTTGCTGGGGATCAGATGAGCAGGATGGGCTCCCAGCTGCACGGTTGGGTTGGTTTCACTAATCAATGCATGTTTCTGGTCATAAAATGGCTAAGAACGGAATTTACCCTTCTTATTTACCCCCTCCATTCTCAAATACATGTCATTATAGTTTTAAAATTGTATTCCTAATATATGTTACTCGAAATTCTACAATTTCGAGACGATTTTTCACCCTCTTTTCCTTAGGGCAGTCCCAACCCTCCACCTCAGCTGGTGTCCATAGAATTAATTACGCTGCCAACTAAGCAAAAATCTGATGTGGCATAGGAATTAAGTAAGAGAGAAGGAAAAACAAAGAAACCGTGTCTCATGCAAGAAACTAGGCCGGCGCGAGCACCAAGACGCAAGAAACGAGCAAAATTAGGGTTGGACGTTTCTGCGCGCTAACCAAGCTGTGTTTGTGGTGCATGCATTGGTTTATTATGCTCTCTCTCCTCTAGACACTACTCATGGAAACCATGGGTTGAGAAATTATGCATTGGTTTCTTGCTTTCTCTCTCCTCTAGACACTGCTCATAGAAACTATGAGTTGGGATTGCCCTTATATACTCATCATATGGCCATTTCTAAGATCATTTAATGTTATGAATTAAAGTAATACACAATATCTAATAGCAATAAGTGACTTAATAAAATTGGGTAATTTAATCTTTTGTATACTCGGTCAAAATGCAAATCCTATGACGCCATCTATTCAGCACAGATGGAGCATCTTTATTTAGGGGCAGGTGAGCATTATCACGGATCAAATGTCGTATGGAAAAGAAAAGTGGGGTTCACAGTGTGGTCACAAGGAATTTCTTCTCAAGATTGGATTATTCGATTGGGTTCTTTATGGATATAGATAGCCTATTAGTCTAATTGATTGCACTTGCGTTTTTATGTCGTCTTTTCATTAGCGGCTAAGGTTAAGAGGATGAGTACTTGCTTTGTTAAATGGAGTGGAGGTGGAGCACCTTTCATCCTATTCTTGTCACCACTTAATTAAAGACGCCGCAATTAGAAAAATCAAGCTGTGGTCCAGATGGCAGAGGAAAAAGGTCGCATCGTCACTCCGTCAGTCAGGTGTGTTCATCTTCTGCGCCCAAAAAGTTTCAAGTTTATGTGAAATGTATCTTTTCTTTTTAATAGTAGAAGTTTCTTTTGTGTTGCAGCAGATCTTTTACAATCCATTTTTAACAAGGCTTTGCATACTGGTCTCATCCAGTAATTGCCAACTTTCCAATTGTCCGATGTGCAGATGACATTAGTGTATGTCAGCCTGTGCAAAATAACTCTTTTGTATATCAAATTACTCCTCAGTACATTTGCAGCCTCAATAGGACTTAAGGTCAATTTTCATAAGTCCTTTTTTGTCCCTACCATTTTGACATTCGATGAAACAGAACACCTGGCAAAAAATATTTTGCTGTTAAGTGGGTACTTTCCTTTTTCACATATTTGGGATTGCCTCTAAGCTTGCCAAGGCCTAGTGTTAACTCGGTATTTTCACAGTTGCCCACATTTTACATGTTGACTCTCAAGTCTAAAATGGCCACTAACTGTGATCAAGCAAATAGGCAAGTATAGAAAACATCATCTTTAAGGATCAAATATCAATACAAAGAAACTATTGGAGGAAATCCCTTCACATCTTGGATTAGAGGCCCATACTCCGGTGATTCTTAGAAGATGGTACATGTGCCCTATGGGTCAGGAGCTTTACCTCTACCTTGTGGATTGGGCATGTAGCTAGCTGCCCTATCCAAGGGTGCAAGTGGTGTGGTGCCCGGCCCTCCAGGCCACTTTGTCTCGTTCCCATCTACAGGGTATATGGCAAAATTCTAGCCCATTAGGGTGCTCCTGTAAACGTCCATGGAGATAGAGGAGCACCTCGCCTTGCTTGGTATTGACTAATGAGTGGGGCTACTAAGACATGTGATCCCTGTGAGGTTAGCCCCCGAAGAATGGCCCAAGCCTTAGGACCCTAGAGTTAGAGGACTATCCCTATGATGCAATAACGTGAGATCCACTACTATCTTCCGGAAATGGCGAAGATGTCCACGCTTAAGTCACCTCGCTAAGAGTAGGATAATCTTTATCATGTCAAGTCACTATAAAAGCTCAATGTCACTGGGGGATGAGGGGAGAGGAAACTCTAATCAAATACAAAACATACACAAACTTTTGTGCCCTTGGGGTCACTCCTAGGCAAGGAGGCACCCTCTCTATCCAAAGCGCAGGGGCACACCATAGGAGTAGTGCGCCTTTATTAGCATCCAAATCTATATAAATGACCATGTCTCCGTTACTCTCCAAAAACCGGTTTCTTGAAGAAACATGGATGATCAAGAAGAAACTTTCCTAGATGATTGGGAGATAATCTATAGAGGATACATCCATCAATCGTTCATCCTGGCAGCACAAGATCAAGTAGGAAAGAAACCACAAGAAAAATCAAGAGTAAAACAAGAAAAAGATCAAACCTTGAGGCAAAAATTTGAGCACGAATTTCATCTTTATTTCAAATCATGAGGATATATTATAAAGCCTCTCCTCCTGAGGGCAAAGCTCCCAAGGAGCACTTACACACACAAGAAAACCAAAATCTTGTGAGAAACCTAAATTCCCTAATGACTAAGTCTAAGGTCTTAAGTCTCTCCTACTACATCTCTTTATATAGTTGAGGCAACCTAACCCTAAACCTGAACACAACAAGTGGATATCATCCACATTTACATGGGCTAACCTGAAACCCAACAACTTTAACGGGTTTTTTACTTACACAAGCACACTTCTCAAAGCGGCCATTATATTGATGCCAAATCTGCTCCATGGGCCTAAATTTGCATCTAACACCACTTTAGCTTGACCTAAACTACTATGTATAGCACGGTAGGCACCTGAGAGTTTAATAGACAACCTACAGACCAAAACCCAAAAATGGGTGAACGACTCATCCTTCGAGGCCACGAAAAATAACCAAAAGCACGTGAAAAAATTATAGACAATGACAAGAACATATCACTTCCCACCCGCTGAATGCACTCTAGCTGGACCAACAGTGTCCACATATAAGAGCTATCCTAGTGCATCGGTCATCACAACAGTGACTGGGGGATGAGAAGCAGCCACCATCCTGCTATGTTGGCAAGGAGAGCAAATTAAGACTTTGACCATCTTAAGTTTGGACAAACCACAAATAAGATCATGGCTACTAATTCTGGTCAAATGATCAAATTCAATATGGCCAAGTCTCCTATGCTAGAAGGAGAGATCATAGGACTCTAAAACAACTAAGCAACAAAGAGAATCACCAAAGGAATAAAAAAATCAGTCCGAAAAACTCTCGCAAACTTAGAAATCCCACAAACTAACTGTGGAGTACATGGACCACGGGTATCTGCAGGGCAGGCCGTGAGGATCACCTAGGAGGGGATGGGCCGAGCCGACTGCATAAGGATGGGTATCGCTTGGGCTGCCGTCTACGTGCGCAACAAGAAAACTCTAAAGATAGTAACCAACCTTGATTAGGTAGGATATGATTGTAATCCTGGCTATTACCATGTTCAGCAGATAAGGATAAGAGATAGAATCTCCATTTGTAACCGATTGGGACTCTCCTTTGTAACCGCACCCCTCTACTATATAAAGGGGGGTAGGGTAACATTATGAGCAAATCATTAGCAATAAGCTAGACACTCATAATCCTAGAGCACAAGACTAGGACATTATCTCCTCTGAGGGAGCCCGAACCTGTATAATTCCTGCATCTTGTGCTACCATCGAGTTTAGATCCAACGCCTTGCCCCGTTTTCATTATTGTCGACAATAAACGTTGACAGTTGGCACGCCAGGTAGGGGGTGCGTTAAGATCAATCTCATCAAGCTTGATGGCAATCACCAGCGAAGTCGTTGTCGCCTTCACGCCCGGCTAGGCCCTCCGTTTCAGGAGCATGGACTTCGTCGCCGACAATCTCGGCAAGTTCGCTCTTTCGAACTCGGACCAGATCCAATCAGGAAGAGACACCATTTCTCCTTCGTCTGGATGACCGCTCGGGTTGGGGAACACCACAGCCATCTACTCACGAGCAATAAGCCGGGGCCTTTATCCCCGATTCGGATATGGTAAGGCTCCGATCAAAGATGAGTCTCGGGTGGTTGGCGTCATCAGCACCAAACCACTCGGATTCGGAAATCAGCTTGATCTGTCTCCTTCTTGCTCTTCTGACTCAAAGAGCAACACAGGAAGTTGCCAGGGCTTCCGTGGCATCTACGTGATCGAAGACCAGCAGACTGAGTCCTAGTGCCAAAAGGATGCCGCAGACGTCGCGGAGGCAGATCGCCTTCATCGTGAGGCCCAAGAAACGCGTGCGAAGTCTCTCCAGGCCAGAGGCCGCAATGTCAATGAAGACATTCAGCAGGCAAAGATGGGGGACCAATCAGTTTTCCATACGCCTCAGCAGAATATCGTCGCCTCTAAGACGCTACATGACACCCAGGGACCAATGCTCAGTCCCGACAGTCTAGCTGCCCCAATCGTGGCCCAAGTTAAGGCCATGGTGACGGCGACAGCGATTCAACACAACCAGGAAGAACCAGCAGAGAAGACGTACTCTCGCGCCCACGCATCCACTTCAGACTGCTAGCAGCAATACTGCCCGCAGTCGGTACATGCACAGTTGGCCTGAGCTTCATCATGGTGAGGACGCCTGCTGGAGCCTCAACCACGATCTCCGCTTGGACCTTAATGACAGGCGGCGTGAGCGGGAAGATGATGAACGGCGCCGGCGCGAGGACGACTATGAGCATTTCGGCATCGACCATAATGGCTGGGACGACCGCGACAACAGCAGGGATCACCACCACCGTGGCCGGAGCGATGATGAGGACCGCCGAGTCAGAATGCCACCGCGACGATCTCCGCACCGGCGTAATGACGGACCCATCGATGGTGTCCGCGCTTTCACCGCTCGGCTTCACCGAGTGGTCTAGCCCGAAGGTTTCAATCCTAAGGGCATCACCAAATTCGACGGGGAGAGGGACCCAGAAGCTTGGCTACAGGTTTATTCTCTCGCAATCAAGGCAGCCAGGTGACTACAATGTGATGGCGAACTATTTGCCAGTCACGCTCACTCCATCGGCTCAAGCTTAGCTCACGGGACTTCCAGAGAATTCTATAGATTCCTGGGAAGATCTTTGTGAGCAGTTCATCGCTAATTTTCAGGGCACCTACGAGAGGCCTGGAACCCCGTGGGACTTGTATCAACTTGATTAGAAGAAGGGTGAGTCTCTGCGGGAGTTCATCCGGTGCTTCATGTAGAAGAAGAATTTCATTCGGGACGTCTCGAAAGCAGTCGTCATAGCCGCTTTCCAGAAAGGAGTCGAAGACGCCGACTTGATCAAGAAGATGTCCCAGAAGCTGCCGACCACTGTGAAGGAAATGTTCGCTTTAGCGGACCATTGCGCCACGGCCTCGGATGCCCTGGCCGAGCGCCAAGATGATCGTCCGCGGCAAAAGGACAAAAAAGATCACGCTGAGTCCTCCAAGCAGAAGGACTGGAAGCGGAAGGGTGAGGAATTGCTCGCAGTAGCTAAACACGATCGGCCTCGAGCGCCGTGCGCAGATGACTACGACAAGGTGATGGATGCGATCTGTCCTTTTCATCCAAAGAGGAAGCATGCAGCCAAAGATTGCTTTACTCTTAAATGGTTCACGAAAGAAAGCAATAAGCGAGCGGGCCAAGATAAAGGTGAGGTAGGCAAGAAGTAGGAACCCCCTGAGGATGATGGTGGCGACTACTAGGCGATCGAGCGTGAGCTCAACTACATATTCAGGGGCTCGGCTGCGTATGAGTCCAAGCGGAAGCAGAAACTTACCGCTCGGGAGGTCAATGCGGTCACGCTGGCAACCCCCAGTACCTGAGGTGGTCCGAGGTCCCGATCACATTTGACCGCTTAGATCATCTCGACCATATTCCTTATCCAGGTGGTATCCTCTAGTACTAGACCCTGTCATTCACAGCGTCAGGCTCAAGAGGGTGCTAGTTGATAGAGGGAGTGGACTTAACATTCTTTTCTCCAAGACTTTTGATGACATGAAGATTCCCCGCTCCGAGCTGAAGCGTGGATCGTCGCCGTTCCACAGGGTAATCCCCGGGACCTCGACGGTACCACTCGAGCAGATCACTTTACAAGTCACGTTCGGGACCAAGGAAAACTACCGGACGGAATACCTACTTTGAGGTGGCTGATTTTGAGACGGCATACCATGCCATCTTGGGAAGGCCGGGCCTAGCCAGATTCATGGTTGTGCCTCATTACACATACCTTGCGCTGAAGATGCTAGGGCCAAAAGGCATTATCACAGTTCATGGTGATGTCAAGTAGTCTTTCATGTGCGACAGGGAGAGCTGCGAGATGGCTGAGATGCAGGAGGCAGCACCTGACAGGGAGAAGGTCTGACTGGCGACTGTGTTCCAACAAGACGAAGGAGACGTCCCTGCTAGGAAGCAAGCCAATTGCAAGTCAGGTATGAAGCCTGACAAGGGAGTCAAGAAGGTGATACTTGACCCGTCCAACTCGGCCTAGACGGCTTTGATGGGACAGGGCTTGATCACAAATAGGAAGATGCACTCGTCACCTTTCTTTGGGCGAACGGGGATATTTTTGCTTGAAATCCATCCGACATGCCCGGCGTTCCTAGGGAGGTGATCAAGCATTCTCTCAACTTCCAGAAGCTCATAGGATGCATGGTAGCACTCGACAGATTGATTTCCCGCCTAGGGTCGTGGGGGATGCTATTTTTCAAGCTCTTGAAGAAGCAGGGCGACTTCCAGTAGACTCCCGAGGTGCAGCAGGCTTTCGAGGATCTTAAGGTGTTCCTAACCACGCCGTCGGTATTGGTCTCACCGATACCCAAAGAACCCCTTTTGCTCTACATAGCGGCAACGACTCATGTAGTCAGCGCTGCAATTGTCGTGGAGCGGGAGGAGGCAGGACACCTGCAGAAGGTTCAGTGCCTAGCTTATTTCATTAGCGAGGTACTGGGCGAGTCCAAGGTACGGTACCCTCAAGTGTAGAAGCTATTGTATGCCGTACTACTTAGTTCTCGCATGCTTAAGCACTATTTCCAAGAACATTCGATTTCGGTGGTTACTTCTTTTCCAATTGAGGGCATACTTCACAATCGAGAAGCCACTGAGAGAATTGCGAACTGGGCAGTCGAGCTCAGAGCTTTTGAAATCTCCTTCAAGTCGCGAACTGCCATTAAATCTCAAGTACTCGCCGACTTCGCCGCCGAGTGGGTAGAATTGCAGAATCCTATAGCCATCGAGGAGCTCGAGTACTGGACAATGTACTTTGATGGTTCCCTCATGCTTAGCGGTGCGGGGGCTGGCGTAGTGCTCATCTCCCCGACAGGGGAATGGCTGAAGTACATTTTTCAAATCCACTTTCCAGCATTAAATAACACAGCCGAGTATGAGGCACTCATCCACGGGCTCCGTATCGCCATATTGCTTGGTATCCGACGATTTATGGTTCGCGGAGACTCGCAGTTGGTGATCAATCAGGTGCAGAAGGACTGGTTGTGCATCGGTGACAATATGGCTGCGTATTGCCAGGAAGTGCGCAAGCTGGAGGACAAATTCGACGGGTTGGAGCTCATTCATGTACTCTGCCATGATAATGAAGTAGCAGACGAGCTCGCAAGATTAGGCTCCAGTCAGGTAGCAGTTCTGGCTGGCGTATTTGTTGAACAACTCCATAATCCCACGATAAGTCGACAGCAGGAGTCAAGCAAGTCAAAGTAAAAGCCGGCCGAGGTGAAAGTTTTGGTCGTCAACCCCGACTGGACAACTCCTTATTTGGATTATCTGTTGAAAGACAAGCTCCCCGAAGATCGCGTGCAGGCAGAGCGCATAATACACCGAAGCAAAAGCTATGTGGTGGTTGGTGAGGAGCTCTTTCAGAAGAGTACCTCAGGAGTCTTAAGGCGCAGCATATCAGAGCTAGAAGGGAAGAGTCTTCTTAGAGAAATCCACTTGGGACTTTGCTGGCACCATGCAGCATCAAGTACCCTGGTGGGCAAGGCTTATCGTCAAGGTTTCTTCTGGCCGATTGCTGTATCAAATGTAGAAGATATCGTTCGCATGTGCGAGGACTGCCAGTTTTTCGCTCGGCAGATTCATGTGCCAGCGCAAGAGCTGCAGACTATTCCGATCACCTGGCCATTCTTAGTCTAGGGGCTCGACATGGTTGGACCCCTGAAGAAGGCTCAAGGTGGTTTCACTCATTTCTCCGTTTCCATCGACAAATTTATGAAGTGGATTGAGGCTAAGCCTATCGCCACGATCACGGTTGCCAAAGCCAAGGAATTCTTCCAAGAAATTATAGTTATATTTGGCATGCCGAATATAATTATCACTGATAACGGCACTCAGTTGTCGGGACTCGAATGTGCAAATCCGGACCCTCTGTGTATTCTGCACTAATCCAGGATCACGTTAGTGCACACAGACTCAACATAGATGAATATCACAATCATACTCAATGATAACATAAATAAGACTCTATCAAGTTTAATATAACTGTGGAATGACCTTATGGTCCACCTTACATGAGTACGCCACGCAAGGCTAACTGAAAGTAAACAAATAAACTGCAGCGAAAATAACGAAAACGTGTAGCAACCCTTCAACTGCCACATGCAATTGACAAGGCTTGCACCCTAATTGTTCACCTCCTCCTGGAACTCCTCGAATGCAGGCGTTGATTCTTCCTCAACTGATGATGTTGGTGGCAAGGGGTGAGTACATAAAGCACTCAACAAACCGTGCACAGAATGCAATTCTACTTACTATATGCATGGCTTAGTACAAAGGAAGGCTACAAGATTACTTTGCATAAACAACATTTACGAAAGAATAGCATAAATAGATTGACAGACAGTAAAACAGTTGTGGAACATATGGGTCCGGAAGTCTGGCTAATGGGCCGATTGGATCAGCCCAAGGGGGTGGGCCAAGCCCACCATGCAAGAAGGGAGAGCTTCTGGAAGGTCTTAGCCGTGCCAGACAAAAAGAAGATTGGGAGGGGAAAGCGCCAAGAATGGGTAGACAGTGCCAATACCTCTGCAAGGGGCAGCTCTACTCCTGCATGCCCTCATGTTCGGCTCTGGGCGACCACAAGATGGTCTTCCCCGCCGCCTAAGCGCCTCTGCTGCCCTCGCCGCCTGTGTGCCCCAACAACTCCTACGGCTATGCCCAGGAAACCCTTTCTCTGGCGTATAAAGAGAGAAGAAGCCCTGAGAGGGAAAAGAGAGGAAAAACTTGTAAGAGTGAGAGCTTGTAAACAAGAACACTTACACCAGAAACAACGAATGCAGGACTAGGGTGTTATCTCCATCGGAGAGCCCGAACCTGGGTAAAAATCGCCTTGCGTCTTGCATTACCATCAGACTCAGATCTTCCGCCTTGCCCCACTCTCTTTTCTTCATTGCCGATCACAACCATCGACAGTTGGCGCGCCAGGTAGGGGCCTACGCGAAGATCATCCTCTGTGAGATTGATGGCGACACCCAGCGGTATCACCGTTTCCTTCGCTCCTTGCCAGGCCTTCCGTTTTGGAAGCCTGGACTTCGTCGCCGATGACTTCGGCAAGCTTGCTCTCTCAGGGCAGGGTTTGACCCTCCCTGGGAAAGATCTCATCGCTCCCTCACCGAAGCTCCGGTCCGGATCGAGGAGTGTCGCGGTGGCCCGCTCTCAAGGAGCCTTCCGTGGCGTCTTCGCGATTGAGGACGATCGGACCGACACTCTCCACCAGCAAGAAGCTGCGGACACAGTGGAGGCGGACCGTCACCGTCGCGCGGCTCGCGAGGAGCGCGCCAAGTCCCTTCAGAACCGGGGGCGCAACGTCAACGAGGAGTTCCTGCAGGCGAAGAAACGGGACCAACTGATTTTCCACATGCCGCAGCAGAACATCGTCACCTTCAAGATGCTGCTCGACACCCTGGGGCCGATCCTTGGCCCTGACAGCCCCGTAGCCCCGATCGTGGCTCAGGTTAAAGCCATGGTGATGGCGGCAGCGGTCTAGCAAAACCAAGAAGCACCCGCGGAGAGGGCACATTCCCACGCCCGCGCGGCTACCCAGACCGGCAGTAGTCGGACTGCACAAAGCCGGCCCAGGGGCAGTCGGTTGGAGCTCCGCCGGGGCGAAGACGCCCGCCGGAGCCTCAACCGTGACCTCCGTGTAGATCTTACTGCTAGGCACCGTGATCGAGAAGAAGGGGAGAGGCGCCGACGTGAAGACGACTACGAGTGTTTCGGCATCGGCTACGATGGTCGGGACGTTCGCGATGGCCGACGTGACGACCACGCCGACCGCAAGGGCCGTGGCCGCCTAGACGAGAGTGACAATGGGGATCACCAGGACGGGACGCCCCCGCGTCGATCGCCCCGACGGCGCAGCGGCGGGCCTATTGATGGGGTTCGCGCCTTCACCCCCCGACTTCACCGAGTGGTTTGGCCCGATGGTTTTAACCCTAGGGGCATTGTTAAGTTCGACGGCGAGAGAGATCCAGAGGCATGGCTGCAGGTGTATGCCCTCGCGATCCAAGGCCGCAAGGGTGACCGAACGTGATGGCAACTACCGCCGTCACGCCGCCCTCGGCCAAGCTTGGCTCACGGACTCCCAATGATTCTATAGATTCCTGGGGCGATCTTTGTGAGCAGTTTATCTCAAACTTCCAGGGCACCTTCGAGAGGCTTGGGACCGCATGGGACCTATACCAGCTCCATCAGAAGAAGAACGAGTCTCTGCAGGAGTTCATCCGACGTTTCATGCAGAAGAAGAATACCGTTCGGGACGTCTCGGAGGTGGTCTTCATAGCTGCCTTCCAGAAAGGAGTCAATGACCCCGACTTAATCAAAAAGATGTCCCGGAGTCCGCCGACCACCGTCAAGGAGATGTTCACCTTGGCCGATCGCTAAGCCACGGCCTCGGACGCCCTGGTGGAGCGCCAGGAGGACCGCTCGCGGCAGAAGGATAAAAAGGACCACGCCGAGTCCTCCAAACCAAGGGACAAGAAGCGGGGGCCCAGAGAGTTGGTGGGGTGGCCGAGCGCGCTCGCCCCCGAGGGCCTCGGACCGGCGGCTACGACGAGGTAATGGATGCCATCTGCCCTTTCCACCCCCAGGGGAGGCACGCGGCCAAGGACTGTTACACCCTAAAGAGGTTTGCCCACGAAAGCAGCAATAGGGTGAACAGAGGCAAGGGCGAAGCGGCGAAGAAGCAAGACCCACCCGAGGAAGACGAAGGCGACTACCAGGTGATCGAGCGCGAGCTCAACTATATATTTGGGGGCTCGGCTGCGTATGAGTCCAAGCGGAAGCAGAAGCTTACCGCTCGAGAGGTCAACGCGGTGACGCCAGCGACGCCCCAATACCTGAGGTGGTCCGAGGTCCCGATCACTTTCGATCGCTCGGATCACCCCGATTGCATCCCCTTCCCAGGCAAATATCCTCTGGTCCTGGACCCTGTCATACGCAACGTCAGGCTCAAGAGGGTGTTGGTCGACGGAGGAAGTGGACTCAACGTCCTCTTCTCCAAAACCTTTGACGATATGAAGATTCCTCATTCCGAGTTGAAGCGTGGATCGTCGCCATTTCACGGGGTAATCCCCGGGACTTCGACGGTGCCACTCGGACAAATCACGCTCCCGGTGACATTCGAAACCAAGGAGAACTACCGAACGGAATACCTAAACTTTGAGGTGGCTGATTTCGAGACGACATACCATGCCATCTTGGGAAGGCCGGGATTGGCCAGGTTCATGGCCGTCCCCCATTACACGTACCTCGCACTGAAGATGCCATGTCCAAGTGGCATCATCACGATCCGAGGGGACATCAAGCAATCCTTCGTGTGCGATAAGGAAAGCTGCGATCTGGCCGAGGCCGAGAAGATCAGGCAGGCGGCTGCCATCCCGCATGGCGAAGGCGACATCCCAACTGCGAAGCAAGCCAGGTCGGGCATGAAGCTAGACGAGGGAGTCAAGCAGGTGATTCTCGACCCGTCCAACTCGGCCCAGACAGCCTTGATTGGGACAGGGCTTGATCCCAAATAGGAAGAGGCGCTCGTCACTTTTCTTCAGGCGAACCGGGACATCTTCGCTTAGAAACCATCCGACATGCCTGGTGTCTCTAGGGAGGTGATCGAGCATTCACTCAATGTTGACGAAAAAGCAAAGCCCATCAAGCAGCGGCTTCGACGGTTCGCTCAAGACCGCCACGACGCCATCAAGGAGGAGATCACCAAGCTTCTAACAGCTCGTTTCATAAGAGAAGTGTATCATCCCGACTGGTTGGCAAATCCAGTCCTTGTACTTAAAAAGAATAGAAGCTGGCACATGTGTGTTGATTACACTGATCTCAATAAGGCGTGCCCAAAGGATCCCTTCGGGTTACCCCGCATCGACCAGGTGGTAGACTCCACCGCCGGGTGCGAGCTCCTGAGTTTCTTAAACGCATACTCAGGGTACCACCAAATCCGGTTGAAGGAAGAAGACTGCATCAAGACTTCGTTCATCACACCGTTCGGCGCGTATTGCTACATCATAATGCCATTCGGGTTGAAAAACGTTGGCGTGACCTACCAGCGCGCAATTCAGCGGTGTTTTCACACTCAACTCGGACGCAGCGTAGAGGCATACGTAGACGACGTTGTGGTTAAAACCCGAGTAAAGGAAGACCTCACTTCCGACCTGGCCGAGACGTTCGAGAGCCTACGGGCCTTCAAGATGAGGCTTAACCCCGAAAAGTGCGTCTTTGGGGCTCCCTCTAGGAAGCTGCTCGGATTTATCGTGTCTCACCGCGGCATCGAGGCGAACCCCGAAAAAATCAACGCTATTCTCAAGATGAAGCCGCCGGCCTGCCAGAAAGAAGTCCAGAAGCTCATGGGATGCATGGTGGCGCTCGACCGGTTTATCTCTCGCCTAGGCAGTCGGGGAATGCCATTCTTCAAACTCCTGAAGAAGCAAGACAACTTTCAATGGACGCCCGAGGCTCAGCAGGCCTTTGAGGATCTGAAGGCGCTCCTGACCACGCCTCCGGTATTAGTCGCGCCGACACTAGAAGAACCCCTCCTGCTTTACATAGAAGCAACGACTCACGTAGTCAGCACCGCGATTGTCGTGGAGCGGGAGGAAAAGGGACACCTGCAGAAAATTCAGCGCCCGGTTTATTTTGTCAGCAAAGTATTGGGCGAATCCAAGATGCAGTATCCTCAAGTGCAGAAGCTGCTATACACGGTATTGCTTGCCTCTCGTAAACTTGAGCATTACTTTCAAGAGCATTCGATTTCGGTGGTTACTGTTTTTCCGATTGGGGATATACTCCACAACCGGAAATCCACCGGGAGAATCGCCAAATGGGCGGTCGAGCTCGGAGCCTTTGAGATTTCTTTCAAGCCTCGGACAGCAATCAAGTCTTAGGCGCTCGCTAACTTCGTCGCCGAGTGGACGGAATTGCAAGAGCCTGCAACGGTAGAGGACTTCGAGTACTGGACGATGTACTTCGACGGCTCCCTTACGCTGAATGGTGCGGGGGCCGGCGTCAGGTTCATTTCTCCGGCTGGGGAAAAGCTAAAGTATGTCCTTCAGCTCCATTTTCCAGCGTCAAACAACGCGGCCGAGTACGAGGCGCTCATACACGGTCTCTGCATCGCCATATCGCTCGGTATCAGGCGATTGACGGTCCGCGGGGACTCCCAGCTCGTGATTAACCAAGTGCAGAAGGAGTGGTCATGCGTCGATGACAAGATGGTCACAGATCGCCAGAGGTGCGAACCGGAGGATAAGTTCGATGGATCGAGCTCACCCACGCAGCCGCCGGGACAACGAAGCGGCAGACGAACTCGCCAGTTGGCTCGGTCTGGCTTCGATTCCATGAGTCTTCGTGGAAGAACTTCGCAAGCCGACAGCGGGCCGACATCAGGAGTCGGGCAAATCAGGGGAGAAATCAGCCAAGGCGGAAGTCTTGGCCATCAACCCCGACTGGACCAAGTCCTATCTAGATTATCTGTTGAAGGACGAGCTCCCTGAGGATAGCATACAAGCCGAGTGCATCACGCGGCGAAGCAAAAGCTACGTGGTGGTCGGGGAGGAGCTCTATCGAAAGAGTGCCTCCGGGGTCCTCAGGCGGTGCATATCAGAGCAAGAAGGAAAGAATCTCCTCAAAGAAATTCACTCAGGGATCTGTGGACATCACGCAGCATCAAGCACTCTGGTCGTCAAGGTTTCTTTTGGCCGACTGCCGTAACGAACGCGGAAGATGTCGTCCGCACTTGTGAAGGCTGTCAGTTTTTTGCCCGGCAAATTCATATACCGGCGCAGGAGCTGCAGACCATTCCGATCACTTGGCCGTTCGCGGTTTGGGGACTTGACATAGTTGGACCACTCAAAAAGGCCCAAGGCGGATTTGCCTTCCTCTTCGTCGTCGTCGACAAGTTCACCAAATGGATTGAAGCCAAGCCGGTTGCAACGATCACCACGGTCAAAGCCAAAGAATTTTTTCAAGAGATCGTCGTCAGATTTGGCGTGCCGAACAGGATTATCACCGACAATGGCGCCCAATTCAGAAGTGAAGAATTCCAAGACTGGTGCGAGGCCCTCGGGATCAAGATCTGCTTCGCCTCCGTGGGCCATCCACGGAGCAACGGGCAGGTCGAGCGAGCCAATGGCATGGTGCTGCAGGGTCTAAAAGCTAGAATATTTGATCGTCTCAAGCCATATGCAACACGATGGTTAAAGGAATTGCCTTCGGTGCTTTGGGGGCTGAGAACCACCCCCAGTAGGGCTACCGGGAAGTCACCTTTTTTTCTAGTATATGGTTCGGAGGCGGTCCTACCCACCGAGTTGGCATTCGGATCCCAACGGGTTCGGAACTACAAGGAAGCCGAGTTAGAAGAACGTCGGCTAGAAGATCTCGACAAGCTGGAGGAAGTCAGGGACGTTGCGTCCATCCAGTCGGCTAAGTACCTCCAAGGTCTTCGGCGCTACCACGATCAAAACGTTCGAGGCCGAGCCTTCTCTAAAGGAGATATGGTTCTTAGAAGGAATCAGAAAAGCGAGCACAAGCTTTCTCCAAGTTGGGAAGGCCCTTACATCGTCGACGAAGTGGTGCGCCCGGGGGCTTACCGACTCAAGCGCGAAGACGGCGTGGCACTCGACAACACTTGGAACATAGAACAGCTACGTCACTTCTACACTTAAAATGCGCATTCCATTCTATCGTTGTAATCTTAGCCGTTCTTGACTTACTACTTACTTGATTCTCAACTAAACAGTAAGTCGGGGGCTGCACCCGACAGTGTCTGAATGCAAACATTTATCCCTCTTTTTTGAGAAACTCATCGCCTTTTTCCTAGCAATTATGGCTAAAGCCTAAAACTATTAAGTGGCAAACTCTGAGCGATGAAATCTAGCTACCCGGATACGTGTCTGAGGAAGAGCCACGCACTCGGGGGCTAGGCTAGTCGGACGAAACGTTCAAATAAAAAAGACACTGTACATTCAGATAAAACCAGAAAGCCATAAAATATATTTCATTATAGATTGAACATTATGTCCAATTGCATGTTTTTACATAAGTGCCCTCAAAAGCAGCTAAACCTATGCGGCACAGCGAGCACGGCCCAGGGCCTTGATGAGGACGTCTGCGACCTCAGAAAGGGCCGGGACAACCTCGAGGAAGACCTCTACGGTGGCGGCGTCGCGGGCAGCTGCTTCCTTCTTCGCCGCCAGCTCAGCAAGGGCAAGATCGTAGTCCGCCTAGAGCTCCTCCTCGGTGACCTCCGGGGCGGGAGCATCATCCCCGAAGTCAAAGATCAACCCCTCCGCCGGAGGCGGAGGCAAGGCCAGGGCCGCTTCGGCGCTAGGAACGACGGAGCTTGAAGAAGACGCCATTGGCAGGCTTCTGAAGAAGCGAAGGAATGAAGACGTGAAGAACTGGTGATCGCTTAGATAGGCGGTAACACCTTTATATAGCCAAGGGTGGCTAAGCCGAGCCGGCGTCAAATCAAGCCTCTACGGGAAGTCTAAACGCTCTAAGAGGTGCACGGGCGCCAAAGCAGCATTTAAAACGCACTACCGGGGAGATTAAGCAAGGCAATGATAGCGCGCGACGCTTCAGAAGACCCCCTCGGGTGTGGTGAAAAAGCTCAGGACCAACAGTAACCGCATTAAAAGAAATGCACTGAGTACAACATGAGTCAATGTCTACTGATGATCCAAGTCCAGATTTTCAACTAAAGAAGAAGCTACGTCCCTAACTTCGCCAAGGAGAAGAGCGGCTTGATCATCATCAACGGAGCAGGCGAACCCCTCTTTGACGGCCTCCAGCTCCACCCCGGGGTATAACGACTTCACGATGGCCAATGCTTGGCTGGCACTCGTGGTCGTCGTCTCCCGGATGTAGTCCCGAGTGCTCGGCCCGATTAATGACAAAGTGAGAGCTTCCTCTTCATTTTCTGGCTCAGCCCCTTCATGGCTCAGGAACTTAGATAACCCCTTGGCAGAGGTATGGAATTCGTTGCGAACTGCGCGCGCAGTCTTGATCTCCTCATTAAGGATGTCGACCTGTGCCAGCAACATCCTCCGAGTCTCTATAAGGCAGTCGGACTAACACCATGAGCATCTAGAGCATGAGGCTTGGCGCCGAGTAAAGATATACATACCTTCCAATTCCTCCGCCAGCTTTGCCTTGTTGGTCCGAAGTCGGAACTCGAGACTCCTTCACTGATAGAGCTCTCGTCAAGAGGTCGGAAGCGCAGATTATTCATTGAAACAACAAGCAAGGTCAGAAGACGAAGGAAACCAAGACGGCGACTGAAGCACTCGAAGGGGCGCGAACCTCGAAGTGCCTCCTTCAGGGCTTCAACTTCAGACTGGAGATTCTGCTGCTCGGCCTCGCCGTCGCGGTGGATGCGTTGCAAGTCGGCTTCGTACTGCTGCTGCTCCTTGACCTTGAGAAGTATTTCCTTGAGCAGAGCGTCCCTCTCCTCTGAGCAGTCCCCGATTTCCTAGAGAATCCCGAGATGAAGAAATGCCACTCGACGCGAATAGAGGAAGAAGAAAAAGGAGACAGCTTACCCAGACCAGCTCGGCACACCTGATGGCACTCCGGTATAGCTCCTCTCTCAGCTTCGCGTCCCCCGCACCGAAGGTCTTCCATTTGTCTTCGTGGCAGAATACAATCCGAAGCAGAGGCTGGGGGCTAGGTTCTGGCCGGCTGGGCGGTCGAAGAATTTCCTCCACAGGAGAAGCAGGTATGAGAGGACGGGGCTTCCTCCCATGGCTCGTTCGGATGACCAATGACGGCATCGCGATCGGCTCGCACCGCCGGTCTCGAGCGTAGCAGGTGAAACGGCTTCAGTCGGCCCCGAAGCTACTTCATCGCCACTTGGCGCAGCGGCAGACAGCGATCCCACCCCCTCTGGATCCGCGGCGTCCTCCGGCACTGTCGTCTGGATGGCGAAGGTCAGAACCTTCTTAGGAACGCCTGCCGTTGCCATCCTGATCGCCAGAAAAGAAGTCAAGCACACGTTAAAGAAGCAAGAACAAAGACCAACAGCGCGACCAACCTGCGTGACTTCCTTATCTTGAGCCCGGCCCCTTTCTGAGTCGTAAAACTACTCGGGGAGGCGACCGGCGCTACTCGGGCACGTAGGGGCCGGGGCGCCGACTTCTTGATGTACGGTCCGACGGATCCCCGAACGGATGACCCCCCGGCGGCAGGCTGTGGTGCCGGCCCCTGCTCAGCGCCTCCCTCAGGCATGGGATCCTTCCTCTTCGCACTCAGCTCCTTAGCTGAGGGGTCGGCGGGACGCTTCCCCGTGAAGCTCCCGCACGAAGAAGGCGGAAGAGGAGGATCCGAGCAAAATGCTGCGTGACTCTGCGAGCATCAACGAGCACAGAACCAGTTAGCAGTCGGCTGATGATCGACGACCAAACGCCAACAAGCTTCGAGCACTTACCTCAGGAGGGGGGTTCGCCAGACAGAAGGCCCCCGGAATATTCTTGAACGAGATTACGACATCCGGAGCCAGGAGATCGCTCATTCGGATGATGAGTGTATCTTGGTCAATGTCTTCGGGGACCTCTCGCGTGGGGTCATCCTCCCTGAATTCATACCCCAGGAAGACCCGCTCCTTGATGGGCTGTACCTGGCGAATGGCAAAGCTGGTGAGGATCCCGACGCCGGTTAGCCCCACCTCCTTCAAGTCGCAGATCTTGGCGAGGAGCTCGCTGACCTAATCCATCTCATGGCTCTACGGGGCTTCGGTACAAGAGGCGGAAACCTTTGGGGGCTCTCCAGTGAAGGGGGGAAGGCAAGGGTCGAGGTTGGCGCAGTAGAACCACTCTCGATGCCAACCCTTATTCGAAGTCTTGAAAGGGAGGGTGAAATAGAGCTTCCTCAACCCATCCCTCAATTGGATCCCGGCTCCCCCAACTACTTTAGGGGCGCTCTTGGTCGAAAAGGCTTGAGGAGAAAAAGGTGGTGGAAAAGATTGAAATGCGGGCGAATGCCAAGAAACGCCTCGCAAAGGTGGATGAAGACAGCAATGTGGAGGATCGAATTGGGATTCAAATGGACCAGCTCAATACCGTAGAAGTGGAGAAGGCCGCGAAAGAAATCGCTGGTAGGGAGCTCGAATCCACGTTGGAAGAAGGACTCGAAGACGACAATCTCCTCAAAGCGAGGAGTGGGACAGGACTCACCGCAGGCTGGACGGGCGCTAATTAGCGTCGCCGGCGGCATGACCCCCATGTTGATCATCGATTCCAGGCCCGCCTCTGTCAGCGTCGAGGTGACCCAATCTTGGGCAGAGGGTGGGGCAGGGGTGCCCTGGGGGGAAGAAGCCGCCATTTTTGGAAGGAATCGTCGGGGGAAAAGGGAAAAATGCGGTGGCGGCGTAACCTAGCGGCGAAGTTTGCAAGGAAGGCGATGAGCTTTTCGGAAGCAAAAGGGCAGGAACGCGATGTGCAAAAGAAGATTCAAGACCCACAGGCGCCTCGGAACCATAAAGGTAATGATGGATTTCGCTTCGAGCGGGGCCCGCATCGCGCGTCGCGACCAAGATTGATGAAGAACTGCCATGACCTGTCCCAACCAACTGAACACCACGATTGTGGAGGACAGCTGTCGGTGAATTGAAACCCAGTTTGGGATGTGGCATGCCCCCATGTTGGGTCTTTTGCTGGTTGCCGCAGGACGGCATCAGGCCATAACAAAAATCCGAAGGGCACGCTCCATGACGGGCCAAGCTATGCACCGACATGGTCGGGTATGGGTGCTACTCGGATAATTCAAGGTACGCTCCATGATGAGCCGATCGCTGTACATGTACAGGTACCACTCGGCTAAAGGCCAGACGAGGGTGCGCCCCACGAAGGGCCAAGCTGCGCACCAACATGATCGGGCGCGGGTGCCACTCAACCAATCCAAGGTACGCTCCATGATGAGCCGATCGCTGTACATGTACAGGTACCACTCGGCTAAAGGCCAAACGAGGGTGCGCCCCATGAAGGGCCAAGCTACGCTCCAACATGATCGGGCGCGGGTGCTGCTCAACCAATCCAGGGTACGCTCCATGATGAGCCGATCGCTGTACACGTACAGGTACCACTCGGCCAAAGGCCAAATAGGCGGTGCGCCCCATGTCAGGCCAAGCTATGCTCCGATTCGATCGGGTATGGGCACCATCAATCTAATTAAGGTGTGCGCCAAGCTGAGCAGACTGCCACACGGGCATAAGTACCACTCGGCTGAGAACCGACTCCGACGAAGATACACTCCTGAGATGGCCGATCATTAGTCCCCCAATGAATTGCGTCAGAAACAACTCGGAAGGGTTATCGCGAGGTCATTGAGTCCTTCACGACCTCCCCACCGAACCGTATAACATCTGGAGAGCATCACGGCGGTTAAAAGGTGGACAAAAGGCGGCCGCTCGGTCACAAAGCACTTGGGGGCTACTGTGGAACATATGGGTCCGGGAGTCTGGCTAATGGGCCGACTGGATCAGCCCAAGAGGGTGGGCCGAGCCCACCATGCAAGAAGGGAGAGCTTCTGGAAGGTCTTAGCCGTGCCAGACAAAAAAAAGATTGGGAGGGGAAAGCGCCAAGAATGGGTAGACAGTGCCAGTACCTCTGCAACGGGCGACTCTGCTCCTGCATGCCCATGTGCCTGGTCGGGCAGCCATAGGACGATCTTCCCTGCTGCTTCCAACTGCCTCTGCTGCCCCTACTGCCCCTGCTGTGCCCCAACAACTCCTACGGCTATGCCCAAGAAACCCTTCCTCTGGCGTATAAAGAGAGAAGAAGCCCTGAGAGGGAAAAGAGAGGAAAAACCTGTAAGAGTGAGAGCTTGTAAACAAGAACACTTACACCAGAAACAACGAATGCAGGACTAGGGTGTTATCTCCATCGGAGAGCCCGAACCTGGGTAAAAATCGCCTTGCGTCTTGCATTACCATCAGACTCAGATCTTCCACCTTGCCTCACTCTCTTTTCTTCATTGCCGATCACAACCATCGACAATAGTAATAACAGTAATAACTTTGCATTTGTTTTCAATGTCCAACTCATATCCTTATTTCCATACTCAACATTCCATTCCCCACATTTATTTAATAAAAATCTAACCCTTGACTGTAATCATCGAGCAATGCCTAATACCGTGAGGACGGCTATTCGAATAGGTTTTACACTCTACAGAGGTTATACACTTTACCCACAAGATATAATCAAACACCACAAAGGCGAGTGACTGTAACAAATCCTTTCCAATGCCTATCTAAACCCAGTACTATCTGCTAAGGTTTCACCACTGGTGGGACTGGTTACCACATCCACGGCCCCCCTCTTGCACCATGTGAGCCAACCCGTGCGAGGACTGGTTACCACAACCCGAGCCTCACACCACCACAATAGTACTAAAGTTTAGACTAAACAAGTTAATCAGCTCGGTCTGTCCCATTCCAGACTTGTGGCTGTATGAATGACTCAGTTCAAATTCTTGCAAGATTAAGTCCTTAATTGACCAAGGCAAAACTAACAAAAAATCATCATGTCATTAACATCATAAAAAGCAAATACGACCACCCACATGCCAACCTTGGCCAACCACAAAACCATACCACATGCCTCGGTCTAAATCATTTTTATCACCCCAGTCGATTTACTATTCACCGTGTGACATCAACAACTCCAACATTGTGTGACAACACCGACACACAATTAACAACTCATGTTCCATAGTCATTAAGCAAGATTAAATATTTGTGCATGAAAGGGTGACTCGTTGTATGGCTAAACATTCTACTTGCGTTCTATCTACCCATATTGGCATTTATAGCTACCAATTACTATTAAACTATTCTAGGGTGACAAATGAATTACGGCATATGACATAGTAAGGGTGAAAGTATCTCAAATGGACAGTTAGCTACTCCCAACATATAGCGAACATTTGATAATTGAAATATATGCAATAAATTAAAACAACATAATATTTAAACATGGGTTCAACATGGTCCAAGCACGACTTGCCTTCCAATAGGTCTGGATCCTGCTCTGCAACCTGATCAAGTGCTGGCCCCTCAATCACAATCTCTCCTGGCAACTCGACGTCTACGCGCAACGAAGGAAAAAGCAATAAATAACCAAAACAGAGAGCAAAATCAACTCCAAAAATTAAATAAAATTCATCAATAAATAGATCATAATTTTACAAATTTTTGGGAATTGGAATCACCTCAATCAGAGTTCGGACGCAAAAGATATGGCCTTTTGAAGTTTTAATTAACTAGAAAACCCTAAAAATCAGAAATTCCAATTTATCTGAATTATTTTTATACGGGAAATTCCTATTTATGATGTCATCATGGCCTCTGATGATGTCAGCACTGAAATGAATTTTTGGCCAAATTATTTTTATACGGAAAATTAATTATGACGTCATCGCCGACGTCAGCATGACACGTGGCCCAATCACACGCTGACACGCGTCGCAACCAGAGGTTGCCACGCGTCTCGGCGCATGGACCCAGTCCACGGCATGGCTCGGGCGCACAATGGACCGACGACAATTTGTGTTGTGCCGGTGGCAAGCGGCATCATCGATGCAATTTGGACCAATCACGAAGACGACACGTGGCACTACATTATTAACCGAAACTCAAATCAATCTCATCCGTTCAATCCAAAATGAATGGTCAAGATTGATCACGGCGACACTACTTGGGTTTACCCGGAACCAACACATGGCTTCACCACGACCATTGGATCCCGATCGGACGGCTAGGATTTAAACGGCGACGTCGATAGAGACGGCGGCGCTGACTCCTCAGTTTCCACGCGACACGCGTCGACACGGGCTGGCTCGGCGCGCGGTGTGATCTCGTCCGCTCAAATCAAAAGGGACGGCTGAGATCAACCGATGCAAGACGGCTCTGGTTTACTGCGGGGATGACACGCGGTGGCACGGCTATCCTCGGATCTGGATCGAACCTATCGGAGACGACCGACGCGCATCCAACGGCTACAGCAACTACGCGACGTGGCAGCACTAGAACCCTAGGATTAAGATCTAGCGGCTACAATTGCATTAATACCGATCTATGCGATGAATCTAGACCGTTCGATCTAATCCAATGGACAAGGGGTGAAGATGAGGTTTACTGTTGCGAGGGCGACGTGGTGAGATCCGGAGCGTTGAGCGACGATCGGACGGCAGACGAAGCTCGGCTCGACGATGATGGCACGACGGCGCGGGCACACCGGAGCGGACGAAGACGACCACGGCAACGGCGCTGAGGGGCTTCTCTAGCGACAAGAGATGGCACGGCTGATGCGTCTCGACACGGGCGACTCGATGGTGACCTCGACGGCGGCGGAAAGTGACCGACGGCGGCGCAAGGAGCGGCAAAAGGTCTCGAAACTCCGGCGAGCTCGTGCGGGCGAACGGCAGCGGTACGAACGGCAAGAGCTAGGGCTACGGGTGCGGCGCGAGGTAGAGATCACGAGGGTGGCGGCGGCACAATAAATAAGGGGCCTAGGCGTCCGTGTGACGGGCGGAAACGAATCCCGTTGATTGCGGGATTCCGGCGGCTCGGTGGACTCGAATGGGTGACATGGCTCGATCGCAAGCGCACACGCGGCACAATCCGACTGCTCGAAGCGCGTGACGACGCGGGCGGACGATGATCATGATCGAACGGCGGAGACGCGGAACGGCTAGGGTTCGAGCGGCGGGCTAGGTTGCGTGCGCAGGGAAACGGGCCGGACCAGAGGATTCAGCTCAAACACTATTGAGGGATTTTTAATACCTTTTTGAATTAAAACAAATTAGGAAATTCAATAAAGCCAAAAGAAATAGCAGAAAAATCCAAAAAAATTCCAAAAAATGCTCTGAGGCAAATAGAACTCAAATAAAATACTTTCAATAAAAGATCACCAACTAATTACCCAGAACAATTAAAGAACAGCAAGGCTCAAATAAATAAATAATAAAAGAAATAAATAAAATCTCAGAAAATCAGATAAAAACAAGAAAAGCACAATAAATCCAGAAAAGCAAAATATAGGATGTTACATCAGTTTCGAGGTGAAGAATTTCAAGATTGATGTGATGAACTCGGCATCAAAATCTTCTTTGCTTCCGTGGGACATCCCCGAAGTAATGGGAAGGTCAAGCGGGCCAATGGCATGGTATTGCAAGGGCTGAAAGCAAAGATATTTGATCATCTCAAACCATCCGCTACGCGATGGGTAAAAGAATTGCCTTCGGTGCTCTGGGGGCTGAGAACTACCCCCAGCAAAGCAACAGGGCAGACACCTTTTTTCCTGGTGTACGGTTCAGAGGCGATCTTGCCTACCGAGCTGGCATTCGGATCCCCGCGGGTTCGGAGCTACAAGGAAGCCGAGTCGGAGGGAAGCAGGCTGGAAGTAGGGGTGGGCATTTTAAGCAAAAGCAATTATTGAACCCAACCGAATCAATTAACCGATTATTTGGTTTTGGTTTCAGTTCGGTTTTATTTTGGTATTATCGTATGTGTAAAGCGAGACACAAGAGAGAGGGACTGGCCATCTTCACGCCACCGTCCAAAGGGACAAAGTGAACACGGGGTTTATCTGAGTTCGGGCACCCAAGGAGTGCCCTACTCCTGTCGGCGTGTCCCCCAAGAGGAGCAAAGAGCACCTAGCTCGGGCTCTCGCGGGACACACCAGTAGTTCGAGTTTTGTATTCCATATGAGTTTAGTTTACATGTGAGGGCTACAGTCGGGTTTTATAGGCACCCAGCCTTGGTTACATGAAAGTACTATCCTAACCCTACCACCATGGCTCAATGCGGGGGCATCTTGGTCATTTCCGGGTGAGAGCAGTGGGTTCCACGTCATCGCCTTGCAGGGGTAATTTCCTGTCTTGGGGATCCCATAGTAGGCCTCTTACGGGGCATGCTCTAGAGAACACGCCCACTGGTGCATGAGAAAACCCTCTGCCCGAGGTATGCCCTGGAGGCATGCCCGAGGGGCCTAGAGGACCCTTTACGGGGTATGCCCTGGAGGCATGCCCAGGGTATGCCTTGGAGGCATGCCCGAGGGGCCTAGAGGACCCTTTACGGGGTAAGCCTTGGAGGCATGCCCGGGGTATGCCCTGGAGGCACGCCCGAGGGGCCTAGAGGACCCTTTACAGGGTATGCCCTGGCGGGATGCCCGGGGTATGCCTTGGAGGCATGCCCGAGGTATGCCCTGGAGGCACGCCCGAGGGGCCTAGAGGACCCTTTACGGGGTATGCCCTGGAGGGATGCCCGGGGTATGCCCTGGAGGCATGCCCGAGGAGCCTAGAGGACCCTTTACGGGGTATGCCTCGGAGGTGTACCCATGGAGAAGGGTGCCCGTAGACGCCCGTGGAGTATGCTCGCCAGGTATGACGCGGACAAGGCCTACCTCTTAAGGAGTTGGTATATTTCTCCAACACTAGCCCCCCTGCTCCTTGGAGTGCAAAGCAGCACCAGGAGCAAGAGTACCATTTAGTGAGGCTGTGGGAATCTTGGGCCCTTGGCGGGGGTTGCATGGCATGCCTTTTTGGTGCCGTTATTCACAGGTGCGCAGGCACTATTGTGCTCGAGCTACTTAATCGCCATGCGAGGATACATGGCCTCATGAGCTGGAGTCGTCGTTGGTAGCTCAGGCAACTTCAGCCACGAGAGGAGAGTCGCCACCGGCCACCTGGGACCCCCGAGTGCTCGGGAGGGTCGCCACCACCCGCCGCCCGGAGGGGAGCGGGAACACGGGAAGGAGGACACCAACAAGGTTGGCACGAGCATGTGTCGGCAGCTCGGGCAGCTTCGGCCGCGGGAGGAGGAGCGCCATCGCAGGCTGCCGAGGACTCTCCAAGTGTTCGAGAAGGCTATCGCCGCTTGTCGCTTGGAGGGAAACGAGCGCACGAGAAGGAAAAGCGTCGTCAGAGTCGGCGCGGGTAGTGGCAGAACTCATGACAAGTCTTTTTTTTAAACAACTCTTCGTGATGTCCATTTCGGCTTCTGTCATGCCAAACACTTCCGGAGTGCCCACACGACCACAGCCGACAAAAACCCCTATCCGCTTTAATCCTTTGGAAAACTAGGACTAGGCAGACGTCGGTAGAACAAAGCAAGGCCCCTTGAGAGCTCAGGTTATGCTCCCTCAGGACTCTGAATACCCGCACAGCAGAAAGTGTCCTGGGCGTCCGACTTCTTGCCTCCAGGTCTGCGCATTAGTGGAACGTCTCGGGTGGAAATGGGCGCAGAGGACCTCGCCCATCACTTGTCTGCCAGCACTAGAAGCGGGCGCGGAGGGTAATGCCCGGTCGCAAGCCTTTACATGCCGACTGTCTTCTTTTTCTTTATTACCCACTGGCCTGCCGTCCTGGGAAGCAAGGGGGGCTTCCTGGCACTTGAGCGAGCGCCCAAGATTTATCTGGGTAGTATGTTGCGTTGCTTGGGGCATTTTGGGCGTTGGGGCCAGCGCCCGTGACGAAGCTCTTGGGCAATAGGGGCATCACCCATTGTTGATCGGGCGTCCGGTCTAGCGCCCGAAAAAATCCCACGGAGAGCGTGCTTGCTGCCTGCTTGCTGTCTGCACTTGTGCCAGGGCCTTATTTCTAGCCATTTCCTAGAGGAAGCAGTAGTAGAAATAAAAGAGAAGAGGCACCTGCATTCTCGTGACCCAAACAGCCGCAGCAGCGCAAGAAACACTGCCGGGTGAGGTGAGAACATCTCTACGGATTTGATCCTCTCGCCGAGAACACAGAATTGCGCCTGTGCCTTTCTCCGGTATTCTGCGAGCAATTCAGGTCATCACCAAAGGCGCTACAAATGTGAAGAAAGGAAAAGCCGGGTCGGGAAACATGCCTTCTAGCTCCCGCCCCAGCTTCTCCGAGTTGGTTCGAGCTTGGAATTCAGAGCTTTTTAGTGCCCTAAGCTGCTCCTCAGACGTCTTAAGTTCCTCCTGAAGACCAGCGACGGTTAAGTCCTGGGCTGGAACAGGGAAAAGAGTTAAAAGACAAGAAATCAAAATTCTGTAACAAGATGATTGAAGGCGCACTTACATCGGAGGGGGCCCACCAAGCTCAAATTCTCCTCTTCCAAGGCTTGAACTTGGGCCGAGAGTTTTCGAAGCTCAGCTTGGCCTTTGTTCTTGACCTGCTCGACCTCGGCCCTGCCATCAGCGCGAACCCGCTCGAGGTTGGCTTCGTACTCCCGCCGCAGCTTGAGCTTCGAAAGTACCTCCCGGAGAATGGCGTCTCTCTTCTCAGAACAGTCTCCCAGGGCTTAAAGGTTACAAGAAGATTAATGAAGATGCGCAGCCTGCTATGGGCAAAGAGAAAGAAGGGGCTAATAGCTCACCCGGATCAGTCGGGCACTCTTGATGGTGTGCTCATAAAGCTCCTCCCGCATCTTCCCCTCGTCTTCGTTGTCAAAAGCTTCCCTTTCGTCCTCCTCATTACGAAGTATGATTCACACCGGAGGCTGGGGGTGGGGGTGGGCACTTGTGGGGGCTCTCGAGGAATTTCCTTGATCGGAGGAGAGGAGCAGGTGGCGAGTTCTAGGGCCATCGGCCTTGCGGTTGGCTTGGGCAGAGTGCTCGGCGGTGGTGAAGGTGACTTCGATTCAGAGGCCGCCTTGATGCCCCCGGGTTTCGATCTGATAATCGGCAAAGTAGTCTCGGCCTAATCCAGTGCGGCTTCGGCGCTCCTGGGAGTGGTGTTGATCGGTGAGTCCATCCTCGCCTGGACCGCAACACTCTCGTCCCTGGTCTCCTGGGGCTTTTCAGTCGGCGCATCTATAGGAACTTCGTCTGACAGCACCCTACAAAAAAAGAAATCAGAACACAACTCAGCAGAGTAAGAGTTGATAGGGGGACTAACCTGTCGGACTTCTTTATTCTCACTCTGGACACTTTCTGGGTGGCTGAACCACTCGGAGGGAGGTCCAGTTTTGTGCTTGACTTGGGAGGCGGAGAAGCCGATCGAGCTGAATGTTGAGCCGCAGGATCCCGGACTGCTAGGCCTCTAATCGGGCAGAACGGTTTCTGAGGCTCCTCGGCTGCTGGCTCCTTTCCCTTCTCAGCACCTGGCCCCTTGGGATCTCTGGGTACTTTCCGAGTGGCTTAACTGCTTAGGGAGAAACCTCGTTCGACGCTAGATTCTGGAGGCGGAGATGCGCAATGAGTACTAAGCCAGAGGTTCTTAGATCGTCGAGCTCCCAGTTGGACACGGAAGTCTCTGAGACCCCTCAGCCACCGGCCCCTTCCCCTTTTCGGCACTCAGCTCCTTAAGATCATCAGGCCCTTTCTAAGTAGCAGAACCACTCGCGAAGGTGCTTGGCTTGGCTCTGGGCCTTGGAGACGGAGGCACCGGCTTTGTCGTATGCGATGCTGGGGGATCCCGGATCTTTGGACCCCCAGTCGGGCGACGAGACGTTAGGGTCTCCTCAGTCGTCGATGTCTTTCCCCTCTTGGCACTTGGCTCCTCGGTCGAAGGGCTGGCGGGCCATCTCCGCCTGGAGCTCTTATGCTTAGGGTTGTCAGGGAGTGGAGCATCGAAAAAGAAAGCTGCTCGTTCCTGTAAGCAGCGACAAGCGTAGAATCAGACAACATTCCTCCATAAGTACATGATCAGTCATCACTGGACAAAAAAATGCTCACCTCAGGAGGAGGGCACGTCAAGGTGAAGGGCATCGGGCGTCCCTTGAGGAGGACCTCCGGTCGGTCAGCACGCTTCTTGGGATGGCCTCGGGCGCCTCCCGAGTGGGATCGCTCTCCCCGCTGTACTCGAATCCCAGGTGGACTCGTTCCTTGAGAGGCTATATACGGCAGCGGGTGAAGCTGACAGCAATATCAACCCCAGTCAGACCCGTTTCCTTCAGCTTACTAACTAATTTCATGAGTTCCTCGACTTGGTCCATCTCATTACTCGAAGGAGTCATAACCCAAGAAGGAGAAAATGCAGGTGGAAGTCTAGCGAAAGGAGGGAGAAAGGGATCGGGATTGGTGCAGTAGAACCACTCTCGGTGCCAACCCTTGTTAGAAGATTTGAAGGGGATAGAAAAAATAAGACTTTTTCTGTAACATCCCAAAATTTGGAGTTTTGGAATGTTTAAAATTAAAAATGAACCACTTGCATTTTCTTGGAATTAATCGAAGCTTAAATTGAATTTTCTAAAAATGAGAAGATTTAATTTGATTAATCTATGCATCAAATCAAAGGTTCCTTGTGCTGCCAAGTGTTGGTATGGGTTCCGGGATGGATGGGTAAATTCACATGGCTCAAGAGGGGGCCCTGAGGGGCGAAACCTTAGAGGGCACTACCGAGTTTAGACGTGCATTGTAAAGGCTTTGTCATGATATCTCTGCGACACACCAAAGGAAGTGTGTTTATATCGATTGCACCAAGAGATGTTCATGTCTTGTGGGTAAAACTGTACAACCTCTGCAGAGTGTAAAACTATTCGAATAGCCGTGTTCGCGGTCATGGACAAGCCCGGGGATTTCACACAAGGTATAGAGTGTTTCATGAAATGTGGAATTGTTGGGTCGTGAACGGGGAGCTCACTGTTGTTTTGTTGTCTCAAGCTATACTGTTGAATTTGGTGGTTGATACTTGTTTCGAATGATGTAGGGTGATGCCTCGCCATTCTATTCTTGTTGTCTACCATTGATTTACCAGTTAATTATTATTGTTTTCATCAATCTACCTTCAATCTACTTATTGTATTTAAATTCAAGTTATTGCTTTCTACAAATGAACCATATGACTATTCTATGTCAAGCCGTGCATGAATATATTGCATCATTTCCCTACGGCTTGTTGAGTACATTTTGTACTCACGACTTTACGCCCTTGTTGTTCAGTTGCTGAGGAAGGACCAGGTAATGAATATCAAGAGGAGAAGTACTATGAAAACTACATCGACTAGGAAGGTGTTTCCCCAGATGATTGCCTGTGGCATGTCGAATGGCCCAAGTTATCTTATTTTCACTGCAACAGTTTTATTTGTTTGTTAAGCCATGAGGCATTAGTGTATGTACCTTGACCATAAGTTTGTTTCCTTTATTCAATAATAATTTGCGTCTTCTTAGTTATTTCGATGTATAAAATGATATGTCATCTATGTTTCCACTGTGTGCACTAGTGTGATCCTGAACTAGTGCATAATACACAGAGGGTTTCAGATTTGCATATCCGGGTCCTGACATGTATGAAAAGATTGAGATGCGGGCAAATTCCGAGAAACGCCTCGCATAGATGAATAAAGATGGAAATTTGAAGAATGGAGTTGGGGTTCAGATTGATCAACTCAATGCCATAGAAATGAAGGAGACCGCGAAAGAAAGCGCTGCTAGGGAGGCTAAATCCGCGCTGGAAAAAGGACTCAAAAACCACAATCTCATCAGATTGCGAAGTAGGAGAGGATTCACCTGCAGCTGGACGCACACAGATCAACTCCAAAGTTGGAAGAACTCCACAGACGACCATCTCCTCCAAGCGTTTCTTCGTCGTCACCGAAGTGGCCCAATCCTTGGATGGGGGCGGCGCGGAGGTATCCTGGGAGGAGGAAGAAGGCATCTTCAGAAGGGCTTAGCAGCGGCGCAAGATTGGGAATGCAGTGGCGGTTAACCCTAGCGGCGGAGGTTGCTGCGAAAATACTGAAACTTAGAAGATGAAGGGGCAGGTGTGTGCAATGCGAAGAAAGCTTCTTTGCTCACACCAAGCCTTGTATTTATAGGAAGCGACGCTGAATTTTGCCCTGAACGGGAAAAGGTGTTCTGTCTTCCATTTTTTGTCTCGACTTGACTTAGGGTACTCCCCAAGATGGGTCGCCAGTTGTGCACCACAACAGCATGCACAAGTACTCTCAGGCCGAATTTAGTTTGGGATATGGTACACCCCATGATGGGTCGATCGCCAATAACCATATCAAACAAGATTTGGGTACCTTCCAAACCAAGTTGAAATGCCTTCTTGTAATATGCCTCATGTTAGGTCGATTGTTGTTTACCGTGCAAGATGGAATCAGATATTACAAGTTGGTTCAGGACAAGGATTCCTAGGGTACGCCCCATGACAGGTCGCCAGCCGTACACCGTGATAATCAGGTGTAGGTGCTACTCGGACAGTCCATGGTACGTCCCATGATGGGTTGATAGCTGTACGCCATGGCAAGTGGGCACGGGTACCACTCGACTAAAGCCAACCTAAACAAGGGTATGCCCCAAGATGGGCTAATTGCCAGTTTTCCAATAATTGGGTTGGGTACCACTTGGAAAAATTAAACGTGGAGCTCTATTGATTTCTCTACAATCTCTTTGCATGTAGCATGGCACCGAGCATGCAGAAGAAACCAGTCGGGAGATTACACCAAGAACTGGAAGCACTTGACGTGAAGCATGACTCAGCTGGGGTGCGACCAGGAAGGCGGCAACTCGATCGCAAAGCACTCGGGGGCTATTGTGGAGTACATGGACCCCGGGTATTTGCAAGGCAAGCCGTGAGGATCACCCAGGAGGGGATGGGCCGAGCCGACTGCATAACGATGGGTATCGCCTGGGCTACCGTCTATGTACGCAACAAGGAAACCCTGAAGATAGTAACCAACCTTGATCAGGTAGGATATGATTGTAATCCTAGCTGTTACCATGTTCAACAGATAAGGATAAGAGATAGAATCTCTATCTTGTAACCGATCGAGACTCTCCTTTGTAACCGCACCCCTCTACTATATAAAGGGGTAGGATAACATTATGATCAGATCATCAGCAATAAGCTAGACACTCATAATGTCAGAGCACAGGACTAGGGTTTTATCTCCTCCGCGAACCTGTATAATTCCTGCATCTTGTGCTAGCATCGAGTTTAGATCCAACGTCTTACCCCGTTTTCATTATTACCGACAATAAACGTCGACACTAACCCTCTAGAAGAATCGAGACTTCTATAGGCATTGCACTTAAAGCTTACCTCAATAAGCTAAGAAACAGAAAGCAAATTATACTGCAGCATACTAACCAAGGCAACATCCTTAAGGAAGAATTTTTCATTAATACGCATAGAGCCTTTGGCGATGATGTGGCCTAAAGAGGCATCCCCAAAGGTGATTAGCTCATCACCTAGGACACGTGCTAAAGAAGAGAACCAATGGGAGCCTCCGGTCATATGGTGACAACAGCCGAAATCTACAAGCCAAATATCTCCCTTCCCAGCCCGATGAACCTGGATCACAGAAAGCGAGAGATCGATAACTCATTATCGAGATAAACAAGTTCATATTTGGGAACCCAATACTAAATCACACAATGAGCAGAATTGCTAGTCACAGGAACAAAAGATTGGACTCTAGTATCTCTTCGATGCTTAACTTTCACAAATCCAGAAGTAACACCAGTAGAACATCTGAGAGCTAGAGCTGGGTTGGCCCGTCATCATGCAAAGATCGTACCATCTAGTGAAACTGCCCAAAACTCCTATTAAGAAACACCACACACCGCTGATATCTATCTTGATGGAAGGAATGGGGAATATCAAAAGGACGGTGAAAAGACTGACCACGAGCAGCTCTAGGATGAAAACAGGAAGGAACAGCCTAAAAACTTTGTCTTGGACACTGCCCAAGAATAGGAGAAACTATACCCTGTCTAGAAGTTGTGGGTGCCTTAGGAGATCTCTAAGTCCGAGGATGATCCTGAATACCCCTAAGAGCATGAACACGCTCATACCATACAATCTTGGCACGTCTGAAGCATAAATTTTCTAGATGTCCATCCTTTTGGCAGAATATGCAACTATACTACACCTTGCTAGAGGCAGCAGCAGGAGGAGTAACCTTCTGGTTAGAGTTCCCATAGACAACCCCAGCAGACCTAAACACAGTGGTGCTCTCCTTGGGAGTTACCAGGATCTCTTCATTTTTGGAGCCACGCACAATGGTGGGAGGATGCACCTGAACGTGCTTCAAGTAGTCAAATCTTAAACCTTGATTTAATCTACTAATCTTGGACTAGTTTAGGATGAGATTGAGCATCTTCTTGCCTTCTACAGACTTCTCAAGAGTACTCATGAGGCACTCACACTCCTAGAAGAGAGAGGCACAAGAAGAACAAGGGGAACAAAATAAAGAAGAGCCAGACAAGAAAGAATGATCAGTACGTGCATTGTTCTCTCTAAGCACGTTGTCTCAATCTTGAGGGTCTCACAAGATATGCACTTGGCATTTCTAATCCTAGTGGTTGTAGGATCAAGGATAACCGACTAGAGGGGGTAGATAGGAGGTTTCTAAATTTTTCGGTTCTAATTGCAATAAATAAAATTACTAAGCAAGAATTGCAATTTTAGACAATTAAACCAAAATTCTTCTAGGGTTCACTATGTGCTCCAATAATCTAAGTATGAGCAAGATATAATTCTAAGCACACGATCAATATACTTAAATTGTTAGGAATGTAAATAGCTCACTCACAAGAATAGAAAATTCAAACCACAAGAATAAGTGACACAAGAATTTATCTCGTGGTCTCGGAGACTTGTCAGTCTTCTCTAATCCACTTTGAGGTGACTTAAATAACTTCAAGCCAGCTCCAACCACCTAAGCCTTTCTCGATCACTAGGTAGTTCTTCCCCGTTCTGGGTAGATGAACTCTGGCCTTCGCAAACTTGCCGGGGCTTCACACAATCTCAGTTGAGAAGCTTACCGCGCACAAATCACAATCACCTCCAAGCTGCCTAGGAGGCGGTAATCTCTAAGAGAATAGAATGATGACACTTGCTTGAAGATGAATCAAGTGTCTAAATGGCTCAAATCTATATGCAACACTTCAATGTTTCTTACTCACTCAAAAAATAGAATTTAATGCACTTATGAGCAAAAGGGTCTTGCTAGAAATCAATATGTATTCAATGAGTCACCAAGAGCTTCTATGATGCAGGTGTGGGAGTATTTATAACTCCCACCCACTATTCCAATCGTTAGAGGCAAGATCCTGAAAAATCAGAAAATCTGGTATTGCTGGTGTGCAAAGCCTCATAGTAATGGATCGGTCCTAACAGTCATTTTTGAGCATTTAATGCGGCGGAAAAGAGCCATTGAAAAGGTCTGGTACTACCGATGCACAAAGTGCAGTAGTATTGACTTTCCAGGAGAGATCTACTCAAAAGAAGTCCATTCTAGAAAAAACTACTATTATACTAAATGCGAAACTACCGAGATCCGGTAGTACCGATGTTTTGCCTAAAGTAGTACCGCCCAAGGAAAAATGCTCAGAACATCCCTTTTTGTAAATAAACTACCACTCATGCATACCGGTACTACTACCACATACCGTCTTTATCATGGTGGTAGTACCGATTTGGAGAAAATCAGGGACAACAAAAGAGGGCTTATCTAGAAAATAAGTATCGCAATAACAAGTGCGGTACAACCACCCTTGCGGTACTACCAAATTATGCCTACGGTACTATCGACTTTGTTGAAAAGATGAATTTGTTTTCAAGCACACGATCCAATGTAACTAGGGATGATTATTCTACAAAATATGAGCCATATGACACTTTAATCAGATTCAAACTAAAAGTCATTATTCCTCCTTGATAGTATGGCATTTAACCTATCAATCTGATCTTTTTAGTCCTAGCTCCGAGATTGGTAAAAACTAAATAAAATGTCCTTAAACTATATATACCTTGTCCTTGATCTTTTGGTTCCTTTTAATGAACATCTTTTCCTGCAAAGAATTTCAATCTTCTTAAGGTGCCAATGCGAGGACCAACCTATTCTCACAAACTAAAAGAAATTGTTAGTCCTTTAACATGATTGTCAATAATTACCAAAACTCAATTAAAAATAGGGGTCTAGATGCTTCGGTGGTCTGGGCCTCTAGCTTCTTCCTAAGCTCATCATGGATTCTACCCATGTTCCCCTCAATTTCAGCACATCTCACACAAACTTCTTGTGATTTAACTAGTAGGTTCTTGGTCAAATTAGAACACTTGACATTCAAAATATCGTTGTCAAGTTTTAGTTGCCTACAACCCTCACATGAATTGACCGAGTCCTTAAAAGCAAATTGTTTAAGTTCTTCATTTCTAACAGAAAGCTTCTTAAGGTAAACAATCATGGCATCATTCTCAACTAGCAACTCAGGGCAATTATCATAAGAAGCACATGTGTGAGCATGAAGAAATCTAGGATTACCAGGAATAGTGATAGGAGTATTAAGGCTAGCATTTTTCTCCTTAAGGACCTTTACTTCAGAAAGCATATTATCATGCAGGCATCTGAGGTTCTCAAGCTCCACAAGCACGGCATCATAGAGCACACAATCATCATTACAGGAGGAAGAAGATTTAAGTGAAACTATATCTCGTGACATATCATCTACCTTCTTCTTTAGTTCTGAACTCCTAGCCTTAGCTTTAGCATAGAATCTTCCTAGCTTACAGAAAATCTCATTAAGCTCATCACAAGAAGGTACTAGGGATGAAAATGGATCAGATAGTTTCTGACCGATCTGGATAATTTTTCGATACGGATTTTGTCGGATCAGATATTTGTCGAATAGTATCGGTCAGATACGGACACGGATACAGATTCCGTAGCTCACTATCCGTCGGATACGGATACGGATACGGATTTGGATAAGCCGAATATTAATGGGTCAGATATCCAAATGTGCATGTGGACTGGGCCAAGGCTACTCTTTTGGCCTAAAAATGTTTTTTTAAATTTCAAAATCATTTCCTAATTTAATTAATCCATAAGGCAAGTTTCAGTTATTAAAATTGGCAAACCAACTCCAAAAATTATGAAATTTTTTGAAAAATTTCTAGACCCAATCTAATATTTAAAAAATATTCAAGATTTTATTAGATTTTAAATTTTCTCAAAAATTCAAAAATTTCTATTCTTCATATGAAAATATTTTAAATAAGTAGCTAAATGCATAAAAGCTTATAAATACATAATTCATTATTTTAAATATAATTCAACAAAGAATATAAATTTTGGGTCAATACATGTAAGTGTTATATATGGTACCTAAGTTTCATCAAACTTTCAGTGTGTTATGTTGCTTTCATTTGTATCTCTGAGCAAGGATTACCATCATTTTGTATTTTAATCTACGTGTATGATGAATTAATTGTATGTGTGTGATAAGTGGAGTCTTATATAATTTAGTTTGCGAAATGGTATCTAACTATTATCTAAGTTGATGAAAATGCTTATATTTGTTCAATTTTCAATAATATTTTATCGAATCAACTAGTTATGTATTTTTGTTGATTTTTTATGTACAATCTAAGAAGTTATCATGTTCTGATAAATATTCGAAACCGTATTCGATTCGATTTGTATTCGATCCGTATCTGTATTCGACATTATCCATATTCGTATTCGTATCTAAACTATCCGTATCCATATCTGCATCCAAGAAAAAATATTAAAATCAAAATGGTAGAGCTATTGTCCATCCGTATCCAATCCATTTTCACCCGTAGAAGGCACCTCATCTGTCTCGCTGTAGAGCTTGATGTCGCTGATGTCGTTTCTGCCATATTATGAAATCCCTGGGTAGTGATGTATGACTATATCCTAGATTTCCAAAAAGTATAATCTACCCCAAAAAAGATTAGAAATCTAGTGGAATACTTGTCTAATGTCATGGCTCTCGAGACTGGTCAAGATCTAAAGAGAGGAAAACCGAACTCTGATACAAATTGAAGGGCCAAAAATGATGATCAAAGGAGTGAATGATCACACAACAATTTTTCCCTCAAAGAATCCAACCAAAACCTTCCAAGACCTCAGAAGAGCAGAAAAAGAAAATCTCCCAAAAAAATAGCTCTAGGGTGGCATTACCTCACTACAAATGCCAGTAGTGCCGTGATAAATAGCAACCCTGATACAATAGGTACTGTAGCAGTAGTGCCATGAACAGTAAAAACAGGTAAATGAATAGTAAACCAATACGACATCAAAAATGAAAATCAGTGTATCCTTTGATCAGTTTATCAAAAACCTTCAAAACTTTGTATACACCTTCCTATAGGTGTCAAGAATATATTCCAATCTTCAATCGGAAGTATTAATATCAAAAGTATACCTTTTTCAAATTTACCGAATAT
Source organism: Guadua angustifolia (assembly GCA_036346375.1). Taxonomy (NCBI): domain Eukaryota; kingdom Viridiplantae; phylum Streptophyta; class Magnoliopsida; order Poales; family Poaceae; genus Guadua; species Guadua angustifolia. The sequence goes on from CM070502.1 coordinate 23,199,394, forward strand.
TGCACCAAAACCATGTCAAAAATAAAAATTTACCCTGAGCTTGCTCGTGGGGATTTGATGATCAAGATGGACCTAAATAGTCTCGCACATGTCACAGCAAGCAAGAACCCTAAAGAGATTGCTCCTAAATGCCCAAGATCAAGATCTACCTCAAAATTTTCCTTCTCAACACAAAAACCAGTTTCTTGAAGAAACTTGAATAATCAAAAAGAGGCTTGTCTAGATGATTTAGAGATGATCTATAGAAGATACATCCATCAATCATTCATCCTTGGCAGCACAAGATCAAGCAAGAAAGAAACCATAAGAAAAGATCAAGAATAAAGTAAGAAGAAGATCAAAACTTGAGACAAAAATTTGAGCATAGATTTGATCTTTATTTCAGACCATGAGCATAGATTACAAAGCCTCTCCTCCTTAGGGCAAAACTCCCAAGGAGCACTCATATACACAAGAAAACTAAAATCTTGTGAAAGCCCCCTAACTTCCCTAGTGACTAAGGGTGCGTTTGGTTGGGTGTACGAGGATGAATAGGATAGGACGGTACAGGATGGATGATATGATCCTGTATGAGATGGTACAGGGAAGGTGTTTGATTGCCTGAATGGAATGATACAAGATTCTGTTTGGTTACTTGGATGAAATGATATATGATGATACGAGATGATGTTTGGTTGAAGGGATGAGATTGGATTGAGGGATAAGGTTGGTTTGAGGGATGGTGTGAGTGAACGATCCTATCCTGGACCGATTGGTTCGGCCAAATTTTTCGTACGGGATGGTGCAGTATCTTTTTAGAATATTCCAAGAATTTGTACCATCTTATCTTGTACCAAATGGTTCAGTTCAACCAACCAAACGTAAAGATAAGACCAAATCCTGTACGGAACGATTCGGTTCACCCTCATACACCCAACCAAACGCACCCTAAGTATAAGGTCTCAAGTCTCTCCTCCCACCACATTTCGTTATATAGTGAAGGCAATCCTAACCTTAAACTTGAACAACAGGTGAATACTATCCACATTTGCATGGGCTAACCCAAAACCAAACAACCTTTACAGGTTTTTCACTTACACAAGTATGCTTCTCAAAGCGACCATTACATTGATGCCAAATCCGCTCCGTAAGCCCAAATTTGCATCCAACACCACTTTGGTGTGACCTAAACCTCTTAGGTCACTGCCGTGGTTTTTCAAATCGCCTCGACCGCAGGTATTGGACAAATTACTAATTACCCCAATGATATCTTCCTTCTCCTCGAAGCATCGCCATGCTTTACCCTTTCCATGTGGCTCCAATGACTTGTTGCCAAGCCTCTCATATGTCCGAACTCTTTCGAACCATCCTTACTTACAAGAGAGTTCAAGTCACTTGACCATGGTGGCATCGACTTTCTTGACCATTCTGGACCTCAACTCCTTCTTGAGTTTAGTCCCGGTCCATTCCGTTGCCTACTATGCCCATCACTAGTACATCACACTTTGGTTTCTAGTCTTCCTAGCTTGCAACCACTTCCTGACCTCAATTATCTTCTAGTGTCCCTTAACCATTCTTGACCTTAACTCTCCTAACCTAGTTCCGGTCTCGCCTTCGCCTCACTATAACTTAACCCCGGAGTCCTACAACCAACACATACAAGAAACACACCATATAGCACTTTTCACAATAATATGCATTAATTAATAATTAATGCAAACATTAAGATCAAGTCGTAATAAAGTCGGCACTACTGCCACCCAGTGCCAGTAGTACTGTACTCCCGGCACTACCGCTCCTAGTTGGCCGGCAGTGCCGCTCGCATTGATCAGTCCTGAGAGAACACTCCCTGAAAAATAATTACCACCATTAGAGGCCGGTAGTACCACACCTCCGATACTACCACTCCTAGATGACCGGTAATGCCGCCTATGTCTAACTCTAGGGAAAACACTTTTCTGTAAAAAAGACTACCGCTTCCAAGGTCGGTAGCTTCGTAGGGCTGGCACTACCGCCCATCCCAGGCCGATAGTGCCGCCTGGCTGAAACTACCGCGCCTGCAAGGCCGGTAGTATCGCCCTGACCTAACAGTACATCAAATTGCTTCAAATTCGAAATAAAATTCAAAATAAACTCAAACTTGAGTACAATATATTTAAACACTATCAATAACTTATCATAAATATGGATAGATCTTCACATGATCTTTCAATAGTATGCATAGAGGTACTCATCATAAGTGATGTTTCGGAAGATGGACTACACCCTTAAACTATCTCCAGCAATTTCCCTTCATTCCCCTCTCTTTCCTCATTCCCTTCCCTATATTCATTCCTTTTATTCCTACCATCTCCAGCAGCATTCCCTCGAAGGGTTTTGCATAGAGATTGGAGAGAGAATCTCTTTCTGAAAAGTTTCTCTCTCCAAATCCCTTCCGAAGGGAACCGTGAAGGGAATTCGTTGAAGTGCTTGGGATCTGTCTGCGAAGGGATTTGGAGACTGAAGGGATACCGTTGAAGATAGTCTTAGAGGAAGCCATTTCGCCACCAAAATGGAGTAATAATATACTAGCAGCCCTACTATGTACTTCCCTGAAGATAGACTACGCCCTTAGATGGCGTCATAGACTCATAATGTAGTAGCAGCTCTATTATCTTCTGCTCTGAAGACGGACTACTCCCTTGCGCAGTTGCGCTCTGCATCACCGGTCAAGCAACAGGGGAATCACACAAGAAATCTGCCGAAATGGAAGGCCCGGTAGGTGTTGGACAGCCGCTGCTGAGGCAGCGTGCGTTCGGCCCAATACTCGAGAGGCCTCCGCCCATCCGCATCGCGGCCCGGGCGCCCCTCTTGGGCTCGGCTTCCGCACGGGGATGTTTGAGTCCGCGTATTCTGTTTCGGCCGCGGCCTGCAAGTGATTGTCTCGGGCATTGGGAGTTTCTTCGACTAGGTCGTCATGCTTTTCGAATGAAGAATCCAGTTCAATCTTTCGCAGAGAATTTGCGTAAATTTACAGTATCTTGGGCAGCCTGGGTTTCTAGGGAAAAAATTGAGATCTTTCTTGCTACTGTAATGACGCTTATTTGAGGAATTGCCGCCCTATGGCTCACTGACATGCGAGCATTCAAATCCTCGAATTTAACTTCAACCCATCACATCACATGTAGAGTAGGTCTCGCAAGCTTCTTCTCGGCTCCACTGTTTTTCTAGTACTCATTAGCATCTCATGAGTCATGACGGCATGATTCTAGAGTTGTTCCCTTCACTTAACATGACCTGCAGGAGCCGGCGGGTGCATGATGCAACAGTCGAGTTTTGTCCCATCGTCTTGAACTCACCCGATGCCGACCTTTTTTCCAAAAACAAAAAAAAAAGAAGGAAAGCTTCATCACGCAATACACATCTGTTCGACCGTGCCTGCCTATAAAGTTCCTCCTAGTCTCTGCAACATGTCAATCGGAACACGACAAATGTGCTGAAGTGCAGCAATACCCACAGGAAATTTACACCCCAGATGCACAGATGGAGCGCACAGCTACTGCATGTACACATACACTACTAGTACTGCACGAACCGCATGCCCATCCTACCAGAGTCAGGAGTTAGACCGTAGGCAGAAGAGATGAGAGGGGAGGGAGGCACAAGTCCATGCGACAAGAGCCCTTGGTTTCCAAACCCTAAACCCCTGCGCTGCAGGGAATTCAATGTCTTGTGTTTGCCCATAAACTCCAACCCTTCCCTCCGTCCCTCTCACTGCAAGAGCCAAGACTAAGGCTATTCCCAGTGCTAGTTTCATTTGAGTTTCAATATCATTAAATACTATGCCACATAAGCAAAGATAGTGACATGGCAAGAAATTAATGATGAGAGAGATGAGGAGAGTTTCATTTAGATGAGAGGAGTTTCATCTAGATGAAACCTGAGATACACGTTTACCTAGATAAAGATGATGTGACAGTGTTGAAAACAGTGCAATGAAACTATACACTGGGAATAGCCTAAGAGCTCTCTTTCTCTCTCCTGTGGCAGCGAAGAAATCTTGGCCAATGAGGAGGACTGCAGCCATGCATGGACATTGAAGGCACACAGGCCTTTTTGAGAGCAGAGGGGGACATCTTCTGGTTGCAGACAGTGCTGTAATCATTCTGCATCCTCTGCCCAAAGAGCTAGACCAGCTTCTATTCCGTGAGGTCGATTAGTATATTTGTCCTACACTGTTCTACGGCTGGTTCTGCGGATGAGCAAATTGCTAGAGCAACACTTGGATGCCCAGCAGACCAGCACAGGTTATGGAGAAGACTCGATGACTGCATGCATATGGTTTTTAGGTTTGTCGTGGTTTAATAGGTTATCTCCATGAGAATAGCAAAAAAATCCGTTGCCAAACTAATGCAGAGGCTAGTTTGTTAGTACTATTTTGGTGCCAAACCAGTGGTTAACTATGATTTCTTGTAGTTTTATGACAGCCACGAGTTAAATAAACTAACTTATACGGTCAATCATTCGCTCAAATAGATCCAAGCTCGATCTTACCTGTTTGCAAAACCAAATTAATACTCATCATAATCATTTAAGATTAAATCCTAGGTAGTTATCTTGTCGTCCTGTTCCATTCTTTTTTTAACTTCTATACCAATGGTTGGGCAATGGAAAAAAAACTAATCCCCTAGAATGAATATAGTACAAATTAAAGAACTGAAATAATCGACCATATCCAAAGAAAATTTGAAATCCTCGTTCATGCCCCTGCCCCCATGGAATATATAGCATTGTATTTTTTGTCCCGATCCAGTGTAAAGGGACACGAACAAAGGACGTAAACTTTCTCCTAAATATGTGTGACAAGCATATTGTAACTAAAACGGCATTTGCTTCTGTGCATATCTTTTAGAAATGTTTACAAATCTTAAAATTAAAGTAGTTAATATTATGTGATAGTAAATGTGTATCAACCAACAAAAAATAAATCAGATTTATGTATAGATATAATCTTGAATAATAGGAAGGGCTGAATCGTCAATTTCATTTTTTTAGTTACACATATTTACTTCAATGTAACATTAACTGATTTGCTTTAAGATTCGTTAACCTTTCTAAAAAGATGTGCGCTAAAGCATACCCTAACTAAAACTAAGGGGATGTTCGGTTTATGGTCACACTTTATCACATATTAAGTTAGGCAAGTTTTATTAAGTTAGACATTTGTTTTGTTCATAGCCACATTTATGATAAGATTCTTTCTTGCTATCCAGATTTTATGCATCATTGACTCAAAAAAAATATGATAAATTCATTTTTCTAGCCACAACATGACTTTAATTTTGATAACCTAACTTTAGACAAGGTTGGTAAAAAAATTATAGTAAAATATAACGATCTTAGCGTATGAACCAAATAGATCCTAAAAGTTGTGTGCTCGCAAGTAATTTAATAATCTAAAAGTATTTGCCTTGTGGGGGAGTAGCAGGGACATGGTAGAACATACCTATAGGTCTTGGAGTTGGAACAATACTACATTTGACAGAAAATGGAAAGAATTTATGGGCTCTGTCCTTGGCATTGCATTGCCTGATCTCTTTGTCTTCTTTGCATTGTCAGCGGCAAACAATTCTGCCATGATTTGAGAGATCGGATTCGCGTTGGAGGGCTTCTTTGAGTCCGGCAGCATTTGGTTTCCTGCCATTGTAAAGATAAATTATGGAAGCTATAACATTATATGTCATAATTTGATTTAACCGAAAAAGTAACATTTACATGCGCAAAACTGTAAGTTCACCTTGAGACATGTTATCTCCTTGCGCATCAAGTTTTCTCTCCTCTCTTTCTTTTTTTACTAATATTGTTCTTTTGAAGATTAAAGAACTAGTTTTCTTTTATGTGTGTACTATTTTTTCTATTCTCCTTTATCTTTAGCTTGAGACAGGAGGCTCATATATATATAGCTAAGGAGAGAAACTATCAATGTCAGTTTTCATGCACTAAATTAAATCAATGGAACTGACTGTCATTTCAATGCCATGCACTAAGCATTAATTCTTATTGTAGCTTTGCTTTAATACATGCATAGAAACTGATGCTCAGAAGTAATTTCTCTTGTAGCATTATACTTAATAACACTAATTAGTACACAATTAAATATTTGGAAGGGAGATGAGAGCGATTTTAAACTTCACGATTCTTAATCTTTTAGTTCAGCAACCATCACACTTAGACCTTGTAATATAAGAATTATTCTTTAATTTATATGGGCTATATTATGTTAAAATAATTTAACAGCCATGCGTAGTTTTCAGAACAAAAATGCATGGTTTCTCTTCGGGTGGGTACTAGCCAAAAAAATAAAGGAGCGCGTGTACGCTCCATTGAACTACCGCTATTCACATATCCGGCAGGTGCTGTATCATTAATTGTACACTCTTAGTGTGGTGCTACGACGTCTGCTCGTGCAAGGTTGTTGGCAGGTTTGCAATATCGTCAATCGATCATATCGAGTCGGTTTGATATCTAATACCGATTGATAAACCGGTTAAATTAAAAAAAATTATACGACATAAATATCATGATAATTGTTGAACATAACTCGATTTTTTATGAATATCGAGCGAAAATGGCTCAAAAAATCAACCACCGAAGAAGTTCACTTGGTTGATCGATTATCAAGGTGTATCAAGCGATTATCGAGGCATATTGAGCGATTAGCGGTGAAAATCGATTTTTTTAAAAAAATTTCTTCAAAAAGGCTTGATTTCGGAACTCTTCGATTTCTACTGATTTTTAACTAGATTTTTTCGATTTACAAAAATATTGATATTTTCGATATCAATATTATGAACCCTGGTTGTTGGACAAAATACTGTAAAACAAAAGGAATAGCACAATCATCAACTCGACCACAAACCAGCAGAAGAAAGCGTGCCGTGCATTTTATGTAGGAGAAGGCATCCTATGCGGTTTGATCTCCTTGTACACCGGCAGGGGGCGACTACTCTACTAGCCATAATGGTGCAGTGTAGCTTCATAATTGTAAACATAAACTAAATTTTTCTAGATAATTTTTTACTCTAAATAAATAAGTGGTTAGATTTACCGGTCTTCTAAATTTCCTAGCTCCACCGCTGCCCCGAGACAGCCTCTCAAACTGTGCGGATGTGACCCAAGATTCATCGGATCATGGTCCGACGGAGGACGGTCCCGCGAGGTGCCAGGGCCCGTAGAAGAACTTCCCCACCGCATATTCCGCGGCGAGGCACGCAGCACGGCAGCAGGCAAGGCCTGCGCGCCCCGGCCGGCACGAGCGTGTGCACGCGCGCAGGCACGTCGGAATCTGCGCCCGAATCACTCCTCCTCCGCCTGCGCACCACCGCCCAGCGGGGCTCTTCCCTAACCCTTTTGTTCCTTTCTTTTTATTCGCGGAGCCCGACAAGGAAGCCTTTTTCACGTCAAAGCACAGTACCGCCACACGCTGCCTCTTGTGCAGCCGAGAGACAGGAAAGGACGCGCTCACTGCCTGTACACGCAGCCGAAGCCGAGCTGCCCTTCACACGCGTGGCACGGGATTGCAACAGTGCTACTAAGTACGAGTAGCAGTGCTACCAGATCTTCGTGAATCGGGGCTTTCCGTGCGTATATAGTAGGAAAATTTACATCTAACGCTCTAAACTTTACTTGATTATCCGGCAGCTATCCTAAAACTATGAAATCACATTTCAGTATCTGAACTTTGCAATCTATGCAAATAATATCTTAACCTAGTTTCACGTAGCAGTATTGATTGTGTGACGTGAGGAGAGAACGATTTTGCTACATAGATAGAATCATGATTGAGAGCTTGGTGGGAGATATGCGTATGTGGGCTCACCTGTTATTGGTCTAATTTGGTCGGTGTGTGGCAAAATCATCCACTAATTGGGCTATATATACAATACCACTATGTAAAATCGAGTTAAGGTGTTATTTGAAATGAATTGCAAAAATTTAAGAGCTTAAATATACATTCGTAGATTTGTTACACTTGTCGATAACAGATTTGGATCAAGCACTAGCTATTTCTTGCCCAACCAATTGTTAAGTACAAAGTGTTGATTGATTCACGAGAGATATGCTTTTGTACATCTCTTTCTAATACCAGTTGTAAAAATTTTGAAGCAAATAACCAATATCTACCCTAGTCAACTAAAATTGTTCTTGCCATGGCCAGCTCGACAGGGCTCCACATGGTTCACTTCAACGGTTGAACCCCGCAGCCCATACATGCACACATCATTGGGAAGAAAACAAGTCAACGCACAAAAAGCTCGAAGCCACAAAAGATCGTCGCGGCAACCTACTCTCCGCAGAATTCTCGCACATCTTTCCCACGGGCTCTCTCTCTCCCTCTCCTTTGAGCTAGTAAAAAGGGGCTTTGCTTTCGCTCCCACACATAGAAGATAGAACAGTGCCTGCCTTACCGTTCCGTCACTGCGCACCTGCCGCCGCGACATATGTGATGTACTGGATAGAGCTACGTCACGCCGGGAGAATTTCAGTCCTGGCTGGATGTAATTTTTTATTTTCGTGATTTTACAGCATGATATTAAAAAAACTATAGCAGCTATCATTAACTATCATGAAAACTATCCTTCATCGCATTTTTAATATTCAAAGATTTACAGAGATTAAATATGTATATAATATAAGTCACCTTTAAACAAATTATTAAAACATAATACTTTAGAAAGTACTAATAATTTTATAGTAAGCATATGTTTGAAGCCTAGAATCAACATACATACTAATATATGTTTAAAAGACCATAAATGATAATTATATCATAATGTTCTTAGTAACAAGTACTCAATCACTGAGAAATACGGATGTTGGATTATTAAAAAAGGACGAGATGAGGTCTTTTGCTAGGCTTTCTTATAATTCAGGCTTATAAGAGATGTAGATGGATCTTTCTGTAACGTTGGTTTTCAAATTAGACCTAATATTTTTGACCTCTACGTACTTATATAGGATAGCGAAACTATTGCTAGCTACAAGTTACGTCAAATAATGGAACTATCGCTAGCTACAAGTTACGTCAAATAGTAGAACTATCGCTAGCTATAGCACGTGTAACTAATATAGTGAAACAATGGCCCATAGTTTTGCGTTTATGGTCCAAAAAAAGCTATTTATGGTCCAAAAAAGCTATCACACAGTTATAGCATAGCTATAGCTAACTCTAGCAATTTCAGAATTTACGAAGGGCCTTTTGCGAAGAACTAGTAGGACTTGGACATCATTTCAAAATTTTCAGAAGGCTTCTTCGCAAAAGCGGTGACGTGACACACTGCATCCTCTGGAATCCCCTATCTTTAATATGGATAGTATGCCTATGTGATAGAGAGTGGCGGTGCATGTAAACGCTAATTTCCGTCCAACCTAACAAGGATTTCACAGCAAATTTGAAAGAGAGAAATAGGTTTGTGGTATTATTTATGTCTTACTTTGAGTTCAAGAAAAAAAATATAGAAAAGGATTCAAGTTATATTCGTCTGTATCCACTCCTCATATTACACCAGTATTATCAATTGTGCTGTGTAAATGTGCACACGGAACGGATAATTTTCGTACATCCAACAGACTGACCAACCAAAGGCTTTTGGAGTGAAATTGGATATTGTGCCTGACTCCAACTTGGAAGGAAAAAAATGTGGAACAGGATACAAAATGAGACCAACTCTATTCTTTTTTACTTGACACTTCTTGTTTTTCATAATCTTCGAGATATGATTTTGAGTTGCTTTTTATAATTTTATATTAAGATATACAATAAAGTTATGCACTATAAAAATATTTTTAACAATAAATCTAATGATACATGGCATTTTTTATATTAGTAAATGTAAATAGGATCATAGGCCCATATATACCAATGCGTCAAATAGAAAAACCGAGGGTGCCACTCAGAGTTCACAAAATTGACGAAAATCACTCGAAAATTGCAAAAATCGATTGTATCGAGTCGGTTCGGTTATGGAAACCACCGATCCAATTCAAAAATTCAGAAAAATTTATAGGACGTAAACTAGTAGATAATCGGTGAAAATCACGCAATTTTTTATGGAAATCGATTGCTCAAAGACGGCTCTAAGAAACATTCAATTGGCCGATCGACGGTTTTTAGTCAAAAACGACCGGTTCGGTTGATTTTTGATTTTTTTGAATTTTTTTCTAAAAATTTTGATTTTCTAACCTTTCAGTTCTGGAGATTTTTGATCGATTTCTGCCAATAATCAAAAATAAAAAATCATTTGAAAATCGTGATTTTTTTATCGCGAACCTGGTGTCATTTGCTTTTGGCACTGTTAACCATGCATGCCTCTTTGTTGCAACAAAGAATTCTTTAATTTGGCAGTGGTGTCGTGAGATTTAGCTGCTGGACTCTTTTCTAGCGAAGCACCAACTCTGGAATCTGTGCCCGGCGCAGCCCACAGGGAACAAGAAATATTACCGCAGTCTGCAACCTCTGCATCGCTGTGCTCGCGCGCGCTCGCGCACGCGCAAAAATGTAGAGTTGAAGGGGACGAAGGGTGGATGGCACGGATGTATTCATCTTATTTTTTATATCTATCTTATTGTTTATTTTGATGGATAGTTGGATAAGAACATCTTATTCTTATAAATATTTCTTGTAGTATTGAATGAAGCTATTCTATAAATTTAGCTGGTTAAATCTATCTAACTCTCATCCTACCAACTAAATTTGAACATTCATTTTATCCAATATCTAACTCTCATCCGATCCAACTCTTATCCCTCTAACTAAATAAAAATTTGACTCATCCTATCCATTTCTTATCCCTTTAATCAAACATTAACTTAAATTGTTTCATTCCTACAAAGGTGGATGTAACCATCTCATCGACCCTTTGTGCTTGAACTAAACGGATTTGAACTGGACGCACTGATCCTGTGTTGAGCTTTTATAAATGGGGCCTGGTTAGAACATAGTCCGTTGAGAAATATAAAATGTATGTTGACTGTGTATAAAGATTAAAGTTATAATAAAATTAATAGAGATGGGAGAGAAAACAACTTACAAACAACATTTAATTGCCTTGAAAGATGAGATACAATACATTATGTGGATGGTAATGAAGAATGCATATGGTTGGTAAAGAATAACCAGAGGTATAGTAGGAAAATCCTCATTAAATCTATATGCAAGAATTATATTTCTAAATAAGACTATTTAAACAATAGAACCTATATGTCAAATATGGTGATTCATATCTAGCATTTTGGGAATATAGGGTTAAATATGGACAAAGATTCTTAACCGATATCGGTTCAAAGTGGAATTTATCTCAAGAAAGTTAAGGTCAATATGAATCGTGTATCTACATGAATCAGAGAATGATACTATCGACGATCGGGATTGCCGGACCACAAAAGTAAATGAGGGTCGAACGTGTATACGGGACCCGGAATCGTCTTCACTCACCGAAGGGTTGGACCTGCCGTTTTGATGGTCAGAGAGAAAAGATAGAGAGCGAGACACCGAGAATTATACTGGTTCGAGCCTCTGTGACAGGTAACAGCTCTACTCCAGTCTTGTCTGGAGGCGGAGAACTTCACTATTCTTGAGTACAAGGGGGTGCACTCTAACTCGAGCTTCCGTAGTCTAAGTGTCTATGTGTGTGTTTTGTGTTGTTGTGTCTTTGTGTATGCTCGTCCCAGGGGTTATATGGCCCTCTTAGCCGTTACTAAAAACGTCCCGGAGAGGTTCCCGGGAGAGTGGCTTCGTGCGTAATGAAGGTGAGCTGTAACTGTCCCAGATTTATCGCCCACGCCTAGCTTAACTCCACTACTTAAGGGTCTTCGTAACCGCCAGTTGAATGCACGACTTGTATCCCGAGCTTGACCCCTCCGAGCAGAAGCTGATTCCTTGCCCCCCTAGCTCGAGGTCATAAGGGAGCCGCGTGGTCCATGCCGTGGTCAAAGACTTCGCGGCTTGAGCTCGAGCTGGGGGCTTGTTGACCATCCGTTGACCAGGCAAAGAATTCCCAGTCCCCGACAGATACAATCGGCCTATGCACTATAAAAGGAGTCGACAAGCAAGATGAAAAATCATATACAAATTAATCAACTATTCATATATACTTTTATTTACTTTTTGTCAGCTAGAAGTATTTTTTTAGACTTAGAATCTTTTTATTGTAATTCACTTTTTATCAATAAAGTTGTGCATCATTGTTTCGATCATCATCGACTTACACCAATTACCTCAGGTTTATTTTCATACCGATCTTGCCGTACATCGTCTTTTTTTGAGGAAACAAGTTCTTTATCAATCATCCAATCGGCTGTAATGGATGTTTAGATCTACCTTGCTGATTATAGAATCAAATTAGCTAGCACAACTAAAACCCATTCGCACTCTATGTTCGCATGTACTGAAGTTGATTGATTCTTTTTGAGCGCCAACAGAATCCTAATAGGATCATGAGATTCCTAATCCTAATAGGAGTGGGATTTATAATCCTAATAGAAGTAAGATTCTTATTTGTTTTAAAGGAGAACTAGGGAGGCTATATAAACCTATGGGATGATCATGGAGAACCTAAGTAAGCAAGAAGCTACAAGACTACTTATCTAGAGCAAAAAGTATGCGAGAGAATTAGAGGCTAGATTATTCTTTAGCACAAGATTCTTATAAATAGCAAGGATCAAAATGTCCTAAAAGGTTTGAAACGTTACGAAAGAGCAACAATCTCGTGTACTCTTTTGAGATTGTGCTTAAATAATTTGCAGTCGGTTTTACCAAATCTTTGTCTCCCATTGTGGTTACTTCAACTTTGTTATTTTAGTTCTCCTACAAGATTCATCTGCTTTATTTTTAAGACCGTACATGCTCATATCTTATCTTATAAAACTCTAATTAGATCCGAGGCTACAGTGTAAGTTATGTAAGAGCATCATCCATATGTTTGGACATTGGAAAGAAGCTAAGTTGGGACTTGCTACGACATCCGAAAATCGTTGCTCAGCCTCCCTGTATGCAGTGCTTGTAGCGAGTCCAAGACCCAAAAAGCTCTTCTAGCTCCGACCAACATTGCACACGAGTTTGGAACCAATTTGCATACATATCAGAGAACCGGTTTGGATACAAGTTGGGATGTACTGAGACAATGGTTTCAAATTTTGTTTTTGACAACATCTCCGAGGCGATCGAAATCTTAAATTTTAGTAAGATTTCATAATTTCAAACAAAATTCAAAATGTAAATTCAAATCCAGAATTTTTTGGAGTAGAATATTCGAGATTTTAGCCAAATTAGTGAAATCTCGGTAAATTTCAAATGAATAAAAAATAGTTCAAACCACGTTGAAAAATTTTAAAAAAATTTTGTGGATGATCCTGACGCATCACAAATTTTCGCATAAAATTTTCAGATGGTGAAGCATGAGGAATTTGTAAAAATTTTGATAGTGCTACTGAAGGGCTACGGTAGGCTACACTAGCACAAATTAAAAATTCTACCGATCCTAAAAAGCCACGCAAGTAAATGATCATAGATTACAGATGTTGCCACTAGACGTATAGTGCAGCGGAAGAAGATATCGAAGTAGATTGATGTTGCGCGTCCTAGTATGGTCGTCGAACAGTACGATCAATCGGAGCGATAGCCAAGCAGCAAGTTAAGCCTTCGGTTTTTGGATCGGCCCATCAACAACAGGATCAGAAGGCACGAGCCGAAGCAGAATCGCACTCGTTCTAATCGGCATACTAGCAGACGGGCGACAAGTTGACGGCGGGTGACGGACATTGCGTGCCGGAATTTGCATGCATGGATCGTTGGGCACAGGACGCGACGCTTAGCAGTCTCATGCATATTTCTTGGACACAGGACTGAACTGGACATGCGTTTTCCTTCTCACTGTCACGCCGAAGTGTTAAGAGTCCCACATGTGCTGATGTGCATCGTTTTGGCAAGAGATTTAACGAAACATATTACATATCGCATCAAATACTAACGCCTACAGAGAGAGCTTCCAAAAACTAGGCACAGGTATAGGACGAATCAGAGTGAAATCCTAGCATCAAACCATGTATAGATATACTAACTGACTGCAGATCAAGTAATTTCAAATAGGCTTAGTTCCATGCAATTGCCAGTTACCAGACCAGATATTAATACTACCGTGTTAAACTAGTACACAAAACACCACGAAACACACGGACCATGATTAGACAAGAGGCACAAGATTCTCCAACCCTATGCATCCATGCATGCACGCACGAGGTGTGCGCCCGCCGGCCGGTCGGCCGGAGGCATCACCCCCTGCGTCTGCGGTCCGTGGCGTACGGCGCCTCGACGACCTCCAGGAACGCCGGGTACTGGATCACGTCCTCGAGGAGCCCCTGCGGCATCATCGGGAACTCGCCCTCGTCCTCGTCGCCGTCCTCGCCGGCACAAGAAGAGGCCACGGCGCCGAACACGTCGTGCATGTCGTGCTTAAGCAGCACCGCCGTCGCCTCCTGCGCGTGGCGGACCTCGTCGCGCGGCCGGCTGCTCGGGTAGAACCCGTGCAGCACTTCCTGCAGCAGCCCGGCCTCCGGCGGTTCCCGCCGCAGGAGGCCGCCCCACTCGTTGTCATCCTCTCCCGGGGCAGGGGATGCTAAGGCCGTGGTGGAGGCCGGCGTATTCATGACAGTGGGGGCCGAAGCAGTGGCAGGAGGAGGCGGTGGTGGTGTGGGGCCAGGAGGGGGATGCGCGTGCGCGTGCGCGTGCGCGTGGCCATGGCCGGCGTGGTGGAGCAGGAGGCAGCCGTGGGGCGAGGAGCTCATGAGGAGGTTGTGCAGGAGGAATGTGTTGAGCGGCTGCGGCTGCTGCTGATGCGGCGAGGCCTGCGGCGGCGGGCCCCACGACCAGTAGCCGCCCGGCGAAGAGGGGACGGGGAAGTTGGTGCGCGCCTTGGTGCCGCGCATGGCGCGCGCGGCGACGTCGTAGGCGCAGGCGGCCTGCTCGGCGGTGTCGAACGTGCCGAGCCAGCGCCGCTCCTTGGACATGGGGTCCCGGATCTCCGCCGCGAACCGGCCCCACGGCCGGCGCCGCACGCCGCGGTATCGCGTGCCCGTCGGGGAGGCGTCGCCAGCCGCCGAGGAAGGGCGCTTGCTCCGGTGGGGGTGCGCGAGCGCGTGGCCGTAGAGCTGCGCGTTGGCGGCCGCCTCGTCCATGGTGCTACGCGATGGATCGTTGGCGTGTGCGGGCGCGTTGACGGTTGCGCGTCTGGAGTGTGTGCGGGATGATGAGGCGAGCGCGCCGCTTATATAAAGGGCAAGGCCGGCAAGGGAAGTGAAGGGCTAATGCACCGCTGATCGTGTCATGTGATGGGTGTGGGGCCGGCCATTGTCTCTGCACTTTCTTCCCCCAGAACACTGACGACAGTGTCGCGTCCTGACTTTGGTAGGGAGCTCTGTAGATCATAAGGTTTAACATTACCATAGAATTCCTCCCTGCCATTCTACACGAGTCTTGTAGGAATTCTAGGAGCTTAATCCTTTTATGTCAAAACTTAGGGTCTATTTGTTTCAGTTTTGGATTATTTAAAAGCTGATTCTGAATTATGGTTGTAGAGAAACTGATTCTCTAAAAACTGGAATTCAAAAACATATATAAAGTGGATTGTAGGTTCTAGTATATATGGGTGGGTTGGATTGTGAGAATCAGATTCTAAAATAAGGCTATTTATTTTTTTATTCTACTTTTAGAGTCAGAATCCAAAATCAAAAGATAAAACAAATAGACCCTTAATATAGGAAAATTGAACTGTTTTATACGAAATTCCCACGTTCCATATATTGCCTAAATGTAGGTAAGTTTTCTTTAGGATTGGATTTTATAAATATATTATAATAAAAATAACCTGTCGAAACTTCATTTAGGCACCCTGACATCCAAAACACTTTTAGAGTAAACACATTGAGATGCTCCATGCATATAAGCAAGAGATAATCTTCTCTTCTATAAGAGTAAATTTCACAAAATTACAGATTTTTTGTACAAAGTACCAGAAAACTATATGTTTTAGCTTCTATTTTAGAAAACTTTAGATTTTAAGAGAATTTGCATCACAAAACTATAGGATTTAGATTAAAACATTTCTTGTAACAGGTCTGACTGTGTAGACTCACATGACCGCCTCATATATGAGTAAAACAGAAAGTGAGGACATGTGAGGCTGTCACGTGGACTCACACTATCAGACCTGTTAAAAAAGATCAATTTTAAAACCTGTAATTTTATGATATAAATTCTCCTAAAATCTAAAATTTTATAAAATAGAAGCTAAAACATGTAATTCTATGATAGTTTATATAAAAAAAAACTCGTAGCTTCATAAAATTTACTCTTTCGGCAAAGAAGGCGGTAGAAGTTGCTGCGACGCTACTTGTACTGCAGTAAAGAGCAGGTAGTTAGTGGAAGGGAGGAATTGGTTCTTCTGTTACCGTAATTATTTGGGGCTATGACCACGAATTCATGGCGGGATCGATCGAGCTGCAGTGGTAGCCGCCCAGCCGGCGGTGGGTGGCCAATGGATGCGTGGCAGGCTGTTTACGGTTATTAATCACCTCATCATTAGCCCGCTCTCTCCCATCCCACTGCATGCATGCCGCCGTTAACTCTCCCGGCCAGTCCCCACCATCCCGTCCCGCACTCCCGATCTAGCTGGCCCGCCCACACGTACGACGCGCGCCCACGCCACGCCGCGCCGTGCCTGCGTTGAGTTGCGCCAAGTGCGCGCGCGCGTTACACCGTTGACGATTGACACTCGGATCGAGTCGGAGCTCGGAAAAGAGTTTACGATAGCTTGGGCTAGCTAATCAGGGCCGTACGCCTTTGTACTTTGAAATGCATGCAATGGCCGCATGGAGACGGCAGTTGGACGATGGTGTACGTGGTCCATGGCTATGCGAGCGTGTCCACGTCCATCGACTAGGAGGTCGACTCGTCGACGTCTTCGAGCTGGGCTTAACTGCCCGATCTTTAGGGCATGTATAATAGGTATTTGCCTGTCCTAAAAATTATCACATAGGTAAGAAAGCAAAGGAAGAGAATTCTGAGTCTGATAGATCTTATATGAGGGGAGAGATAGGAAGGCAATGACTCTTGGTCTGAGGATAAAAAAATAACGACGCTAGAGTCGTCTGTTAGAGAGTCAACCAGCCTTAGCGTCTCCTACCTTAAAAGAGGCGCATGCAGAAAATTAATTATCAGGCATTTAATGAAGAGACAGCTTAGAGACAATTCTTTGTATACGAATTGACTCTTGATGACGTGGACTGTCTAGAAGATTGAGTCGGGCTCAACCTTTGTACATGCCCTTATATGAAATAGACACAATTACCTTGTATGCAATAGATGAAATCATCATTTTTCTAGTCTTGTTTATGATTTTTTTAATATAAATCTGGCATTCTTACAAACATAATTGTAAAAATAGTCTGTGTCACCTTTGATGCTTTCATAGTTGGGAATATGGCTATTTTTGCAATTGCAGTTTATAAGGAGAGATAAATTTGCAAAAAAAATTGCTATGAGGCTATAAAATAATGATTTCGCAATAGACTATGGATGAAACGAGTGAACTCTGAAATTTCCCATCTCTATTCCCTTGTTTCTCATCCCTCTTTTCTTTGATTTTCATGCCTAATTCATACAGTAAGTTACCCTACCACTGCTGATTATTTGCTAAATAAAATTAAATTTCACAAAATTATTGTGTATATTGACATACTAACAATTAATGAATTATTCACAAAATTTAGCTATCGATATCTTTTTATATATTTAGATTAGATGCATGAAAATCGTATATGTAGATTTGTCTCGAAACGTACTTCCATAATATTATATTTTTATTAGATTTAAATATATTACAATAGAAATTAGTGATCAAAATTGAATTTTAAAAACTGTGTCGATGTCTAAAACATTAACTATTTATACTAGGAGGGAGTACATGTCTAAGTCCCTGTTATGTTATTTCCAGAAGCTACACTGCTACAGATTTAGCGCTTACATAAATCAGATTTCAATATTTCCATCGATTGCACCAAATCCTGACAACCAGGGCCACCTACGTGCTCGCTCGAGTAACTCTAGCTGTTGACACGAAGCATTCCTTTCTTTTGTAAAAACATAAAAATAAAGAGGAGGCGGAGCGTGCAGATATGGAAAGGCCGGTCCCTTGATGTGATGCGCTGATCATAGGTAGGCAGAAATATACCTAGGCATGGGGCCATGCGGTGCCGGGACATGTCGTGAGCTAAGACCATGCTGTGGTGGACTGGTGGTTCAGCATGGCACGCTAGGCCACCTCTATGATGTACCGGTCTAGTCATGAGTCGTTTGTATTGTGGCTCATATATTGGAACTGTTTTTCAAAATAGTCCTATAGATTTTTTTTTTGTAAAACTAACCATTATACGATAAAAATTACAAAATAGCCTCTTATTGAGTACGAAAGAGCCGACAAGGTCAACAGGGGATACCTATCCCTGCCATGCTATGCAACCGTAGTAGGACCTGCTACGGCATGGCACAGTGGCTGCCACGGTTGTCATGGGAGAAACTGTTAGCCAGTAGCAATGCTCTATCGCGGTTGCATAGCACGATAAAGGGACAGTGCCCCCTGTCGGCTCTTTTGCGCTCAATGAGGGATGTTTTTGCAATTTTTTCATACAAGAGTCAGATTTGCAAAAAATTAAGTCTACATGGCAATTTCAATGAACAATTATAGATACAGTCCATGCATCATTTTTCTCTCCCTCTGCCTTTCTCTATCCTCTCTTCCTCTCCACCTCCCACGCTGTCTCCCATCAACCCCACCGCTTGGCTCTCCATCTCTCTCCGACTCCCCTTCTTGGTCTCACTGCCTCCCTCTCCGCTTTGCCCACCGCCACCAATCGGTGGGGATCCAGTTGAGATCCAGACAGTGCGCGGATCTAGTGAGGCAGTTCCAGAGATGCAACATGGGGCAATCAGCTAGTCCTCCCAACCCTCTAGATCTGTGCACCAACGACGGCCACTTGGGCAGCGAGTGTGGAAGCAGTAATGTGACCACTGATGTGGTGGCGTCGATGACGGCGTGAGGCAAGGCGGAAGGCAGACGATTAGGCTATTCCCAGTGCTAGTTTCATTTGAGTTTCAATATCATTAAATGTTATGCCACATAAGCAAAGATAATGACATGGCAAGAAATTAATGATGAGAGAGATGAGAAGAGTTTTATTTGAGAAGAGTTTCATCTAGATGAAACCTAAGATACACGTTTACCTAGACAAAGATGATGTGGCAGTCTTGGAAACAGTGTAATGAAACTGTGCACTGAGAATAGCCTTAGGGGCCTGATGGTGCATTGGTTAACGCTGTGCACAATGTCACGAGCGTGCTCAGCGAGGGCACGGCAAGGCATCGGCTCAATGCGCACTTGGTGTTGCTGAGCAGGTACTTTACGGTCTCCACTCTCTACCTTCTAGCATCTCCATTGTCTCCTATCTTTATGCGATGACCGTGACAGCGTCAGCCACAGGATGAGGAATGGCATGCCTCCCTATCACCATACCCTGCCATATACGTGCCTGCTTTGAGTTAGTTTTATACCGTGCTAATCCAAATATAGCCTATACAGTGTCGTACTATATTGCTCATCATGCTCGACCATATGAGACCTAACATGCCGTGCCACGAAACTACCCAGAAAAAAAAGAAGGTCCGGCTAAGCGCCAGGTCTAGGCGGAAACAAAAAGGGAGCGTCTCGCCAAAAATGATCGATCATATCGCCTTTCAGCCCTCGGATCGTGCATGGGGACAAAGGCTCGATCCTCTTGTCTCCCCGACGCGCTTCCCTAGGGCCCGGCGGCGACGCAGATGTGTGGAGAGATCCAGATCGAGCATGCTCTCGCCAGCCTCTCTCCGGTGTGCGCGCGCGCGGGAATGTATCGCTAGCCGCGCCTGCATGCATGCGTGCATCTCTATGCACGCATGCATGTCGCAGCAAGGAGAAGGCTCCAAAGCCTCCATTTATGAGCGGAGAGTTGGAGACAAGAGCACGCGGGCACAGCATCGAGGAGGCGGCTTCCTTCCCATGCATGCGCGCTGCGTGCGTGCGTGCATCCTCCCCGTAGGCTGCTGCTGCTACTAGTATGTATAGCCAGATCATAGCCTCGACGGTTAATTCTACGTGTACTACTCCCTACTGCATGCATTGCGTTACAGTATACTACTCGTGTTAGCTTGCATTCAGATGCAACCATGCATATATATGCATCTAGGGTTGACCTGAGCACCTCGATACGACCTACCACATCCTGTGTGCATGCATGCACAGCGTAACCTGCAACTGCACGCGTACATGCATCCACGTAGGATACGTGCGCATACGTGCGTGCATTCAGAGTATAGTATAGTTAGAGTCAACTATAAATAGGTTGCATACTTATACTTCATAAATAGACTGGGTTGTTGGCTCTTATACTTTAATTACCAAGTCAACTGGTCCATCAAATAATATATAACTCAATTTACAAAATAGGTCGACAGTTTCGTTTTCCTTCTAACGCTGTGCAAATCCTCCGACCTTTCTTCCTGTTCTTGAAGGTGGATCCATCACTGGTTCTTCGACCAGACACTCCAAAATGCACTCCTCCACTTCCCGTCGTCTGGCCAGCATCACATCACTTCCCTTTCCGATCTTGCTCGGTCGCCCAGCTCCAAAGTCCAAGGTCAAAACAGCCTTCTGGCTATTGCATCTAAGACCGTGGCCCCAGCAAGCCCGGACAGCCACCTAGGGTTGTCGGGAGGTGGCTCTGTCGCTGTATACAAGAGTGTTCTCTTCGTTAAAAACTTAAAACTTCACTATGGGATCGATCGAATCCCCGGCCCCACTTGTATGTTCTGTTTGCTTTATATCTGTGACTTTTTTTTGTTTGATACGAGGACGTATACAATACACACTCACACACATCACAGCCACACGCACACGTGTGTGTTCTATACACCTTAGGAAATTTTGTAGGGGCCCTTAGGGTCTCTAACTAACTTTTAATAAACGCACACGCGTGTATGTACATGATCTAATTTTTATTTTTAGGGTGAGGCTTGTGAGTCGATCTGCGACACTAGCACAACTGGCTTTCAACCAAACAAGCAAACACTCGTCCTCTAGATGTGTGGTTTGTTTTTTTTCGAAAGGGGCAGCACGAGAAGCTGCTGCACAATATATTAAGAGGAGAAAAAGGAGAGATAGGTCCTGTTTTTTAAGGAAAAAACCGGACCCGAGAAAAAACCTTACATATAACCACCACCAACCACCCTTAAAGAAGAAGAGAACAGTTAATTATGACAGGCAAACAAGGTTACAGAAAGAGAAAGAAAACTCAACCCAGTCCGCAGGCTATGAAGACCAGGCGTAATTACGTGTTTGAACCGCGTCCTTGATCCCTGTGGCCACTTGCTCTGGCGAACTATCCACCCCCTGAAAAATGCGTCGGTTTCTCTCAAGCCAAAGATTCCACCAGAAGTAAATGAGAAGCCCATCCATCTGTCGACGTCTTTCTTTATCGAATTGGGTTCGGAACCTTCTCCACCACGTGTACACCGATCCATTAACACTCAGGTTCTGGAACCGGTCCAAGTTCCCCCAACGTAAGAGGAGGCTCCACACTTGCGTAGCGAAAGGACAATCTTTACAGAGATGACTTGGTGTTTCCTGCGCTCCATTGCATAGGCAACAGGTTGTATTGCATGGCCATCCTTTCTTGATCATATTATCAGCTGTTAAAATTTTGTTGTGAAGCAGCGTCCATGCGAAGAAGCGGCATTTAGGTTCTGCTTGCGCCTTCCATATCGGGCAGATCTTCATCTTACAGTACACCGTTTGAAATTGCATCAAGTAAGCGCTCTTTGTTGTGTATTGTCCGTCCGCGGTCCAACGCCAAATTATCTGATCTTCTCTTTGTGATAGGCTGTAGTACAAAAGGTAACTAAGAAAATGAAATCAAGACTGTTATGCATCTTTCACGTGAAAATTTTGGAGAATTCAGTCAAATTTTGTAGCCTTTAACGAATGTGCTTGAAGATTCACTTCTCCGGTGAGCATTCATCGCGATGTTCATATATACACAGCGTTGGATCGATAAGCAGAGAAAGGTTAGAACTGAGAGGCATTGGGGACATGGCTGTTTGGTTGGCTGGTTTCACGCGGATTCGTAGGAGTCAGGGAACCAGCATTTGGTTGCTCGTTGTATCGCGTGAGCTTGCACCCACGCATGCAAGATGGCTGTTTGGTTACCTGCGCGCGGTGCAAATACCAGGCTAGCACGATGCACAAAGCACTCGCAGTCAGACTCGTGGGAAACGAGCTTCCATGACCGTTTCACTGGAGCCAGGCTAAGGCGGTGCAGACTCCCGCGGTCAGACTTGTGCGAGAAGGCAACCAAACAGCCCCAAAGGGTCCGAGACGGGTTTTTTCCTATAGCCCACATGTCAGTGGAATTGGCGAGCAATCGGATAAAGTGGGCGAATAGAGCTCACCTAGGTCCGAAAAGTTTTTTTTCTCACAAATATACTGGTGAACATCCTTAGCCAGCAGGGAATCAAATTATCAAATAAAGATTATCATCCCTAGCCAGTAGTTGTGCTAACGCGGGAGCAGTGGTTTCTAGACAGTCATTGCAGAAAGAATGGTCGGTGCTACGGTCAGAGAGCACGATAGGCTGCGGTGGATGAGCAGCGCGAAAAGTGACATATATTATCTTGAGGGACTTTCATTGTTCAGAACAAGGCTAATTCTGTAAGTAGTTTGTGAGGAGATTAAATTTTTAAAAAATAAGAAAAGGAGCTAAAAAAGATAATTTCATTGCGGCCGCGAGGAGGGAAGCGCAGGGACATCCACCACGCGTCCACGCGCACCGGATCCGGCTACGCGATCGTGCGCCACGAGGGGGTGGTCTCCACAGTGACAATGGCGACGAGCCGTACCGTGGCCGGGATTCTCGTCCGGAATGATCGATGGGGATCTGAAATCCGTCGGACACGATGCTAAAAATGTGCCCGGCCGTCGTCTCCTCATGCGATATCGTCCTCCTGCCTGTGTCGCAGCAGCTGTCTCGTCCGATTAGTGTATTGTTTTTTTTGGGAATGTTCTGCGATCTCGGCTCATCCCATGGATGGAATTGGCGCCTTCTTGTCGATGGCGATTCTATTGCGCACTCTCCGTCTCAGACTGTCAGTCCCCGTTTTTAATCCGCTAAAATTTTCACATTTCTCTTGAAGATTATGCAAAATGTCTGTAATATTTTACGTTCACTGTCCTCCACTTTTAAGTCTTATCCTTCCACAACTAAAGGCAGTCTCAATACTCCTTGTCAGCTAGTTTTCATAGCATTAATAGAGCTGCCACATAAATAAATTGGTGACATGACAATAGAGTTATTGAGGTGAGAGAGGGAAATAGTTTCTCATGCAGGAAACTAAGTCCTTCCGTAGACCGATGCGCAAAGAAACTAGACAATTTACGTTGGGAGCAGAATCATGGTTTCTATCCTCTTCTTCCTAGATCCGATGCATGTATGAAGTCATTAAATTTTTCTCTACATAGAAACTACTATGGAAACTATATATTAGAGAGACTAGGTTTAGCGAATATTTATTGTACTCTCTCTGCTCTAGAAACCACTCATAGAAATTATAGGTTGGGATTGCCCTAAGAGCAAGAGTTATTGCCTATAAGTCGCCACGTCGATTTGAGTTGAGTTGGAGAGAGAGGAGAGAGAAGAGAACGTCTAGACTAATAGCAGCACGACTACCAAGAAGATTGGTGAGAGAATGAGAAGATGAAAGGTGGGTCGTATTAATGTTTAGTGTGTATGTATAGCCAACTATTATATGAATGGGCTATTAGATTGGCTATAGATGATATGTCAATAGTATAAAGTCCGCAGTTGGCTATATTATTAGCCTTGCTCTAGTATGGCACTGTTCGAACAAATCCCGAAAAGAATTTTTGAAAGAAAAAACAGAACAGGCCCTCCAGTCAACCAACGGTGCAGGAAGCATTTAGCAGCACCTTTTAGCTGCTGCTTCCTTGGGCCATTAAACTGTTCATGCAGCAGGCAAGGACGGCGATGGACAAGCAAATTTGGAGAAAAAGGAACAGCGAACGGGACTGAGAATCTCGGCAATTAATCTCAAGATTTTGCAAGCGTAGGCTGCAACGCCAGGACTTGACGGTTTCATGTCTCTCCTGTCCCCTGCTTGCCGACTCTCGCACTTGTTTAGCTCGGCTTGCAGTACCACTAGTAGTACATTGTTTTGCTCTCGTCCCGTGATCAAATCACGGCACTGTTCGGAGATCACGCGAGTACCGCGTGGTATTACTGCATCGGTGTCAAAGAAAACAAATGGCGGCAAGTTGGCACCCGCGGCAGCCGGCCGGCAGACGGGCATGCGAGGGGGCGACGACTCCATGTTTCCTTTCCTAGCTTGGACACTGTAGATACACTGCCCACAGTGCAATTGACGCATGCTGCTCTTATCGAGGGCAAGTAATGCGCTGGTTGGAATACAAGTACTTAGTAACATTTTCATAAGAAATATTTCAATTCTCGTATTAGATGGGGGCTAAGGTTTTTAGCCAATGGAATAGTTCAACCTGCGTGGCATTCCGTCTCTCAGATGTTGTCTGTGAAGCTTAAAGCCCCGTGTGTTCCTACCGGAATTAAATTATTTCTTGTGAAATTCCAGTGTTCAGTAAAGTATCATCAAACTTTAATCCAAATTGAGATGGAACATATAGCAACTAAGGTTATATACATAATTTTGAAAAAAAGTGGGAGTGTCTCCGCCCCTGCTTTCAGATGTCAGGGCCCGTGTGGAACATGTGATTCTTTTTTTTTTCAATTTCTATGAAAATTAAGTTGTTTCTTGTAAAATTCTTATATGGATTTTGATAAACATTACCTAGATGTTTTCTTAGATAAAAAATATCCAAATTATGAAGCATTAGATCTACTTTGAAATCTGTAAGCCGTGAAAGGGAGGTGGGATTGTGTTTTGATGGATAATTTGATACTTTGATCTAAGAGTCCAAAATTTAGATGTTTTAAGAAACAAAACATCCGAATGAAAACGGTGACTAATGTCGTGTTTTGGTACGTAGGTGTAAGGCCTAAGTTGTTTGTTACGGTCTCTTTTGCGCGCCTGAGCTTACCGACGTTCCCGTTTTAAAAGAAGGGGCAAAACAGTTTTTCATTCATACATGTAGCCATGTAGATCTAGGCGGTCAGTTCGTAGTAAGACGCATTCACTGCTACTGAGCACTGTTTCTACTGTTTCATGTCAGAGAGAGAAAGCAATAAACCACTCGCAGCCTTACTGAGACTTAGCTCCGATATAGACCGGCAAAACTGAGGAGGTTACTGCCCTTACTTGCTCCGATATAGACCGGCAAAACAGCATTAATAATGTAAGAAAAAGAAAGCTTACAGAGAACGAACACAGCCTGCAGTATCCTTTCCAATACAGAAATTAATGCCGATTATTACTATACGATTGGCTGGCAATTTGGACATGGAATAGCTTGACGGTACCACGGTTCTCCGGAATTATACGGTAGAACTATTTTCATCATTACTAGCAGGGCTGCAGGAGTCAAGAGGATACTCCATTTATCCTGCCGATATGTTAAACTGTCAAGAGATGCAGGCGGGACGGCCGGATTAGCAGAAACAACGGTTCTACAAGAACTTCTGCCATTCTTTGGGCATGGACTATGGGCGCTGAGGGCCGATCGGTGACCAGAGTCGCAGCGCATTTGGTGACGATGTTCTTTCGATATTTGCTTCCTCTTGGGGAGTTCCCTTGTTCTGTGCGCTAATAGCACTGGCTGAAGCAGAAAAAGAAGCCCCTTGGCTCGTCTTCCATCTTGCCTTTTGGTGTGTCACCGAGATCGCCTCGAGAAGCCATTAGTGAGCTTGTTCCAGGGGATTCAGGGGGTAGAATTGCGTTCTCGGAACTGAACGCACGGGGCGGCGCCAAAGGTTCTGGTGGCGAAAGGGTGGAGAGGTAATGGA
The DNA here is from genome assembly GCA_036346375.1 of Guadua angustifolia. NCBI lineage: Eukaryota > Viridiplantae > Streptophyta > Magnoliopsida > Poales > Poaceae > Guadua > Guadua angustifolia. The sequence continues at coordinate 23,225,482 of CM070502.1, forward strand.
GAAGCATCTGCACTATCTGCGTGAAGTTTGGCCTGTCGTTTGGGTCTTCCTTCCAGCAGGATGTTAGGACCTCTGACAGCTCCTCAGGCAAATTATCCGCACTAGGTCTGATGTTCTGCAGAAACGAGGCTTTCACCAGGTCAGATCAAGTGTAAGATTGAACGGTAAAATCTAATCGAACCTAGCATAATGAACTCCAACAAATTGTGGCTACACCTTTCTTTCGCGCATTAGACTGAAGTATCAGTGGTTACCTTAAAAGCAGCGGCATATGCAGCTTGCAGATTAGACATGCCCTCAAAGGGCAGCTTATTGTGAAGGAGTTCCCATAGCACAATAGCAAAGCTGTAAACATCTACTTTATGGTTGTAATGCTTCTTTTCTCCATGCCTTAATGTGACTGTGCTGTACAACTGTTGATATATTTCAGGATTAGTCAAATAATAGCACAAAAACAAAAGTATTCAATAATTGACAAATATGAAACTGCAGTAGCAGAACCTCTGGAGCCATCCAACGGTATGTTCCTGTTTCTGCAGTCATCATCTCTGTTAATGTCTCTTCTCTTGCTAAACCAAGGTCAACAAGTTTAACTGTTCTCTGGTCTGCAGTCAACAGCAAGTTCTCTGCACGAAGGGAAGGACAAAAACAATGGAAACATTATTTGAATAAACATATATCCTCAGGCAGATCATTACAGATTGACTTGAGAAAAGATAAGCTCCCAAAAGATGAATGCGGAGTAACAGACCAAGGAAATGATGAAACGATGACTTTACTAGCCCTCCTTACCTCTTTTTTTTTCCCCAAATCTAGCCTCCTACCGACTGTAATTGCAAATATTGCCCCCTCCAACGTCCTCCCTCGCTCCCCTACCGTGGGAGGCAGCCTCCGGCGCTTGCCGACTACGGCAAACTGCCTCCCGCACCCAGCTGCCGCGTCAGGCTGGCTCCCTCGTGCTCGCCCACCTCCTATACCTAGCTGTTATGGCAGCGCGCTGCGCCGCTGCAACCACTGTCTTGCGCTCACCAGCCGGTGCCCACCATGTGCCGCGCTTGCCTGCTCCAGCGCTCCCGGGGCATGGTAGGCCAGCTCCCGCGGTAGGGAGCACATGAGCATAGTGGAGGGGGCTAGATTTGCAATTCATCTCGGAGGCTGCTAGATTTGGAAAAAACGAGGCAAGAGGGGCTAGAAAAGTCATCACTTCAGAATTTATAGATGAACTAACAGTAAAACAAGATGTTACCCTTGCTGAGATAACAGGGCTAATATGCATTGATTCATTGGCCATATCTGGTCTGAACAGATTCAGTAGCATTCGTCCATTGATGAACAGGACTACATCTACAATGCAGTACGCATCTTCAGACAGCTAGCTATATGCGACGGTGACTCTACGTCAACTCATTTATATTTCCTGGTGCTTTCTTGATAGAGGAAATTACGGTAGTCTTTTCATTGTGGTTGATCAAGTTTTGTGGCTGCTAGTTTCACCATGTGCTGAAAGATTTGCTATTTGATACTATAAACTAAACTCGGCACACACATAATGGTTTATAAGCTGTAGCTAACTGAGACATACTAACAAAATGCAAACCAATTTCGCAGAGTTACCTTCTACTGCAAAACCATATCGATTCCTCTTCTATCTAATGCACCTCCATTATCTTGCTCAAATTCATCTGTGAACAACGATGAATGCATAACTACCTGTTTAACTATATCCATGGCTAGGCATCAATTATCCTGTTTAACTATATCCATGGCTAGGCATCAATTATCAATTATACTTTTGTTTTATTATATCTTGAACTGAAAACAATAATCTTCTATTTGGGATAATCACCTCTCCAAAAGGATCCACCCTGGAAAGATGGCTATCAGAATTGAAGCTACCTTTCCAAATATATGGTGTGCTCTCTCTAAAGAATCAAACGTGGATCAACTTGGATTCTTCCACAATAGTTGTCCATCCAAACACATATAAGTAAATGAACTCAAACTTGCTTTCGGCCATGTTAGGCCTACCGAGAAACCCTCAAATCCGCTACTGGATGTTATCTTGATGTCTAACCTTGATTCTTTAAAACATTGTGTTTGATAATTAATAACCTTCCCAATATCAGCACAATGAACATCTTCAGGATGAATCCTCCATTGTAAAACTAAAAAAATGCTATAAAAGAATAACAAGCAAGATCGCAAGACACAATCATAGCAATTCGGTTCTTCGTGCCTGTGAAATTTGCTGATTGCGGTTATATTGCTGACATACTCTTGCAGTTTGAGCTTTTGAAATGTTCAATCAGTGAATGGAACACATTCGCAATGAAGCAATTCTCACTTCTAAACCAACATGAGCCATTTTATCTCCATTTGTAACTTGTTAACATGTACTGTGAAGTTTAGTGTCTAACAGCGTACCTGGCTACCTGCCACTTATAGCAACACATCTAGACTAGTAATATAAGCACTAGAGAGGTTAAGGGTGTGTTTGGTAGGGCTCCAGATCCACCAGAGCTGGGTATTCCTAACTCCACCAGATCCGTGGAGCTGGAGCTGTGAGTACATTAAGAGTGTTTAGATGGATCATCTTGTTTACATTTTATACTAAAAATATAAACTTAATTCACTTTATTTTAGCCTACAAGTTTCAGATCTCAAGTGAAGTTAAGATCTGGAGCTTTACCAAACAGGCCCTAAATATGCATAAATGAGGTAGCAGGCTATTTGATAGAGAGCATGTGGTAACAAGTGTTAATTGGGGGGCAGATCCATGCAGAGATGATGACTGGTGATTTTGTCAGTTAGATTCATGGATTGTCTGATCTTTGTGTATCCAACAGACAGGAAGAAAGCCCATAAATAAAGCTGAGCGATGAAGCGAAATTAAGCATCCACACTTATTGTAGTAGCATAGAACTTTTCACTCCAAAAGCCCAAGACATAGACTCAATTTGGTCCAATAGTGGAAAGTCAATGTCCAAACACAACAAAAAAAAAACACTTACGTAAAGGAATAGTTTCTCCAAAAATAAGAGCCAATGAGTCATTTAATCCAACACTGCTTATCTTACACCATCAATTTAATACACTGTCTGGTTAAAAAAACTCAAATGTGTAAAAAAGTACACAACAAAGTATTCATAGGTCCATGGATCTAACAAAATTTTCAGACATGCACACATAGCAAGATCTAGAGAACGCAAACCTTTAATCCAAGATCCAACAACTCTAGAAACTAGTACGCTCGTATCATGCTCTGATCTTGCCGTGTCATCGCGTTCTCAAATAGATGTGATTTTAGAATGCTTGCAGTCAACATTTTAAAACTTTGACAATTAAATACATAGAAAAGTATATAAATTTGTCACATGGAAATGACATTCGACATCAAAAGTACTTCCACATCATTATAATTTAGACAAAATTTTATAACGTATATTTAGAAAAAATAATGGTCAAAAGGAGTGTATTGGAGACCATGCAAACGTCCAAAACGACAAGTAAAAAAGAACGGAGGGAGTACTAAATATGAGATACACATATCAATCAATACTGATTTTTTTTTCTTAATAAGAAAAGAAAATATTAAAAGTTACTAAAGTAGGCGATAGTTTTTGACTTAATCACAGAGATAAGGACTCTAGTGCCCAAAACCAAAACAAACTTCATGGACAAAACAAGGTACATGCAACCGGAGGAAAGAGATGGGAGGTACACATCAGGTTCCAGAGTGGACGCATTGAGAGCCGCAGTTTCCTACTTATATTTGCAAATGACTGTGCTCTTTACTATGTTTGTAATTTTGCATTTTTCTTATTAATAAAGATACTCGATCAGCAAATACATAAGGATAGAAATCATATACTCATTAATAAGAGTTGAAACCGGATCATGTTGAGCATTATGCAATAAATTGCATAGATCTAAAAATTGACTATGACACACTATTCCATCCAACTCTATAGCCCAAATATTTATGGTCTCTTTTCAAAGTTTTATAGAGAGATTTCAAGATCATGAAACTTGTTTTAGTTAAAGTGGCTTCAGATGTTTCTACACATTTACAGAATGTGTATACATTGAGCACTGCTGCATTGGTCCACTATATTCTCACTATCTGTAGAATGTAAATGAGCTACTTCAGTAATCATTTATTTCAATGTATCATCATGTACCTTTGTACTTGTTTCCATCATACATGTAATAACTGAGGAATGTATCAAATGCCTCAACATGTAGAATAATATGAAATTATGCTTAATTTGGTGACGATTAATAAAATTCTTCGATAGGTATATCACCCAGAAGAGTGCAGCTTACCTGCTTCCCCACACTTGAGTTCCATTGCGCCCACAATTGGTGCTGTTTGCACAAAGTATTCAGGTGTGTGGTTTCCAAAATTGGACTTGACCATAATAGCAGCAATTGCCGACGCAATAGAACACGGGCAAAGGGGTACAAGTAAGTCATGAACCACTGCTCACTTTTTTAATTAACTTCCTAGCATCTCCATAACTTAATTCTGCTCATAAAATTCAACAAAAACTTGGACGAAACACGAAATATTGCTCAAATAATAATGATAAATGTAAAACATAACAGAACAACATCTTAATTATACCCATGAAAATACACATCGCTTATGCAATATGAAACTTGATGTGCAATTTCATGAACATTTAAGTGAAGGTACATTATAGGTCAGACCCTCTGACATTAATGCCTGTGATATTGAAGGCAAAGCGCAACAGAGTAGACTAACTTCTCATCCCCATGTTACTTACAAGAAAGTTTTCATCTTGATGTCGATCTTCAAGAGAATTTGGTGAATTTGTGGACTCACGATAATGCCGATTTTAACACCCATTTCTTAATACATAGGTTAGGTAACTAATACTAAACTGAAATATAAATAACTATTACAAGTTAATTATATGGCAAAGAAGGTAGTAAAGAAAGATATACAAGACAATGTATGTGTAGCTTACTGTATAAATTGACTTAGCAGGGGGAGAGGAGAGTGGATCACACCCCCGAAACCCAAACGCCCACACACACAAAAGAAATCCTAAAACGATCCCACATAGTAATAAAAGAATATAACAGATAGCATGACGTAACCAGGTTGCTTTGATTGTGAATTTAGCCAAGCATGCTGGAATATTATTGGTATTAACTGGGGTAATATGATGGATACTAGACTCAAAGTGGAGAGAACCAGATCGACCTTTAATTCTATGTTCTTTATGGAAATATTTATCATTGCTGCTTAGCAAATTTGGAAGCAAATAAATATCAGTGTTTGAGAATTTCACGCCAAATGACACAAACTGGAAATGTCTGTTTAAGAATTATCTCGTGTTGCATGTGCACCGAGTCAAGGAAGAACATAGACAGAAAATCTTTGATTGGCTAAAAGCAATTGCTTGATGATATTTGCCCCTAGAGGGTTGTAATATTTTTTATTTTTTTTCCATTGTACATATACCATCTTGCACACACACAGTAGGGGCTTCCCCCACTGTTACTCATAAAAAAAAGGTAACCAGGTTGCAAAATGGTAAATCTTACCAGGCTTAAGATCACGATGAATGATGCCATGTGCATGCAAACATTCCATAGATCGGGCAACGTCCAATGCAAATCCCACGGCTACACGAGGCTCCAGGCTCCTAGGCCGGAAAGCAACCAGGTACTTGCGCAAAGAGCCCCCCACTAGTAGTTCAGTCACCACCACCATGACAGGCTCCAGGCAAGCCCCAATAAACTGAATAACAAGCAGGTATAGTTTTGAATATCCAAAAGCATCCTAAACTTCCAGCACAAGGAATGAATTGATAAGAGTCAGCCAAACGAAGCAGACCTTGACAAGGTTCTTGTGCTGCACCCTTGACAGCATCGTCACCTCTCTCAAGAACCTCCCATGCCTCTTGGCCATCTCTTCAGGGGTTTCTCCCTTGTGAACTATCTTGATGGCAACATTTTGGTTCTTGTACCTACAAACCCCGGCATCAATCAAAAGCTAAACTAGAAGCAAATCATTCATACAAAGCAGCAAATTGTAGATGATAGTGCAAAAAGATGAGCCTTACTTCCCCTCATAAACCTTTGCATGTGCTCCCTCACCGATGCGTGGCCCAACAAAGAGAAGCTTTGGGTCGATAAGCCATTTGGGGTCGATGTGGAGACCTTCGCTTGCATAGCACGCACTCCCAGATTCCATCCCCACCGGAGAGGATCCACTTTGGGCCCTGTGGGGTCACACGACCCCACTAAACGCTTAAATAAAAGACCAGCTTTTAGAAAATACTCAAAAGTTGGTAGAAAATCATATCATGAACACACATACAGCACCTCACAGGACATAGGTGTGTATTCGACAAATTCTAAATTTAGAAAGTATTCACAAGTTGGTAGAAAAGTATATCATAAACACATATAGAGCGCCGCGCTTCACTAGACATATGTATTCGACAAATTCTACTTTTAGAAAGTATTCGAAAGTTTGTATAAAAGTATATCATGAACACTCATCGAGCAAATCACTGCACAAAGGTGGAAAGTAGAAGGATGAAGGATCTCTTGTATTCGACAAATTCCACTTTTATAAAGTACCCGAAAGTTCGTAGAAAAGTACATTATGAACATGTGTAGAGCACCGCACTGGACATAGGTAGCAACTAGAAGAATCCCGTGTATTCAACAAGTATGTTTTGAAGCCATTCAAAAGTTGGTAGAAAAGCATATCATGAACACACGTAGAACACCCCACTAGGCATAGGTATAATTTGGAAGGATCGCTCGTATACTGACAAATCTATTTCTCAAAAGTATTGGAAAGTTGGTATGAAAGTATACTACAAACACGCGTAAGCTCCTCACCAGAAAATTGGTATAAACTAGAAGAACCCACTGCATTGGACAATTTCTGCGCAAGGTTAGCATGCCACCATGATTTCCTCTAAAAGATTACAGCAAAAAGAACCTACTAGAACCTTGTTTGCAGCAAGAAAAATATACACATATGGCTATGCAGTACTAAAAGTCTAATAAAAAGGGCATTTTCCATTATTCCATAGGCTTTGAAGATGCATGAGTACCTACAGTGACTCAGTGAGTTTCTTGAATGCAGTCCGGCACAAAATCACATCAATTGAATATCAGGGCATTGTTTGCCATCTCTACCAACTCTTACTAAAAGAAATAGCAACCGCATTGCATCATGACGAGATCATCATGGCATCTTGTACTACTCATGATCTGCTTGGCTCGGCTTGAACTGAGCCAGCCCCACACGATCCTGCCAAAAGAAAAAAGAGCCACCTTTAAGGGCGGCTTCTACCATAAGCACAAGCACAGCGCCGCCACGCCTACAGTTCAACAGCATCCTCAAGCCCAATTCCCCCACGCTTAATTTAAAGCCCGTGTCGCCAAGCTTTTCTCCATCAGAAGCGGCGGCCCAGGGAGCGATACAAACCAAGAAACCGCGTACGGCGTCGCAATCCGACGCCACGACGCCACGACGGTGCATCCATGGACTCTAAACCTACAGCTTACATGACCGAGCTTGCGGAGCGCAATAATCCACGCGCGAGCACGCATGCAAGAACCGGAATCGGGCGGGATCAGGCGGACTGGACCGGGAATTAGGACAGGGCGGGAGCAGAGCTTACCTAGAAACCCCGGATCTCCAATAGGCGCGCGGCGGGGCAGCTAGGCCAGGCGTCGGGGGACCTCGCCTCAGCCTCTGGAGGAGCAGCAGCAGCAGCTCGGCGCCGGGCGCCGCATCAAGGGGATGACGATTCCAGCCGCGGGTGAAGCAGTGACACAGGCCGAGGCAGAAGCAGAGCAACGCGGAGAGAGACGGAGATGTGGCGAGAGAGAGAGAGGAGAGGGGGGGTGATGTGGGGTGTGGCGGTCGGTCGGAGCGAGGCAGCGTGCAGCCCGTGAGGGGGAGGGAGGGGTGAAACGATGGGTGAGATCGAGAGATTCTACTGTACTGTTGCTCTTCTCTTTCTCCTCTTACCACCCCCTCTTTCAGCTCCCTCTCCCCCTCCTGCTAGTAACAATGGCTGCTGGTCAGATTTGGCTTTGCTGGTTTACTCCCAAGTAGGAGAGAACTGAGATTCGAGGGAAGAAGAAGGGTCAGGCCAGGCGTTCTCTCTCGCTCTCATTGACTTGCGTGGGTTGGGGGAGTGCCGAGTGCTCTTGAATCTTGATCCCCAGTGCAGGAAACTGAAACTGAAAGTCTCGAGTCCTCCTTCCCACTTTCCCAGAATTTTCTGCTGGTTCATTTGGTGGTATGGTGGGTGGGGGCAGCAGTGCAGTGAAAGCTTTTTCAACGAACCCAACTAATCCACTGGCAGGCAGTGAGATCAGAAGAAAACCAGTGTGCTGCTAGATTTATTTAACCACGTGTCGCAGAAATACTCCCTGCCATTTTTTTTGACCTTTTTACGGTTTCGGATAGGCCACTTTGACCGTTGCTCTGTTATATAACTTTACGTTAAGATGTACGGTAAAATTATAATATTACGAAACTATCTTTAACGATAAATTTAATGATGTGAATTTTTTTTCGTATAGGTAATTTATACAGTTTTAAATTTATTGATGATAACACTTTAGAAAATTTGACGATGCAGATTTTAGGACATCAGGTAGAAAAAATGGAGGAGTTGATGTTTCAAGGTGGAACGTTATCATAATAAGTGACGGTGTAACTGAGTACTGAGCTACTGATTGCTAGTATTTCACTATGCTTAAGCTCCTGCCCTATACATATGTGCTGCTATATTAACTGCACCCTGACACTATAATTATCATCTCCTTTTTTATGGATGGTAATAAATACTATTTAAATCATGATTGTTATGTATAAGTTGACGAATTTTTACTGAGACTGTTTCTGACGTTGTGTATCAGTGTATGTCTCAAACGGTGAAACAGAGGTCCGACACTAGAGTTCCTAATCGTACGAGGATTGGAAGACGTTCCCATCACATTCTTACGAATAGGGGTGAAAACGGATTAAATATAAGTGGATATTGTTTTTCTCGTATCCTAACTCATATTTTTTTCCGGATTCAGAACCGGATACGGGCTAGCTGGATATGGATACGGATACGGGTTATTCGGGATACAGATATGTGATGGATTCGGGTCGGAAACGGATAAAGATATACGGATAATGCACGCATATATAAAGTAATATATATTAAATTAAAATTATATGAGTATATGACTATAGTAACAAATTATATATCAATCAAACTCAACAAACATCGTAGAAAGAATGTGCTACTTAAGAATCAATAGAACCAACTAATTGTTAATGTAAATGGACTGACATGGAAAAAATATGGTGAAAATGGGATGGACCTTGCTGATATCCGAATATCCGATCCGATATCCGAATAGGAAAAATCCGGATATCCGAATAGAAAATATCCGAATATCTGGATCTCGTACCATATTTACCGAATATTAGATGCTCCGGATTTGATCCCGAATCCGGATTCAAGTATCCGGATCCGGTCCCGGATCCGACCGGATAGTAAAATCCGGTCCCGGATCCGGTCCCGAATTGGGTGGAAGATATCCGATCCGTTTTCAACCCTACTTACGAGGTGGTGATTGAAAGACTTGAGGCTTTGGCCTCTTCGTAAAACAAAATAAAAGTTCGGGCAGACTTTGTGATTCATTGGGAGGAGGACCGTAAGTGAAGAGAGGCATCAAAGGAACTTAGAGGTGGGCGCTTGGGTTGGTTTTTTTGCTAGCCTGAGGCATGGTGGGTACGATCTGATCTAAACTCTGGTCCGGTACGAAGTGAGTAGTGTTGTGCAGGCATGATATTGTAGCTCGACTGTGCCAGGCCTGAAAACCGGGCACGATGGACGACATGACACTGTAACATGGGTCGTGTCAGACCTGATGACTCAAGACATGAGGAAGAAACTCAGTATGAATGTAACCTACCCAAAGAGCATAAGCGCTATGAACGCACACAGCAGCATGGATGCTACCTCCATCGCTGACACCTAAGAGAGACGGGCAAGAGGGGAGAGAGATTGAGAGACGGTGTAAGAAGCTACTCTCTCTCGCCGTCTCTCTCCCTCTCTCACCTATCTCTCAAGAGATTGAGAGATGTTTTCTCACTCTCTTTCACACTCATTGCCCCCTCTCTCGCCCGTGTTCAATACATCCCTCTCGTCCTTTGTAACTGCTCAAGTATAATAAATTTTAGTTCTTTTTCTATAATATTTGTGTCAACTACCTCAACTCCATACGTCTCTGACTCCTTTTCTCTAGTAAAAATAGTGCAAACGGGCCGAGCTTAGGGTACAAAACAAACATGAAACTCAAATGGGTTGTGGCTTGGCAAGGCAAGCCGGACACGACAGTCATGGCATGGTGGGCATGAGCCAATCACAAAACGATTCGTGATAAATCACGATAAACCTGCGGACCGGCCTGGAATGACACGACACCCACCTCTACACGTACTACTAAAAGTGCGATAATCACGACGCCCACCTCTACACGTACTACTAAAAGTGCGATAATTGGGCAAACATTACTTCTATGTCACCGTGTATCGTATAGAGCTTTTTACCATCGGATTCGCACCTGTGTCAAAAGCCAGTTTACTAAACAGAAAGATAAGGCATTTTGCAAGCTTTCATCCCTCCGTATTGTGAAAGGTAGGGTAACCTTCGATCAAAAAGCCAGTTTCGATTGCTTTTCTTCGGCTTTCTCTTTCATATTCATCGTTATATCCTTCTTTCCCAATAAGCTAGTAAAAATGCTAAAGTCCCATTCTAAATGACAGCAAGAAAGAGTCGCATCTAGATCATCGTGCAGTTAAATTTTTACAACTTTGAATGTCAATAACTTTATAAAATATTTAAATTAGATACATTAAAAATCATAAGTTTAGATTTATCTTAAAAAGTATTTTTATAATATTATAATTTTATTAAATTTTATAAATATATTATAATAATGATTAGTAGTTAAAACTGTATATTATAGACTACATTGATATCCAAATCTATAACAATTTGTCACCACTGACATCTTCGCAAAGTCAAAGGATGGAAAACGAAAGGTGCCCAGAAAGTCCAAGCACGGCATTGCACGAGTCAGATTGGCTTGTCTAAACGTTAATCATTGGGGGCCGCGATACAGGGATATAGATCATTATCCATGGCATCTTCGGGCTGTGCCGCTGTGGCTCCAAAGAAATAATAATAATAATAATAATAATAATAATAATAAACTATAGGCAACACCTACATGAAATTGGTTCTTTGGTAGTGATGGACTGATGGCTCCAAGGTAGTACTGGCTGATCCGGTCATTCTTGGCGTAGGGTTTCAGCGGTACCGTTCAGATATGTAAATGTTTCGCATTATTTATTGCGCGATTACTGTACGAACACTCAACTTGTTTTTTGAAATTAACCTTAATAATTCTTCCATCCTTCCATTCTCCCGACGAAATTGTTTTCCAGCGTGTAACTCCCTCTGTTTTACAATATATGTCCGGTGCTCATATCAACGAGGCAAAGTACATTGTTGTCTTATTTGTTTGGAATACCAAATGCACTTACCGTTGAACTATTGTTTGTACACATACCGTGCGGCAACAGCATCACCAATTTCTCATACGACAGCACAGAAACCCAGGTCACACAAGACACAGCTGATCAACACGCTACTGCCGCTGATAAGCCGAAGCCGTAGACAATGTCCACAGACTAAGCATATACTCCAGCATGCATGGCCACCTCCCTCCTAAATAGAGGTGGGCGTCGTGCCAGGTCGGGCTGGCCCGGCACGGGCCCATCGTGTTTCGGATCTAAACCGTGACGGCCCATCGTGCTCACCGTGCCGGGTCGGGCTGGCCAGCTTCGCTTTGGCGGAGCGAGCACGCCCATTTGCCCTTCGTGCTCGCCGTGCGTCTGCGGCCAGTTCGCCCATTTATACTATTACTATAAGAGAAAATGATCACGGATTGATTTCTTTCTTTATCTGTCTAGTACTTCCTTTTTCTCCGTCGAAACAAAATCCTATTGTGTTTATTTTTCTCGATTTTCTTGATTCAGTTGTTCCTTCTAGTCACATGCATGCAGCCATGCATTTACTCCTTGATTTGCTCACCCACACATACAACATATGGATGCATTCCCTTCCTTTTCTCCGGTTCATCCGTAGTTTTCTTCCTTTACTCCATGATTTGCTCACCCACACATACAACACAGTGCGTGTCTGCTGTTTGATCGCGTTGCGTCGGGTCGCCCATCGTGCTCGATTAGCGGGCGAACTGCACGGCCCGGACATCATCTTGGGCCAGTCCGCCCATTTAGAATAAAGACTGCCGGGCCGTGGATCGTGCCGGGTCGGACGTGCCTCGTGCCAGCCAAAAATAGCCCGACCCAGTGCCCACCTCTACTCCTAAACCTCATAAACGAAGCACTAGACAGGTGAAATCAGTAAGCAATGCCCCATGTTTATTAATTATTAGGCTTGCACACAAACCCATTTCTTTCGATTCATGATTGGGATCCGGTCAACGAGAGAGCGCGTGTTTCCATCGAGTGATTAGCGATGGTCATCCACCGTAAGTCCAAGTTCACGGATCGTCTTTTTTAAAAAAATAAATAAATCTGTTTATAAATATAAAACGGGTCTCATGTTTCAATGCAAATTTATGTGATGATGTTTTTATACCTCTGATAAATAATCAGATTTGCTTAATATTCTCTACATACATGTATTAAATATAGTGCTTTAAGGTATTAATTAGCGATAATCTAGTTATTTTAAATATCCTTTTATCTACATGCTAAAAGTAAATACCTCCTGTAAACTTGGATGGACGGAGTAGTCAGGGCCTTAGCCAGTGGGGTTCTTTGTTAGGCTGAAGCCCCACCTCCAACAGCGGGACCTAAGTACTCTTTTAGCATATATGCTCAATTTTTTGTATAGACAATAGCGAATGCACATGGGCCCACCAAGCTGCTTTATGTACAATGTAGCTTGGTAGGCCGTTGTTTATTAGATATCTAATTTGACAATTAGTGACTTTCCTTACTATTTGCATAACTAGACTCGAACCCTAAACACACACAAAGACCATAGGGCGAGAGAGAGAGAGAGAGAGAGAAAGAGGGCGGGCGCGACTCAACATCTCTCCTTCGCAAAGACATGGCAGCCTACCGAGTCAAGGGCGCTTGACGCGTGTCATGGAGAGTGGATGCTGAGGAGCCAACGAGATCGCGGACGTGCAACGACGGGCAACCCTTCGCGGCGATGGCGAGCAGGCAAGGAATGCAACATAGCATGAGTTAATGAGTGCCTGACCGGCTAAGTGGGTTGATCAAAATAACAAATAGACAATATGAGTCTTTTTTCAAGTGCCTGACCGGCTAAGTACACTGACCAAAACAACAAATAGGCAATACGAGCCTTTCTTCAAGTACCTGACCAGCTAAGTGGGCTGACCGAAATAGCAGATAGGAAATGTGAGCCTTTCTTCTATTTTATGATTTTTTTTGTCATTTGTAACTGTGCAAATGGGTTGAATAGAGACAATAACTGATGTGTTTAATTAATTGGTATTAACTTGTTTATAAATTTATAAATGTGTTTGATTGATTAGTATTAACTTGTTTATAAATTTACAAAAGATTGACAAGCGAACATTGTACAAGTATTTATCAAATAATAAAGTATTATTAATAACTCTCGAACCAATACGAATACAACACAAACTATTTAATAAGTTTATCTCAATTTAACCCAATTTTTTGAGCTCACCCTCTATTTTTTGCCTAGCTTTTTCATTAGGAGTTAGGGTTCAAAATCTTGTCGAGATTTCAGATATCTCGATTGAAATTTTGGATTTCGACCAGGGTCGAGATTTGAAATCTTGGCAGCATACAAAATTTGAAAATTTTCAAAATATTACAATGAATTCAGTCAATTTCGTCGAGATCTCAATGTTTTAGCTCAAGATGATCACAAATTTGGCCAGTTTTTATGTTTGTAAGACCATATTTCACACCAAAATTTTATGGCGAATTGTAATGCCTTTTCTAATACAAATTATGTAACCCTAGCTCTAAACCCTACCTTGGATCTCGGGATTTTTTAGTGAGATTTTGACGTATTTTTGTGAGATTACGAGTTTTTGACTGATATGATCACAAATTCAACCGGTTTTCATGTTTGCAAGATCGAATTTAGCATCTGTGCTTGTAATGCAATTGTATTTTTTTCATAACCAGAAATTTGACCGAGATTTACCATGTTCACGTGTGTTTTTGTAGGACAGGATATATTTAGCATGATCACAAATTTGACTGAGATGATCACAACTTTTTTCATGTTTGAATGTGTGTTTGTTGGATTTACCATGTTTTCTTGTTTGACCGAGATTTAGAATGTTTTCATATTTACATGTGTGTTTGCAGGACCAGATTTAGTATGATCACAAATTTGACCGATAAGATCACAAAAATTTTTCGTGTCTATAGGACCGAATTTCAGGTCTCATTTGTCAAGTATATGTGTGTATGTACTTATTGCAACCGCCTTGATTCTTAATAGGCGAGATGTATTTGTCTTAAATTGTATTTTGGCCTAAACTCTAAATTGGATTTCGGCGTTAAATTTTATTTCGGCCTAAACCCTAAATTCAAACTTGGATTTTGTGTGTTGGCAAAGATTTGGATGCAATGTGGAATATACTGGACCTTCTACTCAAGAACCTGTGGCCGAATCCATTCGATGGAAAATTTTATATGCAAATATTTAGTACTTTACATTCAAACAGATAGAAAATATAGATAAATGCTTGTATAATTTTTTACATATTGTTTCCTAATTTTTTCTAGCCTCGGGAGACCATTTCATATGGGGTTGAAAAGGGCCAAAATTCCCGTGTATTTCAACGAAATTCCGTGATTTCGGCCAAAATTTTGGTGATTTTGACCAAAATTTTGGTTTTTTTCTTTGTAAAAAAATATCAGATTTGAAATTTAGTTTTTAAATTTTGATCGAATTTCGTCTGAAATTCTAAAATTTCATCGAGATTTTAGATTTTGGCCGCCCTGAGACGTGGTTCGAAAATAAAATTTGAAACCTTGATCGGAATAGTAGTTTAGCTCATCACTTTGTTTATTCTCTCTCCCGAAGGCACTTGTCAGTCTAGGGCAAGTGGGCAACCTCCATTTAGCATAACACTGTAGAGAACTAATTAATTAATCCTTCGCATAAAACAAATACAAACGATTAATTAAGTAATCCGGTTTTGGGATTAGGGTGTCACCCGTGGGGGCATTTATTTATTTTGTAGTACTATTTCCTTCTGTACTGGAGAAGAACCTGTACTCCGTATGCAATAAACAAATAAAAGACAAAACTGGGGAGTATCGTTTTTGATCAGGACGAGAAATTTTTACTGTAATAGCCGTTTGGCTTTTTCTTTTTAATATGGCTCCCATAGCGACAAATTTTTATACATAACCCTCTACACAAGCGTAGAATGATCAACATTGGACACATAGCAAAATCCAGCAGAGCGGTACGTGGTATTATTTTTCGTGCTTGGGTGGCGCGGAAATCTTCTTTTCTGCTCTTGTGCTACGTTGGATTTCGGCCGATTGCTATGGTGCGTGATGGGGCAGTAGTGCAGACATTTTCCACGCAGTCGAGGTGCTGGAATTGGTTTTGCCACGGACCGGGACAGCTGAAAATTTTATTTAGTATTATAGCAGTGTGGCAGTGCTAAAATGTCTTGGCCCAGAAAACGACGCTGGCTGCTTTGCGCGCGTGGCTAGAGCCGGACGGACCAGTGCCTTGGTGTTGGTGTTTTGAATACTAGCTAGTGAATTTTAGTCAAGGGGTCACGCGTTCCCTCTCTTGAATGGCCTGACTCGGGGAGCCCAAGAAGTATTATGGTTCGGGCCAAATGTCCCTACTCCAGTTCGTGTGGTGGATCTGTATTGCTTTGAGTGCAGATGACTGCACGGTGTTACAAGCAAGTGCTAAGGACTGGCCTTGAGCGCCTCGTACGAGTGGGAGAGTTCGCAATCTTAAAGATGCTAAGGGCTCAAAGCTGTAAGAGCGTTCAAGCGGTGTGTGTGAGTAAGAACTGTTCACCCGTAAAGCCGTCCCTTTCCCTGAGGGTCCTGCCTCCCTTTATATAGACGGAGGGGGCAGGTTACATGGGAATTTGGAAAAGAAAGGATGGGGTGTCCTACGCCTGAGAGTCCTGGTCTTCAATCTTGGCGACTGACCAGTGTCTGCTCACCCCATGCTGGGTCGGTAGATACATCAAGTGGCATAGTTTTCTTTCACGAAGCGGCACACCTACCTCTCCGACGTTTGTTAGGTCCTGACGTCATAGCGCTTGGCTCTGGTGTTGCCTCGGGAGGGAGCGCATCCTCCTACTGTGCACGACTGGATGATGAGACTGGTGCTTGACTTCGGCAACCTCCCCGCCGCCTTGGGAAGGCGCCACCTGCTCCCGCACGGTCACTCTAAGCCGTCGTGTCCGTGGGGCAGGTGGCCAACGACCGGCGGTGGTCTGGCACCTGACCCTTGGCGGAGATTGTCTTAGCTTGGTCGGAGCTTGTGGGGCGCCCGACCCATGACGGGGGTCGGACCGCCCCCTGGCTGGTTTGGTCGGGGACGAGTGTCGCCGTGGCTCAAATGGGCCTTCGCCGAGTCGGGCTTGGGCAACCCATTCGTCGTCTCCGGCAGCTGGGTACCCATGGTAGGAGTACTCGTCACTCGGTGTCGCCAAGTGTGCACCACGCGTGCATTAGCTACCGCGTCATCTGCTTGTGTCAGCTGCCACCAGTGAAACTTTCATGGATTGAGTCCACAATGAACCGATCTGGTTCATGCACTAAGGTGATGTGTCGGCTGGCGATTGGCCAGTTTGGTGCTGACATCAAATGATGTAATAATTAGGTTTTTAATATGAAAATAATTCATTAAAATCTATTTTTTATTTTCCTGATTTTACTTTTATTTCAATCTTTCGAAAGCCCGTTCTTCCTCATACGAGCTCTGGTTGAGGCGATTCAAGTTTTTAAAAGTTTGTAAAATTAACATATATTTAATAGTGAATTTATGTTATTTTTAGAGTTTGTTTGCTCTCAGTTTTAGTGTTTATTTGGTGTTATCTCTCGATACGCATAGATGTTGAAGTGCTTGGAACATCTAAGGAGGAATCATTGAACCAAGGCCAAAGTCTATAGCAGGAACAAGAGCTTTTTCAAGAAAAGTCATGCTTTGATTATGTTGAACTCTGTTTTACAAAATTGCTATGATGATTTAAATTATGCATATTATTTTATGCGTAGAACTCATTTGAAAATAGTTTAGAATCTAGTTATTTAACCCAATTGAATTATAGCCTACCTTGTCATTTGTGTACCATGATTATTATCACCGCAGGATGGTTCATTACTAGTTGGTTATTAGTAGAGATCGATATGGGTTGGTTAGACCGTGTATAGTTTACTTAGCCATACTACATATGACACATCTTTTGAAACATCAAAGTTAATCTTGACTAATGAAATATGGAATATATTTATAGGTGTGTCATGTATTGTCATATGATAATTTTGAGTTGTGGTAACATGTGTTGTTCTGCAACGAAGTTCAAATTATTGATGGCATGTGTTGCATGGTAATCAAATGGAGTGGTGATGATTTAGAATAGGGCAAGTGGCAAGGGGCTGTATGGCAAGGTGGGTCTATGTGGCGGAATGGGTGGTGGAAGTCTTACCTCAGTCAACCTAAGGACTTAATCTTGCAAGCATTTAACCTGAGTCAAATATACAACCACATGTCTGGAATAGGACGGATCTAACTAATTAATTTGTAATATCTTAACTTTAGTACTACTAGTGGCGGTGTGAGATTCGACTGAATGATGAAACTCACACAGCGCAAGAGGGGGCCTTGATTGTGGTAACCAATTTCTTAAGTGTTGAAATCTTAGCGGGTAGTATTGGATTAATCCAAAGCATTGTAAAGGTTTTGTCATGATTTCTCTGCCAATACACCAAATGAAGTGTGTTAATCTGAAGGCAAAAAAAGATGACCATGTCGTGTGGATAAAGTGCATAACCTCTGCAAAGTATATAATCTATTCGGATAGCCATTCTCACGTATTGAGCAATACTCGAGAATTACAGTCAAGGAATAGAATTTGTAAAATGAAAACTTGGATGGGAAAGCTAGGTGCCAGTGGAAGTTTGGAATATGTTAGGCATGGGTGCTACGTTTACTTGAGAAATGCTATGTTATTTGTTTTATTGTCACTTCAATTTAGTTATTGTATTCTTTTATAAATACTGCTTTACTGTAAAATAACTATATTAGCCATTCCTTTGGAACAAGCCATGCATATAGTATGTTAAACATGCATTCTATGGACAACTTTTTTTAGTGTATTATGTACTCACCCTTACCAATAACAACATCACCAGTTGAGGAGGAGCCTACACTACTTTTGGAGGAGTATCCAAAAGAGACAAATATTTAGGGTGTGAACCTTGTCAGTTGTCTGCGGTATACTGAGGAGTTTATCTACGTTTTTGTTTCGCTATAGTTTAATTTGTGTAGACAATTTAGCCTCACGAAGCATATTCATGTAAGATCGACCATAAGGTTAGTCAACAGGTTAATATCAATTCATGAAGTCTTTTATTATGTTTTCAATGTGTATGATTGTAATATTCATCTATGTTGATTCTGTGTGCACTAGCGTGATTCTGGACTAGTGCGATATGTACAGAAGATCTGAATTTGCATATTCGGGTCCTGACAATATACTAGGGATTGTGCACAGCTTGCTTGAAGACAATCGGGGAGAGCCCATGCTTGCAGTATACAACTCATTGCTTTAGATATGGTCATAGGAGCACTTTCCTGTCGGGGGCGGCTGTACTTCAGGGAGCCCGTTCACCCATATCCATTAGAGGCTTTGTTCTATAGTGACAGTGGGGATCCGATCGATGGGCCCACTATGGGTATGTGGTGGACGGCTATCCAATTCAAATGGGTAAGGACGAGGCCTCGTAGAGTCTACCTAGAGTTTTATAACTACTTTGAGACTCTGCACGAGGACGAAATCATATGGCAACCTTGGACTACACATTTCTTGTTCACTGCAGCACCGCATGGATTGTCAGTGCAGTGTGGACAGAATGTTGAGTAATGGTTGATGACGTGCCACCTTGTGTTCTGTCACATGGTGGAGGTGTATGGCTCAGCCTGAGTGACGCGCTAGTTCGAACTTCATCAGCAAATCCTCCCTCCAGTTGGCCCATCTTTGCCATGACAAGTGCATATGTAAGTATAATTCAAAATTTTCAATTGTGTTTCCCACAACGAATCTACACGATGTAATTATAATTCCTAACTTGCAACTTTCTTTCCCGCAGACAATCTCGGAGGGGGCAAAAGAGTGACGACTGAGACCAGACACAACTACCATGGACCACTGCGTGGAAGCAGTCTACCACGGAGAAGGCAATGTTCGAGGATCGACCATATGACCTAGACTTGTACGTCGTGTACTTGGAGCGGTACGTGCCATGTACATGTTCTTGACTTATTGGACCTGCTCGTGCGAGACCTGAGGATGTCAGCACATTGACAGGTTGGGCCTCGACCACCCTGTACATCATGCAGCAAACTAGGACAACATAGTACGAGCCTGCATTACGTTTCAATTCGTATTTCTGTGACTAACCAACTTCTCATGTTGTCTCTGCAGTTCGATCGTGTGAACTAAATCATCGATGAGGCTTCCACTACACTACGTCATGGAAAGTACAACACTGTATCCGACCTACTTGGGGTTCTATGTTCCATCTTGGAGATGCAAAGGGCATCATCAAAATAGTTACTTGCGGCCATCATAGTGATGTCACCGTACCAGGTGCTGAGCGAGGTGTCCATCCTCCATCTCCTAGGTCCTTGTGCCCAAGTGCTACTAGAAGACGATCCAGCTTTGCTCGCTCGTCTTCATCTCAAGTTGGACTTCAGGATACTCGGTATGCGATGTATCTTTATTTATCAAATTTTGTACTATTTATGCAATGTAACTATTTTGGACATACCATGTCCTTTTACAGCACGCACGCGGTGATCACTCTCTCCTTCCATCATCATCTAGGCACCAGCATAAAACACCTACTCCGTCGCCGCCACCTACAGCTTCCGAGGCAACACAGACTCTGACATGGATTCACCTGATTGAGACTTTCCACCCACATGTTCGGGTTGGGTACATTCGCACCAGCACGCTTACCACAGCAGACACCTCGGGATTTTGGGTTCGGCCAGACCTACACCCCTTATAGGGTGCACGACTACGGTGTAGGCATATCATCTATGCACGAGCTACGTGAGGTACATTCTGCCCAAATGAAGTTATTAACTGCTATTGAACGTATCTTCATTTGTCAAACTTCTTAGCATATCAACTACCTAACATTTCCCTACATGTCATGCTCTTTTACAGCACGCGGACGAGGATTGAACTCTCCTTCTGTCATCATCGTTCAGGCAGGAACATGAAGCACCTGCTTTGTCACTCACACGTAGAGCTTCCCAGGTCAACACAGACTCCGACGTGGATACCCCCGATCAGGACTTGCCTCCAGCAAGTTCGGCTCAGGGTATGTTTATGATGGCACGCTTACCGCAGAACCCACCTCACAAGACTTGGTTCAGCCAGACTTACACCAAGCATGATTATGGTGTGAGCTCGTCATCTGTGCGGGTGTCATGGCAGATATGTTTTGTCCGGTTAAAGTGATTCGTGTTGTGGAACTGAGCTAACACTACGCACGCACAGGTTTCTAGGGAGTAGTTCAGCTAGTGGGCACAACATTCCACCACCCCGCAGTCGGCATCAGTAAGTGTTTCATATAATTTAAGTTACTTGTTGCACTCTTTTTTATCCACAACACTAACGATACATTGCAATACAGCCTCCTGGATAGGTGTAAGACATGTTCCACGACCAACAACTAGGACCCAGCCAACTTGACAAGGCCCTTTCTGCGACACAGGATACCTACTACGACTTGCAAAGCTGTATGCACGCATCTGATCGGTTCACATACCAACAGGATCAACTCTATCATGCACAAAAATGACGACCGGATTAGAGTTGTTGTTTCTAGGAGCGAGCAGTTCTATAAATATATCGTACTTTGTATGTGTAATTACTATAAAAAAATATTTTGCGGTCGCTCTCACGGAGAATTCGGTGTGCTCCGCTCCCCTTGTCACTTCTCCCATTTCTCTTGAGCGTGAACGCACATACGGGCCTTGAGTTGCACGAATTTTTTGATGTTTTGGCCTCTTCGGTGATTTCTTTTGCGACAGAAGCTACCATCGCGATAGAATCGCAGATTTGGCCGTCTGACATGCCGTTTTCACAGGCGTAGAGGTGTTCTTTGGAGAAAATCACAAATTCGCTTCTGGCGCGCCAGGCTCATTTCCTCGCTATAAGTGACGACTCGCATTAGGCCAGTGCAAGGCAAATCAACCAGAGGCAGAGTGAGGGCATTCGGCAGCCGCTGAGAGAGCTGAGAAAAGAGAGAGCTCGTAGAGGAAATTTAGTGGTGTTCATAATTTGGTGAAGTTTACACAAAATTTACAAAGAGCTATTACACTAAAAAAATCGCAGCCGACGGTATCCACATCAAAATATTTTGCACTTTTTTCTCTGTCAAAGTCCTAAACCGAAATATTTTATTGTCGGAACAAAAATTTCAGTTCAAAGGTAATGCTGCCGTTCAAATCGAAAATCACAAATTGCAGAGAAAAACCGAAATTCTGAATTCTGCGCCGAGGCCACGGATGCAGCGGCTAGGAACCGCTGCATGTGTGTGTAGCGCTCCCCAGCCGCTGCACACACATGCAGCTCATCCCAGGCGCTGGTCTGCCCTTTGCAGCTCCTGCCAGGCACTGCATCATCCTTGCAGCGATCACTGTTCGCGAAATCACCAGGTCGCTCGGTCAAATTTGCTATTCCGTCGCTATCGTAGCTAATCTCGCAAAAACAATCTCCAAAGAGGCCAAAACAGTGAAAAATTCCAGTTGCACCAAGTCCCGGGTGAAATGCATGTGCACGCGGTGAAATGCATGCACATACATGCGCTGCATGTGTACGCAGTGAAATTTTTCTATTTGAAATTTTCTTGTTGAAAGTCTTCGATTTGAATTTTTCTGAGTTAAAATTTTTCGAGTTGAAAGTTTCTCAAGTTAAAACTTTTTCAAGTAAAAACTTTTCTGATTTGAAAATTTTTCATTCAAAACTTTTCATGTTAAAACTTTCTGAGTTGAAACTTTTTGATTTGAAATTTTTATTTAAAACTTTTTGAGTTGAAACTTTCCAACTTAAAACTTTCTAATTTAAAATTTTTTTATTTAAAATTTTATGACTTGAAACTTTCTAATTTGAAACTTTTCAAGTTGAAACTTTTTTATTTGAAAATTTTCAATTTATAACTTTTTGAGTTAAAACTTTCCGACTTAAAACTTTCTAATTTGAATTTTTTTGATTTAAAATTTTTTGACTTGAAACTTTTTAATTTGAAACTTTTCGAGTTGCAACTTTTTAATTTGAAATTTATTTTATTTATTTTTTTTGAGTTAAAAATTTTGAGTCGAATTTTTTTGAGTTGAACTTGTCTGTACTTTTCTTTCCAAATACAAGATGCAAAAAATTGTTTGTGTCTGACGGGCAAATTAGTGCATGCACATGTGCCATGAGTTGCTACAGGAACCTTCAAAACTTTACGTGCTAGCGGCACGTAAATTGAGCATCAAATCAGTGTAAGCAAACTAGCACTACTATAAAAAGGTTATATTAGACACATCATCACAGATTGTTTTTTATGAAAACCGTCTGCGATGTGTTTCGGACACATCGCAGACGGTTTGTGGTTGAAACTGTCTGTGATGTCGGATCATCATAGACGGTTTTATTCACAAACCGTATATGATGAAAGCGAGACTTCACAGACGGTTTTTGGCTAGAACCGTCTGTGACACCTCATCACAAACGGTTCTAGCCAAAAACCGTCTGTGATGAAAGCGAGACGGTTTTTGGTTAGAACCGTCTGTGAAGTTCTCTTTTTTCATCACAGACGGTTTTTTGCTAAAACCATTTGTGATGTACACCTTATCATAGACGGTTCTATCTACAAACCGTCTATAAAGTTCTCGTTTTAATCACAGAAGGTTTGTGATAAAACCGTCTGTGATGAGGTGAACACCACACGTAATTCTAGCCAAAAACCGTCTGTGATGTTCAATTTATCACTGACGGTTTTAATTTGAAACCGTCACAAATAATAAAAAATAGAAAATTTTAAATATTGATAATTACCTCTCCTACCTTTTAATTTGAAAGAACTGAAATTAAATAATATTACATTTGAAATAATTGGAACTAATATTCCATTTGCAATAATTGAAAAGAACGATCAAACAATTCAAAACTTGAGGCGCTTTGAGGCCCTAAACGGACCTTTTTCGAAATTCCATTCCACAATGGCCCACTCACCAAATCACAGGATCCGACCATCTAATTTTCACACATTTTGTAATTGGTGGCTTTTCGTATCTTTCAAACAAGCCAAAGAAGCCTGATCGATTCTGAGTCAAAAGTTATGATTATTTTAATAAAAGTGCTCAGATTCTTATTTGCAAACTAGAATCGTGCCCAAAAGAATATAATTGGAGAGCTTATCGAATGATGATTCGAATGCTCAAGAACACCAAAATCAGGTACGAGTCAAAAGTTATGGTGTTTTTACAAGTTCGTGAATAGTAATGGACATATATTGCAAGCATCATTAATAATTAAAAGTATGGAAAATAAATTTGAAAACTTTAAATTTTGCTAATGACCTCTATAGTTTGTTAATTTAAAATAATTGGAAATAGGTGTTGTCTTCACGGGTTAAAATGAGGAGAGGTATTATATGTCGATGTTATCATACCACCACTAAAATACTAAATTTTATAAGAACTTTGAAGTTAGCTCGCTTGGACGAGATAAATATGATGGATGATCTCTAGGAAGACCACCGTTGGTGTTAAAATACCCATGATCCGTTATCCACGTTGAGATTTAGCGATGACACTAACTATGCTGTCTCCATGGGATGCAACAAAAACTCAATTTACGATAAACAATTTATTTGCAAAGAGCATTAACCTTATCTGAATAATAATGTTCACTCTGAATATGCAATGGTTAAATATTTAAATCAATTCCTCAAAACATACAAATTCAAAACACTTGTTTACAAACTCTTGTTTAAAATTATCTTAATTTCACAAACTTAAATAATCACAAACACTTTGGATTGTAAATTTGTAAATCCATAATTCGAAATCGATCGATCAATCAAAAGGTTTACCTGCAAGTCAACGGCACAAAGGCATTGAAAAGGTAGCGCATCCGTATGTAATCGCCTTTATTATAAATGATATCTTTATTCCTAATGCCTTGCTCAACCATACCATAGCTCACCCCACCAACATCTCCACCATCTCCTACATGTGCGCCAAGATAACCTATTGACATCCATACATAGAACAAGTATAAGCCCAAGCGGTACATGCGGCCAAGGGTTATCTTGGAAAAACCACCGGTGATATCCTAAAAATATTTACAAGATTAGGAAGTGAACAATCCTCCTCAACGATTCAGCTCAACACATCTACTTGAGGCAAAAGTGTGGGTTATATAGATTCTATATTTTTAGGAGATATCTATGAAATCCAGTTTAAGAAATCATCGAATAAGAAAGGCAACAAATTGAGAAGAGCTGAGAGACCTAGCTCTATGAATCGGATCTCAACTGCTTCAAACGGAATCAATTAATCCAATTCGTAAAACAGTAGCAATCTCTCATTTGATCCAATGTCGATCAATAGCAGAAAGCAAAGCAATAAATGAAATGTTATATTCAATTAGCTGCCATCGGAGGATTCAATCCATCTGCCCTGTGGTGCATTTCGGCGCCATGCCCCCCTCCACGAGATTGCTCCCCGGTCAACACTCCGCGGAAGGTTGCCGACATAACGTTGCTTATGACCAACTCCTAATTAGAATTAGCAGGAATAAAGATAAAACTTATCTAGTAACGTCATGCATAGCATGCACATCTTTCTAGCCTCAGAATCAAGTCTTATCGGATTAGATAAAAAAAAATTGATCTCATCTACCACATGCAACTAAATAACATGCAAGGATGCGATGGCAACTCAAAGGCACATAGGAACAACATTCTGAAAGTGGCGGCGATATGGCAAACAAACCGTCGTAATCAGATTTGAAAATAGGAATCAGGTTCATTGAGATCAAGACCCATCCCGCTGAAGTCAAAAGATGCATATCCAAGAATTAAAACTTTCTACGGCAACGCATTGTAAAAGACGAACAGCGATGCAGTATGTCCGAGGAAGAATCGTCCACCACCATCAACGGTACAGAAGTAATAGAGATGAGAATCGATCTTAATTCAAATTCACGAGCTCTTTAGGAGCCATAGAAACGAAGCATACCAATCGAAATTGGACACTAAAAGCATAACCATAGGGTTGGTGAATAACTCTATTTAATAGTAGTCCTCAAGGTGATGGCAATCAATATAGTTAACATTTGTTCAAGGTGCTATATCTAATAGTTGGTTGATTTGCAAATGACCATGTTTGAAAGTGTAAATTGAAAAACAAGGTAGACTTCTATAAAATCGGTACCGTACATGCCTTACCTTTGATTGTCAAGTTTTTGCACTCCTCAACTAATTTACTTGCGATTTAGGCAACCATTGAATATAACACCTTTAGGAACAAAGCTTAACGGAGGTTTAGCGCCATACTTTAGGACTACTATTAAATGGAGTTACGCACCTAAATCGTGGAGATTAATATTAACAGAGTTGGAGCAACTGTAACTATGGTCATACTTCAAAGCTTTAAATGACAGGAATGCTTAAATGTTAGGATGGCTCAAAAAGCCAATTATCAATTAGGATTAAAATCACACGTTTTCATTTTAGTAATTTTGCTGTTGTCATCTAGGTTTAGTCTACTTTTTATTAAAATAAATCGTATTTTCAACTATACGGTATTTTGTAACAAATTGTGTTCAGCCATATATCATGTTAATATACATGGCACACATAGTCCCAAATGATAAACACATTCGGACACATTATGGTAGAAAACCGTCTGCGATGTGTTTGACACATCCTTGAGCGGTTTGTGGTTGAAAGCTATCGTGATGTCGGATCATCATAAACGGTTTTATTCACAAACCGTATATGATGAAAGCGAACTTCACAGGCGGTTTTTGGCTAGAACCGTGCAGGACACTCATCACAAAGCGGTTCTAGCCAAAGCAATGCGTGATGAAAGCGAAACAGTTTTTGGTTAGAACCAAATGCAGTGAAGTTCTCTTTTTCATCACAGACGGTTTTTGCTAAAACCATTTGTGATGTACACCTTATCATAGACGGTTCTATCTACAAACCGTCTATAAAGTTCTCGTTTTAATCACAGAAGGTTTGTGATAAAACCGTCGTGATGAGGTGAACACCACACGTAATTCTAGCCAAAACCGCCTCATGATGTTCAATTTATCATTGCGGTTTTAATTTGAAACCGTCACAAATAATAAAAAATAGAAAATTTTAAATATTGATAATTACCTCTCCTACCTTTTAATTTGAAAGAACTGAAATTAAATAATATTACATTTGAAATAAT
The DNA here is from genome assembly GCA_036346375.1 of Guadua angustifolia. Classification (NCBI taxonomy): domain Eukaryota; kingdom Viridiplantae; phylum Streptophyta; class Magnoliopsida; order Poales; family Poaceae; genus Guadua; species Guadua angustifolia. Next base: position 23,252,325 of record CM070502.1, read on the forward strand.
TGGAACTAATATTCCATTTGCAATAATTGAAAAGAACGACCGAAACAGATTCAAAACTTCAGAGGCCGTTTTGAGGCCCTAAACGACCTTTTTTTGAAATTCCATTGCCGCGCACGCACTCACACAAATCAGCAGGATCCGACCATCTAATTTTCACACACTTTTGTAATTCGGGTGCTACTTTTCGTTATCTTTCAAACAAGCCAAAGAACGCCCCGATCGGAGTTACGAGTCAAAAGTTATGATTATTTTAATAAAAGTGCTCAGATTTCTTATTTGCAAACTAGAATCGGTGCCCAAAAGAATATAATTGGAGAGCTTATCGTATGATGATTCCGGAATGCTCAAGAACACCAAAATCGAAGGTACGAGTCAAAAGTTATGGTGTTTTTACAAGTTCCGTGAATAGTAATGGCACATATATTGCAAGCATCATTAATAATTAAAAGTATGGAAAATAAATTTGAAAACTTTAAATTTTGCTAATGACCTCTATAGTTTGTTAATTTAAAATAATTGGAAATAGGTGTTCGGGTGCTTCACGGGGTTAAAATGAGGAGAGAGGTATTATATGTCAGATGTTATCATACCACCACTAAAATACTAAATTTTATAAGAACTTTGAAGTTAAGCGTACTTGGACGAGAGTAGTAATATGATGGATGATCTCCTAGGAAGACCACCGTGTGGTGTTAAAAATATCCGGATCCGATCAAAATTACGAAGAGACTAGTATGCCTTGCTCCGACCATACCATAGCTCACCCCATCAACCAGCTCCACCATCTCCCTCCGCGAGCGCCTCCCTTAACCTATTGACATCATCCACCGCGCGCGAAGCTCTAGCGGCGAAGCTCCAGCAGTGCCGCCAGCCTATCTTACCGTCCACCACCGGTGATATGCCCCTACACCGTATCGACAAGATTAGGAAGGTCGCCCACTACCTCCGCTCAACCGATAAGCTCAACACATCTACAGGAGAGGCAAGAAGTGGTGGGGTTATATAGATTCAGTAACCGAGGAGATATCTATGAAATCCAGATTAAGAAATCATCGAATAAGAAAGGCAACAAATGAGAAAGAGACGAGAAGAGACCTAACTCTATGAATCGGATCTCTGCTTCCTTTAAAAGAGAATCAATTAATCCAATCCAAAAAGCACGAGGAGCAATCGCCGCCGATTCGAATGTCAGATCAATAGGAGAAAGGAAAGCAATAAATGAGTCATGTATATTCATTTAGCTCCTACGACGGGATGATCCAATCTAATCTACCGGGTGGTCACTGCCCGCTTCCCACTCAGCCACGCGGGTGCGTACACGTGTCGAGGTGAGGGTAGATAACGGACGTACTACCACCAACTCCTAATTAGAATTAGCAGAGATAGAGATAACAAACTTATCTAGTCGCGTCATGCATAGCCATGCACATGCTGCTGGCCTGCCGGAATCAAGTCTATACGTGATTAGATAAAAAGAAAAGATGATCTCATCTACACATGCAAGTAAATATTTAATGGAAAGGATGCATATGGCAACTCAAAGGCACATAGTAACTCGGTCAGCATGCGCAAAGATATGGAAAAGAATCGGTCAGGCAAGATTTGAAAATAGAATCAGTTGATTGAGATAAGAGTCTGATACGCCGCAGATCATGCACGCATGCATATCCAACCGAATTAAAACTTTCTCCGTTCGCCAATGTATAGAAGATCGGGACAGTTCGTGGGTATGTCCAGAGGAGAATGGACCACCACCATCAACTCATAATTAGAAGTAGTAGAGATGAGGAATCTGATCTTAATTCAAATTCACAACCTTCTTTTAGGAGCCGTCTTAACAACAAACAATCATCGCGCATTTTACACTAAAAGCATGGCCATAGGGTTGGTGCTCTAACTCTATTTAATAGTAGTCCTCAAGGTGATGACGCTACTACTATAGTTAACATTTGTTCTCAAGGTGCTATATCTAATAGTTGGCTGATTTGCAAGTGCACTGTTTGAAAGTGTGAAAAATTGACAATCAAAGGGGTAGACTTCTGTAAATTCGTTACTGTACAAGCCTTCCCCCTTTGATTGTCAAGTTTTTGCACTCCTCAACAGTACACTTGCAGAACGGGCAACCATTGGATATAACACCTTAGGAACAAACGTTAACGGGAGGTTTAGCACCATCACCTTAGGAACTACTATTAAATGGAGTTGGAGCACCTAAATCTTGGAGATTAATATTAACTGGAGTTGGAGCACCAGAACTATGGTCATACTTCTAGTGTGAAATGCACGAGGATTGCTTACTGTCAGGATGGCTCCTAAAAGGAAGCCGTGAATTAGGATTAAAATCACACTTTTCCAGTTTTAGTAATTTTGCATGTCGTCATCACTAGGTTTAGCCGCAATTTTTTTTGTTAAAATAAATTGTATTTCCCTACCAGTACGGTATTTTGTAACAAATTGTGTTCAGCCATATATCATTTTAATGTACATGACGACATAGTCCCACCTGGTTTACCACATCAAACACATTATGGTAGGGTGAATTGACCATATGAAATCAGCATCCATGTTAGGTAGATTGGACAACACGAAGTCAACAGCTTTGTTAGGATGATAGGACAACACGCATCCATCAACTTTTTATGGCCAATTGTATAACACATTGTCTATTACTTTGTTAGCCTATTTAACAACACACTGGATATTTCTTCATCAACTCGATTGGAAAACACTCTGCCCACCGCTTTCTCAGATCGAACCAACAATACATTGTGGCCAGCTTTTTCAAACCAAAGTAAGGACACGCTACCCTCACTCTATCAGCCCTGCATCAACTATATATACATTGCCTATAAAACCACTGACCACCCAGGCAACACTTCTTCAATAACCCAACCTCTATTCCATTCCAATGACAGAAAGAGGAGGCACTTCAAGCCATGGAATGGGTAGATCCGTAGATGGGGAAGATAGGGCCAGACTGCACCTCGAGGTGTCGACAATTCATGGTTTCACGGTCGTTACCCTTCACTCGAGGTCCATCAAATCTACGATCCCTAAGACCCCAATCATCCAACCCAGATCTTTCCATTAGAACAAGGGACCACTACGGCTCCAAAAATCCAATCCACAATGGCCTCCCACTCTGCCCCCTAAAGTGGCTGACACACAAGCACGATTTCGATGCTATTGTGTAGGTTTGCAACGAGTTCAATGCCAACCCAGGACGTCGTTTCTACTATGCCTTCTATTCATGATAACAGTTATAATTCTTACATACAATTCGACGTATGTCTTGCTATATGACACGTACTTTTATTTGTAGACTGAGGATTGCAAATTCACTAAATAGGTAGATGAACCATTTCCCATAGATGACGAATGTTACTTCTACAAATTGCTAGTATGCCTTGTGAAAAGGGAGAGGAGCTCACCGAAGTTAAGACCGAGAACGAACAGCTCCACGGGTAGAACTTAGAGCTCCAAACAGAATGATGACCTACGCCATCAAAGGTTAGCGAGAGGAACAATGAAGAGGTTGTCCACCTCGATAGCGACTACCACACTTACCGCTACTGTGACAATGCCAGTTGCAGTTGTGCTTGCCACTACTGTGATCAATAATCATATCCACGTCGTCTTGACAATTAACACTCCATATAGGTGTTGTACGGTCACCCGTTTGAGGTTTAATATCATTCACCCATAAAGCGTAGTTCATCCCACCCTTTTAAAATTTCAAAAGGCGCACTCATATCATACTTTTCTCCATGTATGTGGTTGTACCGTCCAAAGTACCAACGTGAATATGGGAACCGAACCAAACTGTATGCGTCATGTAATCCCCTTTATTATCAAATGATATCTTTCATTCCTTCAATTGTTTTCAAACATTAAACATGCAATGACTTTACCAATTTCGAGAACAACATCAATAGATGTGACAAGATAGTCCAACCTGCTTCCCTACATAGAACATACAATATGCAAGTACCCATGTGCGGTACATGCGGGCCAAGGGGTTATTTTTGGAAAAAAAACACACAGAGCTGATTCTATAAAAAATTATTTTAGAAGGCTAGAACAGTGAAAAATTCTTTTTGTAACATGTTCTGTTCAAGCATTTATTATTTATCTACAAAATTGTTGACGCATATATAATTTCTATATTTTTTAAAAAATAATGTGTTACAAAAATTATAAAAAAACATACATTTCCTGTTCTACAATTGTGTGGCTTCTTTTTTTCTTTTCCGGCGGGCCGGTGGTGCTGCAAACTGCAATTCAACGCTACCGTGGCGCGGGATTTGTTCTTGTAAATACATCAAGTCTTCTCAATTTTGTCCCAAAATTTCGCGCACTATGCAGTATGCACTCATTTTTTAAAAGATTTGAATTACAAAAAAAGTTGGCCACGGCAGGGCTTAATGCCGTGCTGCCCTGCTGCGGCATTTCGGCGCCATGCCCGCCCTCCACGAGATTTGCTCCCCGTGTCAACACTCCGCGGGAAAGTCCTTGCCGCACTAGCTTTTGCTTATGACTCAAGCATGTCATAGATTGATGGAATCAAAATTCTGTGAGACCAGCCGAAGTACAATGCGTCTCAAAACAACCATCTTTTGCTTATGACTCAAGCATGTCATAGATTGATGGAATCAAAATTTTTCCCCACACCTCCAACTAGATGCTACGACTGAAGATAACACGCTCAGCCACATGTGAAGAAGTAAATGCGAATTTAGGCAGAGGGAACAACATTCTGCCAGAAAGTGGCAGGCAGGCAAACAAATCCGTCGTAATCGTAGTTCAAAAGTGGCAGCGACGGTCACTCCTAACACTGACCCTAATCCCAGTCTTGCAAGTCAAAAAGAGTCCGGTAGAGAATAGCTAGCTTAGCTACAGCGACAACCGCATTGCGAACAACGATCGAACAGCAGCAGTGCAAGTGTCGCACGACGGGCGGTCGTCGAGCCGTAGACGGGTTGCCGGAGCAGGGAACGATCAGAATGATTAAACACGAATGAAGGATACGGGCAGCTGCTTGGACAAAGAAAGGCGAGTAGCGCGTACCAATCGAAATTGGAAGTAGAAGAGCTAACGATTGGGGTGTAATCGGCAGAAATTAATCTCGAGTGAATCGACGGGAGGCAATCGAATCAACAGAAGGATTGCGATTTGGATCTTCCTTTTCTTCCGTTTTCTAAATCAGAATAGATACCACGTGAGAGCAGTGTTGTGAAAAACAGTATGTGCTCGACAGACAAACGTGGTACCGCTAAGTGATTAATGGTAATATAACGATTATGTGTTTTTATTAATATATTTATTTACATTTAGGATTAATTAGAAATATTAAATTATCACTCTGCAACATATGTTTTACATTTCATTATTTATACCTCATCCAAAAGGTATATACTATGAATAGTGACACAATATTATAAACTAATTTATACTAAGTGAATAAAAATAAGCTATTTTTGTGATTAAACAAGAAAAAGAATGATTAATTTGAAAAATAGCCAATTAATCAGATTGTACGGTTAATTAATCGTTCAACTATGTTAATTGAACTCTGGTTAAATTGTTCGTGACGGTTTAGTTACTATCACTGATTAATCGGTCGAATCGACTTTTTTTTACAACACTGTATATACATCGATTAATTTTATCCGCTAGTCTGTATACATGGCTCACACAAGATTCAGAATTATAAACTGACTTCAGGATCATAAGGTGTACCATATCAGTTGCTACTAGGTCTGGTCTCGTGAGGTCTAATACATAATAGGTAGAGCCGCGCACAATGCCACGCTGCTCGAAGAAATTTGGTTCGAGGTTTTTTTTTTCAAAAAAACATAATTTTGGTTTTCGCCGTGGTGTCTTTTTAAAAAATTGGCTGGCTAAGAGCCGTCTACGAATTTCCATAGGGCAAAATCTTGTCCGAGTTGTTTGGAAAATTGTAATTTTGGTTTTTGTAGGATCGAGGATGCGCCTAGAGGGGGGTGAATAGGCGTTTATAAAATTAATCGCTCACTAATTCAATTCGCTCTAATCAACCCCTTATGTCAAAACTTAATTAAAGATATATATGCGGAAGCGATAATCTAGGTTTTGACAATTAACGCCTAAATCAACTAGGCTCACTAGTGCACTAACTAAATTATGTCTCTACACTAGAATTGCTAAATTGAACAATCAATTAATACTAAGCAATTCTAATACATTCAAGCAATTGATCAATATACAATAATTAAAATGCTTGAATATAAATGAGACAAGAGACAACCGATATTTTTCCGTAGTGTTCATAGACTTGCCGGTCTCCCCTAGTCCACGTTGAGGCAAGCCCAAACCCTTGGACCGGCTCCCACTCGAGCACCCGCCTCGATTCACTAGTCGTGGTTTTTCACGCTTTCAGAGGCTCAACCCGAACCTTCACAAACTTCGCGGACTTCTCACAACCTTGAGAGCTCCTCAAGACGACGCCTCACGCCTGCCTAGGAGTCGGCAACCTCCAAGAGTAACAAGCCGCTCCTTGCTTGAATTTCACCGAGCACAACACATGCGCTCCCGGTGATCACCTAGTGCAACACATGCACCTAGGCCTCCCTCAAATGCAACACATGCACAAGAGGCTCTCAAACCATTTTCTAATTGCAACACATGCAATTAGTCTCACTTTTAGCTCAAGAATCAACTCGAGGGGATGCAACACATGCAAACCACCTCTACACAACTCACACAAGAGCCAAGACCCTTCACAAGCGCAGCAACACCTGCCCCAAGCCCCCATAGGGTCTATTTATAACCCCACAAAGAAAACTAGCCATTTGGGGGCAAAACAGGAAAAAACTCGACAAGCCCGGTCCGACCGGACTCAGGCCGGTCCGACCGGCCCTCACAGGGCAACAGTCGAAAAATCGACCGTTACATGGCCGGTGTGATCGCAAAAATCCCGGTCCGACCGCTTATCCGGTGTGATCGGAGGCCCGCCGGTCACACCGCCCGTTCAAATTCGGCAATGCACTTGTTCTGGAAAAATCGCACCGGAGAAGGACCGGTTGCACCGGGGACGGATGACGGAGGAAGCCTTGGTCCGCCGGAGGTCCCAGATGACCGCAGTGGTCCGTCACACCCACCGACCACCACAAAACACTCATAACTTTTTACTCGAACTCCGATTTGGGTAATTTTTGATTCTATGAAGCTTATCATGAGGGCTACAATCTCCACCCATTTTCAAGATTTAAGCAACCATAGATATTTTTAAATATCACCAAAACCAAACTCTAATGTAGTCATTCAAGTCTAAAATATGATTTTTCGAAATCTCTCAAATAGACTTGATCAAAGGCATGACTACAAGCTATAAAGAGTCACTAACATCAAATATTGAGCCATGATGATCAACTCATGATCAAAATAGCTTTTGCAAAACACATTTGCAAATAACCCGAAAAGCTATAAGATCAATCCTCTAGCCATGTAAGGATCAACACATGATCCCGACACTTTGCAAAACACATTTGCAAATGCCAACACATACTCTAGGATTGAAACCCATAACCTCTAGCTTATTTGCAAACCACTTTTGCAAATAACAAAGCAACATTTTGCAAAAACACATTTTGCAAACACAAACCATAAACTTTACTTAGCCTTTGTGATGATCAACACATGATCCAGTCACAAGCTAAAACACAATGTATGAGCTCTCACCTTTTGCAACACATGCAAAACTTAGCCCCAAGTAACCACATGTTTTAGAAAGATTGTTTTGTAAATGAAAACAAAACATGAAGCTTCAACATTTGCAACACATGCAAAAGTGAACTTCACGCAAAAGCCAATGCATATTGCTTATCCTATTTGTAACACATGCAAATCAAAGCATTATGCGAAAATCAAATGCATATGCTCTTCCTCTTTGTAACACATGCAAATCAGAGCATAAACCAACAACAACCAAGCATAAGCTTAACCCATTCACAACACATGCCAAATGGTTAACCCTTATGCAAAAACCAAATCCAAATGATTTGAGCTCGAGTGAACGCAGGATTGAGATCATCAACACATGATGAAGCTCAAGCTAGGAGACAACCCCTCTTAATTGTACGGCGATAAAAACTAGACTCAAAGACTACAAAGTCCTTAGCCTATCTAGTTATACCTTCGCAACAAGACGCAAGCAAACCCTTTGGGGTCTTTATGATCTTCACTTATACTCCCCGAGATCATCACTCGACTCCTCTTTATCTTCGGGATCCACTCTTGACGCTCATCACCTCATAATGCCGTCCTTGTCCCGTTTTCATTCATCCTTGGACTTAACCTAACTCAAACATAACTCATGAAACTTGTTAGTCCAAGATGCATGGTTGTCCCAATTATCTCTTGCACTCCATTAACACATAACGGATGCCTTTAGATCAATTGAGCACAACCTAAAATAATTTGAATGATTTAAGTGTGTCTCAAGTACAATAATACAACACATGCTTCATTATATTTAAGAACTATTCATTTGTCCTTAATTAATCACGGAACACCATCAACACATGATGAAATATTCTTTAATGATTAATAGGACAAATGAACTCAATTTAAATTATCATTTAAATTGATATGAGTATATATTAACTACATAAGTTTTCATATACTCATGTTGATGAAAAGTAATGATCCATTATGTGTAGGCTATATGGAATTGATCGTTACTCTAAGTCATCAACTATAGAATAAACCCCACATGTATATGTGCATAAATATGATTGACTTGGATATAATATATACATATTCAATTTGATCACATTTGAGTATATCCTATATTACCATGAGTATACTATGACTAGGCAATTCAAATATATACTCAAGGATTTAGTTCCTTTGTCTTGATCCTTATATGTGTCAATAAGAATTAGATCAATACAAAGAGACTTTCAAGTTAAACTACAAACTCCCTCTAAGTATGTGCATCCATGTAATATATGGATTGGGAAACATGATGCACATTTTGTGGTTAATATAATGGGGACATTCATATTTTAACTTGAATCCAAAGTATGCAATTAATACTAGAAAGAATATGCATACATACCTTAGGTTTTTCATTTTTCATCCAAATATGAGACTGCTAAATATATGCTCAATAAAACATGTTAGTCTCATAAAGATTAGATTTATCATTAAACATAGATTAAACATTAATTAACATCAATCACCAAAACCAAAGGCTCTTGAACTTACAGTTTTCTCGGTGTTGTCTTTTAAAAAATCGGCTGGCTATGAGTTGTTAGCAAATTTGTGTAATCATAGGGTCTTTTTACAAAAAAAAGGTAGAAGGACCTATCCATAATTTTGGTTTATCGTGGAGGACCCCTCCGCGAATTCACGTAACTACGGGTCCTTTTTTGCAAAGTCAACAACGAAAGGACCTACCCACGATTTCGAAATTCACGGTGACATTTTTGCAAAAAACGGTGGAAGGACTTGTGAGCGATTTTAGATTTTTTGGAGGACTTTTTCTCAAAAGCGGTGCGCCAGTCATGCGATGCCACAGTCTAGGTCCTAGATACCTTACCGTGGTTCATAGTGCGACAGGTGTCCCCTAATGACTCTCTGGCGCTCAATGAGGGGCTAATTTTGCATTTCTTTTTATCGCATGGGGTATGATTTGCAAAAAAAAAGGTCTACGGGGTCATTTCGCTGTTGAGTTCATGAGATTATCATTGTTTGTATAAGATATTTTCATGATTAAACGGGAAAAACGGATCATATTATGTGGTCAATCAATCATTCAACTGCGTTAATTGAACTCCAGTTAAACTATTCGTGATAGTTTAGTCACTGTCACCGATTAATCGACTGACTAATGTGGCCTGTGAACAAGATTGCATAGTTTTCCGTTTCAGATGTCGGGAGGTGGGTTATTATGTTTATTGTTGTCCTAGTAAGCATAAGGCACCCTTACCACCCATAGTCATCCAAGTCACTTCTATCAAGTTCATAGCACCAAGATCACGTAGTAAAGCCCTAGAGTCACTTTCTCCAAGGACCTAGCAATGGTGAACCGCCCTGACAACACAATATATCCAACACACCTCCGCAAGAACCAAAGAATAAGAATTCACACCCGCTACCGGAGTCAAATGCTTCAACCACCAAGAAATTGGGCACTATGCCATAAATTGCCCTAAGAAGTAGCAGAATACAAGCTCAAGCATGAACAACCCTAGTACATCAAATGACAATGTGATCAATGCAACAACTTAGGCCGAATAGGTATGTCTGAATAATTAAGTTGAACAATTTATAAACCTACATTCTTGCTAGCTTTTCTGAATCTCGGGATGATATTTGTTTTAAGGGGGTAGTTATAACACCCTTAAATTTGCAATTATTATTATTATTTAAGCATTTATTTATAATTTTATAAGATCTTTACTGAATTTTTAGCATTTTATAAATAATTTTTTGCTATTATCATATTTAAAGAAATAATTTATTTGAGAAAATTAAAACCCAAATTATGTTGGAAGTAATTTTATTAATTTCAAAATGTCTCGAGGTATTTTTTGAATTTTTAAATTTTTGAAATTTATTTGCTATCTTTTCAAACATCTTTTCCATTAATCTCAAAAAAAAAAAATTTCTCTCATTAATAGGTGGGACCAAACCCCACTTGTCAAAGCTAAGCTCCAGCCGAACCAGTGTTTCTCTCTCTCCTCCATTGATGCATGTTGAAGCTTCAAAATCCCGTGATTTCTTCACCCAATTTCTTTCCTCTTTGCGCCAAATCATTCCCTAGACCTTCCCCTTCCTATCCCTAGCTACTTTCCTGCAAATCCCATGCCCAAATTTCACGTTTTAGTTCAGACACCGTGACACCCTCACCTCTTTACCCTTCTCCGACCCCCCCTGAGCCTATTTAAGGTGAGCACGGTGCTCCTCTCCCTTCACTCAATCCATTCCTCTGCTCACTTCGCTCTCTTTCACCCTCTTTTGCCTGGAATACAAAGCCAAATATCATGTCCCCAACATCGACTGACACGCCCACATGATCTCTTCCCAACACCTCATAACTCCATTTTCCACACTATCCACATCACAAGGTGTGCCTCGCCTTCCTCTTCATTTTCCCTCTCTCCATTCCCCAGATCCCCTCCTCCCTTCGCTAGATTTTCGCTTTTTTTAAGCCATTCACCACGTCTTTTTTTGTTGCACGATGTCACTGTCTAGCCACTACCACCGCCTTCCTGGTGTGCCCCTCCATGCTACGTCCCGCACTCCCGCCCCCTATGCTCCTCCCGTGTTGCCCCTATGCATGGCAGTGAGACCATGCGTGGAGAAGAGAAGGAAAAACAAAAAAGAAAAGGAAAAAAGGGGAAATCCAAATTTCAATATCAAAAGCAGACATCACCATTGCACAATAATCCAGATTTCCTTTAGAAAAATAATTCCAAAATTTAGAAAAATCCTTTTCTCTCTCATTTTCCTTGATTTAAATATTCTGAGAGCATGTTCTCCTCCATTTGAACTCCGATTGACTGTATTTTTCTTTCTAAATTCATATAAAATTTTAAATTACTTATTTATACTAGTTTTATTTTTTTAATTTATATGTTTTCAACGTTTAGATTTCTGAGTGCTGGAAGAGTACTGAATTGACGACTCAAAGCGCCAATACTCCAAGCAAGGCAAGTTACACCCTTGGTCGTGTTGATATCAGAATCTAAAATTATATTTTGATTTAAATTGCGCATTCATAATTTTATCGCTGCAATCTAAATCCATAATTTAAATGAACAGTTACTCCTATTTGTTATGACCTAAATTGACTTTGAAATATTTATACCTTATCACCATAGAGCAAAATATCACTAGTTTGTACAATAATAGTATGAACTAGTGCTATATAGTAAATGGCTTGACATGCTTAGACTTGAATTTATGATGTTGTGGGAATTTGTGCCAAGCAATGATTTCTTTTGAAATAAAATTATTTCTTGGTATTTGTGTGCCATGAAATATTGTGAAAAATGATAGTGTTCAAAAAAAAGTAAAAATATGATTTAGACTGGGCAATAATTGGTTGTCAAGTGGTAGCCCATCGTTCGGGTTTGTGATAAGCTCGTCTAGTTAGTTAATGACTGATCTGTGTTTTGCTAAATGTAAAGCCTCATTGTACTTTCATAAGTCTGGTATAGGATAGATCTTGCTATTCGTATTGAGACATACCATAGATAGTTATGCCATCTATATCTATAAAAACAATCGGTGATATTCAAGGCACCTCCTTCATTTTAAGAGCAAGAAAATCCCAAATAATCCTAAATTTTAAAAATGCTCATATTAATCGGAAGAAAAGGAGAATGATCTCCACCACTTATTTTGGTGGGACCAGATTATAACGGTACAGATTAATCATATATAACAAATATAATTGTATTTCAATCATTGAAATGATCTCCACCACTTATTTTAGTGGGACCAGATTATAACGGTGTAGATTAATTATATATAAATAGAGTTATATAACAAATACAATTGTATTTCAATAATTGAAAGTAGAATTGTATATCAAAGACAATTATAACATAATATCTAAATGCGCAGTTGCGCAGGTAAGTCTGCTAGTTAGGTTGAATATGGAGTTGGTTTATACTGTCGCACAATGTAAGAGGTGGCTTCCGACTAGGGTGGTTTAGCCCTTTTAGCAGTGGAACCTTAGTAGGCAGACTACACGATAGAGCGTTATAAGGGCTATGTCATGATTTTTTTCTACCGCACATCAAAGGAAGTGTGTATTTTGGCAAAAAGGAGATGATCAAGTTTTGTGGGTAAAGTTGTACACTCTCTGTAGAGTGTAAAACTAATCAATTAGCTACACTTGCGGTCATGGGCATACCGAGCGAGCTGTTCATGGATTAGACTTTGGTTTTAAAAAAGTGTTTAAAGGAAATGATTTCAGATGGAGTGAATCCATATGGGGAAAAGTGGTTGAAACTCCAAGATGGATCCCGTATTGAAAGTTTGATTTAAAACTTAGTTTTACTATATCAATTTTTTCTTGGAAATTACTTATTGTACTTCAAATGAAACTTTATGCTCAAACTAACCATATTATGCCTTCCTTTGCAATCCTTCATTATAACGCATTTCATGTGTGACTTGCGAATAATTTATGTACTCACCTTGCTATATCTATTGTTTTAGAAGAGGAGCACATCATCACTAGTGAAGATCTCAATGACTAGGCCACTGCCCCCAATCAATTGTCTATTTCAAATTTGTTGGATCCTGCTACTTTTTGCTTTCTTTCTGCTATATTTTCAGTTGGTCTGTGAGCTATTAATATTGTAAAACTCTAATAATTAAATAGATAAAATTTCATATGATATATTGTGGTATTAATTTTGTTTACTGTGTGTACTAGATTTTTCTAGATTAGTATAATATACACAGAGGGTTCGGGGTTGTTACTCTCGTCCAAAAAATACATAATTAAAAAAATAGTTGTAGAAAAGACGAAAGGAATAGAAACAGAAAAGGCTAACATACAGAAATCTAATTAGTACATGAGATAAATTGATTTAACAAAACTTTGGAAGAGCTTAAATGCAACTACAACTATCAGTGGATATGAGATTATCGTTGTTTGTATAAGCAAGGCTTCAACTGGGCCAATCAATGTTTTTCACCACCTTCCTTTCCTGCAGAAACATTTCAAACCACGGCGTTTAGTGTCCAAATATAGCTCAACTATAAACTGTCAATGATCCAATTGTTTATATACTCTTGTGACAATACCAAACAAAATGTATATCAGAAACTATAAAGTTGCTATACATTAAAAAGAATCCAAACAAACTAGAAAGCTATATCCTATAGACTTTAAAACATGGAAAAATGTTACATCAACGAAAACAATTTAGAAACCACAATTGCATACCGGCTCCACAAAGAAAGAGTGGGCACAAAGAACACATTGGTTTCTAAAGCATGTGCTAAGGACCTCATCCATTGGCAAGTCCTCATCCATTGATAGCCAGTGCACTAAAACAACATAGCAACTCCAAATATTTAGTGATACCCAGTCATTTCATATTGTGGAACGTAGCATACAGTCATAAGACAATGGGTTTTTGTGCCTGCCATAATATTTTTACATTATTAAATATGACATGTTGTGTATCCGGATATTCAGTGTTCCAGGATTTAAGCCCTGGGCCTTGGGCTAATATTTCATTCCAGTCACTTCCGCCTGACAATATGGATCCTATGATGTGATGCCATGTGTGCAAGGAAAAGCAATGATATAACGAGGGAAATTTAACTATTTGCCATCGTTACGAGTGGCCACCTCAAACGCCTTTTAGAATGTCCATTACACATTTGCCACCGAATTTTGAAAGATGCTACATTTTGCCACTTTGGCCGACGTGGCATGCACGCCCCGCCACCGTGGATGCCGCGAGGAAAAGGAGGAAAAGACCGTCTTGCCCCTTCCGTAGGGATATTACTCTCCTATTACTGCAGACCGACCCATTCATCGGGCGCCGGAACCCGAACCCTAGAGGTGCGCGGCGACGATCGACGACTGTAGCATCGGGGACTGGAGCATCGCTCATGACGGATCCAAGGTAATTTCTTGTTGAGTGCATCAACAATAATCTTGCTGAGTGTTGGAATGCATGGATGAAAGACCTCAAAGATCTGCCATTACATTGCATGGTGGATGCCATTAGAGAGAAGGGTGTGGTGTTGTTTGAGAAAAGGAGAAGGATATCAAGGGCACTAGATGGTGTCATTCTTCCAGCTATCATCCATCAGCTTGGGGCAGCATCGAAGGGGCTGAAAAACCTCAAAGTTACTAAGGGGTCGCCAGAGCAGGCTGAGGTGACTGAGATATACAAAGATCAAGAAGTGAGAAGGCATGTGGTGTACCTGAAAGATAGACAGTGTACTTGCAGAGAATGGCAGGTTACAGGCAAACCATGCCCACATGCATTGGCTGTTATCACTACTGAAAGGCAGCCTCACTTTGAACCCTTTGTGGACAAGGCATTCTCTGTGGCAAAGCTTAGGGCAGCCTATGATAGGGGATGGCCTAACATCATCGACAGTCACGATGGCGAGGTTGACAAGGGTTTCAAGTTGGAACCACCAATAGCCAAGAAGAGAGCTGTGGGGAGACAGAGAAAGAACAGGATCCCTTCTGTCCTTGAGAGGTCAGGAAAGCCTACAAGGCAAGTCAAGTGTGATGGCTGTGGTGAAAATGGTCACAGGAGGGGAAGCTGGAAGTGCCCACTAACTGGTACCAAAAAGAGGTATGAAACCATAGTGAAACATATGTTGTTCCTTCCGCTGGTCATTACTTTGTGTATTGTTCTTTGCGGGAAGAGGAACAGAAGAGCAAAAGCACAAGAGGAAGGAAGAAGACAAAGAAAACAGCCAGATCACGAACATGTACTACCTACTCCAAGAACAAGAGCACAAGTTGCTAGGGAGGCAGCCACGAAGGCAAGGGAAGCGGCTCAGATGTCAAGCAACAGCAATGGAAGCGTAGCACAAGCATCTCTGTGGAAAGAATGGAAGGTATAAGTTCGGGGCCAACCATAAGAAGGTAAGCTTCATTATGCTATCTACATATCTTGAACAATATCCCTAACTTGTATCGCCCTCTCGAGGTTCCAGAAGCTTCATTTCAATGCTACACCGGTGAAGACAACGACCTATGGATGAATCCATTTGCATTGGTTCCGACTTCCTACCACAAATTCTTGAGGAGGATTACACCATGGGGAAGAAGTCAGTGTACCAAGAAGAAGAAGAAGGGGATGAAGGCTACACCTGACAAGAATGCTTGATGTGTCTCTGGACTATGGAATGTCCTGTTTTGTAACATAATTATGTATGCATGGCTTGGTGAACAATGTTAGCTAGGGCCAGAAATGCTATATGTGTTCTGGTATTTTGCGTTGAAGGACAACTATGTGTTCTGGTATTGTCAACTATGTCCTGTTTTGTAACTATATGTGTTCTGGTATTTTTGCGTTGAAGGACAACTATGTGTTCTGGTATTCTCAACTGTATGTTGGTTGTTCTGTCGAGTGACCATAATGTTAAGACAATTACTGGAAATATGGTAGAAAAGACTTCACTTGGAATGTTCTCTACTGGAATATACTTGGAATGTCGATAACCAATGACATTGAACAGTCTGAAATTTGCTACAAAGTAGAACTGACAAATCACATATCCTGTTATCAAATATTCAATAGAAGTTGAACTGGTAATATTGTCAATAGCAGAAGGGTGTTGCTCTGCATGAAGTCCCCAAACCAATGTAAGGGTGGTTTTATGTTGGTTGTTCGTCGAGTGCAACAGTTCCTTTAACTAGTTTTCACTATGTCGAAAAATTATCTATCTCGTGCAAGAAAATTATCTAGATGGCCATTCCGAGCTCACAAACATCAAAGAACAGATCATTGTTCAACATCCATCATTGTTCAACATTCAACATGATTCATACACCCATTCTAACTCACACCCACATAAAGAACATCACTTACATGATGCAACACCCCAATCGCAACAAGTGCTACAATCAACACAACCAACAACCGCATTGTCTTAAGCAACTTGTTAAACTTTGCTTCCATGCTGCTTTGCATTTGGCCACCAACATTGTTGGAATTCACCTCTCCACCTTCCTCCCCCTCCAGATCATCAAGGAGCATGACGATCAGCTTGTCCTTGATCAATTCCTCAAGTACTTCCTCCGCCATCCGTAGTACTTGCATCTTCCTAGCAACTAACCATGGAGCAAATCAAATGACTTTCAAACCCTACATCCCAAAACCAAACCGAACCAAAGATGCCCAAAACTTACCCCTTCCACATTCCTAGGGCACTTGATGAAGACACGACCTGAGTTTGCATTCTCCTTCTTCACCCGCAGCTCAATCACCCTCGCCATTTTGCACTCTGGGCATTGGATCGAGAGGAACCGTCTCCTCTCCAAACAAGTGCCCCAACCTTTGTCATGAAGCTTTGCTGACGCCATACTTGGCGGATCTCCCAAATGCGCCATGGCGGGTGACGAGGATTTAAGTATCATGCGGCGGCCAGGGTGGCCACTCACCAAGCCGACCATGGCAAGAGATAGGGAGGAGAGACCAAATGGGAATGACTTTGTCCATGAATGCAGCCGAGCAAGTTAAATGGAGGGCAAGACGGTCTTTTCCTCCCTTTCCTCGCAGCATCCACGGTGGCGAGGGGGCGTGGCATGCCACGTCGGCCAAAGTGGCAAAAATGTAGCATCTTTCAAAATTCGGTGGCAAATGTGTAATGGGCATTCTAAAAGGGGCGTTTGAGGAGTGGCCACTCGTAACGATGGCAAATAGTTAAATTTCCCATATAACGATGGATCTGATGGCACTGATATGGTGCATGCAGAGTGCAAAGGTCAAGCAACATATCGCATAAAGATTATTTTTCAAAAGAATCTTTGGACCCATAAAAAGCAGAATTTGTGCTCGTGGAAATTCTAGAGCAATGTTATAGATAAAAAGGTAACAAGTACACCAGGAGAAAAAAAAAGTCAGCAGAATGGATCACAATTTCCCACATATGTTATGATTCTAATATAAGTAGGATATATACAACAATTGAAGATATTCATCTGCTCACAAACATAAAATATTTCATAGGCTATTTTTAAGTCAATATTTCATCGGCTCACAAACATAGCATATAATTTTTTACACATAAGATTGTGGGGTTTAGACTAATTTGGGTATGCAAGAAATCATCGGTGGCGAACGCTATATTATGTTATATGTCCCATTCACTATATATAACTACCTCATCATAATCAAATCCAGTTGAGAAACCAGATGAAAACGTTAGGAAAACAAACCTTTGAAACAAGGGAAAAGCCAAGATGGCTGATGGCTTCAGAAAACTTATCAGGATCAGCACCTCCAGTATTTGGGTCTAGCCTACTCCTCATTTCAGCAATGACAGGCTAATCACTGCATAAACAAATGTATCAATACTGAAAAAAAAAGCCACCAAACCATTTGTAGCAAAAGTATAGCAGCTAATGATTAAGCAAACCTTGGCTTCAGAATTATATTTGCTTCTTGTAAGGGCAAGTTTGGGGAGCTATAGCTTTTCTAAAAATCTGCCTTTCAGCTTTCTAACTGAAAATTAGCTGTAGTTTTTATAAGAGCTTGTTTGACAAGCAGCTAGTTTTCTACATCTTATTGCGAAAGCTAAGCTAGACTTGTTTTTGCAGCTTATTATTGAGAGAAATTAGCTGTTTGTCGGTTGAACCTGTTTTGGCAGCTTATTGCTGAGGGAAATTAGCTGTTTGTCAAACAATCTCTTATAAAAAGACCTAAAAAAATGTTACCAAGAACCAGTATGTTGACAAGACAAAATATTTCTTCTAGCAGATGACAACGTTAACAATATATAAGAATAATATATAACATACCACATAAAAAAGCTTGGGCTCATTTTTTAAGTAGTCAAATGCATCCTGTCCACTGAAAAATGTAAAACACATATGAATAGAAGAGCGAAACATGCAAACACAAAGCTCTGATTTCTATGGGTTCCACTTCCAAGAGTAAAAGCATGTTAAGTAATCCAAGTCAGAAATAAAAGCATGCTTTGTTAGCCTTGAACAAGGCTAGGTCAGTGGTGTCATATGGCACCGGTGTCCCTACCCATGCTTGGTCCTGCCTCTTCCAGCCATACCAGAGCCACCGAATACAAATGGTCCGTCCAAACCTATGTAGGTCTTTAACCCCCAGCCCTTCGAGGATCGTTGGCCTACAAACTGTGGCCCAATTGACGAGGCAATGATCTCCACCGCATTCCTGTTCCTCTCTCCAAATGAAACTTCGCCGAAGACGGTCTATTTTCTTTACGATCCAGGAGGTGAGCAGGGGCGGAGCTACAGGGTGGTCCCGGTGGGCTACGGACCACCCTGGCCTAGCCCATTAGCCTTTAGGTATTTTTCTGTAGGGAAAAAAATCGTAGGACTTCCTCAGCCGACTCCTATACGCGCGATCGTCTCGGCATCGTTCTTTCGTCTTCCAGATCTCGACGAGTCCCAATGGCGTGATTGAAATCTGGGCGAATCGACGAACGGCGGTCGTCCGCAAAGGCTGGCAGCGGACAAGTGACCGTATTGGACCACCCATGACTAAAATCCTAGCTACGCCACTGGAGGTGAGAGGATACACCATTAGGTGGTGGACCACTATGAAAGTAAGGACCGAGTTGATAAGAATTAACCTAGCGGCCCTAGAGAGCATCTTCCCTTTCCACCCTGCAAGGCGAGCTCTGACTTTAAGGTGAACCCACTTAATACACTCATATAGATGCTAGTCATATTTTACAGCACCTGCCACCCAAATTTCAAATAGATTGCGGGATTTGTTAACGAGAAATAAATTTAAACCGCATGTGCATTTTTGTGCAAAAGCAGAGCCCTATATTAGGATGAAACATTAATAAAAGTACATGGGGATCTCCCTGGCTTGCTCATGTTTCTGCTGCTGCTACTCTACATTCACAGACACAATGGCCCATGAGTTGACATCAACAACACAAATCAAACACCTGCTCATCCTACGCATTACATCAGTCATCACGTTGAACACATTACCCACAAAAGTCTTCTGGTCCTATATGATTGTTCTGCCCATTCGCGGAACTAGAAATTTTCTAATTGATATGCCTGCGCCACCTGCTTGACCCGCCGCCCGCCCGAGCCTCCTACTGCTTGCTGCGCTGCCACCCGCTTGAGCCACCTGTCACGCCATTGCCTGCCGCCCGCCCGAGCCACTTGTCGCACCGCTGCTCGGCTGATCGCAGTGAACTCATGAATAATTGGGTAAGGTATCTTTAATTAATTTAAGGACAGAAATGACTGAGGTATGAATATCTCTCATTGGCAATTATCTCTCTCGTTGCATCTCACTGTCATACACAACAACCAATATCTGAATTAGCATATTCACATCTCTTGCGGCTGTAGAATCAGTATGCCATTTGTTTCTGAAGCTAGAAAGTAGTGCTAATAAGGGTCAATCAATTTGTGTTGCTACACAAAATGTGCTTCATGGAGAGAATAAACTCATCGAATTATAGGTCTGGTGAGGTTCTCACATTAATTTCAGCTAAAAAAACACAGTAGTTAGCAAAATTCTTTGTTCAGTCACTTATTAGCCATTTCTCGAGTAGCAAATCAAGAAACAATTTTGACTACTAGGACGAGCAAAAGCATGGAGAAGAAGAAGCCAGGCTGACCGGCTCGACATCATGTGGTCGAAGTCGTCCTGGCCCAGGCTACCGTAGATGCCGGCGCCCTCTGCGGACCCAGGTGAGGGCAAGGCTGGACAGTCGCCCAGGCTCCATCGTTGAGATCCCAAAGAGAGTAGTATGTTTATCTTTGTTCATAGTTTTAATCTAAATACAATCTTATTCTTCTATGAGCTAGGAAGATATAGCTATCTTGACATCGTCCGGACTCCGTTTAACCTCTGGGTCCGCCACTGGCCCCACCTTCCCGCTCTCGCTCACCGGCACCACCCCGCTTAGCCGTGAGGGCCGCAACCACCCCCACGCGCGCCCACCCAGCAGCGACGTCCTCAACCCAACTCCCCCTACGCCGCCCACGGCGACCTCCTCCTCGACGTGACGACTAGGCTGTCTTGGTGCTGAGCTGGATGGTGCACGCTCAGAGCCACCGCGCCGCTCGCTTGGCCTGCCTGGCACTCTCGTTGCTCGCCTAGGAGACTGGAGTAGCTTGCGTTCTCAGTATTTTGGAGGTGCCGGGCATACCCAGTACCTCCCTAGTTCCACCTCTGGTTCTGCCCAATAACAATTCAACCATTTTAAGTCTGTAAACGAGACGAAGCCTCTACCAACTAATACAGAGCACACGAGACACGACTTTCCTTCCCTTTATAGCCTCTCTCCCCTCGCGAATGCGACAGCTGCAACACACAATGTCTATGACCTAAATATTCTATAACGGATAAAACAATATAACATCAATCAAATTCTATCTCTCTAAAAATTCTCTTAACAAAAAAATAGCAAAGTAGTTTCTGCACCGCAGAGGCATGACATGACTGAGCGGGGAGACGAAGTTGAGGGCATGTACTGGGCAAACAAATCCCGACGAAGCAGACTCAACGACCTTGGCCCGTTGCTCTGGTTGGACCTGCGAATGTACTGCAATCCAACGACCTGAGATCCGGACACGCTAAGGTGTGGCGGTCCGGTTGACAATTGGTATCAGAGCCCAGATTGCCCCAGGTGGTTCCTAGATAATCTCGGCCCGATGTGTGAGGGGGAGATTGTTGGAAATAGTTCCACATCGGTTGTGGAGAGGGCTTGAACATGGTTTATAAGGGTGAGGGAGCACCCTCTCATTGAGCTAGCTTTTTGGGGGGAGATGGCCCAAAAGACCTTGGCCCGTTGCTCTGGTTGGACCTGCGAATGTACTGCAGTCCAACGACCTGGGATCCGGACATGCTAAGGTGTGGCGGTCCGGTTGACAATATATTGTTGGAACACGTAGATAGATAACACGAGAGCTATACACGAAGAACAAACACACTTGTATATTCTTACACTTAGTTCTCCGAGAATACAAGGAACACACACTTGGAGACGCCTACCGACTCTAGATTACAACGGACTTGAGTTAGCGCCTTTCCAAGGAACACACATTTGGAGACGCCTACCGACTCAAGATTACAACGGACTTGAGTTAGCGCCTTTCTTCTTTGTTCCTAGCTACCCTCTTCTACTTTTTTCTTTTCTATTTCCTTACAAGGACTTGGCTAGTTTATATAGCCTATTACATGCGAAACTGATATGCATGCAAAACTGACATGCATGCATCTAATCCACCATGCACCACTAACACACGTAATGACTCCACTTCCTAATGCATGAATCAATGAACATAAAAACAAGAAACTGAAAAACGCCAGGATTAATTAACAATCTCCCTCTAATACTGGCGTCGTTTATTCATCTGAGCTCACTCACAGAAGCGTCGGTTCATCGTCAGAATCGGTGAAATTCAGCTCCCCTGCTTCTTCTTCCTAGGCTTGGTACATTCTGATTTGAAATATCCCAACTCATTGCAGTTGAAACACCTTACCTTTGTTTTGTCGAACTTTTTCCTGCCATCCTTGTTCTTCTGCCGAGCCTTCCACTCGGCCGCAGTGAACAAGAGTTGGCTATCACCAGTTTCGCTAGCTTGAGTGCGGCGCCGAGAACGCTCGTCGAAGGCCTTTAGCCTCCCAAGCGCTTCCTTAAACGGCATCGTCTCAACATCACGAGCGCTCGATCCCGCACGCGGTAGAGCCGATCTGGGACAGTGTCGAGAAGCTTTTTGACCATAGCGGCATCGTTGAGTGTCGCGCCGAGGTTGGCATATCTCGCTACCATGCCACTGATTTTTCCAGCGTAGTCGTCCAACACCTCGCCATCCTTCATGTGGAGAGCATCGAACTCTCCCTTCAAGGTTGCCAGGTGCGCCGCCTTGACACGATCCGCCCCGACGAATCTTGTCTTGAGGCTGTCCCAAACCTCTTTCGATGTTTTCTTCTGTGAAACCTGCAAGAGGATGTCTTCCGGCAGTGCTTGGAGAAGTTGCGTCCTCGCCGTCTTGTCCTTCCGTGCGTCCACGGCCGTGCCTTCTGCCGGGTTCACCGCCTCCCAAAGGCCCTGGGCATCAAGAATGGCCTCCACCTTGATAGCCCACGCGGTGTAGTTCGTCGAGGAGAGGAGCAGGTACGCAAGCGAGACGCCGCTGCTTCCTCCGGTAGCTTGCGGAACCAACGCCATGGAGTCGAGGTAGTAGCGTAGGACCTTGGGCATACACGGCTTTGATACCAATTGTTGGAACTATCAAGATTAAACACACACGACTCGTGGACACAAGAACAAGAAATATACTAAGAACACACACATATATTTTTGTACTTAGCTCTTCGAGAATACAAGGAACACACACTTGGAGACGCATACCGACTCAAGATTACAACGGACTTGAGTTAGCGCCTTTCCAAAGAACACACACTTAGAGACACCCACCGACTCAAGATTACAACGGACTTGAGTTAGCGTCTTTCTTCTTTGTTCCTAGCTACCCTCTTCTACTTTTTTCTTTTCTATTTCCTTACAAGGACTTGGCTAGTTTATATAGCCTATTACATGCGAAACTGATATGGCCCACCCAGCAGCGGCGTCCTCAACCCAACTCCCCCTACGCCGCCCACGGCAACCTCCTCCTCGACGTGACGACTAGGCTGTCTTGGTGCTGAGCTGGATGGTGCACGCTCAGAGCCGCCGCGACGCTTGCCGCGCCGCTCGCTTGGCCTGCCTGGCACTCTCGCCGCTCGCCTAGGAGACTGGAGTAACTTGCGTTCTCCATATTTTGAGGGTGCTAGAGCATACCCAGCACCTCCCTAGTTCCACCTCTGGTTCTGCCCAATATATAACAGTTAAACCATTTTAAGTCTGCAAACAAGACGAAGCCTCTACCACCGAATACAGAGCATACGAGACACGACTTTCCTTCCCTTTGTAGGCTCTCTCACCTCGTGAGTCGTGAACGCAATAGCTGCAACACACAATGTCTATGACCTAAATATTCTATAACGGATAAAACAATATAACATCAATCAAATTCTATCTCTCTAAAAATTCTCTTAACAAAAAAATAGCAAAGTAGTTTCTGCACCGCAGAGGCATGATATGACTGAGCGGGGAGACGAAGCTGAGGGCATGTACTGGGCAAACAAATCCCGACGAAGCAGACTCAACGTGCTAGAGTAATATGATTTTTTTTTATCTGTAGCAAAGAACATGCATTTAGCTAGTATGTTTAAAACTATCTAGTGGAAATTGTATCATTAGATTTATTGTTAAAAATATTTTCATAAATATTTATCTTTACTACATTAAAATTGTTCACTTGCCTCTTACTCCACCTCTCTAAAAAATTCTCTAACAACAAACAAAGTCCATTTCCCAAAATATTCTCTAACCGAAAAAACAATATACCAACAAACAAATTCTATCTTTAAAATTGGACCTGAACGGAAAAAAATTCTTACCTAAAAAAAACATAAAAATAGCTAAGTAGTTTCTGCACGTGGAGGCAGAGCGAGGACATGTTCTTGGCAGGCCGATCCCGACGATGACTCATCATGTTGGGGGTAATATGGTTTTTTTATTGGTAACAAAGTATAGGCATCCAGCTAGTATGTTTAAAATTATTGAGCGAAAATTATATCATTAGATTTATCATTAAAAATATTTTTGAAATATTATAATTTACTGAAAAAAATCTTGATCTTTTTAAATTTTCGTCTATCATTTGCAAAAACCGGTTAGAATGTATCCTCCAAATATCAAAAGCACGCAAATCTCATCCATTGTTAGGAATCATGAGTGGTTTTGTTCTACGTGCCATCCAACTGGGGTCATTCCTAGCAATCCTTCGCTACTTGGGCAAAGGCCCCACTTGTCAGTCGCTGCCCCCTGCTTCTTCTTCCCCGCGGCCCGCGAATGAGGGGCATCACCACGGGAGGCAGCGTGCTCACACCGCACCCTGTCCCGCGCAGACTGCGACCCGTGCGACGCATCTCTAGCCACCTTCTCACCCACGCAATTGTATGTGCAGCGTCCTAGTTCGCCCACGCCGTGCATGCCCCGTGCCTTCCCTTGCTTGCTCCGTCCTGATGCCACAACCTTGTGCTCTCTTGTGCCCGTGCCTCGCCGTCACCTCACCCGCTCCTATTCCTCATCCCTCCCTCTCCTTCCTCTCAGTCTGAGAAGGAGTAGAGCACATCGCTCCCATAGCCACCGAGCTCTGCGGTGCTCCAACTCCATAACCGGTGATCCAATCCAAAATCTAATCGCGTCATGTTGTGCTCTACGTACCCCTCATATGCCTTTTTCCCTCTGTTAATTGTGGCTTGCATGTTGCAGCCGAGCCGAGTCAAGCTTCACCCTTACGTCGGTCGAGAAGACCGTCGCACGGACGATCTCCTCCATCAGTAAGCCTCTCGTCAGTTCATTGAAACCTTAGCATCCTCGTATTTCCAGGAAGCTCATGCGCCTATCAGCTACAGCTTCCCGCCGTCCTTGAGCCATCACCAAGGTCCTCCATTGTCGCCGTCGCCACCACTTTTCTAGTGAGTCTCCGTCAATGTCGTTAACATCGTTTAACTCCATTCCCTCTACTTGTTCCATTTTTTGGGCCGCTGCTACCTCGATGGACGCAGCTCGCCACCAGCGAGTTCCATAGAAAGCCCCTGACTGCCTCCCTGCTCTCGTCTCTCGTTCTCTTGTGAAATGTTGAAACAGAGTGATCTCTGCTTCCCACCTCTCTTTGGCAATATGTCAGGTGGGCCTAGCTGATGACGTGGTAGCCAACCTGGCAAAAACCACCCATCATGCCTACTAAGGGATGAGATTTGTATGGTTTTGACATTTAAGGGTGTGTTTGGTTGCTTGTACCAAATGATACATGTATGAGATGGTTTAAGAAAAAAGTCACCCATGTATTTGGTTGCTTGAATAAAACCATCCCATCCTGGATGATTCCATCCTGGATGATGGGATATAAATTTAAGAAATATTCCCTATAGATGTTGAACCATTCGATTCACCCAAAACAATGGAACTAAATGGTACAGGATTATCCCATCTCATCCAACCTCATGCCACCAACCAAATACACTCCAAAAGAGGCATTCTGTTTAACTGGTATGGTAAATGAGGGATGAAAATTAAACGAGAGCACAAGTTGACAGATCAAAATTATACTTTTTCTAATTTCATTAGTATATAATAAGATAAAGTTACAGAATTAACTGTCTAAGTTATATCCCAGGAACACATAAAATGTAAAAATGTTACTAAAAAAATAACAGAGGGAGTAGTGTTTTCCCGTAAGTCGTTACACTAACTTTTAAGGATGCGCCATGAGAGAAACCATGCCCCAAAAATCCACCTGACATGGCATCGAAGGCATCCACTGAGCAATGTAATGTTAGGCAATATCGAAATAAAAGTCACCTACCGAAAGTTGGCCTATGGCCAGATGACTAGATGTGTGGGTGTGCATTCAGTCCATTCATATTAAGTTCTAGACTTGATGTTAGTGTTCTCCAATTTTAAGAGTATATACATGCGTACACGTTCAATGAGAAAGTGCGTGTCTGCTCTCTACAAGTGCTCCTCTAATAAATTTCAAGCGAGTGTATAGGATACGCATGAATACATCAATGTGAATATGGTATATGCCTTGTGTATTTTGCTTATACTCCCTACAGAAAATATAGCACCTACCGATGTATACCATACATCATACATGTGACGTTGGGCCTGCGTTGTTATAACCCATTGGCACACGTAATGTGTGTGTTTTAAAACGTTTTGCTAATCACACCGTATTTCCTTGAAGTGTTCCGTTAGAATTATAGCTCCCAGATTAGGGATGGCAATCGAACGCGGCGAACTCGAGTAGTACTCGTCTATATCCATACCCTTCATCTAAAATCGCCTCCACGAGTATACCTGCGAAGGGTGGTAGGCAAAAAATATTTTCCATACCCATCACCCGTAGGTACCTGTCATCCGCGGATATACCCGTTTACCCGCCAACATCAGTCATGAAAAGCCCATGGGAATGGGTTTACAACTAATGATCAATAGAAGAAACTATCCATGATTTGCAGAATCACATTGGCCAAAAGTATTGCAAAAGAATGAGATTCGGTAGCTAATGGGCGCAACTAAAGAATCAAGCTCCCTAGCTGCAATACAAAGCAATCCACAACTCACAGGATTCACCGTGAGTACTGAATGCGCCCCAAGATGGTAGTTTTTAGCCTTGATAGAGAGAAATATGTGCAAGTTCTGCAAATTTTCACATTAGCTACTGTAATTGTAAGATATTGTCTTTCACGCCCAATTGAGCACAAGTTTTCAAATAATAGTTCGACTTCTTGGACGAATGAACCGTGTATGGAATGTTTAGGAAAGATTGGTCTTTGGAGATATTGATGGATAGAAGAGCATTTGCTTCTGTAATGCACTGCCTGTTTTAGCTAGGGAGACGACCTAGCACAAGGTTTGAAGTCATTGACGGCGAGATACTTCCCTGCACTGGTACTAGAGGAAGGCATGATTACCGTCTAGTAGTAGACTAGTTCAATGCCCGTGCGTTGCTACGAAAAATAAAATTGATAACGAAACATAAAGATAAGCAATAAAAGAAAATTGTTTTACAAGATCAAACATTGATCTTTCCCGATTACAAAAGTTTTTCCGGAGAATTGTGGTAAAAGTCGAATGTATTAGCGTATATCAAAATTTACAATCTTGCAACATATTCTTCTTACCTTCACTCTCACCCAAACACTTGTCAGATCTTAATGTCTTCAATTTATTTATTAGTCACTACAAAAAAAAGTCATTCAGTATAAAAAAACTGTACCTAAGAAGCACAATAGGTTTCTGCGTGACTTGGTTTGGGTCCATGAGGAAGTATGTTTTCCTTTTCTCTACCTGAATTAAGACATGCATAAGGACAAAAAAAAGCGAGAGACTATTACAGGAATTCTATCAAGGTACTTGTCACTGATCCTAGCAGATTCAGCTTGCCTCCTTTCTGTAAAATAATTCAAGATTCAAACAACATAAGATGAGAAGAACATATTGACAGCCAATATGAATAAATACCCTGACAACACAAAGGAATTGACAATAACCGGAACATCAGTTGCAAACATCAGGGAAGGATATGCTGTACTGTAACCCATGCTCTTCATGTGAAGATAAAAAGCAAACAGTAATATACATATGTCATAATCAATGTTTGGATATCAGAGATTCTATTTGAAAGAACTAATCTGCAAAAGACAACAAATATTAATCTTTCTTTATTAAGATGTAGCAAAACAAATCCTATGACTCATCATAATTGCATTTAAGATCTTGCAAACAACTTTATTACATTGGTCACAACAACATATTATAGCTCGCAAGCTAGATTTAGAGAACTATCATTTTGCATGAAGCTAAAGTTATGGCAGGAGAGCAGTATAAAATGTCCAAATCAAGCAGCATGTGCAAACACACTATTATCAGATAGACATGTGCAAAGAAGAACCTAGATAATGGAATTCATCTATCTTCTATATCATGAAACAAAGCTTCATAACGCAAAATAAAGTATTCCTAAATATGTACTACCTTTTCCTTTTATTTTATAGAGAAGATAGCATCAATCAAGGACAATGAGACAAAAGTAGTGCAACAAAGCTGACAGAGGATAGTCCTATAAGAAAGATGTTTAGGTCCAACATAAGGATGCGTAGCCTGTATCCATAAAAAAAACAAAGAAATCTGCCTCAACTTGTACAATTATCCACGGGAATCATGAATCCTAAATCATACATTGGAGTTATAGCAAGGATAGACTTGGAAGTAAGATGTTTAGCTCCCACATAACGAGAAAGCGATCCAATAATTTTTTTTTGAGATGTGATCTAATACTTTTTAGCACAGAACAGATTCTTGATTAAAAAAACTACCAAAGCCCTTTGCTCATTTCACCATTTATCTTTGTATTTAAATTATTAGCCGATTAAAAAATTGATTCATTTAATTTCATTGCAAATGAAAACCCTTACAAGTGGATACAAAACTAATAAAGTCTGAAGCATCATATATAGGTGGTAAAAAGGTTCAAGATACAACACCATGAATAACCTAAAAGCTTAGAAGTAGCGCAACTCAATGCAGGTACATGAGTACATCACACAACATAACAAAGAGCAACAGAAATGAGTCTACAAAAGGTTAGTTAAGAAACTAATGTTGTCAACTAGAAATACCATGACTACAGTGCAAAACATTATGAGAGTCGGTGACTCTTCATTTCAACCAAATTACATTCTGATAGTCCATGGACTGAAAGAAATCCCCAATGCTGCCAATGGGGGCGGGAGGATGCGATGGATGGGATGCTGCCAATGGGGGCGGAGGATGATGGCGCATGGGAGGGAGATGGATGGGACGGAAGTACGACGGAGGATGGGAATCTGCATGGATGGGCTTTGATGAGCGCTGACGTGGAGCTTAGCCAGGGACGGAGACGACCGCAGCGGAGGGCTTTGATCAGAGCGTGTCGCAGGAGCAGGGGTGCGTCGTCGGGGGTGTTTAAGGGAGGCTGGTTGTGTGTGTGCTGGGTAATTTGGGGAATCTGAATTGTAGAATGGACCGCTGCCACCAACTATCAATTAGAAATAGTAGAGATTATTGATGATAACAGGAGTATGTCATAATCATCATCTTCATCAAACCTAAACTCAAAGTCTAGTCATAGGCATGCAATCCTACGAACAAAGCTTACAAGAAATCAAACAATCAGGAACTTACTAACCGCCACTGGTCCACAACGTAGTAAAAACATAACATAAACAAAGCAATGGAATACTTGGAGATAAGAAGACAACTTACTTATGGTAATAACGAGACTGGAAACATCTAAACAAAATTGGCATATGAACAAACTAAAATTCTCACAAACTAAAATTCTATATAAGTGAACGGACTTCAGATAAGAAAAAAACAACATAACGTAATGCTCACATCAATTGGACTTCATATAAGAAAATAACAACAGTGAGTAAAAGAGCCCAATAAAGACAACAGCAAGAATAATTGATACATACTTGGCACCAAGGCAATCCATGGTACATATAAATTAGAAACTAAAATTTACCTTGCTGTGATGGAAAGATAGCGAAAAGATCAGAAAAATGTTTTGCTCCTACATGATCTAATGATCTAAGGAATCACATGCAGTCGATTTCTCACATGGGAGAGAAAACACCAATCTAAAGAAATTCTACAAAGACAAACTAATAGACCAGATGAAAACAACCTTTACCTAATCTCTATGAAGATTAGAACCAGTAGATAATCCCTTTTCATTTTCTTTATCCTATAATTGCTTGAATAAATGAAAACACTGATAAATATATAGCAGGTTTGTCATACCAGTGGAGCTGGGGGAGCAACAATTTATTTGATGGAGAACCTCCATCTGGCCACCCACACAAATCGAACAAACAAACAGAAATGTGAATTGTTAAAACAACCATCAAATCCTCATGAATAACCAAACTCTAATCCAGTACCGATGTAGTTTGACGAACCTACGCGCCTTGGATCCAAGTTCTTGATAAAGAAGGCCAAATATGACTACAAGAAGCACATTGGCGGAACAGAAATCCACATCATCAGGAGGTAAATGCATCCTATTAGTTGCACAAATTCATCATTCATCCACTATATGGAGATCAAGAACTGGATATATTGAGCAACGAATGATGCAAATCAAGAGCGGTAAAAAATTCATAGCTAGTCGATCCCATCTCTCAACACGACGGCAGAATACATGAGATATCCACACATGCGCGTAGAAGATACAAATTAGTGATGAGAGGCTTAGGTGGGGTTGGTGGACTGGAGCAGAGAGAGAATATGGCGAGGTCGCTATGGCGGCGGGCGCATTTGACACCCGATGAGCCCCAACTGACGCAGGGGGTGGGGAGGTGGATCCGCATGGGCCGAAGATTGGGCATGGGTGGGGACATCGATCCCGGATGGGGGTGGGGATGGGGGTCTAAGGGGTCGGGAGGATTGTGGGGGTAGTGGGCGTAGAGGGGGGGGGGGGAGCGCGGGGGGGCGAGGTGGGGATCGAGAGAGGCCGAGGTGGGGAGGCAGCGCAGAGGGCCAGGGGGAATGGGAGCGGCCGGAGTGTGCGGTTGAGCGCAGATGGGGGGAGTGCTGGAGCAGAGAGAGGAGGGTCGGGGTCGGGGTTGGATGTAGAACGAACGTCACCAACTCAAAATTAGAAGTAGTAAAGATTATGGTGAGCTTGAGAATTAACACCCATATTGAACCCCTTTTTCTTTGTTATGCTTGTTCTGCGCTTTTTTTTTTTTTTTCCCTACTCTATCATTGTTCTTTCTCTCTAATTCTTCGCCCATTTTCCCCCTCCCTCTGCTCAACGCCTTTTTGGCTCGGAACCTCAAGTTGAAGCTACAAATTTTAACATGACCTTGACCGTTAGATAGTTAAGGTTCTTCTTTATTGTTCTTTGTACTAATGGGCACAGTAATCAAAGGTTGTGTTTGAAGTCCACTGTAAGAGCCATGCAAGCATCAAACAAAGCCTACGACGATCTTCATCCTGTGGTTTTTGCTTTTGTTGAGGTGCATGGGGTTTTGGCAAATTGCACATGGGCTGAGGGGGCAAGTGGGGCTTAAGTGCAAAAACCACAGAACCATAGGATGAAGATCGTTCGAGTCAGAGGCTTTGTTTGCATGCTTACACACGTGTCGTGAACAATGCGGTTGAAACATAACTAATGTTCTGCTTCCACATTTGTGTGTGCCCTTAAAACTGAAATGGTTCTTTATGCAATCTAGTTTCAGTTTGCTGTCGAGGCTAGCTGTAATCAGAATTGGTCATTTGCACTATTGTGACATAGAAGAAAAGGGGGGGGGGGGGGGGGGGGGGGGGGGGGGGGGGGGGGGGGGGGGGGGGGGGGGGAAAAAAAAAAAAAAAAAAAAAAAAAAAAAAAAAAAAAAAAAAAAAAAAAAAAAAAAAAAAAAAAAAAAAATCTTTGTTGAATACGTCCATAACACTTATGCTCTATGGGTCGGTGATCTTCATGCTGAGCTTCTTCCTTATGCCTTGGATCATCGGGTTCGACAAGGCCCGTGCTACAGTATCGTGCCGGGCCGTGCCACCCATCGTGCCTAGTTCTCAGGCCCGGCACGGCCCGTGCTACAATATCGTACCGATCAGGCATGGCCCACTTCGTGCCGGACCGGGTTTTGGACCGTGTCGTGCCCACCGTGCCTCAGATCGACCCAAAAGAGCTCGACCCAAGTACCTACCTCTAGTCCTAGCCAGTGGAGGCAGCACGCACCGCCTGCGCCTTGTGGCGGCTCAGTCGCCGCCTCCGCTTGCCGCTGGCGTCATCCGGAGAGACACCGAGACGGGGGCTCGCTTTCCTCCTCTTCGTTCTCGCTGTGGTATGCCTCTATTAATTGGGAGTTTGTTGGCTTCACCTTGTTGGTTTAAGGGATCGGTCGAGCAGTAAGCGAGTTGTTTGATGTGAGTACTTGGTTCATTTTTCGCTTGGTGAATAGTTGTTGAGAAAAAGATTTAATTTTAGATGAACTGTTACAAACAACTGTATCGATATTCAATAGACACCAAGATTGAAATACTGGGCAAAAGATTAGAAGCGACGACAGCAGAGAACAGGATTCACAGTGAGTGTTGAATGCGCCCCAAGATGGTAGTTTTGAGCCTTGATAGAGAGAAATATGTGCAAGTTCTGCAAATTTTCACATTAGCTACTGTAATTGTAAGATATTGTCTTTCACGCCCAATTGAGCACAAGTTTTCAAATAATAGTTCGACTTCTTGGACGAATGAACCGTGTATGGAATGTTCAGGAAAGATTGGTCTTTCGAGATATTGATGGATAGAAGAGCATTTGCTTCTGTAATGCACTGTCTGTTTTAGCTAGGGAGACGACCTAGCACAAGGTTTGAAGTCATTAACTGCGAGATACTTACCTGCACTGGTACTAGAGGAAGGCATGATTACCGTCTAGTAGTAGATTATGGTGAGCTTGAGAATTAACACTCCATATTAAACCCCTTTTTCTTTGTTCTGCTTGTTGCGTTGCTTTTCGCTTTATTGTTCTTCTGTCTGTCCTACTCTATCATTGTTCTTTCTCTCTAATTCTTCCGTCCCAGCTTTCCGCTCCCTCCACTCTTGCTGCTCAACCTGCCTTTTTGGCTCCAGGAACCTCTGAAGTTGGAGCTACAAATTTTAACATGACCTTCTGACCAGTTAGACAGTTAAGGTTCTTCTTTATTGTTCTCTGTACTAATGGGCACAGGTAATCAAAGGTTGTGTTTGAAACATAATAATGTTGCCGTTCCACATTTGTGTGTGCGCGCTTAAAACTGAAATGGTTCTGTGTACTGCAAACCTAGTTTCAGTTTTACTGTACTGAGGCTAGTCTGTAATAGAATTGGTCATTCAGTTCATATCTCTATAGAATTAAAATGAACGTAAAACTTTAAAATGCTTGCGAAATGTTTGGTCAAAACAATTCTAGTTATGGCAGCTGTCAAATTTTTCCCGCTAAAAAATAAACGTGACTCATATGGCGGTTACGAAATATCATCATAATATAGGAGTGAAAAAATAGAGAGTGAGATTTGAGGAATGTTGTTAGAGAGGGAAGAGATATATGAAAGGAATCTTTTTAGGGAATTCTACATATAGGGATATAGGGATCTATGTTTAGGAAATGCTGTTGAAGATAGCCTTAGCGAGATTGGGGAGTGGGAACTTGCGGCTAGGAGTTAGTAATGATACTAGGGTTTCTTTTAGTGCAGTCCACTTGTCAATGTCAGTTTACGGGTAAATGAGTATAATAAGTATGGGTAAGCTTACCTATACTTGTGCACGTTTACCTGGTGTGCAAAGAATAGCTCCTATTTTTATACTGTAGAAAAAAAAAGACTTCCATACCCGCCTCTATTAAGGGGGGGGGGGGGGGGGGGGGGGGGGGGGGGGGGGGGGGGGGGGGGGGGGGGGGGGGGGGGGGGGGGGGGGGGGGGGGGGGGGGGGGGGGGGGGGGGGGGGGGGGGGGGGGGGGGGGGGGGGGGGGGGGGGGGGGGGGGGGGGGGGGGGGGGGGGGGGGGGGGGGGGGGGGGGGGGGGGGGGGGGGGGGGGGGGGGGGGGGGGGGGGGGGGGGGGGGGGGGGGGGGGGGGGGGGGGGGGGGGGGGGGGGGGGGGGGGGGGGGGGGGGGGGGGGGGGGGGGGGCTAAAAGTTCTGAGAGATATTTTTTTTAACTTATTGATGGTTAGTTTGATATTAATAATGCTAAAGTTAGATAAAATTTTTCACCTCTATCATATATAAAAACTATTAACTTTTAAACTGTTTAAGGTAAAAAAAATGACTTTAAATTAACAAAAAACCTAAAGCTAAACATACGGGATCTTAGTTTGCATATAGGTAGTACTCCTCCCTGCTATTGCAAATGTTTTTATCCATGTATCCTCTCTGACAGATCGGTCCCACGCAGTGGAGCCCACAGGACCCCAAATGCACTCTTCCCCTCGACAACCTTGAAAATGCAACGCTACGGCAACGAACTTTACGCTCAGGCCACCTTTACCCGGCAAGCGAGCGAGACTTCGCCCACTGACGCGTGGGGCCCGACACTTAATTGCCCCAACTGTGGCCAGCCTTCGCATCGAAGGAAACGTGGGGGGGATAAAAGGAAGGCTGCGGCCCTCGTCCGCATCGCCACTCACCCACCACCGCCTCCGACGCTGCGGCTCACGGCTACGCAGCTTTCCCCTCCTCCACCTCCGCCGCTCCCTCTCAAGGGTTTTGAGGTTGCTACGCACGATCGCCGCCGCGTCCTCCTAGGGGTTCCTGCCGCGATGTCAGGCCGGAGCTCGCCGCCGTTCGACAGGCTCGCCCCGCGGCCCGACGAGTGGGACGTCGTCGTCAAGGTGAGGCGCCTCAGGCCGCTTGTGATTCGGAACGGTGGTCTTGTTTTGCGATTAAGGAGGGGTGGGTTGTGGGGGAACCGCTTTTTGGTGATGCTTGAGCGGCGTGGGGAGGAGGGTTTGTGCTTGCGTGTTGATCGGGATGGTTGTTTGCGTGTTGATCGCGTGGCGATGGATTTTGATCGCCCTGAGGATGGATTGCGGCGACGACACCAAGTGAGCCCCAAGAATGAGAGCGCCACAAGGCGACGGGCCCACACCCCCGCGCCCTCATCAACCGACGGCAAGATCGGGACCTTCCTGATTGCGCTGCGCGGGGGTGGGGAGGTGGATCCGGCATGGCGGCGCTCGGCGAAGATTGCGGGCGTGGGTGGGGACATCGATCCCGGATGGCGGGGTGGGGGATGGGCGGGGTCTGAGGCGGGGTCGGGAGGATTGTGGCGGCCGGTGGTAGGGTCTGAGGACGCGCTAGAGAGGTGGGGGTGGGGGAGACGACGGTCGCGGGAGGGGCGAGGTGGGGGGATGCGAGAGAGGGCCGAGGTGGGGAGACGACGGTCGCGAGAGAGGGCCGAGGTGGGGGAATGCGGGAGAGCTTGTGGGCGCGGGGTGTGCGAGGGTTGGAGACGCAGATGATGTGGCGGGGTAAGTGGATCAGGCACGCAGAGAGAGGAGGTGTCGGGGGGTCGTAGGGTTGGATGTAGAACGAACCGTCACCAACTCAAAATTAGAAGTAGTAAAGATTATGGTGAGCTTGAGAATTAACACTCCATATTGAACCCCTTTTTCTTTGTTATGCTTGTTGCGCTGCTTTTCGCTTTATTGTTTTTTTGTCTGTCCTACTCTATCATTGTTCTTTCTCTCTAATTCTTCCGTCCCAGCTTTCCGCTCCCTCCGCTCTTGCTGCTCAACCTGCCTTTTTGGCTCCAGGAACCTCTGAAGTTGAAGCTACAAATTTTAACATGACCTTCTGACCAGTTAGATAGTTAAGGTTCTTCTTTATTGTTCTTTGTACTAATGGGCACAGGTAATCAAAGGTTGTGTTTGAACAGTTAGCAAGCATGGTTCTTGGGACGATCTTCATCCTGTGGTTCTTTGCGTTTTTGTTCAGAGGTGCATGGGGTTTTGCAAATTGCACTAATGGGGGGTGCAAAAACACAAGAACATAGGATGAAGAGGTAGGCTTTGTTTGCATGCTTACAAGGCACAACAATTGTGTTTGAAACATAATAATGTTGCCGTTCCACATTTGTGTGTGTGCGCTTAAAACTGAAATGGTTCTGTGTACTGCAAATCTAGTTTCAGTTTGACTGTACTGAGGCTAGCCTGTAATAGAATTGGTCGTTCAGTTCATATCTCTATAGAATTAAAATGAACGTAAAACTTTAAAATGCTTGCGAAATGTTTGGTCAAAACAATTCTAGTTATGGCAGCTGTCAAATTTTTCCCGCTAAAAAATAAACGTGGCTCATATGGTGGTTATGAAATATCATTATAATATAGGAGTGAGAAAATAGAGAGTGAGATTTGGGGAATGTTGTTGGAGAGGGAAGAGATATAGGGAAGGAATCTTTTTAGGAAATTTTGTATATAGAGATATAGGGATCCATATTTAGGGAATGATGTTGAAGATAGCCTTAGGGAGATTGGGGAGTGGGAATTTGCGGCTAGGAGTCAGTAAGGGTACTAGGGTTTCTTTTAGTGCAGTCCACCTGTTAGTGTTAGTTTATGGGTAAACGGGTATAATAAGTATGGGTAAGCTTACCTATACTTGTGCTTGTTTACCTAGTGGGCAAATAATAGCTCCTATTTCTATACTGTAGAAAAAAGAACTTCCATACCTGCTCTATTAAGGTATAGCTTACCCATACTTCTGCTCATTTACCCGGTGAGTAAAGAATATCTCTCCTTTCTGTACCATGGGCAAAGAAAGAGTTCCATACCCACCTCCATTAAGGTGTTTACCCGCAGACATGTGAATAATCGGGCATAATTGTCATCCCTAGCTAGGATAGTTTTGGTAGAGCGCGTGTAGTTTCACAAGATTTACTCAACATTCATTTTGATGGATCCGCCCTACCCACACTCAGGGTTCAAAATCTCGCTAGAAACTAGCGAGATCTCACTTATCGGACGGGGACGAGATTTGAAATGCCAATCGGAGTGAAAAAAATTCAAAAAAAATTAAATTGCTTTAGTAATCTTGGAAATCTCGGCGAGATCTCACGGTTTTTGACTGGTTTTTACCATTTTTTGATCGTATTTGACCGGAAATTGATCAATAACCCTTAAGAAAGTCATCTCCTATGAAAATTTGATGAAACACCAAAATTTTGAGACATTTTTTAAAAACTGTAGAAATACTGTCAGATTTTTATAAAATTTTACATGATGTATAATGATGTGAAAAATTTATGGTAGTATACTAGGAAGTGTAGGATCATACTTAAAAATTTTAAAAATAATTAAACTTCATTTGTTACCTTTAAAAAATCAAAAATAGAATGAGCATAATTGGGACAGTAACCTTGTCAGAATTTTATAAATTTTCTCGAGTTTGATAATGATCTAAAATTTTTATGAAAGCTTAATAATTGACTCAGTACCATTATATAAAATTTTCAAAAAAATTAACTTTTTTGTTTATCCAATCAAATCTATGTATGCATTGAACTTTATTTGTTATATTTCAAAAATCAAAGATAGAAAGAACATAAATGGTACACTGCACTTGTAAGAATTTTATAAATTCACTGAAATGTGATCATGATTCAAAATTTTTATGAGATCTTAATCACTTCCTTATAACCCTTCTGCAAAATTTTCAAAAATTTTAAACATTTGTTTTGCTAAAGCAAATCTATGTATTGATCATGGGACGTAGCACTGTCAGAATTTTTGAAACTTCTTGAAGCTTGATCATCATATGAAAATTTTATATAAACATTAATGATACATCAGGACTATACACAAAAAATTTTAAAATTTTCTAACTTGGTTTGTACCATGTTTCATTTGGTTGAAGTTTGCCGGTAAACCTTTTATCAGGACAGTAGCACTTTCCGAATTTTTAAAAATTAATGAAGCTCGATAATCATCTGAAAATTTTATGAAAACATTAGTGATGCTTCATAACCATGCACAAAAAATTTATAATGTGGTTTGTTTCATTTTTCATTCGGTTCAAACTTATCGGTTAGCGTTTTATGAGGACGGTAGCAATGTTTGAATTTTAAAAAATTCACAGATTTGATAATCATTTAAAATTTTTATGAGAACATCATTGATGTGTGAGGATCCTTCGAAAAATTTTTAAAAATTTTTGACGTCATTTGAGCTATTTTTCGCTCAATGCAATTTTGTTGAAATCTTGGTAAAACCAACCGAGATCTCGAAATCTCGACGAGATTTCAGTCCAACTGGGAGCTTTAGAACCAGATTTGAATTTCTGTTTTTGCATTTCAACCGAAATTTATTTGAATTTTCGAGATCTCACCGAAATTTCGTTCTCCGGTCAGGAACGGTATTTCAAGCGAAATTGAGATTGTGAATCCTGCCCACACCTATGATATTTGAGGAACAAAATTGGAAACATATTTCGCGGAAGATATTTTCGCTCTACAACAGGGCCCGACCGTGCGCTTTTGCCGTCATCCTGGACGACGGCAACGCCATGATGGGTCGATTCCTTAGTCCGTTCATCTGACGCAAAAGCCCAACTTACACGCCAAGAAGAGAGATTGAGAACCATTCCCTCGAATCCATTTCCTCGAATGAACGTCGCTCGCTGACAACCAACCTGTACCGATGGGCGATGGCAGAAGCCCCAACGGGGTGACCCGCTGTGAACCTCGAGACGAGGAGTTCCAGTCTTGCGCGCAAAGAAAGATGGCTTAACCCTGAAGAAGAAGATAGCTCTCTTCCCAGAGAGATGACGATATAAATAATATATAATATTATTATATAAATTATTGTCTATAATAAATATTTTTTTATTTCATAATTTAAAAATTATACAATTTCATATAGTTAAATTTGAAAGGCAATGTATTATATAAATCTCTACTATATAAAATAAGAGTTTCTTCCCACATCACTTCATTAAAATTACTCATCTTTTCATTTAGCTTTTTAAAAACCATAAATCTCTATATAACTAAAAGCTAAAAGTTCTTTAATTACCTACTTTTATTATTGCTCTTTAATTACCCACCTTTATCATTGTTAGTGTTCTTTACAAATAAACTTTTTATCTTAAATTGAATTTTCGTTGCAAAGCATTGACACATGACTAGTTATATTTAGTTTGCGTGTAGACAGTACTCCTCCCTGCTATTGCAAATGTTTTTATCCATGTATCCTCTCTGACAGATCGGTCCCACGCAGTGGAGCCCACAGGACCCCAAATGCACTCTTCCCCTCGACAACCTTGAAAATGCAACGCTACGGCAACGAACTTTACGCTCAGGCCACCTTTACCCGGCAAGCGAGCGAGACTTCGCCCACTGACGCGTGGGGCCCGACACTTAATTGCCCCAACTGTGGCCAGCCTTCGCATCGAAGGAAACGTGGGGGTGATAAAAGGAAGGCTGCGGCCCTCGTCCGCATCGCCACTCACCCACCACCGCCTCCGACGCTGCGGCTCACGGCTACGCAGCTTTCCCCTCCTCCACCTCCGCCGCTCCCTCTCAAGGGTTTTGAGGTTGCTCAGCACGATCGCCGCCGCGTCCTCCTAGGGGTTCCTGCCGCGATGTCAGGCCGGAGCTCGCCGCCGTTCGACAGGCTCGCCCCGCGGCCCGACGAGTGGGACGTCGTCGTCAAGGTGAGGCGCCTCAGGCCCCTTGTGATTCGGAACGGTGGTCTTGTTTTGCGATTAAGGAGGGGTGGGTTGTGGGGGAACCGCTTTTTGGTGATGCTTGAGCGGCGTGGGGAGGAGGGTTTGTGCTTGCGTGTTGATCGGGATGGTTGTTTGCGTGTTGATCGCGTGGCGATGGATTTTGATCGCCCAGAGGATGGATTCTGCTTTGTTTCGTGCGGTTGGGTTTGTGATTTGTTGTGTTGGTGTAGGTTTTTTCTTTTCCGGAGGAATTTCGGAGGCGAAGGAAGTTTTCTTCCCCTTGAAATTTGTTGTTATTATCGTTTTGGAGCAGGGGAAATAGGTTGTGCGCATGGTGTGGCTAAGCAGTTAAGATGCTACTTTAATTGTTAGATTAGAAGTTGACGATGATGGACTCCTTTTCGTAAGGATGATCAGATGGTTTTGGTTCTGTATTCGATTGCTGGTAAACTTCAGAATCAGTTCGTTAGAATGCGTTGTTCGATTAAACATCGATTAAACAAATAGGTGTGGGCATTATTTGCCTGTTTAGGATTGCGATAAATCTTGTGGACAAGTTCGTTCTAGTCCCATGTTATTACAGATAGGAGATCTGTTACCATCAGGCTCTATAGTCTATATCTGTATAATTCAGGGTTTATTAAGTTTTGGCCAGAAGAAGGGATAGACGCTTTTAATGACAAAGCTGTTCGTAATTTGTGTTGTAAGACTTAGTGTACTTCTTTTTTTTTGACATATGCTACCACACAGCATAGTTACTTGCTGTCTTGCTTTAGTTGGAGTTAGTCATGTATGTATGCGTGTGATAAGTATATTTCTTTTTTAACATGTGGTACCGCAGAACATATTTACTTGCTGTCTTGCTTTGGTTTGAGTTAGTCCATCTATAACTTTTAATAACAAAGTGTTTCTATAAGTTGTGTTGTGGACTTGGTGTAATTTTTTTGCTAGCATATGGTACTACAGAGCACAGTTACTTGCTGTCTTGCTTTAGTTTGAGTTAGTCATGTATGTATGTAGGCGTCTGAGAACTAGAATTTTTCTGGACATATTGTACTACAAAGCATATTTACTCGATCTTGCTTTAGTTTTATGTGCTTCATGTATGTATGCATGTGGGAACTAGATAAAAAGCTGGGCACCTGTAAGGGAGGGTTGAACAATGCTGTTGTTTCGAATTAATGATATGCATAACTCCTAAATAATAAGAATAACTGTACTCTTTACACATCTCCTATGTCGTTTTTATAGTTTCACATTAAGTTCATAGTGGCAAATATGCTCTTTTAGTATAGGGTATCATTTTTGTTTGTGTATTTTAGTTCGTGTTGTAAACTACAGGTAGAGAAGCTGAGACTGAATGTTGGCATCTTCCCATATGGAGACAACTATATGTCTCCAGCTTCTCTATTATTGGTGTTGATTCTCAAAATGTTAATGTATTTCAGTTCATATTGTAAATCACAGTTAGAGAAGCTGAGGTTTAATATTGGCATTTTCCCATACAGAGACAACTATATGTCTCCAGCTTCTCTATGATTGATGTTGATTCTCAAAAGGGCTAATTCGTCATAACTTTTGTAGTGTACATTGACAATTTGATCATTTAGCTTATGTTCTTAGGCTATAATGCTTGTATGCTATGTGCTATTATTTACATTTGTGTATGGTATATGTTCATTTATCGTTCTATGCACCCTATTTCCATTTTGTTTTTGCTATATAAAATCTCTATCGCACATACTTTTAGTGTTGTGATAATATTTGGAGCCATCTAGTGCCTCCCAAGTGTAGCAAAATGATCAAAATTCTTGAACTGTTCTTTTGATCTGATCTATCAGTATGCAATTACGTATGTCGTGATGCATTGTGGCCATCCGGTTTAGATCTGTGCTATGTTAACAATGGTTTGGTAGTTTGTAGTCACAAGTCTATTTCATTTCTCAATGGTGAGACCTGTCTTTCTACTTTGTTGTTTCATCCGCTTCAAGTTTTGTTGTTATACTGTTCTCAAAATTCCAATTTTTTCTTTGTTTCAGGTCAAATTTGGTGACACCCTTAAAAGGTTTAATGTTTATGCGAATGGACCACACTTCAATCTTAATTTATCTGCTCTCCGGTCCAAGATTGCGACTGCTTTTAAGTTTGGTCCTGATGCCGACTTCATTCTGACTTATACCGATGAGGATGGTGATATTGTCATGCTAGACGATGACAATGACTTAAATGATGCAGCTATTCATCAGAAACTGAACCCTCTCAGGATTAATGTTCAGTTAAAGAACAACCATGCTGGAGCATCTCAGAACAAACAACAGGATTCAAATAATAAATCGAGGTCCACCACTCAGGAAGATCCACTAGATCAGATAAAATCAATTATTGATGAAGCTTTGAAGCCCCTATCTAAACCTTTGAGGTCCACTTCTCAGGAAGATCCACTAGCTCAGATAAAATCAGCTATTGATGAAGCTATGAAGTCTATCCCGGAGCCAGTTCCTGATGCCCTTGCGAAGCTTTCTCAGGAAGTACTTGAGGCAGCACCACCACAATTAACCGAGCTGATAAAACCTTTTGTTAAATTGATCACACCAAGCAACAGCAACAACAGACCATCTGACGAGCATGCTGATAGTTCATCCAGCTCCTCCAGTGGTGTGCCGCAAACAAAGGTGGATCTCAAAGCTAATGATGAGACGAAAGTTGAGGCAAATTTGGGTTCACGACCCTTGGATGTTCAGAACTCTGAATCATCTGAGGCTGGTCTTAGGAGCGTGTTAGTTGAAGCCCCTGTTGCTCCTAGTGCTAAAGCTTCTCAAGGTCAACAAGCATCATTATACCCTTCCATTGAGGAGTTGCTGTTCTCCACTAATTTAGGTGGTAACAAATCTGTCTGCAAGGGAATGAATGATACTCAAAGTAAGGGGAAATCTGTTATGCCCTCAGCTACACCACCTGCCCCTTCCATTGTTCCTCCTTTCCGTCCAACTCCATCTACCAATGAATTGTCTCAGCCACAAAGATATGAACCAAAGTTTTACCCCCCCATTTGGCATTCTGAAGCTGATGCAAAAGCCGCTAGTGATTTCAGTTGGTGCATTCCAATGTATAGGGAACCACACGCACCCCCACCAATGCCCCATGCACCCCCAGGCTATGGACCTTCTCCACGTTTTCCTTTCCCAGGCCGACTCTTGTCTTCTGGGCATCTATATGGAGATATTGGTAATAATATTGAGAGCTCACCATCACGCGCTTTCCATAGATGGATCCAGTGTGATGGTTGTGGAGTGCAACCGATTGTTGGGCCACGCCACAAGTCTAACGTGTAAGCTTTTAATTAAGTCATAACCTTTTCTCTGCTGTTCTTAGATCTGACATCTTCCTTCTTTGTCTCAGGAAAGAAGATTATGATTTGTGTGATGCCTGCTTTCATCGCATGGGCAACAAGGTTGAGTACACCAGAATAGACAAGCCAATTTTACCACACAGATTATCTAGAGACCCTAGTTTGGTGAGTACCTCAATTTGTATAAATAAGTTGTTAGGTAGAAGAAGTAATACAATAATAATGGATTAATTCTATAATTTCTTGGTTTCAGTGCCGAAAGATCCATTCACGGTCTGTGACAAAGTCAAAGCGGGAGAAACTTGATAGTCGCTTCATTTTAGATGTAACTGTCCTTGATGGAACATTGATGGCACCTTCAACACCGTTTATTAAGATTTGGCGCATGCATAACAATGGGTCTATCATGTGGCCATTGGGCACACAGCTTATCTGGGTTGGTGGAGATCAGTTTGCACTGCAAACCTCTGTTCCATTAGAGGTAACTATTATGCATATTGTAACCTTTTAACTTACGGGATGATCTGTAAGTTAGGCTGCATGGTATTTAAACATAAGAAATCCTCAATTCGAGCTGGTATACTGTGCAGATTCCAGTGAAAGGGTTCCCTGTGAATGAGGAGATTGATGTTGCTGTTGATTTTGTGGCTCCTGCAAGG
This sequence comes from Guadua angustifolia, assembly GCA_036346375.1. NCBI lineage: Eukaryota > Viridiplantae > Streptophyta > Magnoliopsida > Poales > Poaceae > Guadua > Guadua angustifolia. Next base: position 23,295,859 of record CM070502.1, read on the forward strand.
CCCGGGAGGTATATATCTTACTGGAGATTGGCATCACCTACTGGTCAAAAATTTGGTCAGCGAGTTTGGGTTCATATCCAGGTTGTTGCCCGTACCATTGCTTTTGTCCATATAGATATAATGCTGGTACTTTTGTCTATATCGTCTGAATTCTAAATGATCTGCAGGTGGAAGATCCTTCTTTTGTCAATGACAACAGGGCTGCTGCTATAAACTTGAATCTGCCCCCGGACAGCATTAGCACAAACACAAGTAATTTGATTGATGTCAATATCGAGCCTGTTGACCAAGTCTTTGGTGAACATATCAAAGGCACCAAAGTGGAATTGCTTGAGCCTTTAATATACCATGAAGTTGCTGAGCCCAAGAAATCTGAGCCTGCTCCATGCGTTGTACCCTCTGTTTCTGCAGCAGTTCCACCGCACCCCACCATTGATGTTCCCTCATCCAGTGCAAGTGCTGCTGCTTTAGTTCCTACTGTTGATGTGCCTGCGCCTGAACTTGCTACGCCTGTTCCTCCACCTGTTAATGTTCCCATCTCTCTGCCTACAACTACACCTGTTGCTGTGCCCACCTCAGCACCTCTATCTGCACCGATCGATGCGGCTTCTTACGAGCCTCTCAACATTAACGATCTCACAGAGGAGAAACTGCTGAAGGAGCTGGAGGAAATGGGCTTTAGGCAGGTTGATCTTAACAAGGAGATACTCAGGCAGAATAAATACAACCTGGAGCAGTCTGTTGATGATCTGTGCGGCGTCAATGATTGGGATCCGCTCCTTGCGGAGTTGCATGAAATGGTAAGATGCATGTCTTATTCTGCATAGTGCTCGGACACACGACTTTGGTGGCAAGCTTCTGAACTTAGGTGTCCTCCCTTTCAGGGCTTTAATGATACGGAGATGAACAAGGAGGTGCTCGCAAAGAATGGAGGAAGCATCAAGCGAGCTGTGATGGACCTCATCGCCAGGGAGAAGAAGGACAAGTGAAGATCGTGTGCTCTTGAGCACATAGTTATCTAGATCGAATCCGAGTATTTATATGCGTAAATAATGAGACGGATGGCACCGCTGTGGACCTGTGGTGCTGCTCCAGTGTGTCTCAGGGCTTGCTTATGAAATATTTATTAACCGTGGTGTTGTGCGACTGTCTATTTGTCGCTAGTAGCATGCATGTGCTCGTTCTCGCCTCTGAAAAGCAGTTGACTTAGGCAGTTTAACTGCGTGTAATTACTATGGGCTTTAGCTGCCGTATCCCTACCTACTACCGTGATTAGTACATGCGAGCTTAATATATGGCCTATGTTTACCTAGTATACCTAGTATATTCTATGCCCGTGTTCCGTTCCTGTATTGGTTTGGTGTTTTCTGTAAATGTTGGTGTTGCTTGCGGTTGGATGGTCAGCGCTTGTCTTGTGGTCGTTATGCTGGTGTCGTCTTCATCTGGGCGTACCGTGGAGGAATGAATGCTTGTGCTGTGTGGTTTGTTGCTATAGTCAGGCTTTGCATAGACGGCGATTTGTGAGATTACTCTCATGACGTAGTACTGTTTAAGCCAACTGTGTGTTCACGGTCATGGAGCGTTTACCGAAATAATGAGCGTCTGCCGTGTAATCGAAATACCAAAAACCTCATAAGAAGAAGAAAAAATCCCAAAATCCTTGTGCATGCACGTCAACACTACCAGCATCGGCAGCCAGCGTTGAGCCGCATACAAGCCAGAGTCACTCGCCGACTCAATAACCGATTTCTTTTTTACTGCATCTCGAAAGAAGCAGTCCCATTTCAGTTCAGAAAGTACTCCATAAACCGAATTGGAACCGATGTAAAAGTTGAATCCCTGAGACCAAGCATTTCAACAAAATACAATAAGGAAGCATCTTGCTCTAGTGCAACAAGTCACACATTATCAATTATTCTAGAACAAGGATCTTGAGTGCCTGATATGGCCCAACCTACCACAATGACTAGTGTTTCCAACTCAGACAGCACGGTTAGTGGTTCATGCGTGCTAACTCGGTTGTATGCAGTGAAAAACCAATCTAGGGTTTTCATTGTTGTATCGTGGGCTTGATCAGTGGCGGAGCCAGAAATTTTTAAAGGAGGGAGCCTAAGAATAAAATGAATCTCTACTAATGATTGATTCATTGATATTCAAAGTTTAATATATAGTAAGTACAATATGTAACACTTGTAGCTTGCAAAGATTTAGGGAACATACTACTTAATATAGTAAGTACAATATATAAACGCTTTGGAAGGTATAGCTACAGCTTAAGAATTGGACTCTTGTGTGATCTTACTGAAGTTAACCCTGTTACATTCTATATGAGACTTTTTTAACCAGAGAAAACAGAGGATACATATACCTACATATCTACATGCCCATACTATCTATTTGTAGCCTCAAATTCTAATACAAATATATACCAGTCCAAATATTCTTAAATTAGCCTACTTATATTCCCTTACGCCAGCAAATATTCTAAACTAGGTTCTTTAATATGAGAAATGGAGCAAAAATATATGCTAGGAGACATTCTTCTTGGTTATCCTTGTGATTTGTTGGAACACATCGATTCAGTGCTATTTTATAGTATGCTCTGATCATCACAGCCATTAGGTAATTAATTAATTACTAATCGATGGAGTATGTATATGCTAGAAGTAAGCAATTAAAATTTTGTTGTGAGTTAATCAATAATCTTTACAAGCTATACAAGCTAGCAAGTAGCAAATGCCGACCGGGGCTCCGCCACTGGGCTTGATCCTTGTCATGTTTGCGAGCTGGATTAGTCGACCCCTTTCTTTTCTTGTGGATCGTGTGCATTGCTTGTGCGCGGGCTGGAAGGCTGCTGGTTCAATCCAACTCCTGAGACCCGAGTAATCAAGTTATTTATAGCTGCTGATTATTTAATTTGGTTTGCCTTAGGGCATGTTTATTTCTATTTGTGATTCTGAATTTTGACTCCAAAAGCAGAATAAAAAACAAACAGTCTGATTTTAGAATTTGAATCTCACAATCTAGTCTACCCATATGCACTAGAATTCACAATATACTTCATATGTGCTTTTGGATTCCAGCTTTTGCAGAATCAGCTTCTCTACAACCACAATCCAAAATCAGTTTTTAGATAATCTAAAGCAAAAACAAGACCCTTAATCTCAGTGATTACACCAAATTATTGTAGTTGCTGCTATGCTTTCAAATCGTGAGATACTTTTGGTACTTTTGCTTTAGGTAGGAATCAACTCTGTCCATGAATACGTGGCGTTCTAGTATTTTGCACTCTAACCAAGACACTTGTAACAAAATTGCTTTTCTTTGTTAGCTCACTTATTACTCTTAGATGATGCGAGTTATTTTATTCTACAGTAATAAATAACATTATGAATAATGAATGATAGAGGTATGCAGCGGAAAAATAGTTAAAAATTACTTAAAAATATGTATTTAAAATGCCTCTATAAACGGAATGCCGTAGCAGTACCTCTCCCAAGTCTCGAGGCACCAAACTGGCCTACAAGTTTCCGCAGCATTATTGAGCAAGATAACATAAACAATTGAAACTAGCAAAGGAGCCGTGGCTGGTCCGTTAGTCACGTCACAAGCAACGAGAGGAAGGTGATGCAAAGCCGTTATTCCTATGGCGCGCGTGCAGTGAAACGTAGGTTGACGTCGACAGATCAAGCAGCGAGGATGACGGCGAGGTCGGGCCTCGCTTGCTCATAGCTCCTTCTCGAGGTACGCGTCCTCTTCCGCCGCCTTGTCCTGCCCGCTCACGTACCCGGTGACGTCCGACACCCAGGTGCTCAGCGACGACACGCTGCGGGACAGCCACGCCGTCGGCGTCGACGCCTTCGGGCTCTCCGCCGCCGCCGCCGCTGCTCCCCTACGCCTCTCCTCCTCGGCCTGTGCGTCATGCCACCTCCTGGCCATGTACTCCTTCACCGCGCCGACGCCCCCGGCCACCACCTCCATGGGCGGCACGGCGAGCGGGTTCTGGTCCAGGCAGAGCCGCTCCAGGCGGTCCAGCCGGCCGAAGCAGTCCGGCAGCGCGTGGATCTGGTTGTTGCTCAGGTCGAGCTCGCGCAGGCCGAGTAGGTCCCCGAACGAGGCCGGCAGGTCGCGCATGTCGCTGAAGTTGCTGCTCAGGTTGAGCGACTCGAGCTCCGCCAGCTTGCCGATGGCGACGGGCAGGCCCCGCAGCTCGTTGAAGTGCGCGTCCAGGAGGCGCAGAGACCGCATCTCGCAGACGGACGACGGCAGCGACCGCAGCTTGTTGAGGTGCACCCACAGCTTCCGCAGGTTCACCAGCTCGTGGCCAATGCCGGTCGGGAGGTACGTCAGGACGTTGTAGCTCGCGTCCAGCTCGACCAGCGACCTGGTGCTCTCGAGTGGTCAGTTACTTAGCGTTCTTGGACACTGGTATTTACGGGATATGCCACCACTGCCTGTTGGTTACCTGCATTTCGAGATGCTGTCGGGCAGGGACCTCAGCTTGTTGCCGGAGACGTCGAGGATCTTGAGGTTGGAGAGGAGCCCAATGGAGTCCGGGAGGGAAACTAAGGCGTTGGAAGCGAGGCGGAGTTCTTCCAGGTGTTCAAGCCCGCCTATGGCATCAGGGACAACCTGCGAACTCAATGGAAATCACTATCAAAGCAGGGGCACTGAAAGGATGTATATCAGGGCAAATGTGTATCAAGTGTGTATCCTAACCTTGTTGATGAATCACATATTTGCAAAAAAAATTGAAACATTACACAGATTTGCAATGTAGTTACATAGGAGGTACGGGTCGGCAGAACAAGAAGAGGTCTAACACGTTGCATTGTTGCACTCTTGAAGAAGATACATACATGATAAACAAAAGCATTTCGATCGGTAACACCGTAACAAATTGATTTTGCTGGGAGAAGCCAAACAGTATCCATTTCAAAACATTTCTAATGGATTCCTTTATTGGGACCCACGAAGTAATGAATCGATTATTATCAACCTGATTACAATCTTTTTATGTTGGTAAGGATTGCACGAGATCACCTTCTACTTCTAATAGGCCATAATACCATAGATAGAGAAAATAATCCTGAGCGAGTCTATAAGAAGACCCACTTTTTTTCTTCGAAGATCCAACGAATGAAAACCATGCAAAAAGAAAAAGAAAAAAGAAATCTTGTAATCTAATCCAGAAGGTGAGACTGTTTGGTTGCTGGAGAGTAATACCACAATATGAACCGGCATTGCATTCCATCATTCATACTTTTGTGCCTTGCAATAACACATGTGGTCTGCAATTCTGGATCACGAGAAGAAGTCCAATTGCATGGCGCATGCCTAAGACATTATATATTCAAAACCAACATATTGCACTATCACCCGAATTTCCCGGATCCGACCAATGATTCCAATTTCCATTCTCCAATCCATCGATCTGAACAAATCACGAATTGTATGTAGTATACAATGCAATGCAGCAGGCAGAGGATGACCACAGAGAGAGACATCAATGCAATGGTAAGGACGTACGGGGGCCTGATCGAGTCCTGACCTGGAGCTGGTTGCGGGAGACGTCGAGAACGAGGAGGCCGCGGATCCGGCCGAAGGGCTCGGGCAGGTGGCGCAGCTGCCGGTCGGCGAGGTGCACCCGCTCCACCGTCCTCCCTTCCTCCGCCTCCCTGAGCACCCGCACCACCTCCTCGTCCACCGCCCCCGATCCCTCCTCCTCCTCCGCACTCTTGCCGCCCCCTCCCGGCACGTTCCTCCCGTGCATCGCCATCCGGTACACCCGCTCCAGCCTCTCCTCCGCCTCCCGCAGCAGGCCGCCGTACGCCTCGTGTGCCTCCTCCAACCGCACCACCTCCCTGCACGCTGTCACCTTGTCCTTGATCTCCTTCTCCTCCTCCTTACCCTCCCCTCCTGCGACGGGCTTGTAGTCGTGTGAGTGGGAGAGGAGGAGGGCGCGGGAGGAGTCGACGAGCTCGTGGTCGGGTCGCGCGCCGAGGAGGCGCAGCGCGTCGCGAGCGGAGGAGACGTCGGCCACGGCGCGGGTCATGGCGGCTAGGACGGACGGGTGGCGGAGGCCCGGCATGCGCCCCACAAGCTCGAATTCGGCGGGGCCCGACGGCGCGCGAGGGGACGGCGCCGGCTGCGGCTGCTCGAGATCGCGCGGGGAGGAGAGCGTCGGGGATGCCGGCTGCCTGGCAGTGAGCTTGGGGAGGCGGGAGAGCACGTAGGCTAGGATCGGGTGCGACTGCGGCGTCGGATCCATGGCGATCGATGGCGGCAATAGCGGCTTCGGTTGGAGGGTAGCGGAATGAGACGGGGAAGGAGGGAGGAGGGGAAGAGGGATCGAGGTCCTTTTTTATAGGTCGCTCGGTGACGTGGAGTGGAAAAATGGAAATGGCGGATTGGCGGTCCACTGGGGCAGGATGCACGTGCGTGTACGCCGTTAGATTGATGATCAATGGTCCGGATCGAGCACTGTGGGACCATCTCCAAGTAGGGTCACCGCTCGTTACCCTCTGGTCATGACCTCGTGAATCTCAGGTGGTGTTTGGTTCAAACTAAGGTGGTATAATGGTAATGAAATCAAATCCCAGAGTTATCTATTCCAATGTAAAGGAAAACACCTTTTGTTTGGTTCATTGATGTAACGTCTTCCATTTCTTTAATCTTGTTTGGCTAGGGACAATGTAAGGGAAAACGCCATGAAACAAACACTCAGCAGTCGCAGTTCAGTTTAGCTTATTGCGAAGAGCTAATACAACTCTAAACATAGTGCTGAAGCTCCTAAATCAAACATAGCTTGTCACCAATACGACAGACATTTCGAGTGGAGGCAATAAAAACTACATCAATCTCGGGAAAGTTCACTGCTTGGTAGTTGGCTCAACAACGGATGACATCCAGGCATAAGTAGAACAAGTAAACATACTCAGGCATGCCAACCATGTGAATTATAGACCATTCAATAATGTGAACTCAAACTGATGAAATGTTGCCCAAAATTTCATTCAAGGAGCTAATCAAACAGAGTCTCACTAGCCATCATTCATGTTTATCCTGGACATAAGGTTCTTGGCAAACAATGACTTTCCCTGCAAAAACATGGCAGGATTCCATCACCACCGCGGAAAGCAGAGCAAAAGAGCTTAAACATACACCAGCACTGCAAATCCCTCGCTCTAATATCAACCCAAGGACGAGTATCATCGCAGCAACGTTCACAGGTGGCATTTGGGCATTTAAATCGAAGCGGTTCGTAAGGCGGCGCCCCGCTTGGCCCGCATGGATTGCGAACAACGGTGGTTCGAGGAGAGGAGGTGGGGTTACCGGAAAGAAGCTTTGGGTGCCGACTAAAGGTCGCGCCCTTGCCGGGATGGAGGCGACGGCGAGGCCGCGACCGGAGAGCTCATGCTGCAACTGCTCCACCCACGACGCCATCCTTCCGCGGCCCCGGTGCTCGCACCAGAAGCTTCGAGCCTTCGAGATAGAAACGGCACCATTCACAGCTAGGCCGACCCGAGCGAGCTGGTGGAGTGGACCGTGCAAGACAAGCCGCGAGGGAGGAGACGCGTGAGGTCGTGAGGGGAGGGGACGACGAGGGGAATCGGAAAACGCTGGCTGGGAGCGGTAACGAGATTCTGAAGGGCGGTATGTGTTTGCGTTGTAATCGTTACGGACTCGGGCCAACCAAATGCGAACGAATGGTATTTGATAGCGCGGGAACCGTTACAGGCTAAAAAAAGCCGAACCAAACAGCTTCTCGGATCTTTTGTCTTCGTGACAACAAAGCTTTTGATAATAAGGTCCTGTTTGAGAGAGCTTCAGCTCCCAGTTCCAGCTCAAATATGAAATTTATAGGCTAAAATAAAGTAAATTAAGTTTATATTTTTAGTCTAAAATGCAAACAAGATGATCTACCTAAACACTCTTAATGTATTCACAGCTCCAGCTCCATAAATTTCTGGAGCTGGAAATACCCTGCTCCACCAACTCCACAGATTTTAGTGGAGCTGGAGCTGTCCCAAACACCCCCTAAGTTCCGGATCCGCTGATCAGAAAACAATTAATTGAAACCGAATTGATCGAATATTTAGATTATTTAGTTTTTACAATTGGTGCAGTTTTTATTTTGGCTCTAATTAGTGTTCAGTGTGGGGTTTAGCATTTAACTCCTAAAAACTGAAGCACGTTGCCCAAAATCCCCAATCCTCCTATTACAAACCTAATTTGCTCTATAATTTCTCACTAACGTATAGGTTCTAAAGCCACATATCATAAATAAAACACACGAACAAATTGTAAATTACACCAACTAAAACAAAGAAAATCATCAAATCTCCCACTATAAAAAGACACATGAAGTAGTGCATAACAAATACCTCATGGGCGGCGACGAGATGCCAGTGGCGGCTGAAGAGGACCTCATCGGGATCCTCAACGAGGGATCCGGCCAGCTGGGCATCGCCTGGTACGTGGACCACGTCCACGACTTCTCCGCCGGCGCCATAGCCACGTTCGAGGGCACCATGCACCCGCGACCACCTCGACGGGAAGCGTGTGGTGGAGCACCGGTACGAGGCGCACGGGAGTTAATGGCGCGGCGCCGGCTAGCGACCATCCCTCCGCGAGGCCCGCGTGGTGCTCGCGCTGCGGCGGCTGGCCGTGGCGCGCTTGTTCGTGCCGGCGTCTGCGGCGCACCTCACGGACGCGATGGAGGTGTGCAGGTGCGTGATCGATGGGATCAAGGCGTCCGTGCCCATCTGGAAGTAGGAGGCGTACGACGACGGCGAGGTCTAGAAGGAAAACCGCGAGTTCTTCGACAGCACCGACGCGGCGGCGAAGGGCAAGGGCAGCAGCTGTTGCGGGACAGCGGGAGCAAGGTGAGGGTCCAGGAGAGCTGATGCCGGCCGCCGGATCGCGATTGGACGGGCCTGGGATTTCCTTTGCCCTTTTCTTTCGTGATGCATTGAGAATGTCTTGTGTGACACTGGAAATTCTATGAGAGAAAAAAAATAATGAAATAAATAATCGATATGAATTGATGGCGTTGTACTCGTGTCATGCCGTTGCAGGCTTTCGTTAAATCACGGATCCACTCACCAATCGGTGAAGATGTAGTGTCTAAGTTTCTATATCGAACATAATCTCTAGACGTGGTGTTGCTAGGATATGTGTCCCATCAATGGCTCCAATGCAATCTTTAAAATGCGCCACATCCTTTGATCACCAAGAATCCTACTATGCACATTGGCAAAGTTTCGATCCTTAGGTCTTATGCAATCTTTAGCCATTCGAATTAAGCATTGTAAGACATCATCGAATTTTCTCTTGATTGTCTCCTGAATGCTTGAATGTATTCTGAATCGAACTATTGGATCTATTTTGGCCGCAGATGCACGTAAAGATATGGCGATTCCAATGAGGTAATATTGATGGATGATTTCAGACCGTAATTGCTTACCAATAAATCATGCAAACTGAAAAAAAGACTTTCATTCATCCTGAACATTCTGTGACTTTCTCCAGGTGTGTTCAATACCTCCATAATCCATCCATAACCACTGAGTTGTGAAGTCCTTGGTGGATTCTTATCATAGTGCTTCATGTAATATTGATGTAAAATGGCCGCAGTAGCAATTAAGTTGGTCTGCAAATTTTGATGTTCACGTATAACCTCCGCATGAACCTCGCTATCACTATCACTTTCACTTGAAGACATCTCTAACATAGAAGAAAGCAATATTAAAACAAAATATATGCCAAGTGTAAATTGCAAAAAGAAATCGAACTAAATTTTATTCCTATTAAATCAATCAAATCATGGTCAATCAATCAATCAAAAAGAAATCATTGAACCCTTTTATTAATCTATTCTTATTCTATACCCTCTAAATGAATTTCCCTAAACCGCCCATATTTGACAAAGTGCTTCATTGTGAGCCATGCAAACCGGTCTTCGGAGTGTCCAATGTCATAAACATCTCTCTCAAAGACGCTTTGTAAATAATTCAAGAGCGATGAAGTGTTGCTTTGTCCCGTAAATCGCTCCACACTCCTTCACAATGTTCATTACTGCCTGGATAGAACACTCATCCTTGTTTGCAAGCGACTCAATAGAAGCAACGGACCTCTCACTGAAGGTCACCATTTTACTAATCTGTTCTTTGATCCACTTTCCTCCACTTGTCTTGGCTCTCTTTGTCTTCTCTTTGTCATGACAAGATGATCTCTTGCCTTTGCCCTTGCTAGTTGGAGTTATTTCTTCGGATCACTTTCGGACTCGAATCCACGGACTCAACACAATGAATAGGGCTTGGAGGAATAAGACCAAATGAAGCACCAAAATGATCGTCACCGGTATTTCTAAGGTCTTCAAACATAACCTTCAACTCATCTTCATTTTGAATTCCCTTGTCTTTAAATTTTCCACATCCCGGAATTTTCTGCAAACATGAAAACATATGTCAAAAAATAATAATATTGCTGCAAACAAAACAAGATCAAATATTTTACGGTTTATGACTTACTTTTCTCATCATCTTCCACCAATCATTGTTCATGTCAACCGTTCCTTCCTCTCATCCCAACCTATGCCTGTTTGTTTCAACAACTCCTTCCAAGCATTGTACTCTAGCTTCAATTTGGACCATTTATTCTTAAATTGCCCTCTAGTGTACAAAAGCCCGTCTCCTCATTGAATTTTTAAATCACTATTTTATACCCAACATTGTTCAAATGGGTGCTAGAACGATTTCGCACCTCACTTGTTCGCAAACAATCTACAAACAATCCTAGTGTGTTCTTGAGACCATTCAGCTTCAACCATCTACACAAGCAAACAAATATCACAAACACTATAATCAAGATCAGAATTAAATGGCCTATCAGTACCATGCATGTAGATAGTGAAATCAAGACATTGTCCCTACAACTTGCGGGTTAACGTAATTAGTGCAGATGAGGAATGAAAAAGAAATATGCAACCATTTTTCTTACATGAATGAATGGCAAAGAAAAAGAAAAGATAACATTTAGATGCTCATCAAAACTTATATTTGCAACATTACAGGAAATGATGGAACTCAAAGCTGTACCATCTGCAGCAGTTATGCTCATACATTTCTGAATAGACATCGAAAATCAGAACCAACACCAAGCCCATTGTACAATCTGTCCCACCGCTCCCAGACCAAGAAACGGGAGAAGCAAACAAAGCAAGCTGTCTCGGCTATTATCCTGTATACATGCCCCTACCAAAATCTTTTTTTCTTATGTACCAACTTTGCTCTACACAAATGAAGCAAACATCTATCCTAGCGGGGCCATCACACTAATGAGGAAAATCAATATGCTTGCTTCATTGCACAGAATTCAGGCAACAGATTCATCAACTCGGCAATGCACAGAATTCAGGCAATGCATCAACTCGGCTGCACAGAATTCAGGCAACAGATTCACTGCCTCTTTTGAGGATTTAATCAGTTTATATAGCATCTAGGATTACACATAGACTCGGATTACAATACCCAAAATTGACTCTAATCATCTTTCCAGACTGATCTCGGAACTATTCCGTGTCCGACACAAACACTGACTAAAATTAACTCAACTCCCTACTACACTCGATGCATTTACTTTTAATCAAGGCAGATTACAACTAATCATGGTGCACTCTGTTGTACTCTATGCCATTGGTGCAAACGCTTATATAATGCATTGTTGCTGCTGATGTAACACTAATCTATGCCATTGGCGACAATACATGCATTGTTGCCTGAAGCGACAGAACAGTATGGCGTCCTGCTTGCTAAATTAACTCAAAGACAGTCAAAATTACACCTAACCATCAACCAATTTGTAAAGAGCAAAACACAATACACATGATACTATCCATATTTCAATAGCAAGCTAGAAGTATATAAACCTGCAACTATTCATATTCATTATTCCAATTTTGACAAGAAAATTATGACATCAATCCTTCCAGACCACATTCACTTCAACAAAACTTCAGAAATTTTAGAGTATTCACACAAATTTCAACTAATCCCACACACTGCAGAGCACATCATACAAGATACACTACACTACAAACTTCAAGGCAGGAGTGGGCAAGTTGAAGCATCATTGCAATAAGGTTTCGTCGGGGTTAATATGATACAAATTAGCATCTCCAAAAACCAGGCCTTAAAATAGAGTCCTATACCTCAAAATAGGATCTATACTAAAAGAATTATGATTCAAGATAACTATTGACTCCACAATTAGACCCTAAACTCAACTACCCCTTAATTTTCGTGGCAAAATTTTTGGCGCCACAGATTTTAGCTCGTCCGCGCCATTTTGTGCATCTCCAAAACCTGGCCTTAAAAAGAGTCCTATACCTCAAAATAGGATCTTTGGTGTTCAAGAAACTATTGACTCCACAATTAGACCGTAAACTCGTCTTAATTTTCGTGGCAAAATTTTTGGCGCCACAGATTTTAGCTCGTCCGCGCCATTTTGTGCACCACAACGCCGCTTCCCGGCTTTGGTGTTCAAACGACGGCGACGTCTCGTCATCGCGCGGCATTCGCCTTAGTTTGTGCTCGGCGACAGCTGCTCTCATCGCCAACAGTTGCAGCTCTCCTCATCGCCACAGATGCTCTAGAGTCGCTTCTTCCGCCAAGATCGGTCGAAAAAAATCGTGCGCCAGTCCTGCATGCATTTTGATTGACAACTTCAGGGTAGAATTGTAGTCGTGCATGCATTCAGTTCATCTGACGATAGCTTATTTGGCCGAAAGAAGATAATAAAGGACAGTACGAAAAGCATAGACATTGACATTTGGAGAAACATCACCATAGCGAGCAACTGGTGTAGCCAATTAGCCGGACCTGTTATAGATCGAACACAACAAAATAGATAGAAAATAAGATTAGCCAAGATGAATATCAAATCACAATTAGAAAACTATTCGGATATGGAAAGTCTGGTAGTATATTGCATATTGAAGGTATACTACATGATATTCTCTGAACTCTAACCAATGTTTCTTATTGAATCTTGTGGCAGGAAAAATGTAAAGGTAAGAGCAGAATTCATATGGATCTTTTGTGTTCTTTTCCTACTTGTATGTGTTAGTCCATAAAAGTCCATGTTGTCAATTGATGTGTGAGATGTACTCTGCTACATTAGTTTTCCATGTCCATGCTGAGAAAAACAAACTTAACCAAAAAGATGTAATTAAAGGAGCATTCTGACATACTCTGTTTGCTGTAATATGGAACTTTAGGCCACAAGCTAATAACTGGCAAACATGTATTCAAAATCAAACCGTGTAGTATCTGTTGGAAAACAATAGCTTTCATCTTTTCCTTTAAGTTAATCTGCAATACAGGAAGGGCAACAGTGCATACTCTTTACAGCATCCAGAACAAGAAACTGGTTGAGCTCCTTCAAGTAATTGTAGCTCATCCTGCAAAACCGAGGGGCTTTTTTTTGTCAAATCCAATGTAGTTCTTTTCTCCTTTCAATATAACAACGATTTACAGATGTATCTAGTTTTCATGGTTCTGCTGGTATCTTGATTTGTGCTTTTCATATATATCTTGATTTGTGCTTCTGATCTCCATTATTAGTTTGTCACATAAGTGTTTAAATATGACATATTGACATATGACTTGTACAGTGATGCTAAGTAAAATTTGACGTTTTTTCAAGAAATAATACTGATATTTTCTATAGCAGTTTAGATATGAAACCATTGATGTTCTATTTGATATTACTCAAAATTTGATGTTCTATTGTTTTGTGTTGAACAGAAGGATGTCAGGAATCAAAAGATGTATGGCTAATCGCAAAGAAGATGAGGTAGATGATGAATTTGACTACTTAGTAGTTCTTATGATGGGCAAATATCAGAAGAGATTGCATCAGCTATCTTCAGGGCATCGTGGTTCAGTTCCTGGTCATAGGACAATTAATCGGGATAAAGAAGATGGCCACAACAGATTATATCAAGATTACTTTGCAGAAAATCCAACCTATCCTGAAAACATCTTTCGACAAAGATTTCGGATGAGACGCTCTCTATTTAATCGGATCAAAGCAGCCGTTGAAGAGAAAGATCCGTACTTTGTTCGTAAACGAAATGTCATGGGATTCTTGGTTTATCTTGCTTCTGAAGGTCACTTGACATTTAGACAACTAGCTTATGGTGTGCCAAACCGATCATTGTTGATGAATATATACGGATTGGTGAGAACAATCGCTATTGAGAGCATAAGGAAGTTTGTGAAATCTGTTTGTGAAGTGTTCGGCGATGAATATCTAAGACCTCCCAATGAAAGTGATACTGACTAGGTTGCTTCATATTGGTGAACAATGTGGCTTTCTGGAATGCTAGGTAGTATCGATTGTATGCATTGAAGTGGAAGAATTGCCCTCTTGCATGGCAAGGTATGTACTCGGTCATGTACATGAGCCGACGATCATCTTCGAGGCGGTGGCTTCTCTTGATTTATGGATATGGCATGCCTTTTTGGGTTACCGTTCGCATAATGATATCAATGTTCTACATCGATCACCTCTGCTTGATAGACTTTTTGAAGGTCGGGCCCTAGCCGTGAACTATACCATTAATGGACACAAATATAACATGGGTTATTATCTAGCCGATGGGATTTATCCTAACTGGTCGACATTTGTGAAGATAATAAAAGCCCCACCAAGTGCAAAGACAAAACATTTTGCTACTATGCAAGAGGCACAGAGAAAAGATGTGGAACGTGCATTTGGAGTACTGCAGGCTCGCTTTGCCATCGTGCGAGGGCCAGCTCGGTTTTGGGATGAAGAAACACTTAGAGACATAATGAAAGCATGCATCATAATGCACAACATGATAATTGAAGATGAACGTGATGTTGACGGTCTTGACATGCCATATGATGACAATGATGCTAATGTTACAAATGTGGTTTCCCGTGAAGGAACATCTAACTTCTCAAAGTTTGTTAGCAACCATAAAAAAATCAGAGATCCCGAAGTGCATGACCAACTGCAACAGGATCTAATTGAACATCTATGGGAGCGTCATGGATAGCAGTAGGAAAGCTCTCAATTTCCCAAGTTTGGATAGGAGTTTATATTTATTTTCAATATGTAGTTAAGTGCAATATTTTTTATTTCAGTTTTGTGAACCTAATGTTTTTAATTTGTTGATCTAATTAGCTCCTTTTGTTTTTAGTCAAAACCTAAAATGCATTGTATGCTATAACAGAGAGAAGATAGGAGTTTATATTACCTCTTACTTCATACCTGATAACGGCACCATAGGTGCTCTGTTCTTTCTTGTTGGAGAAAGACTACCCAGTTCACTGAATTCGTCATCTTGAAGCACCGTGTTTCCACAAGTTCACTGATGGACCAGTTAGCTATCAAAGCTTTCACAGTATAATTAGGAATTAAATTCGAGTGACAAAGTCTTTGACGTGTCTTTGGGCAGATAGTAAAACCCTCATCAAGCCACAACTTGATATAAACCCGCTCATAGGTCTGACCACATGCTACGATAACAGGATAAGACATCAGCTCCAGGGAAAGCGGACAGCAAAAATCAGCAGGAATGGGCACCCCGTTGATGCTAAGCAATTGCCTTTCCGTAAGAAGGAGCTATGAGATTCTCAAGGGAAACAGCTTCCATGTACAATTCCAGGTTAGTTGATAGACTCAATGAACTCGATACTTTCAACAGGGAAATTAAGGTTGCAGATGGCAATAAATTCAAAACTAACTACTAGATAAAGGTTGTAGTGAATTGACAAGCTGACACAACTGAAGGGAACATCCCTGAATATCTGAGATTATTGATTCAATTTGCTAAACCTGTTCAAGGTAATTAAAACATTACCGAATCATAACAGCAAGTACTCATAAACAAGAAGGTTGTGTGTTTTTTCAGCAAACGTTTGCAATCCTCATCTGTAGTACAAGTGGCCAATGACTGCAAACCACTATCACTGAAGCAAGACAGATTAGTCAGTCTTGGAAATGCATGCATGTGAAAATGCTAACACAGATCTGAGACTTGGAAATGCAGAGGAATAAATTACGGTATTTGCGAGACATCACCTGAGCTTGTTTCTTTGATGGGCTCCGACCCCATGAAAGCCTCACATTTTTCCCTCCAATCAGGGTACCTTGCAGCACTAGCAATGCCTCCTCTGCAGAAGATCTAAATGCGTAGGAACAGAAATCCTTAGAAACAAGCATATAAAACAACAAGCTGATGAACAAAAGTATGAAGCAGCAGAAACCAGTCTAAAGAAAGGAAATCAGGCATAATATACATCAGCTGTTGCATGTAAAATCTCAAGACACTTGGCACAATATCAACATATAGGATTTCTTCTCAACAGAATTCTTTCATAACACATTGCATTGTCTACATGTCATGTTATCCAAATACATGATTTTTGCTCTCCAGAACAGAAATATATTGATAATCTATTGAAAGTAACAAGAGATAATGTATTGAAAGTAACAATAGATAATCTATTGAAAGTAACAAGAGATGACTAAATTTCACTAACTGTGACTAACAAGAGATAATCTATGACTGTGTACTAAATCTAACTAACTAGAGATAATCTATGACTGGCTACTTCCGAATCGACGAGCTAAAATCTCCTCCTTCATCTTCTCGAAGTACTTCTTTGTTAGGTCGTTCATTTTGTTGGTGTCTAGTTCCATGATTTTTGTGTCATGTTGGTCTTACTTCAATTCATATTTCTTTTTCTCAAGCTCATACATTCTGTTGTCTCGCTCCTTCCGGTCTTTCTCTATCTCTTGTCGTACTTCTGTCAATTTCTTCACTTCATGAACAAAAGGGTCAAAATCATCATCACCTCTCTTTCTCACTCGCCCAAGACGTTCCTTCTTAGCTTTCCTCCCAGGTGGTCTTTCCCCATTGAACTGCCCTTCATTTCCTACATTTTCCAAATTAGTACTGCTGGATCCAGGAATAGTGCTTTCCTTCATGTTGCTCTTGTTGCATTTGGCAAATCTACAAGCAATCCACTTTGGCTAATACCTAAAAATATTCCAGGCATGGAAGACAGAAAACGACTTGCCAGTTAATTGATGGAACATTGCTTTGGCATCCGCAAGCTGCAAAACAGAATACAGAGATCACTCAAATAAGTTGTATCTTAGACATGTTAGATACATGCAATTCACTTTCGTATATTATACTTTATCATTACTTGTCTTTCCACTTTCATTCTTCCTTTCCACACTGTCATGACAACCTTGGAAAACATTTACATCCTTCTGTAGTGCCTGCCATCGATGCTTCAACGATGACCAATTACAATCGGACTCAAACTTCCTATTTTCATGGAAATACTTCTCAATCCTAAGCCAAAACCTCCCGTCTTTCTGTTGGTTTCCTTGAATTGCATCCTTGCTAATATTCAGATATGCAGATACCAACAGAATATCTTCTTCTTCAGTATAGTTATTTGTTCTACCCTTGGTTTTTCCTTGGGAGTTCATGGCAGGCACTAACGAGGACCGAATGACATCATTTGCTGCATCACAATTACTTTGATTTCTGAAATCATCTCCAAAGTCCTAGGTCAATAAAGATGTGTATGAACAATCAATTGGGTACTCCATACTGCAGCCACATGGAACCATTAATTGTCAGAGCAACACAATTTGATAATTTTAGTGTCAGAACCATCAATTGTTGGAAAACATGCGAGTATAAGAGCAAGACTTTGTTCATTATTCCTTTAAAGCATATGAATAAGAATACATAATCCTCTAACAACTAGTATGACACAAAAATGACAATCATTAACCATTTTATGTCATCCATTCTAAGAATTATGCCTATCACCCCAAATGAGAGGAAATAAATTTGACGTGCTCTCAGATTTTGGGTTAGAATGAAGATTAGGATCTTCAAAACAATCACGAACCCACACAAAATGTTCACTGGTATAAATACCTAAGTACAGAATGAGTTCAAGATTACCCTAACTGTAAACCGAACCCACACAAAATGTTCTAATCAACAACAATGGAGCAGTTCAGTTCTGTAGCAAGTAATTGTTCTAACCGAACCAGAGCATGTCCAGATCAGAACTAAAGGTATTTTCCAGCATGCAATGAACATATCAGTGGTTTAATTAACTTGGCTAGTTACACTAGAAGTGTCCAGATCAATTGCTAGCAATATTACTAATTGAACCAAGCATACAAATTCAGACCAGAATTACTACCCAAGTCAGGTATTAGTATTCTTTCTAGCAAGTTGAACTACTAACCAAATTAGTGAAAAGAACAATACTGACAATCAAAGCAATACTGAAGCAAAGGCCTGGAGAAGCTTCATCTACTTTCATGTTGCATAGAAAAATCCCAAACCTCTTTCTTGGACAGAGTCAAGAGTTCTTCAGTGGAACATAATACAACCTTGAACATAACAAAGTGACGAGCTCTAGAATAAGCTATCAATTATGGTTTTTGCGACGATGGTGCTTCAGTGTTCAGACTAATGTACGACTAGGTAAACGACACATTAGTTGGATGGGAGGTGATGATTATGGGATTTGACTATATAGATTTGGCAAAGGGATTTGACTATCTGATGACATCTATTTTCAATTGACCATCAGTTCTAGGAGAGGAAGGTGATTAGTGAATCAATGGTGGATCGGTCATACGGCTGACTAGTTGCTGCTGTCTAAAACAAGAGTACCTCAATCCCGTCGGCGTGTAGGAGGATAGCCGCGCGAGGTCGACGCCGGGCTCCAGGTCATCAGGAATCGCGATGGGACCGCCGGGACCGATGGAGAGAGGCGCAACGGAACCAGCCACGACGCCGATGGCTGAAGCGATGGCAGATGGGCGGGGCCGACGATAGCGCGTGGTCTTCGCTCCGGACGGGGCCGGCTGCGAGGGAGAAGGCAGCCTCGACGCCATCCTCGAGCGAGAGGGTCGATGGCCCGTCGGCGTGCGCGAGGGAGGTGGCGCGGACCGAGAGAGGCGAAGATGGCTGCGGCGCACGGCAGTTGGACGCGGAAGCCAGGGACGCGCGAATAGGATAGGGCCAGCCCAGGAGCGTCGCCAAATATAGCGACGGGGATTCCGAGTCCTAAACAAATTTCATAATTTTTCTCAAAATACAACCATTGTTGGAGGTGTTTTTTTTCACCAAAGCCCTATATTTCCAAATAGCAACCCATTTAGGGCTTCTCTTGGAGATGCTCTGAAATCTGTTGCTGCATCTGGTCTAATTAAAATTTCAAATGTAAAGAAACTAGAGATGTAACTAGCGAGTAATTTAGAAAGAATTGGCATACATTGTAATCTCAACAACTCAAAGATTAGACGAGAGGATCCAACCTCATCGGCTCGTCTGGTTGCGCAGATCCAGAGCGTGTGATGAGTATTTTTGACTAATTCCTTGCCTGGGTGGTTTCATATTCATAACCACAGGCACAGCTCAGTGAATTAGGTTTGGCATTGCTGAATTCAATAAAATTGGTGAGGGTATTGCTGAACCGCCCGCTTTGCACCAAATTTTGGTCGGTATAGTCAATTTGGAAGGTGGGTCCAGATCTAGATAATTCTAGTATGGAAATTAAAGATTTGGAAATATAAAACTGATTTTGGGAAGCAAGTTAGATTTCTATGTCCAAATAAGAAGTCTTATCTGCAGGAGGTGGAGGTCGATACGGGTCATATTTGGTAACGTATTGGAGAAGGATGTAATCGGTCTGCATGCTATAAAAGGAAGATCAAGGGTGAGCTAAAATAACCAATTAATCAATCAAACAACTCGCATATACTTTTATCTTTTTTATCAATTAGGAGTAGTCTTACAATTTAGATCTTTTCTAATTCGTCGTCGATCAATAAAGTTATGCATCGCCGATTGTTGATCTTCTCCAATTACGTTAGGTTTGGTTTACTCTGATCTTGTTGCGCATCGTTTTTTTTTTTGAAAAATTCACCTTTATCATCCATCTAATCAATCCTAACAGGTTGTTTAGATTTATCGTTATCTTTGGTTTAATCATCTTTGCGTAGCTATTTAGATCCTTGTCGATTATCACATTAGATTGGTTGAGCGTATTTTTCATCTATCTTGTCGATTGCAGATTCAAATCGGTTGGCACGCCTCAAACCTCTTGAATTTGGTGTTCGCGTGTGTTTGAGCTGATCAATCCGTCGTCATATTTTTTTTTGGCTTCAACGCCCCGCAAAAACTGGTACCTACTCTGGGTCACTCGATCAAACCATACTTGTCAGTACCATTTTAGAGACCATACCATTTGTCTCCTAAAATGGTACATTTTGATACTGGTCTGCACCAAAAGTATGATTCCAGAGTTAATATAAATAAGACACAATGGTGCTTAGGCACCAAGATTTTAAATGCACAAATTCAATTGAAGTTTGAGTATATTTTTGAAAAAATCAGTTTTACAATATATGTCTATCTATAACAATTCAAATGAAAGGCACAACTTTAAAAAATATAATTGAATTAAAAAAATTTGAACAAATTTTGTTCACTTGCTTTGCTGATTTTATATAAAAACTGCACCTACAATGTTGGCCATACCGGTCGATACGGAATCACCGATGAGTTGAGCTAGTTTTGGACGTGCATATCTAATATTATTATTACTTAGTACCATTTTATCTGCATAGTGGCTGTAGTTTAGTGGTGAGAATTCCACGTTGTGGCCGTGGAGACCTGGGCTCGAATCCCAGCAGCCACAGTTGGAACTACTTTTTGAAAACATCCTTTTTTTTATTTGTTATTTTGCTCAATTGCTCTCAAGACGTCGCTTGACACTTGCCAAGGTGAGAGCCATGCATGCAGCATGATTAGGAGCATTCTTCAGGCGGTCCTTAGTTTTTTCGATTAATCGGCGATGGGTTTCTTTGCCCTTGTGAATTTGGTGCTAGAGAACTGCAGCCGCTGCACCGAATTCTCGTTGTGCAGATTGACATGTCGTGCTTCTTTTACCCGACTTCCAAACCGCCGCAATCGCCGCCTGCATGCGCTTGTAGCCACCACCGTCACCGTCCACCCATGGACTTCTCCAACCTGCCTGACCCTTGTAGATATTACAATATATTTGGCTTCCGATGAAATTTGATAATACTTAATGGACTTAGATAATAATTACATTTCATGCCTCAAACTTAGCTACGTACCAACCATATGGCACTGTGCAATTAATAGATAAAATACTTTATTCTTTTATCACTTATACAAGCTTTTTCTCAACTTAGCTACCAACCATTCATTTATGTTACCGTTATCATCACGATCGGTGCATTGAGTCAAGACCAATATTGAGTATTTTATATGAAAATTTCATACTACACGACTATCAATACTTGTGTACTAAGTATCATTATAGTAAAAGATAGTTTACATTTTTCCTTGCTAGAATAATAGGTTACTACGAGCAATTATGTATTTATAATAATTTATTTATCAATATCATGATTTGTTATCACTTGTAAATATATGATAAATAATTTGGCTTCATATAAACTTTTGTATAATATATAAACAGCAAGATTTAAAACTAATGAATTGTTATTGTTGAGCACTATTCTTAACTATTATTAATAGCTCATAGTTGTTATTTATATAATACTATATTATTAAACGTCAATAATGAACCTCTAATCTAATTTTTCTGGTTCTGTTGCTGGGGCGAGGGCAGCGTGGAGTTCATGCTCCTCGGTGACAAGCTGGTTGCCACTGCCACACGAGACAGGCCACGCCCTCCTCTACGACCGCGACGGCCACTCCGTCCGCTCACTACCCGCCTAAGCACACGCTGGTCTCCCTGACAGTCATGGACAACATCTACCTACGTCATGGACACGGTCCCCAGATGGCTTGCGCACAACGGTCGTGACTACGGCTTCAACACTCTCGTCTATGTCAACGCTGACTGACACTTGGGCCCCGTATTCGACCACGCCGCCCTCTTGTACCGCCGCTGCTGCTGCCTTCCTACGGCCGTATCTGCACCTACAAGTTGGTTGGCGACTCCAACGTCTACATATCCAAGGAGGTAGTGGCACCTACTCCTTCGACACGGACATCGGCACGTGGAGCAAGGCTGGCCACTGGGCGCTGCCGTTCAGCGGCCTCGTCAAGTACATCCCTGAGTACGGTCTATTAGCTAAAACCGTCTTTGATAATGGTGACTCTGATGATGATCTCATCGCTGATCGGTAGTCATCCCTGAATATTTTTGAATAGAAGGGTAAATTTTTTTTAGTTGTGTGACTGACACTTAGCCCCGTATTCAGCCACGCTGCCCTCTCCGGCCGCCACCGCTGCCTTCCTGCGGCCGCATCTGCACATACTTCGACACGGACATCGGCACGCGGAGTGGTATGACTCGCCGAACGAGCTGCAAGGGGAGGGCAGTTGATCATTGTGGTATGGTATCTTGCCCCGTGACCTGCTTGGCTTGGCGCGCACACACCAAGATGCGTGAACGGCCGTGTTGTCTCGGGCTTTCGGTATACAAGTCAGATTTGTAGATGTTGCATTTATCCAAAGTAGTACTACATCACCGGTGAGGAGCCTGAGGACATTGCACTGACTACTATTAGGCTTAAATCTAACCAGTTAATCAGCAGAAGATTTTAAGATAATCACGACGATAGGACCATCCAATTTTCGCTTCTTCTCTTCGAGTGCGAGGCCACCACAATACTAACGATCGTCCAGAAAATCACCAAGCAAACAAGAACAACGATTAGCCGTACGTTTCTAGAGATGTAACAACGATTAGCCGTACGTTTCTAGAGATGTACTTGTTCGCCGGTTCGTGATCCTTTAACGCTGAAGGCAATAATCGAAGCTCCAAATTAGAACTCCAGTAATCCTGAATATGCCATGTACAACCAAAACACAAGTAACTTGAATTTAAGCAACCAATGCAAATCTGATCAAAGTTCATATTATATTAACAGGATAATGGCACCCAATTAAGGGCAACAACGCAAATAGTGGTAGCACATTGCAAGATAGCAGAAAATGGACGCACGCCATGACCTGATACAAGACATGACGACAGGGAACAAACAAATATCGCAAGGGTTTAAACACCAATGCCAAGGCGTCATACTTGAAATACTCAAAACACACTTAAACATACTCAAATCACACTTAAACAGGTAATAATAGATAGCATTGGAGCTTATCATGGGGCTCTCACTATTCATCGGATTCAGAATCGGCACTCTGGAGCCACTCCACGAACGGCTTGGCATTCTTCAGGACCTGGGAGTTCTTGCTACCAGCAACAGCTTCGTTGTGCCACTGGACAATGGTTTCTTCCTCAAGGATGTCTGCATCGTAGAGGGCTTTCAGGACAACCGGGACCTCTTTCAGGGCTTCGGCGCTGCACTTGCCGCCGAATGCCTCCATAGCCTTGACCAGGAGCATCTGGGCACCTTCGTCGGGCACGGCAGCTGCCAGGTATTTCTTGTTCTTCACAACCTCCTTCGCAAATCCCTTGCCCACACCATGGAAGAGCGCCTCTAAGAGAGCATTCATGACATCTTGGGGAGGCAGGGTTGAGGAGGACAGCACGCCCTTGAGATGAGATGCTGTGGCAGCCTTGCCCATGTTAGCCTTGATCTCTTCAACCAGTTCATCATAAGGAGTGGTTTTAGCCTCAGTCTGGTTGCCGTTGGTATCTTGAGCCTTTGCTGTTCCATTAGCAGTACCCTCTTTCTGCAGCACCTGTTTCTTCTTATCTGTCTCATCAGTGGAAAGCATAACCATTTCAGCAGTTGCTACACTCAACTGCTCCTGAATGCGTTGTTTTGCTGCCTCCAGTGAGGTGTCCGTTTGCCACTGCACATCGTCATTGTCGTCGTCATCCTCATCTTCATCTGCAGCAGCCGCATTGTCACCATCTCGACTGCGAGTTGGAGAGGTTGAATGATCCTCATCAGAGCCACCACCAGCAGCCTTTTTCTTTGAAGCAGCACCTTTTGCAGTACTTTCCTTGGAAGATGCACCTTTCTTCTTTGCATCCTTCTTTAGTTTCTTCTGCTCCTCATCAGCAGCCTCGCCTTCTTTCAGGCGTTCCTTCTCAGCTCTTCGCATAGCCTTCTTGTCTTTGCCTCCCTTCTTCTGTTCTGGTGGGTTCTTCAGGATGAAAGTTGTGAGCTTGTCCCTCATGTCAACATCTGAGACAAAGCCGCAGGCAGCACATTTCAGAGATATCATCTGGGTTTTAGAGATGAGGATCTCAGTTTCAGGGTTGCCACATCCATAACACTGGACATACTTCTTGATGAAGATCTCAAGGAGAGCAGCCAGCTTTGCAGTGTCATGAGCACCATTAACCAAGGATGTACCAGTCTTCTCATCAAACTTAGATTGTGCCCCAAGTTCACATCCAAAGTACTTTGTTGTGTAGGAAGCTGGCCTAGCAAGTGCTTTTGCTATATCAACCATGTTCACGATATTTGTCTTGATGCCATTACCACGGCCTTCTATTTTGGTTATCATTCTGGGCATCTTGTACCTGTAGAAGGCATCATCCCGGTTTGAAGCACCAATGTTTTGCAGCGCCATCTTGAGTCAAGCTTTCTGCAGCAGATGATATCAGATGTGGCAAAAATCAGTGGCAAGAGTAGCTGTTGATCCTTGAAAACTTTCAGCACTGGCAATTGACCTCTCAGAACGTCCAGAAAACCTAATAGGCTCTTGATGCATGCAGTGGGACAAAAGCTTCTGCCTTTTTCTCGTTGTACGAGAATACTCTCCCAGCAATCCAACTAATCCCAAATAAAGTGAGACTTGTTCAGACATAAAAGAAGCCTCAACTTCTAATCCCTCCACTTTGTCAGATTACAGCAAAACAGATGCTGCTACCTGGATTAAAACAAGCCAAAGATCAAACATCGAACATTTGTGATTTTTCATGTAAGATTGCAAAAAAATAGTTCAGTTCAAGGTATATCATATGGCAGAAAGGGGATTACAGTATTTCACTATCATTTCATATGGCACCAACCGAAAAAATCAACATTCCAGATAGCACGTGTGGCCAATATCAACAAAATCAACTACATATGCAATGCAGAAGTACATCCAACACACTATAGCCAACATGTTCAGAAAGGAACACTGGAACAGTGAAGATGATTGGACTAAACTACTGCACTTTCGGGACAAATCTTCTGTTCTAGTATCCTAAATAACCACATATCTCTAGTCTGCCACTAGAGTTTAGAGCAAGCAGTACTTCATTATTGTACAAAGTCAAGGCATAATAACATACTCACATTTTATACCATAGCACCAACTGCTTATAGTATAGCTTCTAAGAGCAAAAAGTACAAACCATATCCCATATCTAAGGAGCATGGTGAGCATAAGAGTATCAAATTGTACAGGTAGTGTTTATACTAGCAACATAAAAGAACATTTAACCATAGCTGTATTTTTTATTAAATGTCCAAAAAACATATCAACAAGCTCAAACAGACGACAAAGCATGAACTACTTCCAAATATACACAATAAGCCAGTATACAAACAAGTGAACAACTATGTCCATGACTCCATCCTTCAGTGAATAGCCAAATGATTGTTAGTTTGCGATGCCCAACCACAAACATCCCCATCATTCCCCTTAATTTACAATACTGATTGTAATACTCAGGCTGAGAAATCAATTACCTAGAGCAGACAAACCAAGAAAATACTATGTATTCTCTTAATCTATTGTACAGATATTATATCGTTTCCATGTTACACCCAAGGAGATCAAATCACCAAAAAAAAACACACAAACACACACACACCCCTAACCAGCAGCATTACAATTTACAAATGAACTGATACCCTATTCTCACGTTACTTAAGATCTTTAATCTAACCTAAAACCACAACCCATCCAGATTCACCACGCAAATGCTAATCGCAAGTAACCGCCATGCGCCACGGGATCATTGAAACCCTAGTTCACGCCGAACCCACAACAACCACTATTAAATTCACAAAATCCGGGGCCAAGGAGCCCGGACGCATCCCGATAGGATCCATCCATCCAGACGCTGGGGATCTGAGCAAATCGAATCGAAACGAAACTAACGATGAAATCAGAGTAGCGACGGATGGAAGAGGGATGGGCTTTTCTCACCTCGGGTGGGGATTTGGTGGGGAGGGGGAACCGAATCGAGGAGAGGAGGTTGCGGGGATTGGCGGCGGAGCGCTGGGAAGTGCAGGCGAGGTGGGCGGCTTTTATATGGTAGAGACTAGAGACGGACAGCTAAGGCGGAACAGCGGAAGCAAAGGCTAGGGCTGTGCTGCCGCCTCCGGTTCGCCCTATTCTTTTTCTGTTGTGCTGTGGCTTCTCGTCGGCATCCTTCAAATTCCTAGCTTTTTACTCCGTGTTTTGTTGTTTTGTACTACATGGAGGTGGCCTCCAAAACATGACTCTAGCCGACTCTAGCTATTAATCTATATTGTAATAATACTTTTTGAGACAAATATGTGTATATAATTTTTGTATATCTAGTTTAAATATTTAAAAACTATTTAGAGTTTGTTTGTTTTTACTTTTGATTCTAAATTCTGACCCTAAAAGCAAAATAAAAAACAAATCGTCCGATTCTAATAATTGATTCTCACAATTCAGCCCACTGATATATACTAAAATGCACAATCCACTTCATATGTGCTTTTGGATTTCAGCTTTTGGATAATCAGTTTCTCTACAACCACAATTCGGAATCAACTTTTAAAGAATCCAAAGCTAAAACAAATATGCCCTTATTATGAAATTACTTTTCGAGATAAATCTAGATATATGATTTTCACATATCTAATTCAAATATTTTAAAAAAAATTGACAGCCAAAGTTTTAAAATTTTGAATGCATATATATCTAAAACAACTTTCTATAATTGAAGAGGGCATAATTTTTTTATGTAACCTATCAAACTTTTCTAAATCGTTGAACTTTTGTAATTTAACAGATCAGATCAGTAGGAGTTTCAGATACTTCCTCACTAGTATTAGCAGTACCAATCTTCCAAAGGTAAACTTAGGATCTGTTTGTTTTTTTACTTTGAATTCTCTAAAAAATTATTCTGAGTTGTGGTTGCAGAGAAATTGATTTTCTAAAAACTAAAATCCAAAAGCATATATGAAGTGGATTGTAGATTCTAGTGTATATGGGTAGGTTGGATTGTGAAAATCGAATTCTAGAATCCGTTTGTTTTTTATTTTGCTTTTGAGGTTAGAATCCAGAATCAAAATAAAAAACAAACAGGCTCTTATAACCATGCTTTATTTTCTTAAAGGCAAATTTGTGATTTAGAGGGGTGTTTAGCATAGCTCTAGCTCCACCAAAATTGTAGAGTTGGTAGAGCAGAATATTTCTAACTCTATAAACTTATAGAGTTGGAGCTATGAGTACATTAAGAGGGTGTTTGGTATAAATCCAACTCCATCAAAATTTATAAAGTTGGTGGAGTAGGGTATTTCTAACTAGAAATTTATAGAGTTAGAGCTGTAGGTATATTAAGAGTGTTTAAATGGATCATCTTATTTATATTTTAAACTAAAAATACAAACTTAATTCACTTTATTTTAACCTATAAGCTTCACATCTAAAGTAGAGCTGAATCTAGAGTTATGCCAAACAAGGCATAAGAGTGTTTAGATGGGTAATCTTATCTACATTTTAGATTAAAAATACAAACTTAATTCACTTTATTTTAGCCAACAAGCTTCAGATCTAATATGAAGTTAGGATTTGGGCTCTGCTAAATAAGGTTTAAGAGTGTTTAGGTGGGTCATCTTGTTTATATTTTCAATTAAAAATATAAACTTAATTCACTTTATTTTAACCTATAAGCTTTAGATCTAAGATAAAGCTGAAATTAAGAGCTCTGCCAAACAGAGCCTTACTCTCACGGTGGCCACTCGAACTCTCGCTTCGTCGTAACAATTAGGAATGTTTTCATGGCGTGATACGCCGCGTGCGTTGTTTTTTTCGCAGAAACAATTTAGTTTTTTTTCGACAATGTTTTTTTTAATTCGTCGAGAAAACGAGTGAAACGGTTGAAAGGATATAAACACAACCACGTTTTTTACGTATCTATCTAGGTTCTTCTCACGAAGGATCCACGATTGCGCTAAATCGAAAGGTCATTTTCATGAAAAATAGCTAGAATGATCCAAACGTAACTACATTCTTTTTTCGGTATTTATTTATGGTCATTTCGCGAAAGATTCGCGATTTTTCTGAATCAGGAGGTCCTTTTTGTAAAAAACAGCGAGAAGGATCTACACATAATTACATATTTTTTGATGGACCTAAACATGAAAAAACAAAAAGAGCCGAGCCGGCTCGCGCGCGGCTCAGCTCAAAACATTGAGAACACATGAATCCTTCGATCTTGGCTGAGCCAGCTCACACGCGACTCGACTCAAAACGTTGAAAACACGTGAATCCTTCTATCTTTATTTAAGGTATTATTCCCCGTTCCATTTGCACGCGCTCCACTAAGCCTCCAATGCTTGATCCGCCATCCATCAAGCCCGATCGATCGTGCAGTTGAATGGGTTTTAATTACTCACTCTGTCGGTTTGCCTGCTAGTTGTTATGCTAATCCTCCGTCTTAAGGTATTTGGGAGCTGTAGCTTTTCGATTTTTTTATTTTTTAGTTGAAAACAGCTTTAACTTTTTATATGAGGCCGTTTGACAAATAACTAATTTTTTTCAGTAATAAACTGCAAAAATAGGACATAACCAGTTTTCAGCTCTTGGATTTTGCTAGTTATATGTGGCTAGTTTATGCTAAAAACCACTTAAAAACTGAAGAGTTTACTTGCTTTTCGGAAGCTGAAGTTGGATTTAAATCTCTAAATAGGGCTTAAGTTTATAGAACATATTTTGTCTTGACGTATAGACTAAAAATATATTAATAATGATTAGACTATATCTATTCAATGCATGCA
This sequence comes from Guadua angustifolia, assembly GCA_036346375.1. Lineage (NCBI taxonomy): Eukaryota > Viridiplantae > Streptophyta > Magnoliopsida > Poales > Poaceae > Guadua > Guadua angustifolia. The sequence continues at coordinate 23,324,899 of CM070502.1, forward strand.
TATAAAGAATATAAAGTAAAATTCAATATTTATTAGAGGTATAGAGGAAACATCATACTAATTATGTGTTAGAAGTTATAAAATTGGACGGATTGAGTAACTTTCCTGCAGTTAAGGCCTAAGAGACATGTGCAGTGCGAATTTGCGCTGCGGAAATCCTAGATCGAAGACGGTGATCGACACAGGTGAGTTGGTTGGGTGTAGTCAACTGAAACGTGTTATTTGTAATTAGCAATACTAGTCATCAACTCATGCATCCGTACAAGGTTTGTATATTTAACAACATTTTATTCATATTATATAAAAGCTCTAATATCAAATTTTTAGTTCTAGAACATAGTTATCACTTTAAAAATAATATAAAATTTTATGATGTCATATATTTCTCAATTTTCTATTTGTTGCAAATATTTCTAATTTTATTTGCTTGTATAGCTTACTAAATCATGTTTTATGTTTGCTCCTACAACTAGTCCCTCTAGCCTCGTCAATAGATTTTGGAAATTTAAGCGTCTAGCCTCGTCAATAGATTTTTATTTTTCTATCATACGTCACTCATACTCACTCTGAATAGTTTTTTCAGTAGTTTCTTGGACTTCACACTTTTCATGTTCTGCCCACCAATCATCTATTTCACTGGTAATCACACAAGCGTGGAAACGTGAATAAACAAAGGGTGTTAATCCTTCATCTTCATCCGATGAAGATGTGTAGTCCAATCCTTAGAGATGATCTTCCGATGTTGAATTGTTCAAAAGGTTATTACTATCTTTTGATATATTTTTATTGTTAATTTCTATAGAATATACCTCATGGATATCTTCTTCTAAATTTACTAGAGTAATGAGATCTTTACTTTTTGGTGAGTGGGATGATTGCTCTTTGGCCTCAACTTTTGTCTCAAATTTTGCCAACTCTTCCACAGTAACATATTCAACGTAAAAGTCACACTTACATTGCTCTTCTGTTATCTCATCATCAATAGTGAGATGGGTGTAATTGACGAGGTTGAACTAATTTTCTTCATCTATTGTAAAGATTTTTTGATTTTGATATCCGGAGGCCCTCCTTCTAGCATTAGCTATCGATGTTTAAGATATTGGGTCCCTTAATCGAACTTATGGAAATAAACAAAATACGGCCCCTAGATATCAAAATAGAGAAATGGGAATGCTTTTTTATTAGCCAAGTGGCTTTGACAGAGTACATGGTTTAAGTCACAAATTCAACTGCTAAATGCTAGATGGAGTAAGACTTTCTCAGATGATTTCAGAATGCGAAATGATTCAAGATGTCTTCAGATATCCTCAAAAGCAGGGATAGGTCCCCTATTTATTCTTGATGAAGAGGTAGTAATTGACTTTCAGAAGGGATGTCATGTAACGGAAGATGCCTTTCCCATTAAACGATGTCTTCTCATCATGGGGTGTCTGTTCTAGTGATAACTTCCAGATAGTTGCGTGTTTCTATCAAATAATTATTTGCACGGAGACATATGCAGGAAAAATTGCTTGTCCTTGACTAGTGTGAAGTAGGGGTTTGACCATGTTTAACTGAACTGGTCGGAGATCTAACCATTCAAATAGGATAGGATTTGTTTAATGTGTATGGGTCTTAGGTTTTACGAGCCTATTCTATCAAGCATGGTCACGAATTATTATAAAAGGTCTAAATGGAAAACATGATTTTAATCCTCGTCATTAGTATTTCTCGAGATAAATCTACACATATAATTTTTTATATATCTAATTTAAATATTTTTAAAAATATTAACAAACAAAGTTTCAAAAGTTTAACGATGCCTTCCTATAGAAACCATGTCTTACAATAGCCATGTTTACCCTTATATGTGCTCCCTCCACATGGGTAGGGATGACAGTTTTACCCATGAGTTTGGATACCCGCGGGTACTCGACTCGATAATGATAGACATGGGTAGCATTTCAGATTCATAAGGTTTTCGAGTTTGGGTACCCAATAAGAATACATGATAGATGTGGGTTTCAATTTGTATCTATAGGTATCCAATAATATGTGGGTCTCACTTTTTATAAGATATATATTAGAAAATTAAAACCATAATTACATAAATGAGAGGTTGGGACACACATAAGGTTTTAAAAGATAATACTATGCTTAGAAACTTATTGAGCATATATCATGCTTTGAATTTATTTTGCACATATCATACTCTGAATTTGTTGTGTATATATCATACTTTTTCTTTTAGACGATGCCTTATTACGTGTTGGCATGTCTGCTACAATTGTAGTTATAAGTGTTAAGTGTATGCTATGTGACTGAGTTAAATGCAGATCAATTGAGTTTTCTATCTTAATCATTGATTAATGAGCTTACATATTATTGTTCCACATTTTACTCTAATACTTATCATCTTGTTATCGAAACCAAATGCAATATCTATGAAAACAAATTTGTTTCTATGAAAGCACTATGAAATGGTGTAGTATTTGCCATCAAATATCTTATACTCACTTGAACTTGTAGTATCATTGGTCACCTATAGATCATCATGATGTGCTGATTAAATAAAATAAACTGCCGTATCATTGATCACTTATAACTCACGTTAACTCTTTGTTTTCAGCACAGACTGCTACCCATGGGTACCTATTGGATATTGAGCACCCATCGGGTTGGGATATAGATACAGATCTATGTTTAATAAATCTAATAGGTTTGAATGGATGACATGGTTTCGGATTTCATGTTTGGATGGATGGCAATTATATCCAGAGATATCACCCGATTGCCATCCCTACGTTTGGGCAACTATCTATTGAATTCCCGTTTCCTTGATCCCACTCCCACACGCTTTTCCGAGAGAAAAGAAACGGTCGGCACGCCCAGTTGTAGACTTTCGTTGGGTAGAAGAAGCGCGACATGCCCATCCTGCGCAGCGAGAATTCGGTGCGGCGGTTCTAGTCCTCCAGCACCAGATTCACAAACCGTCGGAAGCACATTTCCGATCCAAATTACCAGAGAGAACCTGCCGCTGATCCAGATTATCAGAGACTGGTTGGATTATTGCTCTGCTCTGGTTTGCTCTGATGTGACAATATTATTATTTATTGTTTGTTGTCATTATCATTAGCTATTGATTGATTGCATGACAAAATGAACACCGAACCTAAGAAATTAAAGAACGTGAAGTCGTTTCTAGGTAGACAAAAGCGACGCGGTGTGACAAAAACGGGTAGCTCCAAGCTCCATTATCCCCCGCTTCGGTGGTCCCAGGGATTCTAATTTTCGATCATGTACATGGAGCTAATTACCAGGATGGGCCAAGAAATATAGACACGCACTTGTTTACAAATGAATTTTTTAAAATAATATATTTTTAAATAATTTTACGAAAATAATATATCCAAACAAAATTTTACAAAAACACACCTCTATCGTCATTTGAGACGGCGACTAGCTCTGCCATTATTTCATTTGGTGACAGAGGTTTGTTTAGTCACAGATTGATTGGCTGACGGATTATTTTGTTATAGATTTATTTGGTTGACAAGGTTGGAGCTTCTCTGCTGCCAATTCAAATGACGATAGAAGGTCTATCAGCATTTCAAATGCCAATAGAAGTGTATTTTTTGTTAAATTTTATTTCAGCATATTATTTTTGTAAAATTATATTAAAAAATTATTCGTTTACAAATGTGAAGCCGTACAACAAACACAAATTTTGGGTCGGCCAAGGCCTGTAAGCGGCCCACCACTGCCAGACGCGACGGCGGGAGACCTGGGTGGCCTGGGCGACGGCGGCGGGAGTCGGGGGCTCAGTCGCTTGGGGCAGATGAGATGGGGAGCGGAGAGGATCAGAGAGAGTAGAGGACAGGTCACGGGGAGTTAGCGTTATCCGGATCGGATATCCGAAAAATAATTACTAGATATATTCTAGAAAAGTTTTGGAATATTCCTATCCGATGGATAGTAATATACTGAATCCAAATCCAAAATAAAGTATCTGAATCCGAAAATTATCCGAAAAAATATTTGAATCCGATCCGAACTCATCCGATCGGTCGGTCAAAATTATCCGATCCGGTTGCACCCCTGTCCTGCACAGCGAGAATTCGGTGCGGTGGCTCTAGTCCTCCGGCACCAGATTCACAAATCGCCGGAAGCTCATTGCCGATCCAAATTACCAGAGAGAACCTGCCGCTGATCCAGATTATCTGAGACTGGTTGGATTATTGCTGTGCTCTGGTTTGCTCTGATGTGACAATATTATTATTTATTGTTTGTTGTCATTATCATTAGCTACTGATTGATTAGATGACAAAATGAACACCGAACCTAAGAAATTAAAGGATAATCATGTGAAGTCATTTCTGGGTAGACAAAAGCAACGCGGTGCGACAAAAACGCGTAGCACCAAGCTCCATTACCCCCCTCTTCGGTGGTTCCAGGGATTCTAATTTTCGATCATGTACATGGAGCTAATTACCAGGATGGGCCAAGAAATATAGACACGCACTTGTTTACAAATGATTTTTTTAAAACAATATATTTTTTAAAATAATTTTATGAAAATAATATATCCAAACAAAATTTTACAAAAACACACCTCTGTCGTCATTTAAGACGGCGACTAGCTCTGCCACTATTTCATTTGATGACGGAGGTCTGTTTAGTCACAGATTGATTGGCTAACGGATTATTTTGTCATAGATTTATTTGGTTGACAAGGTTAGAGCTTCTCAGTTGTCAATTCAAATAAAGATAGAAGGTCTATCAACATTTCAAATGGTGACAAAAGTGTATTTTTTGTTAAATTTTGTTTCAGTGTATTACTTTTAAAAAATTATTCGTTTATAAACGTGAAGCCGTACAACAAACACAACTTTTGGGTCGGCCAAGGCCCGTAAGCGGCCCACCACTGCCGGACGCGTCGCGGGAGGGCCAGCTAATTGCCAGCCTACCGCGGCCGAACGGCACGGGGGAAAGAAAAAAATGTCCACGCCGTCGCGGTCCGTCACACTTCAGTTTGAAGCGAGCACTCGCGACTCCCCAACCCAACTAGCGGCGGCGGAAGTGGTGGTGAGGCGGAGATGCTGCAGTTCCCGGCGCTGATGCGGCAGTGGCCGTCGCCGCCGCTGATCCCTGCATCCACGCTCCTCCCCGTGCCCGCCACCTCCCAGGAGGACGAGCTCCTCCTTGCCATGGCCGAGTCCGACCTCGAGGACAAGGTACTGCTGCTACCGCTACTTCTCTTTCCTTCCACCAATCCTCCCCATCCTGCCCTAATTATCTCTCTCCTTCCTCACGCCTTTCAGTTGAACGAAATCCGCAAGACTAACAGCAACGCGGTGATCATTGGGAAGCCCACCGGCGACGTCAAGGAGGAGTACGACGCCGAGGCGGAGGACGACGACGCCGACAACGTCGAGGAGTCCGACGGCGACGACTTCGACCAGGAGACCGGCTGAGCTGGCCCGTCTCCACCGCTTGTTGCGGCGTGCCCTGGGCCGTTGCCGTCTCTGCTGCCCAATCTGTACGCCTGTTGCAGCTCGCGATCCCCAATTGTATCTTATTGCTGTCTCGACGTGTTCAGTTACCCTACTTTACTTTGCTACTGGCTGTTTTAAGTATTTGAAGACGTCCCTTATTACTTGGAAGTTGGATCACATGTATGGGATTAGCTTGTTGATGCTGTTACGTTCTTATCTAAATGCAGAGATTAGTTTCATCACTATACTCTATGCGAGTGCCGGTTGCTTCTTGCGGTTGTGCTGTTTAGGCTTTATTTTGTTTAGACTACTATTAAGTTCCTGACAAGTCACCTTCATTGTTTTGTGTAGTATTTGCATTTCTAGTTACAATGTTGTCTATATGAATAGAAGGAACATATATGGACAATGAAGTAGTCCATAATGTAGAGGTGGCGATCTGGCATAACAATACACGAATTGGTAGTAGGGGGACATTAACCTGTATGAGCTTATGGAGGATCCATAAAAAAAAATCCTGTTGTGCACCAGATGAGAGTCATGTAAAAAAGGCTGTATTATGAAGTGGCTGTTCTTCTCATGCTTATATCTTTTAGTGTTGAAGTACCTGCTGAATTACTGACTTGACTAAAGCTCGTTTTAACATTCAGTGCTCTATCATCATAGGAACCTGGTCAAGTTTCTTTACAAAGATATTAGGTATGCATATTTGGAAGCTAGTGATATCTAATATGTCCCCCCACATTCCTTTTTCTTAAGTTACATGTGTGTTAACTCTTCATGAAATTATGGTGATCAACATATGTTAATAATCCCTGTTCCCCTAGGCGGCGCCTAGGCGCTAGGCCTCTCCCTCCCGCCTAGCCGCCTAAGCCAAATTTTCCTGCCTAGGTGGACATCTAGCCCGCCTAGGCGGCGATTAGGCGCTAGGCGCGAGTCTGCCGCCCGACTAGTGCCTAGCGCCTAGGGCAACACTATTAATAATTGAACTACAAAAATGTGAAGTTTCTTTGTTTCTCCAGGTACATTTGTACTGCTAATTTAGCAGTTGAAATTACTAACTTTGCTACTATTTTTTAGTTTAATCGATCAATATAATAGTTGTTTTGACCTTCTATAATTTTACATTTTTGCCAGTGCTAATCTTGCTTTTTATCCTGTGATTCTTCTCTTTTGTCCAGACCGAGAGAGAGAGAGAGAGCGGGGGGGGATTTTGTAGTGGCTCCAAAAGAGCAATGTAGGTAATGTAACATAATTACAAGTGTAGAGGAACCAATTTGTGTCTATTATGTATAATCATAACTCTACAAGAAATTATGATATCCACCTTGTGATAGTAAATAAAAGATACAAGGTAGTACATTAGAAATAAACAGGCAAAAAATCTGGAGTCTGTAACAAGATTATTAGCTGTAAAGCCTTTTTTGTAATCATGTCCTTTGTTGCCAAGAAAATGATTATTTGTTCTGGCAAATCTAAATCTTGTAAAGTTTTCTGATAGAAACTTTTGGAGTCAGCTTATGTCTTCACTGTTCCAAATTTTTTTTCCAACGATCAGAGTTTTTCTGAAGGGACAATGGGCTGTACCTCGCAAAACAGTAATTGTATTTCACAAATCACTCAAATAAAGTATGCCAGAATCTTGGTCGAAATCAATGTATAGAAGACAGATAGCAAAGCACCAACTGGAATTGTGACTACCCAGGAGGCTACAATTTCGCGCACAGTCTCTGCTCTGACTCTATTGAGCCCTCTTGCAAATCCCACACCCATCACTGCACCGACAAGCGTATGTGTAGCAGATATCGGCAACCCAAGCTTTGATGCAAACAAGACCACAGAAGCTGCTGCAAACTCTGCTGCGAACCCCCTTGTTGGTGTTAGTTCGGTGATTTTCTTGCCAATTGTTGCAATAACCCTATAACCCCACATTGTAAGCCCTGCAACAATTCCAAAACCACCCCAAACGAGGACTTCAGTAGGTATGACTATCTCAGCATTGCTCGCTACGCCTTGAAGAATGGACAAAGCTGCAGCCAGGGGCCCTATGGCATTGGAGACATCATTGCCTCCATGAGCAAATGACATGAAGCATGCTGACAGGACCTGCATGTAGCCGAATACACCATAGACAATCTGCAATTGAGCTCCTGTAGGGCCAGCAATCTCCGTAAGAAATCCAACTTGCTGAACATTTGTCGTGGCAGATGTTTTCTTTTCTGCTTCTGAAGACAGTAGGTCACCAAGCTGTTTTTGGATCACCTTGCTAACTATGATGGCACCTATTGCTCCACAAGCTAATGCTTGCAGGAGAGCAATGGGAAATATATTGCTGAGGGGGAAAGCAGCAAACGAGATTGCAGTGACACCAGTAAAAACTGCAATTGGTGCAGCAGCTGCTGCAGCCTGGCCTGGATTTGGTGCACTGTATACGAACTGAAGTGAAGCATGGTCAGTAGAAAATTATCTTCCTTGTCTTGTTTGAAACAGTATCTATGTCTTCTATTTATGAAATTTTTAGTTTCTTTGCTGTGTGCTCAACAAGATGTCTGCCTAAGCATTGACTTGAAGCTTTCTTATTTGATCATTTAGCATGTTGTAAGTAAAGTTAGTCTAGTACTTACCCTGCGTATGCACTTGTAAACAAGAAATGAGACTGCAGCACCAATCAAAGGAGAAATGACCCAGGATGAAGATACTCTAGCCAAGGAGCTCCAGAAAACTGCATTGACCCCTCCAAAAACTAGCCCAAAACCAACCATGGCCCCAACAATACAATGTGTAGTTGAAACAGGCCAGCCATAGGAGGAAGCAACCTAAGAAATAGCAAATGTTAATGCAAGTAGATGCACACAATTGTTAATATGCTACATTGTCAAGATTGTAAAACCAACGGCACTATTGGCAGAAGCATCACATTTGATGATGAAGAAAGATATTTTGGAGACATGCTATTTGCATTTGATTTTACCCAACATTTAAATATTATAACTCCATTGCTTAAGTAGAGGGAACATATATACAATCAGTGGCCCACTAAAATTGTCTTCTCGAGCAAAGTTATGCATGTATCTATTTTTTATATACTTTAAGATGTAAGATTCCATAAACTTGTTCCTTGTAAAAGTTGCTATGTTTGTAGTGACCGTTGTCCGCTCAGTTACATCAATTTATTGTTTGTGTACTTTCTGAATTTGACATAATTGTTCAAGTGATAGATAACAACCTCTCAGAATCGGAAATGAAGTTTGCACTGCTGATCCTGAAATTGCCTATAACTGGATCTCAATATGTACGCCTAAGATTTCCATATCAACAAGGCTAAAACTATGCTGTAGATAGCAGTTTTATCTGTTAAGTTGCTTTCCCTTAGCGGTGCTGTTACCCCCTACCGTTAAAGATGACTGGTTAATGTGTGGGTGAGTTTGTTACCAATCAATGACCAAGCATTTTGTCCCAAACAAGTCAGGAAAAGCCAGGAATAAACCCAATCAAAATCAATAAAACCCCTAAACATTCGATCTTAGGTTATGGTTCTTGTACGTGGATCGCTAACTTGCATGCACTTCTATCCAATGCCAACTCTTTGGATGTGTTTCAATCATCTAAGTCTATTTTAACTGCTTCTTCTCACGTCAGTCTCGGTCGACCTCTGTCTCTTATGTTTTCAAAATGACTTAAAATTTCACTATGCACCGGTTTCTCAGAAGACCTCCATTAGAGTTGTCTGAACCATGTCAAACGATATTGGACAAACTTTTCTTCAATTAGCGCTACCCTAACCCTATCACTGGTTGGTGATCAATGGTTTACTGTGTAGTAGAGTTTGTTCCTCAAAAGAAATTGTTTAATAGAGTATATTCAGCTCTGCTTAGGATGAAAGATTTTCATGCTGCAAGCTTCATAGAATCAAATATAGCAATGACCTGCTAAAATTTATGGGGCTCCATCGATAGCATCTAGAAGTGCAAAGGTATATGATTTTGCCCTATTTGGGAGACGATGCTATTCTAGTATCACAAATATGTCTCTGACGATGTGCCTTGACTCCCTAAAATCTTCTGTATTGTAGACTGAAAGTGGGGGAAGTCTCAGTAACTATGTGATCCTAATGACCTAATAGCACTATGAGACTGCATGATCTGCTTGGCATGATGTAGCAAAGCTCAAAAAGGTGATGGAACCTTACCTGCAGCCATGTGCCAGCAGCGGCGAGGGAGGACAACAATCCAGCGAAGAGCAGAGAGTCCTTTCCTTGGAAGACGGACGCAACTAGGATGCCCTTCTGCATGGTGCTGGTGACATGGGTGCCCATAAGGAATGCACCAGAGAACTCTAGCACCGCCGCAGTCAGCGCTGCCTGCCGAAGTGTCAAAGCTCCAGACCCTACTGATGTCCCCATGGCATTTGCCACATCATTTGCCCCAATATTCCATGCCATGTAGAACCCTGACAGCAGTGTCAGATATGCCAGCGCCTTCATCTTCATCGTCCCATGACAGGCCAGTGAGCGCATCAGCAGTGGCACAGTGAGGGCCGCAAATGCAATCACCACAGAGATTGACATCGCCATCCGTGGTGAAATATGGAACGCCTTGGCCATCTCCGACAGCCCAGATTCCCCGTTCTGCTGCTCCTCAGCCTCTGCTGCATCTGCTTTCACGCTGGAGCCATCATCGGCGTTGGCAAAGGAGGATAGTGTGGCACGCGGAAGGCCCAGGTGCGAGCTCAGCGTGTTGGCAGCTGGCACTTTAGCCAGAGGGAAATACCTCATGCCATGAATGCCAGGTGGCCGCTGAGCGACAGGGTGACGGAGCAGGAGAGCGGCAGCCGCAGCTCGCCCTCCTGCTCCAGCTTGTGCTCGGGCAACGGAGAAGAAAGGAGAAGATTGAGACATGGAGTGGCAGAAGCAAAAGACGGGCGAGTAGAGAAGCACCAATGAGAGAGATGAGACTAATGGGGAGGAGAGGAGGAAGGAGAAGGGGAAGAGGTGGCCATAGGGAGTTTGTGGGAAGAAGTGAGCATCGTTATGTGGATGGAGGAAAGAGCTTGCTTCCTGTGGTGGCCCAGCTCGGGCTGAGACGAATGAGTGGTGGAAAGGAACGAGTGGTGAAGGGGATATGAGCAAGATTCCTGCCTAATCCATAACCTGGGGTTGCAGCCAACTGCTTGACTGTTTTCAGTTGCATGATCATCTGGACCTCCCTTCCACCCAGCCTGTTTTAAAAGATCTAACTCCATGTCTGTTCCTGTTGTTTTGATTCTCCAGTGTGACGTTTAGCATGGCATTAGCGTCTTCTTAGGGTTGTTGAAATTTGAAGGTTTCTGAAGATATTTGTTCTCTTCCTTGTGTGGTTGACTGTCCGGTGCTATCCACTGTACAGATTCAGTAAATGGAACTAGTGTCATGTCAGGTCTTTTATTTCGAACCCTGGATTTGCTATTCTTATGATAAACAAAGGATGTACTTTTCTTGTTATCACTGTCGTGTTACTGCACCGTCTAGGTTTTCCAGAGCCAGAAATGTTTACTGACAACATTGCAAAAGCATGTGTGGAGTGGAGTGATTTTTCATGGGTTTGTCTCCCCTTTTAAGAAATTACTTGGGCTAAATGTAAACGTATGAACAAAACAGTTGTGGTCCAGGGCTCCAATTTCATGGTCTCTTTGGTGGCATGATTTTGAGGTTGCGTCAAGGTTAAAAAAACTGCTGAAATCTTGGAAAACTTGGCCGAGATTTTGGATTTCGTCCAGGGACGTGATCCAAAATCCTAACTGGATAAAAAAATTGAATTGCTACAGTAATTTTAGAAACTTTAGCGAGATTTCACCAAATCTCATCGAAATCTCTGGGTTTTTTTAACCGTTTTTGAATTTTTATGGCCAGATTTGATCGTATTTGGTCCAATAACCCTTAAGAAAGTCACCTTCCATGAAAATTTGTTGAAAAACCAAAATTTTGAGATGTTTTAAAATTTCAACAGAAACACTGTCAGATTTTTATAAAATTGTACAAACTTGATCATGATTTGAAAATTTTAGATAATATATTTAATGGTGTAGGATCATACAAAAAAATTTTCAAAACAATTGAACTTCATTTGTTATCTTTAAAAAAATCAAAACCAGAACAAATATAATTGGGACAATAACCTTATCAACATTTTATAAATTTGCTCAAGTGTGACTATGATCCAAAATTTTTATGGGAGTTAAGAATTGCCTCAGTACTATTTTCTAAATTTTTTTAAAAAATTCAACCTTTTTTGTTTGTTCAATCAAATCTATGTAAACATTGAACTTCATTTGTTATATTTCAAAAATAAAAAACAGAAAGAACATAAATGATACAGTGCCCTTGTAAGAAATTTATAAATTCACTGGTATGTGATCATGATTTAAAATTTTTATGAGATCTTAATAATTTTCTTAGCACCCTTCTGTAAAATTTAAAAAAAATTTAAACCTTTTTTATTACTAAAGAAAATTTTTGTATTGATCATTAGGTTTTTATCAAGACATAGCACTTTCAGAATTTTTGAAAAATCTTGAAGCTTGATCATTATCTGTAAATTTTATAGAAAAAATTAATGATACATCAGGACCATCCACAAAAATTTTCAAAATTTTCTAACGTGGTTTGAACCATTTTTCATTTGGTTGAAGTTTGTCGATATGACTTGACAGTAGCACTGTCCAAATTTTTAAAAATTTATGAAGCTTGATCATCATCTTAAAATTTTATGAAAATATTAATGATGCATCGTAATGTGCACAAAAAATTTCAAAATTTTATAACGTTGTTTGTTCCATTTTTCATTCGGTTTAAACTTGTCAGTCAGTGTTTTATTAGGACAGCAACAATTTTCACATTTTTAAAAATTCTTCGGACTTGATAATCATCTAACATTTTTATGAGAACATCACTCATGTGTAAGGAACCTTCACAAAAAAAATTCAAAATTTTTTAACATCGTTTGAGCTATTTTTCGTTCGGTGCAAATTCACCGAAATTTCGGCAAATCTCCCCGAGATTTTGAGAATTCCAGTCGAAATTTCATTTTTTTTAGTGTAAAAAAATATATTTGAATTTTTTATTTGTATTTCGTTCAGGATTTATCCAAAATTCCAAGATCTTAACGAGATTTTGAATTTTTGCCACCTCCGAGATATCATCCGAAAACGAGATTTTAAACCTTAGGTTGCATTGTGAGCACTCACCACCACCACCAATCCACCAATGTCAATAGCAATTGGAATATGCTGGCCAAGGGCCACAGAAAAGAAGGAACTACTTGCGCTCCAGTCGGCGCAGTCCTTGTCCTTGGATCAAGTATGGGATTTTTGAGCTTGTCTTCTCCTATGCATTTAGTTTGGCGTCTACTTTTGTTTTTATTGGGCCTCAGACCCAGATATACATAGCCAGGTACAAGAAGCATCACCATTGGAGAGTGGTGTTGCGGCGTGGTGACCATTTCTTGGGCCTGTGGATTTATTAGTTTATTAACACTTGCAGGCCATAGCACTTGGTTTTTGCTACTTCCTTTGTAGCCCAAGGGCAGGGCTATCCTTTGATTCATCGCTTAATCTGGGCCGCTTCCAGTGCATGGGCTCTTCTGGCCTTGGTGCCCTGTCTGTCTGTCCCAGTATATTGCTCTGTTTCTTCGTCATCATCCGTCCATGAAGCAAACGACCATCTGCAATGGTGTTGGGCGCTTCGGCAGGGTATCAGCCATTAGTTCTTTTTTACCCTCAACTCTTCTTTTTTATTTCCAATTTGTTTTTTTTACCCTGGCACGAACCAGGCCATGTTCTCAACTATATATATATTCTAGCTCAGTTGAGGCCCTCTTTGATTTGGAGGAACAACATAGGATTCTCATTCATGAGTTTGAGGCCCTCTTCATATGTTTGATTTGCAGGAATACATCAAAGGAAAAACGAAGGAAATTTTCTATGTCCTCCATTCCACTGGGAATACAACATCCACTCACATCTTTTTTCTTCCTTCCCGTGAGTCAAACTCCCAATCCTACAAGATTCTTGTGTTTTCTAATCCTCTGTCTGGTACATATCTTCCAATCCTACTTCTGTATTTTCTTTTCTATTTCTAGTTTTTATTATTTCTGTATTTGTTCTATTTCTACATTTTTAGAATCCTGTCGAAGATTAGATCTCGACAATAAACTTATGATTACGGATATCTTCGGTTTAGCAAAGTCAAGCATGAAAACAGCGGCACACGATGTATACATGTTGAGCCCTCCGGATAGAGTAATACCCTACATCCTGTGCGGATGATGTATGAAATTGGTGTATAGAGTACAGAGTGAGTTGTCTAGCTCTAGTTATAATGAAGATTGGATCTAGGCAATGGCTAAACTACGCTAGAGGTTGACGAAGCGTAGTCTGTTGGCTTCTGGTTGCTCTACATCTTGTAAAAGTTCTAAAAGTCTTCTCCTTCAAAGTATCTCTCTCTCTGTGTCCGTCCCCCCTTTGAGGATACCTACCCCCGCTCTTATATAGTCGGGGTAGCCCTACCTCAAGTTGAGTTGTAGTCGGCCTGGGATACCAAATCATAGCTGATGAGGAGTCCATCGTCGTGCCGATCTTCGCAATATATCCAAACTTCCCTGGATGTCAGGCGTACTCGAGTTGGTTTTCTCGTAACGAGAAAGTGATCGAGTCCTTCCTAATATGGAATTATCCCCTCCACATATATCTTATCCCATAGAATCGAGCTCGTAATATCTAGAGTTTCTAGATGCTTGCTTGAGCATATATGGTGTAATCTTCGAGTTTCCGTTACATACTCATACCCCATATTTAGATATTTGGCAGTAGCCCCGAACTCTGTTCAGCGGAGGGTTTGTTCAAGCGCTTGGTCGATTACTGCCAAGTTTTGGCTTGGTCGAGTAATGCCCCGCTGACTTGCGGTCAAACGATTCGAATAGCTTGGAAATTGCTAAGTATCGAGTAAGGATTTTGCCGGGTCAAGCACCATGCCATCAGCCCAACTCGAGTCCTCAGGTTAGCCACAAGTTACCTGATGTCAACTTATCGACTCGACTTTGAGCAGAATTAGAAAATCCAGAAAATCTAAACGTTGGACAGTTGAGCATTTATTGTTCTCGTCTGCAATGTCAAGATTTGTGCAGTACTATCATTCTGCATTTCCCACCGATCGAGCGTCATGCCACTGGGAGTGAATCGTTTGCTTAGAGAGAAGATTTTGGCTTATAAATTCCTAGATCCGGAACTGTAGCTGTTTCCCCCTTTTTGCCTCGTGTCTTCCCTATTTTTGCTCTATTTTTGACGCTTAGCTTCTTTTTCATAGCGTGCTGCAAACACCTTGCTTGAGGCTGAAGCCTTCTGCGAGCAATCTCATCAACAAACGGAGCGGCTCTTGGTTGTCAACCAATAAATGATCAAGATGAAAGACACTGAACTGGAGGCACTTAGGGCCAACTTAAAGGCTGCACAAGCAGAGGCTGCAAAGCGGAAGGAGGCGAAGAAGCTGAGGACGGAGACAGGAAAACTGAAGACAGAAAGCTGTTGTCGATGCTGTGGTGCTCAAGGCTAAGGTTAGTCGAGATAAGGCAAAAGCTAGCAAGAAAGTGGTCGAGGTCAAAAAGGCTACAGTAGACGCGGCACTTGCCACTCTACAATCAGAGACGCTCGAGCACATGACCTCATCTGCTTGTCTTGCAACTTCCTACATGTTCGGCATGGTGAAGAGCCATCATCCGGACTTGGACTTCTCGATATTGAACGAGGGATTCACGTGTGAGGTGAGCGAAGCTACCGACTATATCGAGCCCTTCAGAGACCTTACCAAGAGATTCGTGGCCCAGTTGGAGCTGTCGCTTATCGGCGATGGTGATGACGCCAACTAGGCCTGGGCGTTCGGTTGAACCGAATATTTTGGTTTCGGTTTTCGGTTTTTTGGGAATTTCGGTTATTCCAAAAAGGAAACCGAAATATCTTTGGAAATTTCGGAAATCGACAATTCGGTTAACCGATAATTCGGTTTCGGTTTCGATTTTAAACCAAATTAACCGAATTGTCGATTCAGAATCACCATTCACCACATGACCACAATCCACATATTTCGGTGAACAATACGAGCGATGAACAATACAAGAACAGGAGATAAAAGTAGTACATATAGCTAGCACTAGCAAACCGAATTAACCGGTTCACAATCACCACAAACCGAATTAACGGTTCACTAGTTCACAAACTCACGTAAGGAATATCAATCACTAAATCAACATGGGTCCCTACTCAAGCAATGTCAATCACTAAATCAACATGCAGTCCCTACTCCAATGTCAACAAAATCAAGCCATCCTACTCATTATTCATTAACACATGTAACCAAATCTTTGTCGACTTGAGAATGCTTTGATTTAGTGAATATCAAGTTTCTCACGAGAATCAAGCCCGAGAATGCCGAACATAATTGCTAAAGTTGCTTTATCTCGAACAAAATTGCTAAATTAGGTATCTTAACAAGAACATGCTTGATGCCGTAACATAATTGCTAAATTAGGTATCTTAACAAGAATGCCATAACATAATTGCTAAATTAGGTATCTTAACAAGAACATGCTTGATGGAAAGAAAATGTCAAGGAAATACTTGCTATAGTTTTCTGCTCGACCATGATTATGAGACCGAGTGGAGGGAGGGAGGCGGGAGCCGGGAGGGCGCCACCGAGTGCCGAGTGGGGATTGGGAAGCTCAAGGGAGGCCGGAGGGGAGGGCGTCGTGGCGGAGCTTGGAGTTGGAGTGGGGATTGGGGAAGGAAGGAGGCTGGAGGGTGGGGGGCGGTGGGCGGCACTGAGCCGAGACCTGGAGCTGGAGGACCAAAGAGGGAGGCGGCGAAGACTGCATCGTGGGCGGCGCCTGGAGACGGGAGGGGCGCTTGGGCCTTGAGACGCCGAGAGATTCGGGCGCCGCTTGAGCCCTAGGGTTAGGTGTGAGTCGTGTGACCGCGTGAGGGAGGGCCTGAGGTGAGGGAGTGACCAGTGGTGGCCGAGACTCACTCGAGGGCTAGGGTTAGGAATTACAGATATTCGGTTAGTTCGGTTAACCGATCCTTAAAACCGAATAAACCAAAAAAACCGGTTATTTAAGACATATAACCGAATCGACAACCGAATTTTTTGGCTTCGGTTATTTCGGATTCGGTTTTCGGTTTCCGGTTTATTTGCCCAGCCCTAACGCCAACTAGGGTCCCTTGGCCTGAACATGCTTATGTAATGGTTAAACCTTTTTTTGCTATTGTGGTCTTGTATGACACTCGCTAATTAATTTGCTTGTCTATCGTGCTTTATTTGTTATTCCTTGTCGATGAAATAAAGTAGCACAAGTAGATGTAAATCGATTTTCTCATCAACAAACGGAGCGCTCTTGGTTGTCAACCAATAAATGATCAAGATGAAAGACACTTAACGGAGGCACTTAGGGCCAACTTAAAGGTCTGACAAGCAGAGCGCAGCGGAAGGAGGCGAAGAAGCGAGGACGAGACAGAAAACAAGACGTAAAGTCGTTGTCGATGCTGTGGTGCTCAAGGCTAAGGTCACGAGATAAGGCAAAAGCTAGCAAGAAAGTGGTCGAGGTCAAAAGGCTACAGAGATGCAGACTTGCCACTCGCAATCGAGACGCCGAGCACATGACCTCATCTCGCTTGTCTTGCAACTTCCTACATGTTCGGCATGGTGCGAGCCATCATCCGGACTTGGACTTTCGATATTGAACGAGGGATTCACGTGAGGTGAGCGGTTACCGACTATATTGAGCCCTTCGAGACCTTACTAAGAGGTTCATGGCCCGCTTGAGCTCGTCTCTTATCGGCGATGATGATGACGCCAACTAGGCTCGGCGTTCGTTGAACCAATATTTTGGTTTCGGTTTTCGGTTTTTGGGAATTTCGTTATTCCAAAAGGAAACCAAATATCTTTGAAATTTCGAAATCGACAATTCGGTTAACCGATAATTCGGTTTCGTTTCGATTTTAAACCAAATTAACCGAATTGTCGATTCAGAATCACCGTCACCACATGACCACAATCCACATATTTCTTGAACAATACGAATAAGGAACAATACAAGAACAGAGATAAAAGTAGTACATATAGCTAGCACTAGCAAACCGAATTAACCAGCTCACAATCACCACAAACCGAATTAACAGTTCCACTAGTTCACAAACTCACGTAAGGAATATCAATCACTAAATCAACATGCGTCCCTACTCAAGCAATGTCAATCACTAAATCAACATGCGTCCCTACTCCAATGTCAACAAAATCAAGCGCCTACTCATTATTCATTAACACATGTAACCAAATGTCATCACTTGAGAATGCTTTGATTTAGTGAATATCAAGTTTCTCAGAATCAAGCCCGAGAATGCCGTAACATAATTGCTAAAGTTGCTTTATCTCGAACAAAATTGCTAAATTAGGTATCTTAACAAGAACATGCTTGATGCCGTAACATAATTGCTAAATTAGGTATCTTAACAAGAATGCCATAACATAATTGCTAAATTAGGTATCTTAACAAGAACATGCTTGATGGAAAGAAAATGTCAAGGAAATACTTGCTATAGTTTCTGCTCGACCATGACTACTGGAGAACCGAGTGGAGGGAGGGAGGCCGAGCCGGAGGCGCCACTGAGTGGCCGAGGGGATTGGGAAGCCCAAGGAGGCCGGAGGAGGAGGGCGTGCGGCGGAGCTTGGAGTTGGAGTGGGATTGGGGAAGGAAGGAGGCCGGAGGTGGGCGGCGGGCGGCACTGAGCCGAGACCTGAGCTGGAGGACTGAGGGAGGGCGACTCGATGCATGGCGGCGCCTGGAGACGGAGGGCGGCGCTTGGGCCTTGGAGACGCCAACTAGGGTCCCTTGGCCTGAACATGCTTATGTAATGGTTAAACCTTTTTTGCTACTGTGGTCTTGTATGACACTGCTAATTAATTTGCTTGTCTATCGTGCTTTGACTGTTATTCCCTTGTCGATGAAATAAAGTAGCACAAGTAGATGTAAATCTGATTTAACACCCATAGATCCTTAGTAAGCAGTTTTGTAGCTACACTTATCCTTGATCATATCTGCACACAGGGATAGAAAAACTTTCATTAAATGACTTAGCCCCCAAGTGTATATTTGGAGAGGCCGTATATAACATAAACGTTGTATAAGTTGGAGTGAAACTACATGATTTTTGCAAGTCTTCATCGACCACGCAGCTTAGACTTTGTAGCGAATATGAACTTGCTGAGCAGTGCATGTAGAATCGACTAGAGGCCTCATCTCCCGCCATCCGCTGAGTTTTAGATGTCTGACAATCTAGTACTCGTATGTGCGCAAGATAGAATTTCTCATCGTTGGGTTCAGGCACGCCCACCCTTTGGTTTTGCTTGCTGACATGCTAAGTACACGATCGAGTAAATGCATGCAAAAAATCACATGTAAAAGAACTAAAGAGAAATAAAAAGATTGTGCCTACAGTGCCCCGCTCGATAATAGTATCGATCAGAAAATAGAGTAAGGTACAGAGTTACCTGTAGCCCCCAACTCCTTACTCGATGATGTCATCGAGTAGGGAGTAGAGTGACTCAAGCACAAGGTCGTGATGTAGCCCCCAACTCCCTGCCCGATAGCTGGATTGAACAAGAAGTGAAGCATTAGTATCAAAGATACCTGTTGCGACTCCTAACCTCTTATTCGATAGATGCATCGACCCGAGAGTGAAGCTAGGTAAAGAGAAGATCGAGCGATGTAGCCCCCAACCTCCTACTCGATGAGTGCATCGAGTAGAGGGTAGAGCATATGCGTTGAAAATGCATGATGTAGCACTGGACTCCCTGCTCGATGATCGTATCAAGGAAAGAGTAGAGCGTGAGTACCGAAAATAGTAGCCATCAACCATACATTTAGGCGCATGAGCCCCTGAGCATATGCGTAAGGCCCAGCATTTTTTAAAAAATCTGGACGGTCGGAGTAGGTTAGCAATATCACTCCATTCCAATGGTTGGGTACTATTGCAGCCTTCATGTCCCTTCGGTTTTCACGCGTGCGTCATCCAGTCAACGTCATCTTTTAGCATCTCTTCGGTTTCTGTACTTGTGTGGAAGTGCAACGGATACCTCGTGAATTGGGACCGAAACAGATCTTGACGGAGCCATTGCTAAAGCAGACCTGCTCCTCAGAGCTATAAATAGATTCGGACTTGTAGTCGCTCACCGACTGCTTTTCTTTCTTGCTTTCTACTCGTAGCGCTTTAGTTCTTCAACTGCACCCATGGTTTCTACTCCACTATCGTCCCCGTCCGTAGAGATCCTCGTAGAGTTCTCTCCCCCTACGCCATTGGCCATAGTCTTTTTGAGGTGGGGCATCATTGTCATCTCCGAGGATAAGGAGGATGAAGAGATCGACTGGGAGGCCCTTAAGAGGGAGGTCTGGCCGAAGGAGGAAGATGAGGTCGTCATCGAAGAAGACGACGCTACTACCGTCGCCACCAGGAGAGAAGATGACGTCGCCACCATCGTTAGGGGAGAAAATGCCGCCACCGTCGAAGTCGGGGGAGAGGATGCCGCCGGTGAAGAAGAAGGTGAAGCTTAAGACAGCTTCATCGACCTAGCCTCCGCTCAAGGCTCCACCTCGACGGCTGTGAGAGGTCGCTTCTCCATCATCAACCAATGGGCCTTCATGCCCCCTTCCGACCCATACAAAGGGTGAAGGCCCATCCTCGCCGACACCGCGTGCCACTCGCAAGATTCCACAACAGAAGCGTGAGCCTAGCGTCGCTAAGGAGCCGTTGGGGAGACCATCTCCAAGGGCCACAAGAACTACAAGTCATGCTCACTTTTGTACCGGTGTCAAAGGTAACTGATGAATTAATGGTGGGCCAAATGAATTGAAGGTTTTGGAATGGATTGTGAATTCGCCACGATTTACATTTGTATGCACGCGGGAAGTTCATGGCGGGTCGGGAGCCTGTTGGCTGATTTTGATCCCCGGAGAAGTTCTGACACGTGTTATATAATCCACTCATCATTCATAGTTTTCCGATTATTTACTTGCTGTTTTCAGAGAAAAGTTAATAGCTATTAGTTACTTTTGATTTGGTTTGAACCCAATGCATGGGTGCGCTCTGAAATAAGGCAGGTTTTATGGAGATCCGGTCATAAGATCGATCGCAAGAATCAAGGTCTAATTGTCATCTTTATTTGTTTCCAGCTTTTGCCATCTTGACGGAGCCATTGCTACATGTGACCTGCTCCTCGAGCTATAAATAGATCGGACTTGTAGTCGCTCACCGTGACTGCTTTTCTTTCTTGCTTTCTACTCGTAGCGCTTTAGTTCTTCAACTGCACCCGTGGTTTCTACTCCACTATCGTCCCCGTCCGTAGAGATCCTCGTAGAGTTCTCTCCCCCTACGCCATTGGCCATAGTCTTTTTGAGGTGGGGCATCATTGTCATCTCCGAGGATAAGGAGGATGAAGAGATCGACTGGGAGGCCCTTAAGAGGGAGGTCTGGCCGAAGGAGGAAGATGAGGTCGTCATCGAAGAAGACGACGCTACTACCGTCGCCACCAGGAGAGAAGATGACGTCGCCACCATCGTTAGGGGAGAAAATGCCGCCACCGTCGAAGTCGGGGGAGTGGATGCCGCCGGTGAAGAAGAAGGTGAAGCTTAAGACAGCTTCATCGACCTAGCCTCCGTTCGCGCTCCACCCTCGACGACGGAGAGGTCGCCTTCTCCATCATCAACCAGCTGGGCCTTCATGCCCCCTTCCGACCCATACAAAGGGCGAAGGCCCATCCTGTAGGTGGGCACTTTAAAACCAAACCGAAAATCGATCGAACTGAATCAATTAACCTAAAATTTCGTTTTTTCGGTTTTCGGTTTTCGTTTGGTTTTTATTTTGGCACTATTCGGTTTCGGTTTATGGTTCGGTTTTTTATTTAGAAAATCAAAAACCGGTTTCATCAATAAACCGATTTTCTCCGCTTGGCCGTCGACTGATTCCCACTACCATCAATCCCATCGATCGCAAGATTCCCCATTCGGGCCATTCCATTCACGCAGCGCAGCCTTCACCGCCGAACGGCACCCGCCACCTCGGCCCTCGTCAGTAGCATCACGTCGACCTCTGACATTGCCTCGCTGGCCGCAAGCGCCTTGGTGGAGAGACCGAGAGAGCGCTTTGCCGCGGATCTCAGATTCGATTCGGACGGCGAGGCCGGCAATATCAAGAACGACATCGCCGACACCGCCGTCTTGACCCCGCAAGATTCCACAACAGAAGCGTGAGCCTACAGTGCCGCAGCCGAAGGAGCCGTTGGGGAGACCATCTCCAAGGGCCACAAGAACTACAAGCTCATGCTCACTTTGTACCGGTGTCAAAAGGTAACTGATGAATTAATGGTGGGCCAAATGAATTGAAGGTTTTGGAATGGATTGTGAATTCGCCACTGATTTACATTTGTATGCACGCTGGGGAAGTCATGGGCGGCCGGCGCGGAGCCTCAAGTTGGTGATTTTGATCCCCGGAGAAGTTCTCGACACGGTGTTATATAATCCACTCATCATTCATAGTTTTCCGATTATTTACTTGCTGTTTTCAGAGAAAAAAGTTAATAGCTATTAGTTACTTTTGATTTGGTTTGAACCCAATGCATGGGTGCGTCTGAAATAAGGCGGTTTTATGCGTGAGATCCGGTCATAAGATCGATCGCAAGAATCAAGGTCTAATTGTCATCTTTATTTGTTTCAGCTTTTGCCATATGATTGTGTTTTAAATATAGTCCGAAAATGTGGTGATTCTTACCACAACAAAAATTACCCGTGTTCTCGTGCATTCTCTTGTTCTCGACTATTGCTCCATCCCAAGAGAGACTCCGCTATTGTTCGAACATGCGTTCCCACCGAGGGATCGGTTTGACACTTCGCATTCATCTTCGAGTTCGTGGAAGGACTATCGCCCATGGTGAAGAAATCAAGTGAAGCCGTGAAGGTAACAACGACGCTTTTGAAAATTCGTTAACCCAAGAATCGCAAAAAACCGAACCAATTAATTCGGTTTATTGTTCGGTTTTTCGGTTATTCGGTTTCGGTTCGGTTTACTGATCTTCAAAACCGAATTTTCAAAAACCGAACAAACCGAACCGAAAAAACCGAAAAAACCGAATGCCCACCCCTAATCCTGTGGACCATCACCGCCAAATTTCAAGGGAGTAGAAGAGGCGGCACGATGCCTTTGAGGGTAAGTAGTAGTAGGGTAACTGCCTCATATGTAATAGAATAACTTATGCTAGTTAATTTTAATGAACTCGTACTTACCTAAATCTTGTTTGTGATGCACTAGTTTGTTGTTCACGCATATTTTTTTTTTCAATTGATCGATGTTCCACGAGTTGCCAAACACCGCTCCTTCTGTTGATGATAGCCGTACTGATCCGGGTCTAGTCACTCTGATCACCACGTAGGGACCTTTCCCTTTAGGTGATAGCTTATTACTGTTATCTTGCTTCTGCACCTTTCATAGTACTAAGTCCTGAGCGGCAAGTGCTCTTTCCTGGATTTTCTGGCTATGGTATCGACGCAAGGCTTACTGATACTTGGCTACTCGAATAGATGCTCGATCCCTATACTCTTCAAGTAGATTTACATTATCTGTCGTACCTGCTCCTGTTCCTCTTTTGAGTAGTTGTCCATACGAGGTGACCTGAATGTTAACTCGATCGGAAGCACCACTTCTGCTCCATATACCAAGAAAAATAGTGTTTCACCAGACACTCGACTAGTAGATGTACGAACTGCCCACATCACCGAGGGGAGTTCGTTCGCCCACCGAGTCGAGTAAGTTTTGAGCCTATCGAACACACGAGTCTTGATCCCCTACACGATTATGCCGTTGGCATGTTCGACCTGAATGTTACTCTAAGGGTGAGCTACGGAAGCGAAGTAAAGTTTGATACCCAATTCTTCGCAAAAGGCTATGAAAGCATTGCTCTTGAACTAGCTACCGTTGTCTGTGATTACTCGATTAGAGATGCCAAATTGAGTAACGATGTCCTCATGAAGTTCTTAGTCGCTTCTGAGGTGATGTTCCTGACGGGTTTTGCTTCGATCCACTTGGTGAACGTGTCGATAGCCACGAACAAGAACTTGTAACCTCCTTAGGCTCTTGCGAATTGTCCAAAGATATCCAAGCCCTAGACGGAGAAAGACCAAGACAGAGGAATAGTTTGTAGAGCTTGGGCTGGTTAGGTGGTTTACTTGTCATAAAATTGGCAGCTCTCACACTTTTTCACCAGCACACAAGCATCTTGGAGGGCCGTCAGTCAATAGAACCCTTACCGGAAAACTTTTCTAACTAATGTGCGATAGGACGCATGGTTGCCGTAGATACCTCCATGGACATCAAGCAATATCTTATTGGCTCTTCCCGAGTGATGCACTTCATCAAGATTTCATTACTCCTCTTTCGGTAGAGCTTGCCGTCTACCAATGCGTATAGCTTGGACTTACGCGTAATTTTCTCGGTTGAGGCATCATCGTCAGGGATCTCTCGACCTTCGAGATAGGATTGGAATAGAGTCATCCAAGTCGGCTCGCGTTCGAGTAGTGCAGCTTCCGTGTCTGCGGGTTCTGTCTCGTTGACCCGACTGTGTCTTTGGTCGAGTTAAAGACATCGCCTCCCGCATGGGGAGATAGATGGTTTGAGGAGTTTCTCGACGAAGAATCCTGCGAACATGGGTGAATGGGATGAAGCGAGCCTGGCAAATTCATCGGCGACAGAGTTGTCACTTCGCCTAATATACCTTACCTCGAGCCCTCTGAACTTGTGCTCTAGATTGCGAACCTTGTTCAAATATGCCACCATGTTGTCATCCAAATACTGGTACTCTTTCTGCACTTGGTTCATGACTAGCTGTGAGTCCCCTTTCATGAGTAGTATGATCCCAAGTGATGCAGCTATGCAGAGCCCGTTAACCAGCCCCTTGTATTCTGCAACATTGTTTGAAGCTTGAAAATTAAGTTGGATAATATATTTAAGCTTCTCACCTGTCGGAGATTTGAGCACGATGCTAAACCCCGAGCCCTGAAGAGTGAGCGATCCATTGAAGAATATAATCCAGTTGTCATTGACTGTTTTGTGCTCTTTTTCCTTGACATGCGTCTATTCCGTGATGAAGTCCGCCAATGCTCCTGACTTGATGCTGGCTTGCGGCAAAATCGACCTCAAACTCGCTGAGTTCAACCGCCCACTATGCAGTTCGCCCTGTCGCCTCTCAGTTGCATATTACCTCCTTGAGCAGATACGTCATCATGACCGTAATCTTGTGTGTCTTGAAGTAGTGATGTAATTTTTGGGAGGTCATTAGGACGGCGTACAACATCTTCTGCACTTGAGGGTATCATAGCTTGGCGTCATGCAAGACCTCGCTCACGTAGTACACTGACTTCTATACCTTGGTCTTTTTCTCGGGGCAATCCTGCTCGACCACTAGGACTGTACTTACTACTTGATGGGTAGTTTCAATGTATAAAAAGAGCGCTTCTTTTTTGTTGGGTGAAGTCAAAATTGATGGAGACGATAAATATCTTTTTACATCCTGAAAAGTTTCTTTTGCCTCCTTGGTCTATTCAAAAGTGTCCTACTTCTTGAGTAATTTGAAGAAGAGCAGCCCTCGTTCGCCCATCTGAGAGATGAATCGACTAAGGGTTGCGATGCAACCCATGAGTTTTTGCACTTTCCTCGATGTCCGTAGAGAACGCATCTGGTTGATGACCTCAATTTTATGTGGGTTGACCTCGATGCCTCGACTGGATACTAGGAAACCAAGAAGCTTGCCGGACGGAACGCTGAACATGCACTTCTTGGGGTGAAGCATCATTCAATACTTCCTGAGGTTGTCGAATGACTCCTCGAGGTCGCTGATTAAGGTATTCCCGGTTTTTGACTTGACTACGATATTATCGATGTATGCTTCCTCATTGCATCCAATTTGGGATTTCAAGCAATTTTGAATACAGCGTTGATACGTAGCACAAGCACACTTCAAACTGAAAGACACCTTAATATAGCAAAATGTACCGAAGGGAGTAGTGAATGCAGTTTTCTTCTCATCCTCTGCGAACATACTAATTTGGTGATACTCCAAGTAGGCATCTAGAAAACTTAGTAGTTCACAGCCCGTAGTAGAGTCCACTATTTGGTCGATGCGAGGGAGAGGAAAAGGGTCCTTGGGGCAAGCCTTATTGAGGTCGGTGTAGTTAACGCACATCCTCCACTTGCCGTTGGGCTTCTTGACGAGGACAAGGTTCGCCAGCCACGTTGGGTGATGAATTTCTCGAATAAAGCCAGTCTTCAGAAGTTTACCGACTTCCTTTTGTATGGCCTGCTTCCTGTTTTTCGCAAATCTACACTGCTTCTGTACCACAAGCTTGGCGCTCGGTTCCACAGCTAGTTGATGCTCGATTACTCTCTTGGGAACCCTAGGCATGTCGGATGGTTGCCATATAAACACGTTGCAGTTTGCTCGAAGAAAGGTGACGACCTCGAGTTCCTATTTGAGATCAAGGTCGACAACCACTTTGACTGTCTTGGAAGGTTCCGACGGGTCTAAGGGTACTATCTTGATGCCTTCATCGGTATTCTTATCCTTTTTACCGTTGTCAACCGAGTCTTTGGCGGCGCTATTGGATCCAGGAGCCTTGTCAATGCTTTTGGATTTTTAGCTCTTGGCTCCTTCGCCGTCAGCACTGGCTGCTGACCGCAGAGATGCTCAACCATTTTTAGGCTCCTTTTATAGCATCTGACTACCGCGTGTTAGTCCTCTTGATTGTAAGGACTCCTTTTGGCGTTAACATCTTGACGGTTTGGTACGCATAGTGCACCACTGCCATAAACTTGGCTAGCATGTAGACATTCTCAAAGTCCGCTACGTCGAAGAGAATTTTTTTGGTGCAGAAATTGTCTAGTATGCCAAACGTGACGTGCAGGTCGATCTGACCAAGGGGCATCTATGATGAATGCGGGGTTATACCATGGAACGGCTCGACTCCGGCTTTGATCTATGATCGGGGAATTCTCATGTTCTCCAGCATTTTTGTGAAGATGAGGTTCAATGAACTACCTCCATTGATCAAGGTTCAGGCGACCTTAACGTTGACAATGGTGAGCTCCACCACCATGAGGTATCAATCCGGTTGAGGAACCATAGCTGGGTGATCTGATTAGTTGAATGTGACTGGCACTTCCGACCACTTGAGAAACCTAGGGGAGCTGGTATGGCCAGGTTGACCTCCCTTTTGACTGTCTTGTATTGTCTTTTTGACTCATATGTGGCAGATCCCCCAAAGATGTGCACCAGGTTGTGATCTGCCCCGTAGTATTCGGACTCATCATCCTGAGGCTTCTCTTTGGCCTGCTCGATCCCGCGCTCGGTGAGTGCAGTTTTGAGCTTCTCCCGAACCTTCTTGCTGATCACCTGGTATTCATCAAAGTCATGTTTGTCTGTGTGGTGAACCGGGCAGTATTTGTTTCCTCCATGGCTTTGACCCTTGTTGTCGCCGGTATTACGTGCCTTGCCCCTTTCGACCGTGGCTACGGTGGAGTCGCCTTTACGTTTCTCTCGATGGTTTTGTTTTTCTTCGCCCTTGCTTGGACGACTCGGGCTCGTCGTTATAGGCTTGGGGTCATCTATATGGTCTTGGGCTTTGACACATATAATGTATTTATCTGCCAACTCGAAGTGCTCCTTGGTGGTTTTGATTTTTCGAGTGGTAAGCTTTCCTTTCAACTCCCTATTCTTGATGCTGTTCTCGAAGGCAACTATGACTGCCTTGTTTGAGATGCTATGGATTGAGTTGTGCTTGTTGCTAAAGTGTTGGATGAAGTTACGCAATGACTGTAGGATCGAGGATACGCCTAGAGAGGGGTGAATAGGCGTTTACAAAATTAATCGCTTTCTAAAACGATACGCTCTAATCAATCCCTATGTCAAAACCTAATCAAAGATAATGCGAAGCGATAAACTAGGTTTTGACAATTAAAGCCTAAATCAACTAGGCTCACTAGTGCACTAACTAAATTATGTCTCTAACAATAAATTGTAATCCTAAAAACAAGTAATCAATCAATTTAATTCTATGAATATAAATTGCTTGAATGTAAATAAGAAAGCAATACAAGCACAAGAGACACGATACTTTTTACCGTGGTGTTCGGAGACTTGCCGGTCTTCCCTAATCCACGTTGAGGCTAGCCCAAACACTTGGACTGGCTCCGCGCTTGAGCACCCGCCTCGATTCCACTAGATGTGGTTTTTCACGCTTTCGCGTAGGCTCAACCCGAACCTTCACAAACTCGCCGGGGCTTCTCACAACACCTTCGAGAGCTCCCGCTCACGACGCTATACGCCGTCTAGGAGTTGGCAACCTCCAAGAGTAACAAGCTGAGTCTTCACTCGAGCTTCACCTAGCGCAACACATGTGCTTCGGTGATCACCTAGTGCAACACATGCACCTAGGCCTTCCTCAAGTGCAACACATGCACAAGAGGCTCTCAATCCACTTCCTAATTGCAACACATGCAATTAGTCTCACTCTTGCTCAAGAATCAACTTGAGGGGATGCAACACATGCAAACCACCTCTACACAACTCACACAAGGGCCAAGAGACTTCACAAATGCAGCAACAACCTGCCTAAGCCCCCCATATGGTCTATTTATAACCCACTAAGAAAACTAGCCGTTTGGGGGCATTTCGGCAAAAACAGTGGGCGGCACTATCAAGACTCGAGGGAGGTAGAGGCCTCGACCTCCAACGGTCGGCAACGGTCACATATCCGGCACTACCACCCTCTAGGGCCCGGTAGTGCCGACTTAGCGGCAGTACCGCCCCCAATCAGCGGTAGTGCCGGCCAAAGACTCCAGAAAAACATCGCACACTGGAGAAAAACTACCAACATTGCTCATCCGGTAGTACCGACCAAGTGCGGCACTACCGCTCCCATAATTAGTGCCGGCCAAGAGGTGCTATCGCACCAAGCACCTAGAACAGTCAAGCTTTTGAAGAAGACCAGATTTTCAACACTAAAATCATTTCTCCAAAAACCAAACACTATTCTTTGAGCCATTAGATGATCAACACATGATCATACACTTATGTAAAACACATTTGCACCAACTTAGCTCATACTCAAAGAATCTCAACCAAATTGCGAAAACACATTTCGCAATCAACTCAAGATCTATTTGCAAAACGTATTAAGCAAATCAAACCCGAGTCTATGAGATTAATCCCCCTAGCCATGTGAAGGTCAACACGAGACCCAGTCAACTTGCAAACACCCATTGCAAGCCCTACTCACATGCTCTCAGGATTCCGGACTCATAGATCTTGGTTTATTCGCACAACGAACTTGCAAATAACTCAATAAACCAATTTCATGCTTGAGCACTACTCTTTGCAACACATGCAAAAGTCTAGCTCCAAGCAACTCCAAATTAAAGTGCATGAACTCTCTAATTGCAACACATGCAATTCTCTAGTTCCATGCAACCGCACTAAAACCAAATCAAACGTATGAGCTCTCTAGTCACAACACATGCAAGCCTCTAGCTCCATACAACCACATAAATACCAAATCATGCTTGAGCTCTCTCCTATTGCAACACATGCAAAAACTTAGCTCCAAGCAACACTTTTGATTTTGAAAGATTTGTTTTGTAAAGAGAAAACAAAATGTGAAGCTTCAACAATTGCAACACATGCAAAAGTGAACTTCACACAAAAGCCAAACGCATTAGCTTATCCTATTTGCAACACATGCAAATCAAAGCCATATGCAATATCCACCATGCATAAGCTTAACTCATTCGCAACACATGCCAAATGGTTAGCTCTTTACAAAAACCAAATCCAAATAAGATTTGAGCTCGAGTGAACACGGGATTGAGATCATCAACACATGATAAAGCTCAAGCTAAGACTCAACCCCTCTTAATAGTACGTCGATAAAAACTAGACTCAAAGACTAAAAAGTTCTTAGCCTATCTAGTTATACATTCGCCGTCGCACGCGAGCAATCCCCTTTGGGGTCTTTATGATCTTCACTCATACGCTCCCCCGGGATCATCACTCGGCTCTTCTCTATGGGATCTTCTCTTTTACACCCATCACCTCATGATGTCATCCTTGTCCCGTTTTCATCATCTCAATCATCTTTGGACTTAACCTAGGTTAATCACAACTCATGAAAATAGTTAGTCCAAGATACATGGTTGTCTCAATTATCTCTTGCACTCCATTAACACATAATGGATGCCTTTAGATCAATTGAGCACAACCCAAATCAAGTTAAATGATATGAATGTGTCTTGAGTACACTAATGCAACTAATGCCTTGTTATACTCAAGAACTATCGATTATCCTTAATCAATCCAAAAGAACATCATCAACACATGATGAAATATCTTTTGATGATTAAAAGACAACCGACCTCAATTTTAAAATTTCATTTAAATTGATATGAGTATATATTAACTACACAAGTTTTCATATCCTCATGTTGATGAAAAGTAATGATCCATAATGTGTGGACTATATGGAAATGACCATTACTCTAATTCATCAACTATAGAATAAACCCCACATGTATATGTGCATAGATATAATTGACTTGGAGATAATATGCACATATTCAATTTTGATTATATTGGAGCATATCCTATATTACCATGAGTATACTACAACTAGGCAATTCAAATATATACTCAAGGATTTGGTTTCTATGTCTTGATCCTTATATGTGTCAATAAAGAATAGATCAATACAATGAAACTTTCAAGTTAAATTACAAACTCCCCCTACATATGTGCATCCATGTAATATATGGATTGGGAAACATGATGCATATTTTGTGGTTAATATAATGGGGACATTTATACTTTAACTTGAATCCAAAGTATGCAATTTATACTAGAAAGAATATGCATACATACCTTGGGTTTTTCATTTTTCATCCAAATTTGAGACTTCTAAACATTTACTCAATAAACATGTTAGTCTCATAAACATTAGGTTTGTCATTAATTAAAGATTAAGCATTAATCTAAATCAATTACCAAAACCAATGGCGCTTGAACTTACAATGACTCTCCTGGCTTTTGTATTATCCGGTGCAAGTCGCTGCGCCTTCCGGGGTGTTCATATGTGCCCTGAAAGTTGGCGATGAACTAGACTCGCAACTCCACCAGCAATGATATCGATTGAGGTAAGAGGTTGAGTAACCAAGATCTCGCCACACCATCCAGGGTGGTGAGCAAATAATTGGCCATTACCTTCTCGTTTCCTCTGGCAGCCCTCATGACTGTGGTATAGATCTGCAGCCACTTGATGGGGTTGATCTTACTCGAGTATTTTTTGATGGGCCTAACTTGAACTTGTCTAGCCATTTAACTGCTCACAGCTTGGGAGAGAAAGCCTTGCACCCTTCATTGTCGTCCACGGGGGTCGACTGTCGCAGACCTTGTCATTCTCCTTGTCGAGGAGGGAACCTACACCGTACCGGCGAGCGGCTCCTCGAAGGCGGAGATTAGCCCCGTTGGGACCGGCATGCGGGAGATTGGTCCATCAAAGGTGGGACTCATTTTCTCATTGCTCGTGGTTTTCTTGGTCGCGCTCTTGCCTTCAATTGCGAAGGATGTCATGTAAATCCCGTCAATCGTGAGGAATACGATCTCGAAGATCCTCGGGATGTCTCTGATGTGGGTTGGAATGAGCTGTCCTGGAAGTGCGATGGCTAGAGCTTTCTACCATCGATTTTTCTTCTTGATGACGATTGTGGGATGGTCCCGGCAGCTGTTGTCGGCGTATTCCACCTGAAAGGCCCGGAGTCTACAGACCGGGTTTGGTTCAGTAGGAGGGCGTCTTCGCGGCTGGCAAACCCTAGCGAGTGAAAACCCTAGAGACTCCCACATGAAGGACTCCGAAGTCTATAAACTAAGATGACACGAAGATTTTTACCTAGGTTCAGGCCCCCTTAACCAGGGTAATAACCTTACGTCCTGCTAGATTTTTATAGAATGTTTGAGGCTAGCACAGAGCTCTCAGATTACAAGTTCTTCCTTGGGTTCTACTATGAACTCTTGGTTGTCCGTCCCCCTCCCCATGCACTAGGATGCCCTTATATAGGTCAGGCCATCGGGGGTTGGTAAAAGGGGGGTCATTATGCTGATCTTCATACATTTATTACTCCTTCCTCAGGCTGTCCTGCTCTCCCTCATTAAATGCGGCGGCAAGATGGCTTCGCCTGGTCCGCCTGCAGATGTGACCCCTTTGTGACGGGTAGGTGAGAGGCGTCAGAGGAATAGGCTTGTAGTAGAAATCCTCACAGTCAAGGGACCTGACACAAGATCGCCTCTGGCAGGGTACGATAGGGGAAGGAGACTTCGAGGTGAAGCCACCTCGCCCCACCTTTTTGCTTGGCGGCGGGGCGAGCAGGGCGTCGTCGCCACATGGGCTGGGCGCCGGGCGAGCAGGGCGTCCTCGCCCACCGCCGCCTCAACTCCCGTGGGCGGCACCTGGTCGGCGGGGTGTGCTTCGCTACCGTCCGCCATGCCGCCACGTGGGCTGGGCGCAGGGCGAGCAGGGCGTTCTCGCCCACCTGCTCGTCGGACGCCACGTGGGCCGGTTTTATGCGTTGGAGAGGGTACCCCAGCGTAAAGTACGCTGACAGCTGTCTTTTGGTGCCCTGCTGGCTGGAGCGTTCGAACTTTGAATTGACCGCTCGAGTAGTCTGAACTTGCACTACATCGAGTAGTGATTTCATCTGATTGAACACTGGAGTCATCGAGTTGTCCACATCCAGTGGCGGAAGGGATTTCATCAACATGTGAGTGCACTGAACATTTGCCTCAGGGGTGTTTAAGATATCGCTGTTGTGGCTTTGGCGGGACGTTGCTCCCAGGGCGTGGCCGGCCCACTGTTGTGGTTGTTCTACCGAAGGATTTGTTGTCCCTAAAGATCTAGCACCCGCGGATAGGGCGTCGTTGGATTATCAAGATCGAGTTGCTTCGACAGGTTGGCCATGATTCCAACTGTAGCCATGACTGCTAGATCTCGCTGATGATCTGTAGTATTGGGAGCAACAGCGTTTGCGGCCACCCGGCTGCAATCGTCACCGCTGCAGGATCTAGAGGCTGCACGAAGGATCTAGTGTCTCTGACCTTCTGCGGTGTCTGCCCTTGGATTCCTTTCTTGGAAATTGTTGGCAGTAACACCATGCTGGTTCCAGCCATGAACATGCATCGATCTGTTCGGCTACTGATCTAGCTACTGCAGTGGCTGCTGTGGCCGTCGCTTTCGCTATTACTTTTCGTCTCGACGTAAATGAGAATGTTAGGTCCCATAGGGTTGAAGTCTAGGAAGAACACCTCTCGGTGTGGATCCCAGGATCGGGACTCGGTG
This sequence comes from Guadua angustifolia, assembly GCA_036346375.1. Classification (NCBI taxonomy): domain Eukaryota; kingdom Viridiplantae; phylum Streptophyta; class Magnoliopsida; order Poales; family Poaceae; genus Guadua; species Guadua angustifolia. Next base: position 23,357,870 of record CM070502.1, read on the forward strand.
AAGCCGATGTGCATTAGATCTCCGCCCGATCCTCATCGATAGAGTATGGTTCCGAAGGCAATTTCTGATCCAGTCGCGGGGCTTGGTCGATGACGGTGATCGAGCAGAAATTGTCACAGGAATTGACGTCAGAGACTCCGATGTGAGTGCGCACCGAAGACATGGTTGATCTGCAAAAACAATTGAAGGCTCCTACCTGGCATGCCAACTATTGAAGGTTAGATCTCGACAATAAACTTATGATTACGGGTACCTTCGGTTTAGCAAAGTCAACTACGAAGATAGCGGCATACAGTGTTATATAGTTTTAGACCTCGGATGGAGTAATACCATATGTCCTTGTACAGATGATGTATGAAATTGGTGTATCGAGTACAGAGCGAGTTGTCTAGTCCTAATTACAATGAAGATTGGATCTAGACAATGGCTAAGCTACGGTTGAAGGTTGACGAAGCGTGGTCCGTCGGCTCCTTGTTGCTCTGCGTCTTGTAAAAACTCAAAAGTCTTCTTCAAAATCTTTCTCTCCGTCCGTCCCCCTTTGAGGATACCTACCCCCGCTCTTGTATTGTTGGGGTAGCCCTGTCTCAAGTTGAGTTGTAGTCAGATTGGGATACCAGATCGTAACTGATGAGGAGTCCATCGTCGTGTTGATCTTCGTAGCATATCCAAACTTCACTAGATACCAGGCGTATTCGAGTTGGTTTCCTCGTAACAGAAAAGTGATCGAGTCCTTATTAGTATGGAATTATCCCCTCCGCGTATGCCTTATCCTATAGAATCAAGTTCGTGATATCCGAAGTTTCTAAATACTTGCTTGAGCATATATAATGTAGTCTTCGAGTTTTCGTTACATACGCATACCCTATATTTATATATTCGACAAATCCAACGATTGAAAAGACACTCGATCTCTCCTCTCACCTAGCATGCGCGCTGCTTGGCCTCCTGCCGCTGGATGTATTGCAAGCCGCTGTAAGCTGTTTGAATGGTACAGTTCTGACTGCAACACTGCAGCAAAAGCTAATCCACTGGTATGACAGGTCGGTCTTCCCATTGAAGGAGTGGGAAAAAGTTCCCGTGCAGCGCTGCAATTTAAGTAGTTTAAAAATATTATACGGATTTTTTTGTCATATGAAAATATTGTTTATGATACTGTAACAAACACTATATATCTAGTTCTGAACCGATTCAGATCGTCCAATGTCTCAATCGGACGTTCCGAAGCAGTGAAACTGATACAACAAATCACCACAGTGTTTCCTGCAGCTACAGTGGAACGGTGCAGTACCAGGGTGAAATCTCGCACGCCCTTTTGTGATCCAACAGTCCAGTGATACTGGCTCCATCCCGTTGTTGCTTGAACACTCCTTGATGTTAGAGCTCCTAGAGGATACTTGATACGCTTCCACTGGATGCACTGCTTGCTCGTCCTGTACTATTCTTCTAGATTCCTTAGTACGTCAAGTGTGGTAGTGTGGGCTAGTGGCTAAAGCCTAAAGGAGCCAATCAGCTAATAGCCTAATAATAATATCAGTGGCGTAGTTAGGATTTTAGGTAAAGTTAGTCCAACTTTTGAAAGTCTCGATTTATATCATCTTCATCCACTTTGGAGAAAATATCTCGCTCAATAAAGGTAACTAGATAATCATCCAAAAGACTATTACCCATCTTATTTCTCAACTTATTCTTGACAAACTTCATTGCAAAAAATGCCCTTTCAACACTTGTAGTTGCCACTGGTAGAAGCAATACCAATTTATGGTGAAACTATGAATCAATCTAAAAATAAAACAGGCATGCAAACGAAGAGCGAAAACGAAGAACGAGATTACCAACACATCAACTTGAGAATCTTGTTTTTTTATTGCCGAGATGTGTTCACAGGAAAAATTCGATCGCTCGTTAGCCAAGAAGATTTTCACTGATCAAACAAAGCTTCTTCGTCATGGCGTCCCACCGGCTACAAACATGAAAATCAAAACGCCAACAACTATTACATGCAGATGCAGCCGCCTTTTTCTTGCATGTACGGCTGCCAGACCCAACTCAAGCGCTGATCTTCTAATCACCGAATGGCCGAATCAACAAGAACTGTCTTCTAGTCACCCTTGGCCAGCCCTTGCTTTGCTAGTCTGCTTTACTTCATTGCTTGCATGCCATGCGCCTCGTTTCTAGTCGACGATCGCCTCACCTTCGCCACAGAAGTAATGACGCAACGCAATTCTTCAGCGAGCTGCGGGCTGGAGTAATGGTTGGGCCATGGTCCAACCGTGCCAATCATTGGCTCCGCCCGTGAATAATACCATCATTATATTAAAGATGACAAGGTTCCTCCCTCCTCATCTATGCCACTTGTCAAGCTTTCACCAATACCTCTCTAAAAAAATGTAATTACGTTTAGATCCTTTCGACGGTTTTTTACGAAAAAGACCTTTTAGTTTAGCAAAATTTTGAATCTTTCGTGAAAGAACCCTAAGTAAATGCCGAAAAAGAGTGTAATTACATTTAGATCATTCCAACTATTTTTCACGAAAATGACCTTTCGATTTCGCGTAGTCGCGGCCAGTTTTTTTTAAAAAAACACCGTCGAAAAAAATAAAATTTTATTTTTTTAAGAAAAAATCTGGATCAATTTTTTTTGCCGGGCATCGCGTGCCTCATATCCTCCGTCCGCGAGCGCCCCACAAAAAAAAATTACGTGTAGGTCATTTTAGCAGTTTTTTGCGAAAACAGCCTTTAAAAGAACCTTTTGGTTCAACAAAATCGCGAAACTCTCGTGAATGGACCCTAAATAAATACAAAAAAATATAATTACGTTTAGATCATTCCAGCTATTTTTTACGAAAAAGAACTTTTTGTTTTAGCGTAATCATGGACGCGCGCGGTGTGTCACACCGCGAAAACATTTCTAGTATATTTCATGCATCCATGAACAAGCCAAAAATAACTCAGCCAGCCTGCGGCCATGCACGCACACAGCATACGACATCGGCGGCGAGCCCTCCAACGGTCGCGAGCGTTTCATCCATAAATACCACCTACGTACACCAAATATATCACAGCAAACTAAGTGGTAACAAAGATGGCCTCCCAAGCCTGCTCATCCCTGCTCGCCGTCGCGGTTTTGGCTGTGCTTGCCGCCGCCGTCTCTCGGCGCTTCAAGGTGCCCCTGCCCCAACATCACGGCGACCTACGACGGCAAGTGGCTCGAAGCCAAGGGCACCTGGTACGGCAAGCCCAAGGGCGCCGGCCCCGATGACAACGGCGGCGCCTGCGGGTACAAGGACGTCGACAAGCCTCCGTTCAATGGCATGACGTCGTGCGGCAACGATCCCATCTTCAAGGACGGCCGTGGTCGCGCTCTGCTTTCGAGATCGCGCGAAGTCCGAGTCCCGCTCCAACAAGCCCGCTGCCGCGTACATCACCGACATGAACTACGAACCCATCTCCGCCTACCACTTCGACCTCGCCGGCCACGCATTCGGCGCCATGGCCAAGCCCGGCAAGGAGGACGACCTCCGCCACGCCGGCATCGTCGACATGCAGTTCCGCCGTGTCCGCTGCAAGTACCCGGCCGACACCAAGATCACCTTCCACGTCGAGAAGGGCTCCAACCCCAACTACTTTGCCCTGCTCGTCAAGTACGTGGCCGGCGACGGCGACATTGTGGAGGTGTCCCTCAAGGAGAAAGGCTCCAACGAGTGGAAAGACCTCAAGGAGTCGTGGGGCGCCATCTGGAGGTTGGACACCCCCAAGCCGATCAAGGGCCCCTTCTCCATCCGCCTTGCCACCGAGTCCGGGTCAGCTCGCCGCCGACGACATCATCCTCATGGATTGGAAGCCCGACACCGCCTACAAGTCCGACCTCCACCGAGTGATCCGTCATTACGGGCTCAAGATCACAAATCGCATGCATCTAAGCATGCATGCCCTTGCATTGCACGGAATGCGCGCATGTGCTATATATACAGTGAGAGAGAGCGCGAATAATTAATAATTATCTGAGATCTGTGGGGTGTATAAAGTAGAAGACGCATGTTTGCTCTCCCACGCACTGTCGATCGGCTTGTTTAGATAACCAAAATTGATCATGATTATAAAACATTTTTAATTGAATCCTTTGATTTTTATCGTCTTTAATTGTGTTGTTTATTTAGTATAAAAGAAAATTTTAGATACAGACATATTGAAGAAGCGGATTTATGGGTACGAGTTCACTAGTCATAGATCTCTCTATATGCGCAAGAATTAGAGCTCAACCAAGGTGGTCACGTGTCACGTGTTTTTTGCGAAAAGGCTCTCCGTAAATTTTTTAATTACGTTTAGGCCCTCAGTCGGTTATTTTACAAAAAAACTACGTAGTTCTGGGTATTCACAAACGGGTCCTCCACGAGTAATTTTGCAAAACAAAAAATTACATCCAGGTCCTTCTATTGGTAATTTTACAGAAAAGACCCTGTAGTTTCATATATTCGCGAACGGGTCCTCCAACATTCTTTTTCCAAAAAGAACCGGCGGAACGGGCGTAGCGCGAGATCCCATCTAGTTGCTATAAACAAAGCAATTTACAAAGGCAGTCTACCAATCCATAATTACCAAATCAAACCCTACCAACCATATCGAAGTATCTGAACCATCTTAAGTACCAAAGAAAATACATCTCACTGCAGTACATGTCAAGAAAAAAAAAATGGTAAACAATGACTTGTACCTTTAATACAGGATAGCAAACACAAGAGCAGACCTGTAGTCAGGTCGAAAATCGTGACCCCATTTAGAAACACAATGAACTTCATCGATGGCAAAAAGTGCAATCCCCGGCTTTTCTGCAAGTTTCTTCAACGGTTCCATCAGTCTGCATGTAGAGAAGTTCCCAAAATAAGCACAGTAACACATAAATCAAGTTTAGCATTCCAAAAGCAGTAGCATTACCTTAATAATGTTTCAGGGTAAACATAAATGACTTTATACATGCCAGTCATCGCTTTGCCCTCAACACGACTATCAGGTTGCCCTGATCCAAGGAAGCATGCTGATACTCCATGTTTTGCAAGTTTTAGACACTGATCGTGCATTAGACTCTGATCATTGTAGTCAAAAGAGCTGGGATCTGAAAGCAAAGGGATTTTCCTGCCAACAAGGTCATTCTCCCATCAGTCATTTGAGAAAAAGATGACTAAAAGCGCTACTTGCATAACGATGAAGTCCCCAAAATACTAAGAAGATGAAGAATTCAGAGAAGATATTAAAAAAAACAAACCAGATCCTGTTGCCGCTAGAATAAGATAATCCTTGTGAGCGAACCAAGCATCCAAAACTTTCTTTTGGAAACCTTTAACGCAGGAAAATCCAAAATTCTTTTGCAAAACATCACTAATTTTGTCACTCTGGTCAAACTCGCCTCTTGAATTCTCAAATAAAGACTTAGATTCAAGCTTTGATTTAGAACAAATATCAGCATTGACAGGAAATCTGGGCTTAATGGCGGCGCTTAGGGTTGGGCGCAGCCCGGCCCTAGCCTTGGGGCTGAGAGCGGCAGCGGTGGCTCGAGCTAGGGGCGGCGAGGGCTGCTCGAGTTGGGGGCAGTGGTACTGACACTAGCTAGGGGCAGTGGCGTCGGATCTTCATGGCCCAGCGGCGGCAGTGGTTAGGTTTTAGGACAGGGGAGGAGATAGGGTTAAGGGTGGCGATGGATGGCTAACCTTGACCGGAGGAGAGAAGTATGGGGAGCTCTTGGTCTGACTCCCCGAATCCCTTTACTAAATTTTGGGATTCGATCTGTTCATTGTTTTGGCCGGTTTTGTTACATAATAACGATCAGATCAAAGGACCGAGGGATTAGGGTGAAAACCAACCGAGTGCATAACCCGAAAGCGAAAAGGTTACGATACCCTAATCCGGTCCCGAAAAGGAATCGACAGCACCAGTAACCACAATCAAACGGGTGCGACTCTTTATATTTCAACGGGAAACAAGTGTCTGCATACAACTCGATTGAGAAAGTTGAGCAAAGACACCGTGTGTGTCGCATTCCGAGAAAGACGCCGGGGCGCCGCCGCCTTTTTTCAGCATGGAAGCCGTCCGGTCGGTGTGGGCCAACAACTTCGCCGCCGAGTCCGACGTCCTCCGCGACGTCGCGCCACGCGCCCGGTACGTGGCGCTGAACGTCCAATACCCCGGCTGCGTGGTCGACGGCGACGGGCGGAACCACTACGAGCTCACAGCCGAGGAGCGGTACGAGGTGATCCGGGCCAACGTGAACGCCCTCAAACCGCTCCAGGTCGGCCTCGCCATCCGCACAGATGACGGCCGGCGCTTCGCCTGGGAGTTCAACCTGCGCGACTTCGACATCGCCTCTGAGGACTCAAGGGACTCGACGTCCGTCGCGTACCTCGCCGGCCGCGGAGTCGACTTCGGTAAGCTCCCCTGGTCTGGCATCGACTCCTTCAGGCTCCGCTGGCTGCTCCGGAGCTCCGGCCTGCTCAATTCCCGGCCGTCGTGGGCCACGTTCGCCGGGGCGTACCACGTCGCCTACTTCGCGAATATCATGCTCGGCGAGAAGCTCCCGGCGGGCGTCGACGCCTTCACGAAGACGGTACGCGCTCTCCTGGGATCTGACGTGTACGACGTCAAGCGGCTGGCGAGGGAACACAGCCAGGGTTGCAGGGGCGCGCTCAAGGATATCGCGAAGCAGCTGGGCGTCGTGCCGCCGGAAGAAGGGGCTCCGGAGCTTGCCGGCGCCTGCAGCGCGCTGGCGTTGCGCGCTTTTGAGGTGCTGAACGAGAAGCTCGGCGGCAACACAGAGAACCGCGGCGAGCTGTGTGGGCTTCAGGTCTGTTAGGGGCTGTTTGGTTACCTGCATGCACAGAGATTTGTATCTATAAATGCAGAGATTTGCATCCATAGATGCAGAATTTTGCTTTTTTCTTGTGTTTAGTTGCCTGCATTTAGTTTTGAGTCTGGCTCTCTGGATACAAGATTCTCCATGCATTTGGTTCGGAGATACGAGAAAATGAGCGTATCTCTGGATGCGGCGCAGATGGCAAATTTCGTGTTCTGCGTAAGGGGCCACTGTCACCACAATATCAAACCATGCATGGGGTGCCACGTGGGTACGTCAGTTTCCTTTTTTTTCTTTTTTGTTTATATATTTTGATTAGCATCTTCGATTACCGAACCGATTTCAAAAATGGGTTCCTGATATTTTTTCAAACAAAACTAGACCATACTTGCTATGTAAATTTTAAAATATTTGAATTTTAAAACACCTACCTACTAAATACTCAACCAAACACCGTCTCTGCATCAGTGTATCCCGTATCCCATCAGCCTGGCTGAGTTGAACGGGCCAAGCTCGCGAGAGAAGGCAACCAAACAGCCCCTTAGTGATTGTAAGAATATCTTCAGCAGAACCCCTAAACCAGCCCCTAAATTTTAAAATAGGGATTTTAGTAAAAAATACAGATCCAGTAGGGCGTCTAATCAGGCCAGCCTCTAAAATTAGGAGGCCCCTAAATTTGCCTCCTCAGCCCTAATTCCCAGGGAGCCCCTAAATCAGCCCCTAAATCTTAAAATAGGGAGTTATGTGAAGGATGGCTCGCATTAGTTCGCTGCACTGGCGTGTCTTTCTTTGGATGAGTTGCAACTATTGCATCTGCATCTTCTCTTTTGAAAATTTTGAAAATTTTAAATTTAAATTTTAAATATCATGTTTTGAAAATTTTAAATTTAAATTTTAAATATCATGTTTTTAAATTGTAGATGTTAATATGCTTATGTTTTATGTATTACAAATATTTTTGATTGAATTTTAATTGTGTCAAATGAAGATTATACATAGCGGATATGTCAAAATGGGAGAAAAAGTAAAATAAGGGCTGAGATTTAGAGGATGTTGCTGGATTTGTGCTCTGAAAACAGGGCCCTAAAAAATATGAAGAGTCCCTAAATCCAAAATAGAGGCCCTGTTTTAGGGGCCCTTGCTGGAGATGCTCTAAGCAAGGTAATACGATTGTTTTGAGCCCAGGGCTCATCGGGGTGGATCGCCCGGCGAAGATCAAACGATGTTTGCCAGAGCCCATGGCAGAATCTGCACGCTAGCATAGGGTTACCATTTTCCTTGCCTATTCTGTTAGGAAAAGAGGTTGATTAGGATTTACTTGTGCTCGAGCGCATGTTTCACACATGCTCGGATCAAGTATATTGACTCTCACTGATCAAGAATATATAAAGTTTTGGACAAGATACGGTTTCTTAAGTACTATGAACATCAGTTTTTATATTTAACTGGTACCATGACTTATAGTATGTTTAAAGTGAGTGATCGGAAGATTTACTAAAAATGCTTCACCGTTTGTTTCTCTCTGGTCATAAATATTTATCATTTTAGACATCGATACGGTCTTCAAAACATAGCTTTCACTACTAATTTCTATTATAATATATTTATAAAATCTATAAAAATTATAATATTACGAAGGTACTTTTCAAAACAAATCGATATTAATGATTTTCATGTATCTAATTTAAATATTTAAAAAGATATTGACAATCAAAGTTTTGAAAGTTTGATTACATCTATAAAACAATAACTTTCTACTACTAGAGATGTCATGGAGGGCGCCATGGCTGGGGTCACTAAGGATTACAAACTATCGTGGCTCTGACACCGTACCCAATATACTTCTGGTCCTTGGCTACTTACATTGCAAGTGAATGCAAGTTGAGTTTGGAATTTTCAGAAAAGTTTCTAAAAGGAGACCAGCGATGCATTGCCGGTGTGGAGGAAAGGAGAGCGTCCACCACGCCAGTTTCTTCTCACTTTTTTTTCTAGTGACCTTTTTTTTTACTAAGGTCTTGATTTTAGGATTTCCTTTAAAAATTATTTCAATAAAATATCCCTAATCCAAACACCCGCTAAAGGTTTATTGGAGTTTCATCATCTTTTTTCCCTTGTATTTTTTTCGTCCTACGACTAGAAGAGTTGGTCTTCCTCCTATGTATGCATCGATCTTTTATTTTTATTTTTCCTCCTAATGAGAGTTGGACTATTGGAGATAAGGAAAAGGAGTTGTCCTTTCTTAGGGAGAATTAATTATTTGCCATACCTAAGTTGATGGAATTGATGATTTGTCACGCTCTGTCTCACTGACATTTGGACTCAGGGCATAATAAATCATCAAATGCACATCGATTTTGTGGCAAATAATCAATTGTCACTTCTTTATTTAGATAGGTATCCTAGTTGTACGGGGTTCTAGTATACCTTATGTCTGGAAGTTTTAGAGAGCATGCAGGCTATCTAAGTACATTTTAGTAAAGTCCTCCAGAAATTCAAAAATCGCGAACAGGTCCTTTCACATGTTATTTTGCAAAAAAGGACCCTAGAAATTCTAAAATCACGAACAGATCCTTTCACTGGCTATTTTGCAAAAAAAGACCCTTTAATTTCGTAAATTTGACCCGGACGCCAGTTCTTTCGACCCGAAAGATTCCGAAATCGCGAATGAGTCCTTCCACCGGTTATTTTGTGAAAAGACCCCGTAGTTCCGCAAATTCGGCACGAGTGCCAGTTCTTTCCAGCCAATTAAAAAAATACCGCCGAGAAAAACGAAATTGCATTTTTGCAGAAAAAATTCGGGTCAAAATTTTTTCCTAAGCGCGGCATCACGCTCCTCTCTATCTAGTTCACCATAAGTCAAAGCGTACGCGGAGTTTTTAAGATTTGATTCATGATCTCTAATTTGTTGAACCTTAAAAATAATTCTGGTAAGCAACTGCATCTCTACTACTTCTAATTGAGAGTTGGTGGTGATACGTCCGTTCTCCACCACCACCCCACCCCTAAATCGTAAAAAAACCGAACCGGCCGACGAAAAAACCGGTCTTTCTTTTTCGCTTCCGTTCCTCATGATACGCGTCTGCACCCATTCAAGTTGCCTCCCCCCACCCCACTCCTCTCAACCCTAACTCGTGCATGGCGACGGCGGTGGGTGGCGACGGCCGCCTCCTCCGTGCTCGTCGGCCTCGTCCACGGCACGGCGTGGCGAGCGCATCGGCGACCTCTTCCCCGGCGTTGTTGGCATCGGGCCTGCCGTCCGCATCATCTTCTTCGGCCCCACGGCATCGGCAACTTTGCTCCGACGCACGCCTTATCATCTCCCCCGGCGTGGCTACCTCCCCACCGCCGCACGAGACCTCGGCCTACCTCGGCCGCTCGGTCAGGGTGTACCACCGTGACATTTCACGGCTTTCCCCTCCACCTCATCCTCCTCCGCCTCCGCCATGAGAACCCACACACCATGATGAGCTCCTCCTCCCCTTCCCGGAAGGTACCAATCCCTAGACCTAATCCCCTCTTCCCTGACCCTAATCCCCTCCCAATCTCCCCCGTCCCCATCCGATCTAGCCCCGTTGGATTCGTCGCCCGTAGAGCAACTGAACGGTGGTTCTCGCGCCCAATTTGGCTAAACTAGACATGGTGTTTCTTGCCATTCGTGTGTGTGCGCTGAGTAAGATTCATTGTTTTTAGCTCTCTTGTGTTTTGTCCTGTTCTTGTTCATGGATTTGTCATGATTTGCAATAATTTGTTATTGTCTGTAAAGACAAGATGTTCTTGGCATCCATCTCCCTTTGTACTTGTTGCCTAGCTTGTTGAATTGGTGCTCTTTATTTCATGCTCTTTGTTTGGATCTCTGGATCGGAGAACCGGAGAGAGGAAATTACTTTGGGTTGCATATATATGAATTATGATTGATTTGTTAATTTGTAGCTATCCGGTTATCTATGATGATTGATTAAAGAATTTTTGAGATGATACATTTTGTGCGAGTTCTCTTTGCTGACATGGATCTTGGTTGTTTCTTATTTAGGGAGTTGGAGCACATAGTTCTTGTGCATTATCGTCAAACATCAGGGAGTGGCCTAGAGTCGCTTTCTTCAGAGCCATTACATTTTCATTCGCCAAAGCCAGGTTTATTCTATTCTTAAATCAGTTTATTCCTAAGTGATTGTTTGATGCACTGGATTAAAGCCACTTTTGGATTGGTAGTTGCATTGTTCGGATGTCAGTTAGAATCGGCCTTGTTTGATTTTTAGATTGGTTTTCTGATGTATATGCGGTTGGAATGTGGTTGTCTAGATGATTGATTCACCGGTCTCCTTTTGGGATGTGTTCTTGATCTTAGATATTAACTACTCTTCTCTATTATAAGATGCACATTTGTAATTACCATATGCATAAAATTGAGCAGGTTGATGTGACTCCTCATTTGATGATACAAAGCAACTAAGCGTGAGGTGTTCACTGGGGTGATGTAAATGTAATTGGGTTTAGTGCATTGAAGCTCTACTTGACATTCCTTTTTTAGTATTCTAAAAAAATTTCTTTGTCAGTAGTATGAGATGCCCCGATGAGTCTTAGTTGTGCTGTGTTTATATGGGATACTGCATATTTGTAATTCCATCTTAGTGTTATCTATCATTGTTTTCAAGATCTTTTGCTATTTGTTTTCTGTAGGTAAAACTACATTTCTGAAATTGTGAAAAGGCATCTCACTAGTGAGTTTAGGAAGAAATATAACATAAGTATCGCATGACTGCTATCTTTTTCATGCCATTGCCATTCAAAAATGTTAATATTGATTTGTGAATGACATGGAGGACCATTCTTAGAGACAGATGCATGTGAGGCCAAGATAAGTAAAACAAACACATTTTGCTTGTCTCTATGCAGTGACTATGATATTATGATCTTTCTACCTTATCTTTATTTTCTGAAAAACTGCAAATGTCAATACCAGTTAATATCCTTTAGTAGCTATGGTCTTCTCATCTTTTCAACATGTTTATCGTTTTCTGCAGTTTTTTCTTGTGATGTTCTATTTGGTGTTGTATGGGTTGTGCATCGTCAAAGCAGTTCAAACGAACTCCAGAGCATCAGGATCCTGATATTCTGACCAAAGAGACTACATCTACATGTAAGAACATACTGAATGCTCCGTGAGAAAATAAAGGTTTTTTTCTGTGGTCATTTTTCCAATACAAGAACCACTGTGTTTTCATATCATTCGACTGTTGTTACTTCTTGCATCCATTTTCTGTAAATGAAGTGGAGGCCCTGTATGAGTTGTTCAAGAAGATTAGCCGTTCCATGTTTAAAGATAGGCCTATTCACAAGGTACCTCGCTTATGATCTACTTGTAGTGTAACCAAACTTTTCGTTGTCAGGACAAATTGACCATGTGGTTATGAAACTCTAATCAGTATCAATTCAGCAAGGATTAGAATGCTCTGCAAAATTGATGCTGATCCTAGAGCACACTTTCTTACCATCGTGTACTCATCTACCTCTTTTCAGATGTTCAAGTTGCAGTCAAGAGTAAAGTATGGGCTTCACAACATTATTGGACTGAACAAGGTGCATTTTTGCTGACAATCGATTTACTACTGCTAACTGCTACCAACATGGTCTTTAGGAGAAATTTGACCTGGATTTGCTGCACCTCTTTCTAGACTCTGTTTTGATTTTTTTTTATTATTTATCAACTAACAATTGCTTCGGTAGTAGCCAATTAGTTTACCGAGGCTTGCTAATGAATCTTAGCTTTCTTCATAGCTATGCCTATGTGCTTAATGATGGATGTCAGTCAATGATTCATGTTGGATTCAATGTAGTAGACGGAGAAGAAAGTCTTGATGACTTTGTTTCTTGTGGTCCCCCTTAACTGTTATGCTTTTGCTTTTCCTTTTTTGTGTATTAAGACCAGAGTTCAAGTGTTGGGCCTAAGGGTATGTACAATGGTTGAGATAGCAGTTGTCTCTAATTATTGCCATGTCACCTATAGATAGTACTAGAGATAATCCATACAACGATCCATCTCTAAAGTTGTCTATAGAGATATTTAATGTTGCAGACAACTACCGTCTATAGGTTGTCTCTAAGCAGTTGGTATTTTTTTTTTATAATATTGCCGTCTTTTACATGCAAGCCGTCTCTATGCCGTCTCTAGGCTGTCTATAAGCTGTTGCCAATTCTTAATTTTCGTGCTAGAGTCGTCTCTTGCATGTGAGACGACTCTTGTCTCTTTATTTCTTCTCTCTCATCCACGTAAGCTAAGATTTGATGTGGTATAGCTTAGAGATAACTTATAGACTGCTGATGTGTACGGTTGTACATGCTCTAAGGGATGATCGGATAAGATTACATGTAGCCCTTTCTTTTAGTGCTGAAATATAATTGTTAAATTAGTTGGCTAAAAACCATGTGTACAGGTGGCCTCTAATGGGTTTTTCATCGACGGTTCAAAAGTCGTCTATGATAAGTCTACGATATCACTGACACATATTTACAGATTGTTCGGAAAACCGTCTGTGATGATGTTTTTGAACCGGCTATGATAACTTTTTCTGTAGTAGTGTATATGCATTTGAAATTTTCTAAAAGTACAATATTACGAGCATATCCTTCTATATAAAAAAAAGCTACCATGAAAAAGCTAGCTAATTCGCACGAAGATCAAGGCAACATGAGAAGACGATCATGGCGAGGCCACCGAAGTGCTTGCGGAGGGCGAGCATCGAGACGAGTGCCATGAGCACGAACACCGCCGCAAGGCCGAGCGTCGACAGCTTCGTTTTCTTTCCCGACGCGAAGAGCAGGAAGATCAACACGTACGTCGTTTCGATCGTCGCACCCACGCTGTTGATCGTCGAGGTATTAAGCCTGCCCTGTCTATGAAGATCAATGCTTCTCCTGATCGCATGCCTCGCTTGGTCAATCGCGACACACATCAAACAACTCAGCGACTTCATCCACTCAAAAAATAAACCGGGAGATTTTGAGGAAAAAAATCATTGTCAGTTGAGAAAATAATTGAATTGGGTGGTAAACTATCATTTGGATATATTGAAATTTTGGATCACTTACGCGATCAATATGGAGCTTTTAGCAATATTACTTCTCAAGAATTTAATAACACTCTAATGGTAACTAGCATTATACTTTTCAAAGTTTTACTTTTTTTTTTAAAAAAATGAAGATTTTACTCTATTATCATTTTGAGATGAAAGATTGAAATGTAAGAAGTTTGCTTGCGCGTAGATACTACAACATTGTTCTGTTATTATAGCTCGATACGAGAGATCTACTATAATTTATACTTCGTTGACGGCACGAGAGTTCCTTTAATCCTGATAGTTTTATAGGAATATTTCCAAACATAGTTTTATAGGAATATTTCCAAACATATCATGTAATTTAATTATCTTTGAAGTCGATATTTTAAAATATATGAAAGTCAAACGTGCAAGTTGCTTTTCCAATAAGCATTGTTTGCTGAATTTAATGTTACAAGTGGAGTATATGAAATATACATAATATGCATTCTTCGCTATCAATCAAGTGCCACAGGTGATGTTTTGGCTTTGTAAGAAGCATTTAAATTAGACTATTCTAGCATCTAAATTAGAATTATTAGCAGCATGCGGGACATGATGGGCCGACGTGATCTGCCGTTCGGTGGGAAAACGATCGTGTTTGGTGGAGACTTTAGGTAGGTTCTACCGGTTGTTCGTAAGGGGACGAGGCCACAAATAATTAACACGACGCCGCGTAAGTCATACCTATGGGATTGCATGCGACAGCTAAGGCTCGTACGTAACATAAGGGCCCAGAGTGATCCTAAGTACGCAGAGTACCTATTGTGGATCGGGAATGGTATTAAGGAGACTAATGAGGATGACTGCATGCGTCTTCTGGAACAGATCTGTGTGCCATATACAGGAAATAGCATAGATATCGATAAATTCATACAAAGTATTTTTCCTATGCTGGATGATAACCTATCGGGTACAGTAATTGTATCTATTGCTTGACCTTTATGTTTCGTTATCAATTTTATTTTTCGTACTAAGGCACGGACATTGAACTAGTTCCTATAAAAATAGAAGACAGATTGTGACGACTAGAACTGACATAAATAATATCCTTAGTTGTAGTAACCCGCATATAGTGCTAACAAAGTATTTACACAGTTTTGATCACACTAACATACACAATTAAAAGATATTTTCCTTAATTAACGGGCGTCCTTGACTTGCCCATCTTGTGGTCGCCGAAATCCGCCGTTGATTTGAAACGGGAGCCAATCAGAGCCATCAGATCGTGATCCCCATTCCCATCCAGCGTCCATGGCGTCCATGTCAGCCATCTCCGATGCGAGTTGCGCCGGCGGCGAAGGAGACCATCGCTATCGTCGCGAAGGGGGCGCGGGTCGCCACCTCTATACAATACTCCTCATTTTTTAATACAAGTCATTTTAATTTTCAAATTTTATTTTTAAATACATAACATTCTACAATTTTGATGTTACTTTTAACACTTTTTCTTCTATATACCTTCTCTGTAGCTATTTCCAAAAACATTTACTACTTAAAGATATAATAAAGAGAAATAATGTAATTTTTTATAGATGTGTTCCGATAAAAATGCAAAAATCTAGAACAACTTCTATTCAGAAACAACATTCTATTAAAAATAGAGGCAGCACTAGAGAGATTGTATAATAACCCCAGTGATCTCGTGATTAATTTGAGATTAAGCCCACCGTATCTAGCAATCCTATGGTACACCTGGAGGTTACTCCTTACTGACCAGCTCCAGGGAAAAGAGACGGAAGTCATCGGCCGAGCCGCCGCGACCGAGACAGCCACCTCGTCCACGCCAAGATGGAACGAAAGTACAACCGTACGCAACGCCGCATCCGGTGGCGACCACCTTTATAAACGTATCCACGCGAGCGCATCTCCAGTCACGTCCAAAAAGCAAAAGCACAACAGCGAAACACCCAAGACCCAGCCCCAAAACCCCTCCTCCACGTCCCGTCTCCTCCGCTTGGCCGCTCGCCGCCGAGACGCGAACCCCCGTTCCTCGGCGTAGGGCTCTCGTCGGAACCCTAACCCCCACCCCGTACGCGAAAGGAAGTCGAATCAGCCGATTCCGAGGCGGGGAGGAGGTGCAGGAGACGGAGATGCCGGTGCTGCATGTTAGATCGTGGTCGCTGGAGAGTCGGGCGGTACGGGCACGATCAGATAGCGGACCCTCTCCAATGGTCGCAGCTGAGGAAAAGTCGCAGGGCTGCTGCGGCGGCGTAAGCGCCGCGGCCGCTCCCCGTCCGGCGATCGCAGCCGGGAACGTCGCCGTGGCAACGGCGGCGCCCGGAGGCGCTGTGATGGAGGAGATCGGGGCTGTCCCGCCCACCACGGCCAAGGCCTCCTCCAAAGGTATATGAATCCTAAATTCCTAATCGCCTCTGTTGTTCTGTTGTTAATCGCTTATCAGTTATCACGCTATTCGCATTCTCGTTGCTAGAATGGTAATATGAGATATGTGACGATGTGGACTCGTAATTACATGCGAATCTGATGGGGATTGCTGGAAATGTTACGACCTGGCGTCCCTGAACGGTGACGTGCCGTACATGGATTGGAAGGCTGGTAATGTCGGTGCTGGTGATGTCGCTGTTGATCGTGAACTCGTGAAATCAGATCGCGGTGTGGAAAAATGTTGCCTATGGTGTTGGTTGTGTACTAACTAGTTCAATACCCGTGCGTTGCTATGGAAAATAAAATTGTTAACGGAACATAAAATCAAGCAAAAAAAAAAATTGCTACAAGATCAAACATCTATTTTTCCCAATTACAAAAGTTTCTATGGTTTTTCCTCCTATATGAATAAAAACCAAATATGTTGTACATAGTACATAAGGTATTCATAATATTAGAACATATTTAGAAATGATATTCTTGGTATATGTTCCGGAAGATCTGAAAATAAACAGTTATATTGCAACACGACTTGGGTATCATTTTGATCAAATCTTGTCTATGATGTGAGTACATTCTCTTACACACGTATCAATTAAAACATATATGTACATATTTAGTGTATGCATGAAGAAATGTAGCAGGATTCCTGTAGAATGGTTCAACTGAATTTCTATATAGCATTAAAAGTAAAAAGTTGTATATGGCATAAGATGGATCACAAGCAAAGAAGAAAAAGAACACGAACTGACCAGCTGAATGCATTTCTTTCTAGCTACTAAATATAGTCTACTAAGTTATTCAAGCCTCAACGTAAGAAGATATGTATCCTTCCCCCTGAAATGAAATAAAGAGCAGAGAAATGTTGAGCTAGGAAGGCCACCTCACCTGATGCTTTCCAGCCCTCACACATTTGATATGGTCACGACTGGACAAAAACAAAAATAAAAAGAGGTCATCAAAAGGAAAAAATTCAACACAGCCAATATGGGAAAAAAAGAGAAGTTGAGCCACACAAATAAAAAACTCCTGGATAATTAGAACTGTACAGTCAAGTTTTGATATAATACTTTATTATTCAATTATCACAGAAGGAATGATAATTTCAACCATGCACAGTGCCCATACATTGCAAGAATTCCATGCGCTGACACTTGATCAATGTTAGAACATCCAAACGTCAGTTATCTAGGACTCAGGTTAACAATAAGTACCGCAGAACAATAGAAAATACAGTTCATGGACCTTGCCCAAATAGTAATTCCATATCCTTTTTACAAAACCAAACAATCCATTTAGATCTTTCTCATCAACAGCTTTTGTTAATCTATGATTAAATAGTTTGCATCTGCATTTAGTATGCGGAGATCCATGCGAGCCATGACATGAGATTACTGCAAACAACTGATAGGCAAAGAGAATTCAGAAGCAGCAGTTTTGAATTCTATGATAAAATTTGATGGAGAATTTTGAGTGAAATGTAAAGGTGAAATATGTGTAATACAAGGCCTGAAATCTATGCGTGCCTCAACTCTATGAATGATTAATAACCTTGACAGAATCAGAAGAAAGACAGTACACAGAAACACATACCCTTTTTTCTACAAAGAAATGAAAGGTATAATTGGAGGTGGCATGTAATTGGCATAAATATACAAATGGATATGCATCGTGAGCAAGCTCACTCAGAACAAAGTCATTTTATTTAAGGAACTACCTTTTCTATGTGCAATGATTTCATATGAGTTAGATTACTACCATACTGATTATGCTAATAGTTTTTCACAACTGCTTACAGGAGTACAGATTAGATGCTGCTTGGAAGCAAGTATGAAATAGAATATGCATTACAGACTGGCAAATATCACAAAAAGTCATTTTCAGTTCGGCTCCCATGTGCATCACTGCATTACTTTGCAGATCAAAAGGGTACTGAAAACCAAAGAAAGCTAGATCCAAATCAAAAGAAAAGGTTAGTGATCCGGCAGCTAGCGCACATAGTCAAGAAAAGTCAGCATTTGTGCCACTAACAGCAATGGACAAACTAATGATGATGCCAAAACAACAAAACATATACATATCGTGGTCTATTTCATCATGTAATCTATCTTCAGACTCATTCTTATTTTCAATCAATACCTTTGAGCTTCTCGAAAATCCTCTGTCTTCAACCCAGTTGCAGTATAGCCCAACTACAAAGGCTTCAGCAACAACACACACTGAAAATACTGACTTATATAGAGAGTGATTATGGTTCAAAAGTCTGGAATAACAATTATCCAATGTGGCACACAACAGAAATAACAATTATCTGATAAGTCAGTTGTAACAAACTGATAAGTCAGTTGTAACATACCGAGATAATGACGGAGAATGTTGCGGCCATTGTGTGATGGTGGGGGGCTGGAGATGCTTTGCGCCGCCGAGATGGTCTTTGCAGATCGGGAGGAACGGGGGAAGAGGCGAAGAGATGGTGGCTGAGCTGCTTTGCGCTGCTGAGCAGATTGGGATGAATGGAGGGGTCTGGAGGTGTGGTTTGCGCCGCCGAGATGGTCTTAGCAGGTCGGGAGGAACGGAGGAAGAGGTGAAGAGATGGTTTGAACCGGCGTTTTTCTTCGATGGTCGGTTTAGTTTTTTTTTGCAGTGGTCGATGGTTTTTTTTAGACGTGGGTTGGGGGTGGAGAAGTACTACTGCCACCAACTCCTAATTAGAAGCAGTAAAGATTTTCAAAGTTGGGCATGAATCGGAGAGTTACATAAATCCTAAAGCGGCAGCTTAGGGGGTGTTTGGCACAGCTCCAGCTTCACTAAAATCCGTGGAATTGGTGGAGTAGGGTATTTCTAACTCTAGAAATTTATAGAGCTGGAGCTATGGGTACATCAAGAGTGTTTAAGTGGGTTATCTTGTTTACATTTTAGACTAAAAATATATATATTTAATTCACTTTATTTTAGCCTACAAGCTCCAGATCTGAGGTGGAGCTGGGATCCAGAGCTCTACCAAACAGGGCCTTAATATGTACCAATTTGCGTTAGATCTTCAACTTGTGTTGTTGAAGCATTGCAAATGCTATCTTTGTGTTGGGGATGCATTCGACATTTATTTAGTACTCCAGTCTCCAAAAGTCCAGAAAATTGTATAGTAACCCATGTAGAATGTTGGCGTAGCACACGGTGAAATAATAATTGTGTAATATAATAACTGTGGACAATGTCGGCGCAGCACACTGAATCAGTGATGGTGCGAGCATAAATTAATCTTGTGATGGCATGGTGAGTGTTTCAAATATGGATATATCCTTTGCATTGCTGGTGCTAAAGGCTTAACCATTTGAGAACCAAGTCTGCCTTAGATGATCCTTGAAGTACTTACTCCCTCCAATCACAAATAGTTATTGTTTTTTTTATTAATATGGTCTCCAAAACACAGCTTTGACTACTAATTTCTATTATAATATATTTATAAAACCCAATGAAATATAATATTATAAAAGTATATTTCAAGACAAATCTACACATGATTTTTAGGTATCTAATTTAAATATTTAAAAAGATATTGATAATGAAATTTTCGAAAGTTTGACTGCACCTATGTCCAAAACGACAACTGTTTGTGACTGGAGGAAGTACTATTTTCTTTCTTGAGATGTGATATGGCTAGGAAGTGAGGGGAATATTTGGATTTGGATAAATATTTGTTTAATAAATGCTTGATACCATTGTTGACTTTTTGAGAAATGGGACCACTAGAATGTTTTGCATGGAAGGTGGCACCACTGGAAACAGTGCGATCTACACAACACAAATAACTCACCCACAAGCGATGCTTATTATAGCAGTGTTGTGTATGTGTGGTCTATTGAAGCAAAGCTTGTCTAAAATTGTTTGAGGTAGTTTGGACATCTCCAACGGAAGCCTCCCGAGGCACCAACGTGTAATGGAATTTTAAACCGTTTCGAAAACATAAGAAGAGGCAGAGGTCAACTGAGACTGACGTTAAAAGAAGCAGTTAAAAGTGAGTCGAGGGATTGGAACGTTCCTAAAGATTTGGCGTTGGATAGGAATGTATGGAAGTTAGCGTTCCACGTACTGGAACCATAACCGTAGATCGAAGGTTTAGGGGTTTTATTGACTTTAATTGAGTTTCTTTCCTAACCTACCCCGGCAAAAGGCTTGGCTATTTTTGTTGTTGTTGTGTTTGTGGGTCCTGTGGGGAGTGTTGCGAACTTGGAATGGTGCCCTAGTGTATTGCTAGTGATGGGTGCCTGACTGTGTCTTGTGAGGCCTATGTGGGTTAGTTTCTTACAATTGACTGCTTGCTCCAAGTTGCAGTTTTCATGTGTAGCCAAATTTTTTTGTTGAAAAAGGTAAAGATGTAACAAGTTAAGAATCACAAACCTAATGGTATGATTTTTCATGTCAACAATCAATTAAGAAGATAAGATTAATTCTCATGTATATTAGTTTGATAAGATTAGTTTCTCAAGTGTATATTAGTTGTTCCTCAATTGATAAAATGGTAAGAATTGGGTTGGCAGACAACTGGAATAGAAAGCTGGAGTAGTTTTCAACTGGGAAGCTTGCATTGGTTGTACTTTATTATAATTTCAATTTTCAATAGCTATACCTGACATATCACTGGATTCAACTATGTTTGGATTGTCCTTGATAATCAGCAACTTCTAAATTTATTGGAGCCTTGGAGGACATACAGTTGATCATGTGCATTGGTCACTTGCATCTTAATTAGGTTATGTCATTCTCTTATTTTGTCCATGTAGCCCATAAACATGGTCTTTTAGCTGGTAGCTGTTAAAGTTTCTTTCTCTGATCCTTTTGTATCCTGCTTCTTTTCATTTGAACTGAGCAGCTTAGAGTTAGATCAATGAAAATTGGAAAGGAAGGAGGATGGGGAGTATTCTTGGATACTGTAATATTTTAGGACTTACATAAACCATGACATATGTGATGAGTCCATTTAGTTTGTAAGTTGCTACAAAGGGAGTCCAACAGGTAACCGCAAGAAGCATGTAAAGTTAGCATTGTGGTGTCGATCTGCCAATTTATCAGCTGCAAATACGTGGTACATCTTGTAAAAGAGGCTTGCAGGCTTGTTTCATGATTTTACGTGCATGTGCATAATTCAGAAATATTTATGTAATTAGTTTTTATTGATGCATACCTCCTTTCCTGCATACTTGACATCCACAAAGGTTCAACTGGCAAAAGTTATCCTATGCCTTTCCTTCCACCTGTTGCAGCTTGCATATGGTCCTATGGAGAAAGCTTAATATATTTCTGTTGAATATAAACTTTGTAATTTAGCCAGGTTATCAAAATCGTGGCCTACTTCATTTCCTACTTGTAGTGTTCTGTTTGGGAAAATATTGCAGGAATCCCAATCATGCCGAGGGCCCAGAGAAGCAACCCTTTAGACCCATTATCTGCTGCTGAAATTGCTGTGGTCGTAGCAACTGTCAGAGCTTCTGGAAGAACTCATGAGGTTTGTCAACCTACTACCTTTTTATCAAATTACGTTCACATGCTTCAAACAAGGAATTAAAATGTCGCTTCCAAAATTGTAGGTGCGAGACAGCATGCATTTCGTTGAAGTAGTGCTCCTGGAGCCAGAAAAGAATGTTGCGGGCTCACGTTCGAAGGCCCTAGTTCCCGGCCGATGCCCTGATCGTGAAGATGTGGGCGGCACAGGAAGCCTCGGGCGCCCAATCTTGGATAGGGCTGAACGGAGCCACCGACCGGACTTCGACGGCTACCGACAATTGGTTTGTGGCAACAAAGCGTGCCTTTTCTGCTGTCCTTTCTTTATTTATATCAATCAAACCCTAAACATGGAAACTATGGTATGGAAAGTGCAAACATGGAAAGATAGATTATGGAATATTCTAAATATGGTTAGCAAATGCCCTAGCCACATGCTGCGCTTTCCTCCTCTAGATCTAACTTCTCCTGGGCCTTAGCCCGTTTTCTACTAAAGTAAACCCTGTCCGGTTTGGACATATCAATACTCCCCCCCTCAATAGCAAGCTTGTCCTCAAGCTTGAAATCAGGGTAAGCCTGTTTGAATTCAATTGCATCCACCCAAGTCGCCTCCTCCAATTGTTGACCAGCCCAATGTACCAAAAACTGTCGGTGGCCCTTCACAAAACGTTGAGCCACAAGTCGGTAGGGAGCCGGATGAGCATCTTCCAGTCTTTGAAAGGAAACCTCTCTGTAGAGAAGGAATAGACCCAGAGGAGAACCCTTATAAGCCTTTAACAGGACACATGGAACACATCATGAATCTTGGCTGTTTGGGAAGAGCTAGACGGTGAGGCTACCTCGCCAATACGAGCAATCACCGATAAGGCCCAAAGTAGCGAGGCGACAACTTCAGCCGTGAGGTGTCCTGAGAGTGAGCTGCCGATGATGTTGGAGTTTCAGCCACACCCAAGCACCGATCGAAAAGAAACTTCCGGTGATCAAGTATCATGTTGTTGCTTCATGCGATTCTGAGTAGCCAAAAGATGGAAGCGTGCGCGTTGGAGAAGGGCATCCCGATCCACTAATTGACAGTCCACAGCATCGACCGACGTCGTTCCCTGTGAATACGGCACCAACGGCGGGGGTGGTCGCCCATACACCAGCTCAAAAGGAGTCATGCGCAGAGCCGAGTGGTATGAGGTGTTGTAACAAAATTCTGCCCACGGAAGCCACTGAACCCAAGCTTTAGGATGCTCCGCAGTCAAACACCGGAGGTACATCTCAATGGTGCGGTTGACGACCTCCGTCTGGCCATCTGTTTGAGGATGGTAAGAAGACGATGTAAGGAGCCGTGTGCCACTCCTTGTCAATAGACTCGTCCAAAAGGCACTCGTGAAGACGGGGTCACGGTCAGACACAATTGTTTCTGGGACACCATGAAGACGGACAATCTGATCGAAGAAGACACTGGCCACCACAGGTGCTGTCGTCGTCTTCTTCATAGCAATGAAGTGAGCATATTTGGACAATCGATCCACTACCACCAATAAGACTGTCTTGCCCTGAGACTTGGGCAATCCCACCACAAAATCCATAGACACATCTGCCCAAATGTGATGAGGAATAGGGAGAGGCTGCATTAACCCGGCTGGAGACAAGGTGCTCGCCTTATGCTGCTGACAAACCGAACATTTGCCCACAAATTCCTCCACAGACTGCCGCTGTCCCTCCCAATAAAAATGCTGCTTCACGCGATGCAAAGTCTTATGAATGCCTTCGTGAGTGAGGTCATGAAAGGCAGCCACGATACATTCGCGGAGCACCGAGTCGGCAGCACAAAGAGGCGGCCAGCACGATACACCAGCCCCGCACGGTGGGTCCACAAGGGAACTGCACTGTTCTCTTCCTGCACAGCAGAGGATGGAGTAGGCGCTGCTGCAGTTGATGTAGCGCAACGCCGCTGCACTTCCGGGTGTTGCCGAAGCTCTTCTTCCCACTGTGTCCAGAGAGAGGATGTCGGACTTGAGATGGCTGCACAGGAGACCCCCTTCTCATGGAGACGAGACAAGGCATCGGCAGCGGCATTGGATCTACCCGGCTTGTATTCAACCGAAAAATCAAAGCCCATCAACTTGCTTACCCAATGCTGTTGAGGCGGTGTGACTAAAGCCTGCTCCAACAAATATTTTAAACTGGCATGGTCGGTGCGGACGATGAAAGGCCGTCCCCATAGATATGGCCGCCAGTGGCGAATTGATTTTGAAAGACCAATGAGTTCGCGCTCATACGCTGCTAGCTTAGCATGCCGATCCGCCAATCTCCGACTGTAATATGCAACGGGGTGCCCTTCTTGTTGCAGCACCGCCCCAATTCCCACCCCAGAGGCATCACATTCCACCACAAAAGGAATAGTGAAGTCAGGTAACCTCAGGACAGGTGCGGATAATAGTGCGTTCTTGAGCTCGAAGGATCGAGCGTCGCATCGGACCACGTGAACCCTGTCGCCAAGGAGATTGGTGAGGGTTCGCGACCGCTGCATAATGATGAATAAAACGGCGGTAATACCCCGCTAACCCCAAGAAGCTGCGCACGTCTGCTGCTGATTGTGGTGTCGGCCAACGGACTATGTCTTGTACCTTGTTGGGATTGGCCTCCACTCCCTTGCCAGAGATAACATGGCCAAGATATCCCACTGCTTGCTGCACAAAAGCACATTTAGACCGCTTCAAATATAGCTGGTTTTGCCGAAGCTTGCCAAGGACCGAATGAAGATGAAGGAGGTGCTCCGCCCTAGTGGTGCTGTAAATGAGGATGTCATCGAAGAAGACGAGCACAAACTTCCTGAGGTATTCAGCCAAGACTTCATTCATGAGGGCCTGGAAGGTGGAAGGGCATTACACAAGCCAAAAGCCATGACCAAGGACTCAAAATGGCCATGATGGGTGCGGAATGCTGTTTTCTCGATATCCCCTTCACTCATTCGGACCTGATGATACCCGGAACGAAGGTCCAACTTGGAGAAGTACTGGGCACCATGCAGTTCATCCAAGAGTTCTTCCACAACTGGAATGGGGAACTTATCCTTAATGGTCTTGTCATTGAGAGCCCTGTAGTCAACACAAAAACGCCAGGATCCATCCTCCTTCTTCACGAGCAAGACCGAGAAGAGAAGGGCGATCGGCTTGGTCGGATGAGGCCTTGTGCTAACATCTCGGCACACTGCTTCTCAATTTCATCCTTTTGCCGATAGGGGTACCGATATGGTCGAACCACTACCGGATTTGTGCCCTCCTGTAAACATATGCGATGATCACATAACCGGGAGGGTGGTAATCCCCGAGGCTCCTGGAACAGATCATCGAATTCTGCCAATAGTGTGTCCACCTCTGCATCTCTCGAAGTTCGGCCGACCGAGGAGGGCTTCCTTCTGTGTTCCCCGCAAGTGATCTTCCTCCTCTGCTCCATTGCATCTACAAGGAATCAAAATTCCATTGAATATTCCCCAAAGTCTGCAACCATTGAACCCCTAGCACAAAGATCAAACCCATCCAAAGGGTATGACCAAAAATGGGGCTCCAAAACTATCTTGATCAACCTTGAAGTGAACCTCCCAGATCTTCCTAAACAAGGCAAATGTGCCCCATTTGCCACCCACTGCTGCCTAGATGTGGTCTCCTGAATTAACCCCACACGGTGAGCGGCATGGCAGCTCGAAAATTATGTGTGCTGCCACTACCAATCAACCCATGCAAACCGCCTTGCCCACCACCAAACCGACCAGCATTGTGTTCCCCGCCTTAGGACCACGATCGCCATCACCGAGAGGGCAGGCTCCTCCTCAACCAACTCCTCTTCAATCTCCTCTTCATCCATGACCTCCAAATGAAACAATCTTTTGCACCTATGGCCGCGAGCGTATATCTCGTCACAATTAAAGCACAGCCCCTTCTCCCTTCGTTCTGCCATCTCCTCTGGACTGAGCCGCCGACGATACGGTGGAGCTGCTGCTGTAGATGCTGCAGCCGACGTCTGGGGTGATGTGGACCCACCGCCTCCTCCTCGATCGTCGTTGGTGGAGCAGATCAGAATGACCGCCCCCTCGACCGCTGGATGCCGCTTGCTCGACCAGAGGACGTCTTGCCCTCCCGCCCATGACCCTCCTGCATTGCATTCTTTCAGATGGGCTGCGGCTTAATCCTGGGCGAGCCCGCCCCCCTTGCACCACTTGCGCCGCCTTGGTGATCCAAATGTCTTCCCTTCGCTCCGCCT
Source organism: Guadua angustifolia (assembly GCA_036346375.1). NCBI lineage: Eukaryota > Viridiplantae > Streptophyta > Magnoliopsida > Poales > Poaceae > Guadua > Guadua angustifolia. The sequence continues at coordinate 23,383,943 of CM070502.1, forward strand.
CCCGAGCCAACCCAATTGCGTCGGCTAGGTCTCGGGGACGATCCCGGCGCACATCGGCTGACAACGTAGGGGACAACCCCGCCATAAACAGATTCAATCGATCTCCTTTGACATCTTTTGGCGTCTTGTGAGGAGTCGTTGAAACTCCCTCGCGTACTCATCTAGCCGGCTTGCACCCTGCTTAAGGTTCGCCAGATCGCCAAGTGGTCCCGCGGTTGAGTGCCTTGTAAACCTTTGTAAGAAGGTCTCCCTGAATTCATTCCATGTGATGTGTTCCTCTTCTTGTTCCCAATTGTCCAAGACCTCCTGAGCTTCTCCCCTTAAGTGCATTCCGGCCATCCCCACCCAATTCTCTTCCTGCACTCCATGCAAACGTCCGTACCGTTCGCACTGCCTTAACCATAACAAGGGGTCCTCCGTGCCGTCGAACAGCGGCAACTCATACCGGGGAGCATGCGGCAACCCCGGACGGCCACCATGTTCGCCATACCCCCTGTCTTCTTCTCTGTCTTCCACACGGGCCCGCCAGTCCGGCCTCGGCCGGCCCTCATCCCCAGCACCGGTGGCAGAATTCCCGGTTGGCAGTGTTGGAGGCCTCCCTGTCGCCTGGATGAAATCGGTGACCGATCTCCCCAGATCAGCAATGGAGGTCTGGATTCCCTGCACCGTGGACTCCATCCGGGTCACCGTCAACTCCAGCGCTCCCAGGCGTTCTTCCACCGATCCCATTGCCGCAGAACCGAATTGCTCTGATACCAGTTGATATGTGCGCTCACGTTCGAAGGCCCTAGTTCCCGGCCGATGCCCTGATCGTGAAGATGTGGGCGGCACAGGAAGCCTCGGGCGCCCAATCTTGGATAGGGCTGAACGGAGCCACCGACCGGACTTCGACGGTAGCTACGACAATTGGTTTGTGGCAACAAGGCGTGCCTTTTCTGCTGTCCCTTTCTTTATTTATATCAATCAAACCCTAAACATGGAAACTACTGGTATGGAAAGTGCAAACATGGAAAGATAGATTATGGAATATTCTAAATATGGTTAGCAGCCGGCCCTAGCCACATGCTGCGTTTCCCTCCTCTAGATCTAACTTCTCCTGGGCCTTAGCCCGTTTTCTACTAAAGTAAACCCTGTCCGGTTTGGACATATCAATCGCCACTTCCCAGAACCAAAGTTGTTCCTGTCATTCCAAGCAGGCTGCCACCTAGAAGGGCCAGGCTTGCTGTCTACAACGAACAAACAAATGAGGCTAGTATTTGGATTGTAGAACTCTCTGAAGAGCATGCTGCTACTAGGGGGTGGGCACCATAGAGGCAAGGTTATATCATCAGAAATTATTCCAGATGTTCAGCCTGCAATTGTATGTTTCTACTTTCCATAGATTTGTTGGGAACTCTTTTATTGCTTTTGACCATTTTATCCAGTTCATTTAGCACTTCATGACAGTGTATGTTGTCAAATTTATTATGCAATGACCATGTGGTTGAATTGCGGTATAATTATTGACCGTGAATTGTGGTATTTTCCTCTTCGAACACTAATGGTTACATACGTACCTGAATTGCACAGGCTCTTAAAATCAACTGATATGCTTACTTTGATAGTGATGCACTGTGTGAAAGTTTGCCACATGTACTTATGTTAGGTGATGTGCTACACTTTCATAGTGCTTGTGTGTTTTGCAGGATACCATGGAATATGCTGAATGTGAAGCTACTGTAAAATGTTTTCCCCCCTTTCATTGAAGCCATGAAGAAAAGAGGCATCGATGACATGGAGCTTGTCATGGTAGATCCATGGTAAGCCAAGTCTGTGGCTAAACGTTCTTCAAAACACTATCTTTCAGCTCTAATCAAACTTTGAACATGACCTTTGCTGCTAAAAACTGCAGATGAGCAGCAGGTTATCACAGCGATCCTGATTCTCCCAATCGAAGAATTGGCAAACCTATAATCTTCTGTAGAACTGAAAGTGATACTCCTATGGAGAATGGCTATGCATGTCCTGTTGAAGGGATCCATGCTGTTGTTTGTTGATATGCAGAATAATGTTGTGAGAGAGTTTGAAGATATTAAGTTTGTCCCTCTCCCCCACCAGATCATCTGAGAAAGTACACCCCTGGGGAAGCACGAGGTGGTACTGATAGAACCGATGTGAAACCTATTATTATCAATCAACCTGAAGGCCCAAGTTTCGGTATTAGTGGTTATTTTGTGGAATGGCAGAAGGTAAAATGGTTGTCTAGTGTCTACTCTTTCAACCTATTCCAGAAATGTCACTCATTATTTCTATTGACCAGTGGAACTTCTGTATTGCCTGCACGCCCAAAGAAGGTTTAGTTATTCGTTCTGTTGCATACGTTGATAGAAACCGTGGATGTTGACCTATTGCTCACAGGTTGAGTTTTGTTGAGATGGTTGTTCCTTATGGCGATCCAAATGAACTGCATTATCGGAAGAATGCATTTGATGATGGGGATGATGAGGAAATAATGCACTCTCTTAAGAAGGTTCATTAGCTGTTTCCTATAAACACTCTTCATTTTTATTTTTGGGGACATCTAGTAAAAACCACCCCTATTATAGTCATGCAATCATCTTGGTTGGGGTACCAAATCAACTAAAATTTTTCCCAAAGGATTTTAGTTCTCAGTGTAGTAATATACTAGTAACTATAATTTCAAGTCATAATTTCATCTTTGTTGAGTGAAACAAAAAGAGTAATTTGCTAGGAATAATAACTTTTGTCCTTTTCCTCTGCCTATTCTTTTTAATTTATAATTTTATAGAAATTTCCCCTTTTATTTATATCAACATAAACTGAGTTTGGAATTGAAATATTAGTGTCTAGTTTATTACACTGAGGACTATATTATCAAAATCTTTAGTAACTGTCATGTTGATTTTGTGCCCTTGCCAAGATAATTTTTTCATGGTCGCACCTAAAAGGTGGTTTGACCTGCTATTTTTTATACTTTAATCACTGTATTCGTAATTGTTTTGCGTAGGGATGTGACTGCTTGGGTTTCATAAAATATTTTGATGCGTATTTTACAAATTTTACTGGTGGTGTGGAGACCATTGAGAGAGTTGTGTTTGTTTACATGAGGAGGATCATGGAATCCTCTGGAAACATCAAGATTGGAGAACAGGATTAACTGAAGTTAGACTTTCAAGGACGTTTACTGTGTCATTTATATGTACTGTTGCTAACTATGGATATGGGTTTTATTGGCACTTTTATCAAATGAGTATCAGTTTACCCTTTTCTTTTTTTAATGTCTGGTGTAATTATAATTCTACCCACCAAAGAATTCCAGTTTCAATAGTTGAGATTTTTTGTTAGATCATGTTGTACTTCGTCTTCCTGATGTGATTGTTGTTGATTTTCTTGGTCGTAGGATGATAGGATAGAAGCAGAAGTAAAGCTTACTGGAATTCTTAGTTTTGGAGCTCTAATGTCTGGGGAACAAAGGAAATATGGCACAACTATTGCCCCTAGTTTGTATGCACCAGTTCATCAACATATCTTTGTTGCCCGTATGGACATGGCAGTTGACTGCAAACCTAACGAGGCTTATAATCAGGTAGGTTGCCTACCAGCCGTGTCGTGTAGGCTTTCTTTTTCATGTGGTAATCAAAATTTTCACTTCAAAATCATGCAATCTCACCTGTCCACTTCCAGCATAACATTGGGCCATGCCTTTTTGACTTGCTTGTTGATTTTTGCATCAAATGATTTGATCTGACCTCCATTATTTATGAATGAGGTTCTAAACCTAATTTATTCCAAAACTACTCTGCATCATCGTGTGCACTTCTTTGCATCATCATCTTGCTTATGATTTCGATACTATTGCTTACCTTTCCATTACAGGTGGTTGAGGTAAATGTTAAAGTTGAATATGCAGGCCCAAATAATGTGCATAATAATGCATTCTATGCCAAGGAAATGCTTTTGAAATCTGAGTTACAGGCGATGCATGATTGTGACCCTTCATCTGCACGACATTGGATTGTAAGGATGCAGGCTAAACGTTTCTCATTTTACTTAACTTAATCGTGTTGTTCCTGATCATTCACAAGCATGATGTATATGTAGAGCATCTATGAACTTTCAGCTTGTGACTTCTGCCGGTCAAGCATGTGTATCTTAAACTTTCTGTGACACTTTATCTGCATGTTGATCAGGTAAGGAACACAAGAGTTGTAAATCCTACTGGACAACTAACAGGTTACAAGCTCATACCTGGTTCAAATTGTCTGCCCTTGGTCCATCCCCAGGCGAAGTTCCTTAGAAGAGCTGGATTTTTAGAAGCACAACCTTTGGGTTACTTCATACAAAAATGATGAGATGTTCCCTGGAGGAGAATTTCCCGGTCAGAACCCGTGCATTCACGAGGGCTTAGCTACATGGGTCAAGAAGGATTAGACCCTTTGAGGAAACCAACATAGTTCTCTGGTACGTTGTCGCCATCTGCTAACTGGCATTGATCTGTAGGTTTTTTAGTTTTGCATTTAGATTCTGCAGGGTCTCTTGAAAATATTTACATTCTGCAAGTATATGTTTTTGGGACCACCCATATCCCAAGGCTGGAAGACTGACCTGTCATGCCAGTGGAACACATCGGCTTCATGCTCGTGTTTTCGGGATCACCCACATCCCAAGCCTGGAAGACTGACCTGTCATACCAGTGGAACACATCGGCTTCATGCTCATGGTTTCGCTTCAGCCTTCATTTCTTTCTGCGATTTTCTGCTAAGAATTTTATTAGCTTCTTTTGCAAACAGATCGTTTCCTTGGATAGCATTAGCTGGCATGGTTAGACTTAGGTTTAGCTAATACATGAACTAGCCTACGTCTTGGTCACCAAAACATAATGCGGAATCTAAACCATTAGAAAACTGACCTGGTGAAGAAGATGAGGCCATTAGTTCTTCGTCGGTGTGCATGATTCATTGGAGAAGAGGGCAGCGACGTGCGATGAAGAAACTGGAGGGAGCACTGAGATCTTCTCGATGGTGGTGTGGATCTTCGATAGCCTTGCGCAAGTGCAAAGCATTCCAAAGATCGCTCGCTAAAAGGACAATCAAAGAAAAGATGGTCTCCGGTTTCCTCCACCACCAGGTGACAGAGGACGCAATTGAAGTTAGAATCAGGCATTGGACAATTCTTCCTTCTGAGAAGGTTCCTGGTGTTGAGGCGATCCCAGCAGAGCAACCAGGCAAAGACTTTCAACTTGGTAGCGCATTTGGCCTTCCAGATCCATTTGATCGGTCTAGGGACAGAGACGTGGCTGAACACCATTTTGTAGAATCTGCTAGGGGTAAAGTCCTGGGAGTTCCAGATATAGGACCAGACATCGGGATTATCATTGATGAAACCCCCGGATTGAATCAACTGGTGAAGGTGGTGAAGCTCCTGGAAGGCCTGATCGGAGAGGGGTAAGTGGAAGTTAACAGAGATCGCCGGATTGGAAATGAAGGAAGCCACATCAGTACCACCGTTTTTGACGAAGGAGAAAAGATGCGGGAATTGGGAACTCAGGTGAAGGTCATTCCACACATCATCCCAAAAAAGAGCAGTGTTACCATGGCCAACGCAGCAACGGGCAATCCCTTTGTATTGGTCTAGGAGGGAAAGCACATCTTTCCACCAAAAGGAGCCTTTCCTGGCCGAGGCTTGCGGCAGGACTGCAGAGTTCAATGTTTTGGTCTTTCCGTTTTTAACCGAAGATCATAACCAATAGGCATCTGTCAAAGACAATGTTCAATGTTTTGGTTTTCCAGCCTCATGGATTGTTCAACTGCTCGCCTGATGTTGATGTTCCTCCTGGATCCGATGTGGATGCCAAGGAAACCGAGTCGCCGAAGGACATTCAAACCGAGCTTATTTAAAAGCTGTGAGCTCCAGGACGGAAAAACGTGTGGTTACTACTTTTCATTGTCTTGCTGTGAATCGTGATGGTCCAATAAAAAGTAAAACTGGTTTTAGCTTTCCCTTGTGCCCTATTGATACGCTACAGCTGCTTCCTGTTGTTGCTGTTTAGTGGAAAAGAATGTTCGAGTGGTGACTTATCATGACCGAACTGCTAGAAGATTGCATGGCTTTTAGCATAAAGAAAAGATAAAAAGAAATAGCGGTCATGAAATGATGGCTGGAGTTTGCCTATTGGGTGTGAAAGACTGAGATTACAACAATCCGGGGAACAGCAATAGGGCATATGGATACCTTTGGTTCAGAAGCTGCTATGTAGAAATATCACCCAAGTGGCAGTCCATTTCCGTTAGTAGCATTGATAGTTTTAGGTCCACGTACGTCTCCATAGACTAATATATTGACATGTAAGGTATGCATTTTAACTGTAGTTGTGGGTTTATAGTGACGATATCAATGTTATCATTACGCTCTGTCTGGTTCAGGAAAGATCGGTCCATCTATGTAGATTCTAGCCGGAAATAGACCTTCCAAACAAAGTCTAAAGCTGTCTTCTGACCGTGTTTCCTTTTCTCTTTCTCACGGAGGTTTTTAGTGTGATATTTTTGGCACGAAATTGCATTTGTTGCTATTGCTTTATTCCCATTGTATGATGTATACCCTTCATTCCAATTGGGGGTAGGGCACGAAGCTACGAACCGTGCCTAAGTGCCATGCGTCATAGTAGTGCCCACATCATTTCCGATATGCGGCACACTGTACCTAGCATTGCATCTTTTCGTTGTATCCATCTTTTTTATATCTGTCCTTGTTATGCCCATTTGACATGTCCTATGCCTAATGGTTTATAGCGCTCGAGAATGCCGAGAGACCAGGGTGTCCACCTGTCCCTTAAGGCGATTTTGCAAAAAAATCTCTCTATTTCTTTGAATTATGGATAGGTCCTTCCGGATTACAAATAGGTCCTTTGTGATTTTTTGTGAGACGAAGATTTTTTTTTTCTTCGCGTTTGGGTCCCTGGCGCGGTATTTTACGGAAAAACCTCCCGTTAAGTTCAAATCGCGAACAAGCCTTTTTCTAATTTTTCAGATAGCAAACAGTCCAAAAAATAACAAACAGTCCCCGCTTCTTACGCTCGTGTCCTTTCTCCGCTTTCCCGGAAAAATATTTTCTAAATAAAACACGCATCGACAAAAAGAACACGGATTCGTCGAAGGTTTATAGCAACTTATGGATTTGCCAACGGGTCGTAACCGCGGTTTTTAAAAAAAAAACGTAAATTCGTTCAAAGATTTATAGCGACCCATAGATTCGCCATGGTCCTAACGACCCATTTTTTAACAAACACAAAAACCAAAAACGAAAAAACCAGATTAAATCGAAGGTTTATAGCGGTTCATGGATTCGCCACGGTCCGAAAGACCTTTTAAAAAGGGAATACATAAAAAACAAACAGCACTTTTCTTTTAAAAAACAAAAACACAGATTGAACCGCAATTTTCTAAATAAAACACGCATCGACAAAAAAAACACGGATTCGTCAAAAGTTTATAACAACTTGTGTATTTGCCAACGGGTCATAACCATGGGTTTTTTTTTTAAAAAAAAAAGCAGATTCGTCCGAAGATTTATAGCGACCCGTAGATTCGTCGGCGGATCCTAACGACCCAATTTTTTAACAAACATAAAAAACAAAAAAAGAAAAACACACAGATTCAACCGTAATTTTCTAAATAAAACACGCATCGACAAAAAAAACGCGGATTCGTCGAAGGTTTATAACAACTTATGGATTTGCTAACGGGTCATAACCACGGGTTTTTTTAAAAAAAACGTAGATTCGTCCAAAGATTTATAGCGACCCATAGATTCGCCGGCGGGTCCTAACGACCTATTTTTTTTACAAACACAAAAAACCAAAAAATGTTCAAATATCCCGAAATGCGTAAAAAAACAACCGTGGTTTTCTAAAAAAACACAGATTCGTTGACGGTTTATAGTAACCCGTAGATTAAACGCGGATTCATCGAAGGTTTGTAATATCCCATGGATTCGCCAGCGGGTCCTACCGACCCATTTTATTTAAAAATTACGAAAATCGAAACTTTGACAAATTTTATCAAACGACGGGTTGTAACCGCGGTTTTCTAAAAAACGTGGATTCGTTCAAGGTTTATAGCTAACGACCTATTTTTTTAAACAAATATGAAAACCGAAAATACGACCCCCATGGATTTGCCGACGGGTCCTATCGACTCTACAGAACGGCGCAGTGTAGCACGCTATTATTGCTAGTGATACAGAAAACCTTGCAAATCGTATTATTTGTGCACTTCCACCATGCTTAGGTCAATCATGTCCTTTTTCTCTCAAGAAAATACTTCAAGCGAAGGCTGTGCTTGGTGTTGGGATTAATTGAGAATTAATTCTATAGAAGTCAAAGGGGTGTTGAGTTAAAGGTATAAGACTTTAGTTCTATATTGCTTAGCTAGGTGTTGAGCAACCAATTTATAAGGGGGCCCATGCATAGATTCTATTATGAGTTAGTGACAAAACTAGAGGTACATATGGTTGGCTATATTAGGCTACATACACGTGCACGCACGTATATCGTGTATTTCGCGTATTTATCGTGTGACTTGTGACGATGCGCGACTGCGACTGCGATCGAGACATGGTAAGTGTACTTAAATTTTTTCCACGTGTACATACTATGCTACATCACCTTACACCTCGACTGCCGACGTGGTGACACGGACTCAGGGAGACGCATGTTCTTGTGCGGTTAGTTCATTCGCCCGTGATGCAAGATTCTAGTGGGAGGTTCCTAGAATTTTGGTAGTTTGATCTGTGCTATTGCGAGACGATTTTGGTCTTCGTGCTTTCTTAAGGGGAGACTCCTGTACATGAAGATATTTGTGACATAAAACCAGTCTTGTTCTCTCTAGCGATCTCTGCTTTCTCCATGCTTGCTGCCTTTGGAGCCATTATGTCCCTTTGCCTGTCGTGCAACGGGTGTGGGGAGAGCAGTGTCTTCGATCCGATGCTAACCACTTGAAGCCCTGCATGAGAGGCCGGCGATCAAGTTTTTGGGAAGCGTTGTTCCGCGCGACTGCTAGTCTTCGTCTTCGCCTTTGATCGTCGCGCCGTGTCACTCCTTCGCAGCTTCTCGTTCTTCATCAAGCCCGCTATGAGTGACCAGGCAAGTAGTTCTTGGTCCAAATGTTTCTTTCTATTATGATTAGATCCAAGTAGTTCTTGGTCCAAATGATTCTTTCTATTATGATTAGATTTAATGAGAATGCATTTTGCTATAATAGTATTGTTTACATTTATGTATCTGTTGGGCTATCTAACATATTTTGTAAATCTAATGGTTGCTAGTAGCCATGTTGTAGACGCAATGTTTAACTTTATGTTTTCTTGTGTATCTATAGAATTAAATTAATGTTATGTCATGTTAATTTTCCAACATCGAAAAACTGATATGGCACAACCATCCGATGCAATGGAACCTGAGAGGTTCGGAGGAGAGAACTTCAAGAGGTGGCAGACACGGGCCAAATTTTGTCTCATGTCGATGAACCTGTGGTGGGTGATAGTCCCCATGAGGCCCTTTACTGCTAAACAACAGTGTGATTATGAGATGAGCAATGACATTTATCAAGGCTGCCTGTTGTCTCTCCTCTCAGATCAATTGTGTGAGGTCTTGTATGGACCGAAGGAGCGATACCCCGAGGTCCAGAAGCTCTTGTACTCGCTGTTCATGACCTCCAGAAAGCTGCGTCACTATTTTCAAGCCCATAAGATCGTAGTTCCGACCAACTTTCCACTTAGGGAGATCCTAAGAAATCAAGACGTCGATGGTCGAATAGCGAAATGGGCCATGGAGCTCGCCGAGTTTGATATCCAGTTCTCAGCTCGTACGATGATCAAATCCCAGATCTTGGCAGACTTTGTAGCAGAATAGATGAACCCAACGCGACCTACTACCGAGCTCGATAGATCTGAAGAAGGTCGTTGGACCATGTACTTTGATGGGTCTCGAGCCAATGAGCGCTCGGGGGCTGAAGTCGTGCTTGTATCCCCTTAAGGAGATCAACTTCAGTTCGCCATTCAATTACACTTTGCCGCGACCAATAATGCGGCAGAGTATGAAGGCCTTCTGGCCGGACTACGAGCATGCAAAGCGCTAGGAGTCCAGAGACTAACTGTAAGAAGCGATTCGCAGTTGGTCGTCAACCAAGTCAATAAGGAGTATCAGTATTCCGATAGCTCAATGGCGGTTTACTTGGTTGAAGTGAGGAAGATGGAGAAGTACTTTAAGAATTTCGAAGTACTCTACATTACCAGAAAGGACAATTCCCTGGCCGACCAGCTTTCAAAGGTCGGTTTCTCCCAAATTTCCGCTTCGGCTGGAGTGCTCGTCGAGCACTTATACAAGCCCTCTATTCCCTCTGTAGAGGAGGCATCGGAGACGTGCGGTAACGTCTCCCTTCTCGAGCATGGTGCGAATTGGATGACGCCATTCGTCCAATATCTTGCACATGGGACACTGCCCGAGGAAGAAGTCGAGCATTCCCGACTTGGCGATCTTCTCCTTACAAGTTAATCGAAGGCGCCTTGTACCGCAAAGGAGTACTAGGAGTCCTCTCCAAGTGCATATCTCAAGAAGAGGGAAAATACCTTCTTAGAGATATCCATGAAGGAATGTGCGGAGCCCACTCGTCTTTCAGGACGCTTGTGAGCAAAACCTTCCGATTGGCCAACAGTCTTAGCCGATGCTCGGTCGATCGTGACGACTTGCAAGGCATACCAGTTTCATGCTCGCAAGGTACATCAGCCGATATACGTGCTTCAAACCATCCCTCTATCATATCCATTCTCGACTTAGGGAGTCGATATACTCGGACCTTTCTCCCGAGGACAGAAGGGCTTCAAGTTCTTGCTTGTGGCTATTGACACTTTCACTAAGTGGATTGAAGCCAAGCCTGTGTCGACCATTTCGGCTCAAGTGGCCAAGAAGTTCTTTCGCAGCAATGTGGTGATGTGTTTTGGCATTCCCAATCGCCTCATCACGGATAATGGCACTCAGTTCACCAGTGAACTGTTTCAGGCCTATTGCGAAGACATCGGGACAAAGGTCTACTTTGCCTCTATAGCACATCCACAAAGCAATGGAGCAGCCGAGCGAGCAAATGGACAGATTATTTAAGGAATCAAAAAGAGGATTTTCAAAAACCTCAGCTAGCACGATCAGTCGTGGGTGGACAAGCTCCCTTCCATCCTTTGGTCAGTTCGCACTACGGCAAGCCGGGCTACAGGTGAAACCCCTTTCCAGCTTGTCTATGGTGCAGAGACCATATTGTCCGCTGAAATAGTGCTGGGTTCTCTAAGGTTGCACTTGGTCGACAGCGTTAACCAGGAGCTTGAGTATCTTATAGACCTAGACCTCGCTGAGGAGACACGCGAACAGGCTTTACTGCGGTCCGCGGTTTACCTACAAGCTCTTCGTAGGCACGCGGCTAAATCGGTCCGACCAAGAACCTTGCAAGTTGGCGATCTAGTGCTTCGTCGAGTTCAAGACTTGTCAAAAGCTAACAAGCTATCCCCCAGATGGGAGGATCCGTTCACGGTCGTTTCGGTAGCACATCCGGGGGCTGTCCGTTTAGCGATGGATGATGGTCGGGTGCTCGCTAGCTCTTGGAACGTCGATCAACTACGTAAGTTCTTTTTCTAGTTTTTATCTGCTGTGTGTTTTACATAGGTTCAGCCAATTTCTTATATAAAATTCGGTTCTTTCGCCCCCGTGATTTATGTCGACGATTGGGATCGCCGGACCACAAAAGTGTATGGGGGTTGATCGTGTATACGGGACCTGGAATCGTCTTCACTCACCAAAGGGTTGGTCTGGCTGTTCTGATGGTCGGAGGAAAAAGACAGAGCGAGACACTAAGAATTATACTGGTTCGAGCCCCTGCGACAGGTAATAGTTATACTCCAGTCTTGCCCGGAGGCGGAGAATTTCACTATGTTTGAGTACAAGGAGGTGATTTCTAGCTCGAGCTTCTGTAACTTGAGTATCCGTGTGCGTGTGTGTTGCGATGTGATGTCTGAGTACGCTCGTCCCCGGGGGTTTTATCCTCCTAGCCGCATCGAAACATCCGAGAGATTCTCGGGAAGTGGCATCGCGCGACCAAGGTGGGTCGAATCGTCCCGGATTTGCTGCCCACGTCTGGCTTAACTCCACTACTTAAGGGCCTTGGTAACCGCCAATTGAATGCACGACTTGTATCCCGAGCTTGACCCCTCCGAGCGGAAGCTGATTCCTTACCCCCTAACTCGAGGCCGTAAGGGAGCCACGCGGTCCACGTCGTGGTCAAAGACTTTGCGGCTCGAGCTCGAGCTAGGGGCTCATTGACCATCCGTTGATCAGGCAGAGATTTCCAGTCCCCGACAGCTAGCCCCTGAGGCTCAAGTCGTACCCAAGCACTTGGGATGACCTCGAGCCTCATGATCTGGAAAAGGGGATGGTCTTCTGGTCGTGCTCAGAGTTGCCTAAGCTCAAGGTCGAGGTCGGACGGAGACCAACCATGAGACTTAGCGCAATTACACCTGGCGACCCTTGGTCTTCAAAATCTCGGTACGGACACGAAAGCGCAGTGGAACCACCCGCGACGCATCGATTTTGCCACCAAATCTCTGAATGCGCCTGTCGAATCATAGCCAGCGTGCCTTTTGAGACACCCTATCTTCTAAATGGCAACGATCGGGGCCTATAAAGCCCAGACCATCGGCTCTTCTGAAAAATTCTCGAACTCCCTTGAACTTTCTTCGATCTCGCTCTTTCTGGCCTTCTGCCCAGCCCGCCCTTTCTTCCCTGACCAAGCACCAAGCTTCCCTCATGGCCAAGTTTGGAAAGAGCTCTTTGGCGCTTCCCTCATGGCCATGTTTGGAAAGAGCTCTTTGTCGCTGGCCAGGATGAAGTAGCTTGAAAGCTTGGGGTTGCTGGACCCAACGACATGGCGGTTGCCGGGCGGAGAGACCGAACCGCAGCCCCGAGAGGACAAGATCGTCAGCATCGAGCACTACATGCTCTTCAGCCTGCGGACGCCGGAGAGTGACTTCGTGGCATCGGTCCTCGCGCAATGCGAGATCGTGCTCATTAACCTGGTGTCGAACTCCATTTTTCTCCTTTTCATCTTCTCCCATTGGTTTGAGGGGTTCCTCGGGATCCTTCCCACCCCATCTCTTTTTTTTCCATTTCTTCTCTTTGTTCCGCATTGGGAAGGACCCCATGATCGGGTGTCTTTACTTCTGGCTACGGACGGGACTTCCCTGTGCCTTCCCTCAACTCTACGCTCGGGACTCTCTCGGTCCATGGACCGAGAGGTGGTTCTACTTGAAGAGGGGGGAAGACGGTGCGCTCGCATATGACGGAGCGCCCATCGCCGGCAAGCGCCAGACCCCTGAGGCGTACAACCTAGCGGTCGACCAAGAAGCCATCGCCGCCATCCACATCTGCGCCACACGAGGTCTCACCGGACTGGCCATCGCCAACGACTTCTTGCGGAACCGGGTGTTCCCTCTGCGAAAGATGTTGCATCCGTTCTACGAGATCAAGGGTCGCGACGACCTTACCCGCGAGGGTCCGTCTGGTAAGTTCTCTTGAGCTGAAGTTTACTTGAGTTCAGATTTGGCATTTCCTGATGACCTTGCCCTTCCAGTAGCGCCGAAGGAGTCCTGGCTGGCAGCCAGGATGACAGAGATGTTTGGGAAGGTGGCGTTCGACTACTTCACGGACGAGCCCGTCCCAAAGAACGTGTTACGACGAAACGCCAAGGTAAGATGTCTTGTGTCAGGTCCCAACTCGGGAATGTTTGGAGCTCACCCTGACCATGAGGTGTGTTTGCAGGAGAACCAGGAGCTGCTCCAAACGGCGAAGCACATGCTGCTGTTGCCCGGAGCAAGCAAAGGCAAGAAGACGGGTAAGAGGCCGCTTCCGGATGCCTCGAGTGGCAATGCCCCGAAGAAGCAGCACGTCGAGTGGGGCGACCGCACAGTGGTAAGTTCTCCTGTGATCGAGCTTGAGTCCTTGCTCAGTAAAGGGCCGCAATAGCTTTTGATCCTTTTTCTTTTTCCATCTTCCAGTAGCAAAGGGCGGCAGCCGCCGCCAGGACCTCTAGCCCCCAGGTGGCCCCAGGGGCTCGATCGCAGGGCCCTAGGTCTGTCGCCACGGGGAACCCGGAGCCACCGCACGCTCCAAGGTCCCCGACGCGAGGTGCTCGGAGAAGGGCCGCTTCTTCGCCCTCGAGACGTCGAGACCATCAACGGGCCCTTGCGAGGCGGAGGCTCATGACTCAAGTACTTCACTTCTCTTTTGGTCGTAGAATTCTTTCTCGCCTTAGCTTAGTAATCTTTCCTTGTCGCAGACCTTGAATTCCCGAACTCACCCCCAACCCCCCTGACAATGATTATCGTCCAGGGCGAGTCCGAGGAAGAGGTCTCGTACGAGTTGGTGCACCGCTTCCCCACAAGCCAGAGTCGCGCCACCGGAGGCCCCCATAGTTGGGTCGTGGCTGGCGAGCCTGAATACGGGCTTGCCGAGTCGAACGAAGGCGCTGCCTCACTTGCCGCTGACGGAGAGGAGGCCGACGACACTGCGGCCTCCGAAGTCAACGTCTCCCCGGCCAAGACCGCAGCGGGGAGTGGAGCTCGAGACGACTCCCATGCCGCGGTCGAGGCCATTCAAGCTGTCGCCGCTGTGGTCGCTCCGACCATCGAGGCCGGCAATTTGCCGGTCGAAGCCGCCAAGGAGGACCAAGCCGATGACCCGACCGGGGCCACCGCCAGAGAAGAAGCGGAGGACCCCCTGATCGTGGAGGTCGGGGCCAGCTTGGTTGAAGGGACCAGGCCTGAAGGTGAGTTGGGCCTCCAAGCGGACGAGGAGACCCGAGCTAAGGCCGCCACCGGTAAAGTTGACCACACGCCGGGAGAACTCCCCCCAGCGCCTCAACCTCGGCGGATGGCCGTACCGTGCCCGAGGCGCCAAGTTGATCCACCGGACCCCATCGCGCGGTCTTTGAAGACCGGCTTGGCCAGGTACTGTACAACTTCTTCATATTTCTCTTGTCCATCCACTTACCTTTCTTTGATGTGACTTGATTTCTTTTGAACCTGGTAGGCTATTGGCCTCATCAGCCAGGGGCTTCAAGGTCTTCAGAGGCATTCTGATGCTCTGAAGATCGTCTTCGACAAGGTGGAGGAGCAGGAGACTCGCCTGCTCCAGCTCGAAGAGACTCTGGCTCTCGAGTAGGAGGAGGCCGAGTGTAGGACTGTGGCTCACGCCGCCGATCTTGCCGCCTCCAAGGCACACTGACGGCGCTCGAGACAACCCACGCGTCCGAGCTCAGCCAAGCCATCAACACCGAGCGCGAACACGCCTTCAAGGCCGTGGAGGAGGAACATGCTCGGTCGGCCAAGGCACTCGAGGCTGAGCGGGCGAAGGTGGAGAGGCTGTAGAAAGAGGTCACGGACCAGGCGGCCGCCTCAACGAAAGCCCCCGCCGAGCTCGAGGAGAAGCTAGGGCAAGCAACCAAGACGGCGAAGAACGTCCTGGCCCAACTCCAAGACGAGCGAAGTCGTGCCGCCGACTCCATAGCTGAAGCACTTCATCTTCAAGGCGAACTGTCGGTGGAAGGTACGTATCCCATAGAGGAGCCACAAAAACATACTAAGTACACTATGCCCTGCAAAGTCTGTGGAAGGTACGTATCGCATAGAGGAGGCTGTTAGAATCGTTAAGCATAACAAGCGAACCCCCGTATGGAAAAGAGCTTAGTCCTGAAGATTCTAAAGTCGTTTAGATTAGACCTTAGAACTCCTATCGCGATTTATGCTCACACGACGGTCCGAATGTGGGCTTTAGTTCAAACCCGGACACAGGGGAAGCCGGGATGCGAACAGAATCGGCTTAAAGGTGGCACAACCCCTGTTGGAGAACTCAAGCTCGCAACATTCGAACCGGGCTCGAGAGCACTTATACGCAAATCGGAGTCGGGAAAACTTTAGGTTAATTAAATCTATATATCCCCGGGCCTGATTCAGGCCTTGCCATAGGGGAGGCCACGATGCGATAAGGATCGGCTTATTGGCGGCATGACCCTTGGAGGTGAATCTTGAGGTCACGACATCCAGTAGAAAGAATAATATTAAGAAGGGACACAAAGACCAATATAGCCAACAAATAATAACTTTTCATTGAAATTTGAGACAAAGACGTTACACATAGAATTTTCGAAGTTGATCAATGTTCCACGAGTTCGAGAGCTCTCTGCCATCGAGCATCGCTAGCCAGTAAGCCCCCATGCGATCTGTTGAAATGACTCTGTAGGGGCCCTCCCACTGCGGGGATAACTTATTGGTATTGGACGAACCCTGAATTCGTCTTAGGGCTAGGTCCCCAATAAGGAGCTCCCTAGGTTGTACCGATCGAGACGCATGTCTGCGAAGAGCCTGCAGGTAATACGCTGATCGTAGCAGTGCACGGCATCTTACTTCTTCTACCAGGGTAAGCTCAAGAGACCGTTCTTACTCGAAGTCGACCTGATCGACCAACCTGACCCTAGTAGAGCCCAGTAGTGACCTCTCAAGGCGTGATGACTTTGCATCAATACAATTTGGAAGGGTGTGGACCCATTGCTGTTCGGCCGACCGCGGGTACGAATAGACCATAAGACGGTGTGAAGTTCATCCACCCAGTCCGCCAGATCGCTCGAGCTCATCGAAATTCGCTTGACGCCTTTGAACGACTCGTTCATATGCTGCTCCATCGCTTCTATTGTTCGCTGGTGGCTCATCGAGCGTAGCACACTTTGGTGCCTATGTCTTCGCAATATTCCCGAACACTGGCCGATAAATTGTGTTCCATTGTCAGTAATAATTCTGCATGGAACCCCATACCTGGTGACAACGAATAAGCGGAAAAACTTGATAGCCGCCCGAGCAGTGATGGTCAAAATAGGTTCGGCCTCAATCTACTTGGTGAAGGTGTCGATAGCGACGAATAAGAACTTCCCACCAACCGCCTGAGGGAAAGGGTCTAGAACGTCGAGCCCCCATGTCGAGAAGGGACGTGTGAGCGGGATGGTCTGAAGCGCGTAGGCCAGTTGATGTGACTTCCGAGCATGGAACTGACAAGCTCGACAGATGCGAACAATGTCCCGAGCATCCTGTAGCGCTGTTGGCCAGTAGAACCCCATGCGAAAAGCCTTGCCTACCATTGTCCTGAAAGAGGAGTGTGCACTGCAGAGACCCAAGTGGATGTCGTTTAGCAGGTACTTACCCTCCTCCGAGGAGATGCATTTTGTCAAGACTCCAGAGATGCCCCGATGATAAAGCTGGCCATCGACGAGTTTGTATGAACACGCCCGGCGCTTGATCCTGCTCCTTTCGGTGGGATCGGACGGAAGTTCACCCGTGTTAGGAAGTTGTAGATCGATCCGCCCATGAGGGAGCACCTTCAATAAAGGCGACCGAGGCCCCTTGATAAGAGATCGAGGGCGTCGCCAAGGTCTCGAGGACGACATCTGGGGGAACTTCGTCATCGGACGACCCGAGCTTGGAGAGGAGATTGGCACTGGAGTTGTCCTTCCTTGGCACGTGCTTGATTTCCAGATTCCGGAACCACTTCTCCATTTTGTGTACCTCGGCGAGGTTTTTGGCCATCGAGCCTTATGAACATTGATAATCTTTATTGAATTGGTTGACGACCAGCTGGGAATCGCCCTTGACAATCAACCGACGCACGCCTAGCGCCTTACAAGCTCGAAGACCCACCAGGAGAGCTTCATACTCTGCCACATTATTGGTGGCCGGAAGTCCAAAACAAACCACAAACCTTAGTTTGTCTCCTTGAGGGGTGAGAATAAGGATCCCAGCCCCCAAGCGCTTGAAAGATCTTGAACCGTCGAAGTACATGACCCAAGGCCCTTCTTCCTCGACTTCACACTCGGGAGCTAGCTGCGACGTTTGTTCGACCACAAAATCGGTAAGCGCCTGCGACTTGATGGTCGTGCGTGCCATGAACTGAATGTCGAACACAGCCAGCTCCATGGCCCACTTGGCGATGCGACCTCCGGCCTCCAGATTCCTCAAGATTTCACTGAGCAGGAAATTGCTCGGGACGACCACCGAATTTGCCTGAATATAATGCCGAAGCTTGCGTGAAGCCATAAGGAGGGCGTAAAGCAACTTCAACACAGGGGTAGCGCTTTTCGGTCGTGAAGCACTTCACCGACATAGTAGATTGATGTTGCCGACCTCTCGCCGCCACCAAGACGACGCCGACACTGGGTTTACATGCAGGTAGAGCAAAGAACTTTTCGCCTAGCTGCGGGTCGTGAGTAGAGGTGGACTCGAAAGGTATACCTTTAACTCGTCGAAGGATCGTTGCGCCTCGGGCGTCCACTCGTAGCTCCCTTGCTTACGCAAGGTCTTGAAGAACGACAACCCACGCTAACCAAGTCTCGAGATGAACCGGCTGAGGGCGACCATTCGACCAGTGAGGCACTGCACCTGCTTCACCGAAGTTGGTGGAGCCATCTTTTCAATCGCCTCAATCTTCTCCGGGTTCGAGCCAACTCCTGAGCCCCCGATCATGTAGCCAAACACCTTTCCCGAGGCGGCGCCAAACACACACTTCTCAGGATTAAACTTAATCCTGTTCTTGTTCAAGTTGGCGAAGGTCTCTTCAAGGTCTCGGACGTGACTGTCTTCGAAAGAGCTCTTAACAATGATATCATCCACGTAGACCTCGAGGTTGTGGCCGATCTGAGGGCCAAAGGTCTTGGTCATCAGGCGCTGAAACGTTGCGCCCACGTTGCGAAGACCAAAGGACATGGTCGTGTAGCAGTATGTCCCGAACGGTGTGATGAAGGCTGTTTTACTCTCGTGATCGACCGCTAGCTTGATTTGATGATAGCCAGAATAGGCATCCAGGAAACTCAGCATCTTGGCGTTCGCAGTAGAGTCGACAATCTGGTCTATTCGCGGAAGGGGGAGGTTGTCCTTCGGGCAGGCCGAATTTAAACCCGTGTGATCCACACACATCCTCCATTTTACACCTTTCTTCTGCACAATGACTGGGTTGGCTAGCCATTCGGAGTAGTCGATCTCGCGAATGTAGCCAGCCTTCAAGAGCTTGTCGAGATTCTCCCTTATCACAGCTACCTTCTCGGGGGAGAAACGACGCAGCTTCTGGTGCATGGGTCGGCAGTCGGGCCTCACTTACAGCTTGTGCTTGATCAGTCAAATATTTCATGCTTGGAGTAAAGGCCATAAGTATATTTTGACAGCAACTGATTATTTTTTAAATGGGTTGAGGCGATTCCTTTGAAGAAAGTGGCTTGTATTGAAGATATCAGCTTTGTTATGGAACATACTAATCATCGATTTGTAATTCCTCAAACTATTACAACTGATCAAGGCACTGTATTTATTTTAGATGAGTTTCAAGGTTTTACCCATAGTTTAGGTATAAAATTATTTAATTCATCACCTTGTTATCTTAGGCTAACAGACAAGCCGAGTCATCAAATAAAACATTAACCAGACTGATTGAAAGGAACATCGAGGAAAGACCTAGGGACTAGCATGTGACATTATCAGAGTCATTGCAGGCCTATCGGATTGCTTACTATAGTGCAATAAAACTATCACCTTATCAATTGGTTTATGGACAAGAGGCTGTACGTTGCCCATGAAAATCAATATTGACTTGATAAGAATGGCCAAACAAAATGGTTTGTCAGTTCAAGATTATAAGAATTTAATGACCGATAATTTGGATGACCTGGTAGAAATAAGGTTGCATACACTAGATCAGCTACATAACAATTAGGCAAGAGTTGCGAGATCTTACAATAAAAGGTGTTGCCTAAATCGTTCCAAGAAGCAGATCTAGTTCGAAAAACTATACTACCCATCGGCTCTATGGATAATCAATTTGGCAAATGTCTCCGACTTGAGAAGGGCCCTACAAAATATATCGGCTTGTGGATGGAAATTCTTATATTATGCAAGCATTGGGAGGTGTTGTGTTCCCTAAGGCAATTAATGGAAAGTACTTGAAGAAGTATCAGCCGAGTGTTTGGGTTGGGTCCTAATCGGCTAAAACTACTAAGAATAAAGGCCAAATTAACCTGTTGTAGTTAATCCTGGCTATATAGTCCAATGAATGAAAGTAAGCCAATAATGATTACAATACTTGGCATGAAAAGGAATAAAGAGCATTAAGCGTGAATAACAATTGGTTAAATAGCTGATTATAAGTATCTTACAAAACATTCTAAAGTATTGTTCAGACCAAGCCCATCCATTACAAACATTCATTGTCTATAAATAAAACAATTGTTATCTTCTTTTGAGCCGGGGATAGGAATGACTTTGGCTAATTGCTTTTTTATTGATACTATTGCCATGCCCAAGTCAACCGTCTGATTCTTTAAGGTTGATGATGCGGATGCTAAGTTCTCTTGGACCTCGGCCAAGGAAGCATTGGCTTTGGCCAGTTGTTCTTCTAAAGATATTTTTGGTCGACTCGAGTTTGAGTATTGTTTCTTTGGCGGCCTTCAGAGATTGGAACTCTTTGTCATATTAGGTTCTGAGGGCCTTGGCGGTCTTCGCGCTGTGTTGCTTGATGAGCAACTCTTGCTTTGGTTGCTTCCACCGTATCCTTC
The DNA here is from genome assembly GCA_036346375.1 of Guadua angustifolia. Lineage (NCBI taxonomy): Eukaryota > Viridiplantae > Streptophyta > Magnoliopsida > Poales > Poaceae > Guadua > Guadua angustifolia. The sequence continues at coordinate 23,404,618 of CM070502.1, forward strand.
CTCTCATCAAGATGGCATACCTCTAGCAATGCAGCCATAGCTTCTCCTGGCATATCAGCTTGCACCACTGCCATGGTGTCCCTGACAGGTTGTGCATTTTCAAGCAGATTGGCAGATGGGGTGAAGAACAGTTTGAAAAAATTATTTAGTTTTTCTACTATGCCCGGGGCCGAAGTTGCTTGAGCCAACACATCCTTTGAGATGGCCAAGATTTTTTGGATTTCTTCTAGGAAGCTATCAGCATTTAGATATACTTCATCTTCTAAATCGGACCAATCGAATCCCAACATGTTGCTTACGGACTCGATCAGCTGACACTTGTCCCTACAACAGCAGGGGGAATGACAGCAATGGTTGGTGCACTTTGAGGAATTTTGGCTTGGGGCATCGGCTGTGATGGAGGAGGTGGTAGATCTATTTCCATGGGAATATCGGCTAGAATGTCAACCACGGATGCTGGTGTAGAAAGAGAAGGCTACGAAGAATATTGAAAGTCTATTGGTTGATCTGTTTATTTGGACTTAGAAATCGATTTATAAGGTAATCTAACTGATTTATGTCTGATGCACGAGGAGAGCTTTCGATCGATTGCTCTTGGGGCTTCTGACCCCTGCTAGCCATAACCTTCTTATTGGCTCAGTCACATTTTTTCTTTGTTGGATCATCAGCTAAAGGAGTTAGTCGATAAAAATAGTAAAGATATGAAATAAGACTAATGCCTTAAGGCTTACTGGGTTATTGCATCTCTAAATCAGATAAGGAATGAGATTGAGCTCCTAGAGTGCCCGATGAATAGCCAGTAAGTGACGTTCTTACAGTAGGGCAAGGTTTTTTGGTAGCATGACCAACACCTGATGACTCACCTACGAGTCTCTTCTCTGCTATCTTAGCCTGTGAAATAAGCGGAATAAGCGATTAATGAAGTTCAAGGGTATTCAGGTTATTTTGAAGAAAAAATCCTATTTTAGCTGATACCTCACCAGTAATATCACATGGCTTGTGTTAGTATAACCTGATGAATTAGCATCGCTGCTAGAACTCGAGCTATTGCTAGCAGGATTAGTCATTACCGTTGGCTTGTTAGGAAGATTTGGGAAGAATTTGGTGATGGCTGCCAATATAGTTCTTTCTGCAGAATACAAGGCTAAAAAGATAGCCAACTACCAGGTGGACAAATTTCCTACCCTTTGAGTATGTAGAAATAAATGTGGCAAGTTCTGAAGTTGAAGGTCATCGGCCAAGTATAGGGCAATGCTAGCTCCGAAGCACTGCGGATATATTCCCTTGGTTGAAGCTGATTGAACAATTGAAAATTTGGGGGAACTTGCCCAAATCCGAGCTGTCTATTCAAGCAAACTATTACTATTAGTTGACAAATGAGGAATGATGGGCATGGGTAGTCATCGGCCTCTCTATAATTGAAGAAGTCGCATTGGCTGAAGTCTTCATTGTCAAGCTGGAGGAAAAAGGCTAAATATTTTCTTGAGCCAATAGGGGTAATCTTGGTCTCATTACTAGAACAAAGGATAAATCTTTCTCCAAAAGATCAGCTATTCCTGTACTTAGCGTCTTAGCCTTCTGGGGTTTCTTCGAGGGGGAAAGGGGTCATCTCGGAAGAATCAATCTTGAATGATCAACTAAACACGCAATACAGCTAGGTTTGAATAGCCAAGGAACATTTTGCCCAATGCTAGCCAATGACCTTCTACCAATTTTTTGGTCAATACTTGATAAACTTGGATCGGTGTAAGAGAAACTCCACAAAACACAAATCAATCAAGCCATAGATTAAGGAAAGCAATGTGCTCTCTGTTCGATACTAGGTCGGTACCTTTGTTATTCTCGATGTACTTGTTCCATCATTCCCCCTTGGCATGGATCAACTTATGTTGGGGTTTGGCGCTAAAGGCTGATATTTGCTCTCCATTTGGCCTCAAACAACAGAGTTGAGCTATAATCCAAAAGAGTTGGGCCGATAGGAACTTTTCTAAACTTGAAGTCATTGAAAGTATGTGACTAAAAGTAATAGGTCATGGCCATTAAGGGCTCGTTAGCCTCTGGATCGGCTAGAGATAACGAAAGACACCCGGCTATTCCCATCCGCTCCCACTCAACCATTTTTTGTGTTGCTAGCCGATTGTACCATTCTCTCCAACCCTTCAACGTTGTCGACCACGCCCTAAAACTTTTGCTCCACCCTTCTATGTTATAATCTAAGGCTGACAATGGAAAACGAGGGATTTTTGTTCTATAACGATTGTTTGATCAAGATTCTTGTCGGGCCTAAGTAATATTGGTCGTTACTTTTGGGTATGGTGATGAGTACCTGGCTGGAATCCATGGTTCTTTGGAGACCAATTAGAAAAGATGAAAAGTCCGAATGGAGTAGTCAAGCTGATGGAAGATGAGTTGGCAAAAGCTTGAAGTCCGGAAATAGAGATGAAGCCGATGACAGGAAAATTGAGAGCTTGAGTGCATGAAAATGATCAGAGAATAGGCTCCATATTTATAGGGGGGCAAAAAGAACAGTAAAAGGTGAGAAAATTTTTTGAAGCGATAGCTACGGTTATGGTTAAAACGGTGCATTTTAAAGTATTGCGGCGCAATAAGTGGAGTAGTTAACCAAAAAAGGTAGTGAAAATCATGGTTAAGACGATGATGGTTGAAGCTAACGAAGAAGATTTTTGGAAAATAACATATTATCTTCCAAAAATAGGGACATATGATAGAATTGGATATTTCTGGCCGATATAGGTTAAAAAGAAAAAGATAAAGTTGAAGATAGAATTATAACCAATGTTGATTTAAAGATGGAATTTTATCTATACAAAGGCCGATACGGATCATTGCTGGCAACGCATTGGAGAAGGATACGATCGGCCTATGCACTAAAAAAGGGATCAAGGGCAAGCACGAGGAGGATCCACCAATCAATCAAACAACTCGCATCTACTTTTATATACTTTTTCTATCAACTAGGAGTAGTATTGTAACTTAGACCTCTTATAATTCTTGTAGTTTAGATCTCTTGTAATTCGTTGTTGATCAATAAAGTTGTGTATCGCCGATTGTTGATCTTCTCTGATTACATCGGGTTTATTTTCTCTGATCTTGTTACACATCACTTTTTTGAAAAAATATACGTTTATCAACCATCTAATCAGCCCTAACAGGTTGCTTAGACTTATTGTTACCTTTTATTTAATTGGTTTTGTATTGTTGTTTAGATTTTACCAATTATCACATTAGATCGGTTTTGAGCGTAGTTTTCATTTATCTTACCGATTGCAGGATCAAATCGGCGGCATGCCTCAAACCTCTTAAGCCGACGTTCAAGTGTGTTTGAGCCGATCAATCCGTCGTCATATTTCTCAGTGCCAACAGCTACAATCGGCTTCTTTCCCTTTATCAAATACGATGCAGAAACCACTTTGTCGTAAAAAACAGTTTATCACAATACACATTGAATATTTCATTCTTGGTGCCAACAGTTACAATCGGCATGATATTTCCTAGTATAGGATGAATTTGATATCAAATACATGCAGAAACCACTTTAAGCTGTTGCATTAAAAAAAAAAAGCCCCACATTTACTCCCAACAGAAATGCCAGTTCGGACGGCCAAAAAAAAAAGACTCGAGGTAAAAGAAAGTTCCAAAGAAAAAGAGAAAACAGAGTGCGGAGGGATCACGACTTCGCGATACCCTTTTCTGGAGTGCTGCACGAAACCTCCACCGAAAGGCACACGCGGCGTCACCATGCCATGCAAAAACTGCTGCTTGTTCTTTGTCCGAAGGGTACAAGCCGAACGCACGTAACCTACACATCCTGCATTCGCATGCATACATGTATGTGTCTTTTGTACGTTAAGTAATTGATTGGAGGTTCTATATATATTAAGTAATTGATCGTAGCCTCTATGACTCTCGGAGCGTGAAGACGTATTGTCTCACTTAACACGCACACACATATATCTATTTTTAATTATTCTGATGAGACGGGAGAAGCTCGAACTCAGGTGAGCAAGAGCTCGACGACTCCCGTGCGATCAAAGCTAAACTCGCTCATGTGCTTCTTGTTGTTCCCTTTCGCGGGCATGCATCTTGATGCCAGTGGCGTAGCTAGGATTTTAATCATGGGTGGTCCAGCTTAACTTTTTTTTAACAATATAAGTGCAGTATACTAACATTTAAATAAAAAAATACCAAACACAATATGATCAAATAAAAAGCTTTAACAACCATCTAGCATCTTAAAATAAAAGGTATTAAATCTGTAGCTTACATACCTATAATGATAGTTTAAGAAGAATACACTGCTAGTTCTTTTTGTCAGGCCTACGCTTCCTAATGGCCATAATTTTAAACTCAGATTAAACAACCAATATATTAATATATATATAGGTGAAGCATTCACCATCAAAGAATCTTATTTAAATATTTCCATTATACAGAGTTGAACATCACCTGCGTGACTGATGAGTGATGACTAAGGAATAAGGATGCTTCTCTTATGTAGTCAGTAATGCTTGGTGAAAAAGTGAAATGACCAACTTGAAGAGTTGAATTTCCCGATGCCTGTATTCCAGAAGAACAAACAAAATTCATTGCTTTCTCCACACAGTTAGCACTAAAAGATCAACTTATCAATAGCCCTAATCAGTAATCAGCCAAGTCAGATCAACCTTTCTTCACAAAGTTTCGTTATGTTTCTTAGTGTTACTATCAAACATGAAACTGGCATAATCGACGATCTCTGCAAAGTGTCATTTACTAGTCATTTCTCACATCGATCTCGATGACTCGATGGGGGAGAGGCCGATGTGGATGAACTGGTCGTCTGGTCCCAGGTCTCGTTCTTGTTCTGCAGGCTCTTGGCTCTTGCAGTCGTTGCAGAGTGCAGACCTTGGGTCCTTGGCGTCCTGGAGGCAGCAGGCAACTCCTGATCTTGTTCGGTTGTCCCAGTTCTTTGTGCTCTCCACGACGGCACGACTCTCCACCCTCTTCTCAGTCTTCTGCAGCCAGTTGGTTGAAGTTCACACGGAGGTCAGAGCGGACGGTTCATATTCCGTATTCGGTGGACGGTTCGTATTCCGTATTTGTTTGCCTAAAGCCCATGCAGCTCCGTCCCTGATGGGCTGGACCAGGGTGGTCCGTGGCCCACCGGGACCACCCTGTAGCTCCGCCCCTGCTTGATGCTTAGCATGGCAGCACGCTCGTACGAGTATGTAGGAAGTGCGCCGAGTCGACCATTGACTTCTGTAGCCAGTAAATAAATGGGCGTAGAATCGAGCCGCTGAGCTGAGCCTGTGAATCATGAGCGCGATATCTGCTGTCGATGATGACTAGCGAATAGTATCTTCGAGTTGTGCACTGAAAAGATGACAATATTGTTAGAAATAGGAGTAGGGTGTGTTGAAATTATAGAATGATTCATATTTTTAGAAATTTATATAGCTCAGATGGCTTGTATAGTTGTTTATGTATTTAGAGGATGCACAAATAAATAGAACGTATAGAAATTAAAGGAAGGAAGAACAAGTAAAAGGACAGTTTATTGCAATATGGTGACAGCAAGCAAACATAATTCAGTGGGCCCTATTTAAAGGAGCAATATATCAGAGTAGGCGAGTAGAGCTATCTATGCTACAGTGACACGTTAACCATACTTTTGTCTTGTGATGTACGGCAGGCGATGCCAAATGTAATTTTCTGATAGGTATTACCGAGGCAACTTGCTAGATGTCAGTCATGAAATGCTTGCACAATTGAGGTAACACTCCAGCTGAATTTGCTTAAACATGTGCGTTTCTCATAAAAATGGAAGAAGCTCTACCAAATAAGAAAAAATCAACCAGCTTCACATAGATATCTGAAGAAGTGATTCATGTTTTTTAACTTGCAGCCTGCGAGCCAAAAAAACCCGTTCCCCACCTGATTCACAACTTCCCAATTATGAACCTTCTCACCAAATTTATAACTATTTCTCAGATAGGAATCACTTTCACCAGAGAATCGATTCCATAGAGAATCAAGTCGACTTAAATGCGTTAAATCCTGTATTTTGGATGATGTGAAGAAGGTTTGCATAAGACAAGTATACCCAGTTGGCCATGGTTTTTGTGTATGCCATTTAGATCAATCTTGGCTTCGATCAATTTATTTCAATTAAGGCATTTTAGATATTTCTTCAAGCCGTCTAGCAACCTAACAAAACGCTAGACCACCAAACGGAAAATTTCTACGGGCAGCCGCTTCTCAGGGTAGCCAACCAAAAGCTCTCTTCTGGCCAAGCCCCAGCTGTGCCAAGGCGGCCAAACTTGTTTCATAGCTTATCAGAAGAATCCTGTAGACGATTCCTTTCTCCATTATTTCTGAAGGAGCCAAGCCAAGCATGTTCTAGTTTAAACGCACTTCACTTGGAGTTCTAACCTTATTGTTTACCTCTGCGGTGTCGGTACTTTCTGCGGTGGGGTACCCTCTCCGCCAGACAAAAGCAAATAACACGGCGGTCAACATAACAGACCACGTGGCACCGGCGCGAGGTGGGCGAAGCACGCCGCCGCCCGGGCGATCGGTCCACGTGGCACCCGGCGAAAGGTGGTGTAATCGAGTACGCCTGCCGCCCGGCGATCGGTCCACGTGGCACCCGGCGAAAGGTGGGGGAAAGACGCCTACTCGCCCGGGCGACCCACGTGGCACCCGACGAGCAGTGGGCGAGCACGCATACTGCCGCGCCCGCCGCAAGACAAAAGGTGGTGCGAGGTGGCTTCACCTCGAAGGCTCCTTCCTGTGTCAGACTGCTCAGGTGGCAGGATAGCGGTGTCAAACACACAATCGCAAGAATTTCGCCATAAGCCCATTCCTCGACGCCTCACCAACCCGTCAAGAAGGGGTCACATCCCGGGCGGACCAGGCGAAGCCATGCGTCGGCATTTAATGAGGCTAGAGGAACGGGACAGCACGGGAAAGGGTAATAAATGTATGAAGATAAGCATGATTACCCTCCTTTTTACCTACTCCCGTTATCCTGGCCTATATAAGGGCCTCCGGTTGCATGGGAAAAGGGGTCGAGCATTCGAGTAGTGTTGCATTCGAGCAAGCAAGAGCTCCATGAGATAGTCTGAGAGAGAACTTGTAACCTGAGAGCTCTGTACTAGCTTTGCACACTCTATAAACCAATCGAGCAGGAAGTAAGGCTATTACCCAAGGAAGAGGGGGCCTGAACCTAGGTAAAGTCTTTGTGTCATCCCTAGTTCATAGACGCCGGAATCCCTCGCGTGGGAGTCTCTAGGGTTTTCACCCTCTAGGTTTAGCCAGCCGCAAAGACGCTCTCCTTCCGAACCAAACCCGGTCTGTAGACTCCGGGCCTGTCAGGTGGAATACGCCAACAGCAGGAAAATGTGGTCAGGCTCAAAGATGAAAGAAATGACTGGGAGAGGAGAATATTTTCTGCACGTAGTGAAAATGGTGATCATTCTGAATCTGGTTCTGCTGCCACGAATGTTACTAACAGAACTGCTTTAAGGATGTATCAGGTATCTTGAGGCCTTGTTTAGCGCAAATGGAAGAAGTTGCTATGCCAACTTCATTTTATTTCAGTTAACTATAGTCTGTCAGGGTTAGCTTTTACCTTTCTCGGTGCCAACAGTCATTTATGAAGCATACTTTCAGATTGAAATAACCCGGGTGATTAACATTTGCAAATGAGATCATTAAATTAAAATAACATGCCTAATTAAATTAATTAATACAGTCGAATCACATAATTCAAATATTATAAATTGCATACAGTGGGATAAATTACAAAATTCAGGGGTTTAATTATAATTCAGATCGCAATTACATAAATCATGAATTACATCTCAAATTATAAAAATGCAAGAATAATTCATTACATCTTTAATTACATCTCAAAAATAAAAATTACAAGTATATTAATTCCAAAACATCGTGTTCCTCTGGATAATTAAAATTCACCACTCTACTTTTCTAATTAAAACTTTATTTTCTAAAAAATGGTTTTTGAGGGAGGGTTACACCAGATGGGTATAGACAGTATTTGAGTTGGATGTGAAGAAAAACTTCGTATAATGCATTTTGCTATTAATGCTTGTTGAGTACGTTTGTACTCACTCTTGCTAAATCTCCTTTTGCTTAGAGAATGGTTTCAAAGATCAAACTTCCGGTTGGGACATGGATCCCAATGGACTCGCCTATGAGACATGGGATGAGGAGCATCCACAGGATTGATGTTACTTTGATGAGGACCACCAGGAGGAGGGTTATGATGTTGGATAGACAGTGCTTTACCTTTGTCAGTTTGGGAAATAATTAGTATTTTTGATATTACATCTATGTAATACTTGAACCTCTGTTAAATTATGTAATGAACATGTAGTCTACGTGGCAATGGAATGTAATAAAGTTTCCATTTCGATCTCTAATTATTGTTATATTGCAACACTTTGAATACGGTGTATTAACTGATAAAATGTTGGGTCCACTCGATGTTTTATTAGCTAATATACCTAGATTAGCATAATTAACTTAAGATTAATGACAAGGTTACTGTCATTATCCCAAGTTAATTACGTGGGTCGCCACAGAGATGCACACTTTTCTTCTAGTCATAAGTACTAAACCACCAAGTCTGCCTGGTTGAAGTTTATTTGCCAATATGTCTTGGGTTTTTATTTGTGTAATATTATGTTGGTGGATCTCTTTGAGAATGCTTTAATTTTCTCCGTGACTATTCTGTGCATAATCTATTTCAAATGTTAATCGTTGGTTCAAAGTAAATCGTGTGCTTTCTTTCATAACAGCAAACTGTAACTGGCATAAGTCAGATATCATTTAGTGCTGAGGGATGTGTGTCCCCTAAGAAAGCCATCCTCATTGCCTGAGGTGGCCAAGCAACGAGAGCTGAGTGGTAGGTACTCTGAGCAGGGCTAACAAAACCAACAAAAACCGCTTGAAAATCGCGGATTTCGATCTTACCATTCCGATTCGAGATCCAAAACCGCTCGGTAAACTAATCTAATTAAAAATATAAAAAAAATAAAAAATTATGTGTTTGAATACCATTGAAAAACCGTGATTTTTCGTGAAAAACCGCTCAAAATTGTTTTCGAAGAACATTCAAATAGGCGGGTCGGTTTTTGTTGAAAACCGTGCGGTTTTCAACGAAAACCTAACGGTTTTCAATTTTTTTTATTTTTTAACCTTTCGGTTTTTAACGGTTTTCGAGCGATTTTTGTGAAAACCGTACCGTGAAAACCGGACTTTGGTTTTGAATTTCGGTTTTGTTAACCCTGCCCTGGAGAATGAAGCTGATGCTAAAACGAAGAAGCAGAACTCGGAGCCAAAGAGCAAGGAGCTGAGTCGGAGTGACATATTTGGCCCACCTCCTGAGGTTCCTGCAGCTAGACCCTTAGCTGCTCGTAATCTGGAGCTAAAAAGAAATTTGGATTTTGCATTTCCACAGCCAAGAAGCGTTCAAACGTCAGTTAAAGTATCCAATAATATCCAAAAAAATAATGCAAGTGGCAAGATGAGTGTAAGTGTGTAACCTTCATTTGAGTACTTTGGTTTTACTTTGACTATAGCTTCTCAATAGGTAACAGGTCCCAGATAACACTAGAATATTAAGGTTACATGAGTTTTTTTTAAAGAAAATCAAAATATTCTTTAAGCTAATCAAGTAGCTGTGGTAGTCAAATGCAACTGAACCAATTAAAAGTTATGTAATGTCAGTTACTTTGCTTAGTAGAATAGCTTAAGTTTGGGCTCAAATTTTCCTGAAATAGTAGTACATGATAGCACATCTCTTATAAAAATAATGTGCCATATATGAATGATTTTCGTCGATCACATGAGGTTGAGCTTAGGATTAAAAAAAAAATAGAGCCAAAGGGTACAACCCCGGCTTTAAAAAACAAATATAAAATGTATTAACTGCTATGGAATTTTATGTGTCACTTTCTACAACAATTACTACATCAGTGTAGAAATTGTTATGTTATTAGCTTCTGAATTTGCTTTGATCATCGATGCATGTGTAGCCTGCCGGAGGTCCAAAAAAAAAAAAACAGAAGTTTCAAGAGTTGACAGGCAACAACGTCTTCAAAGAAGATGCTACCGCTAGCTCGGCTGAGAAGTCCCTGAGCACAGCGAAGTTGAAGGAGATGAGTGGTAGCAACATCTTCACCGATGGAAAGGTGGCTTCTCAGGACTACTTCGGCGGTGTCCGGAAGCCCCACCTGGTGGCGGGAGCAGCATTGCTCTGGTCTAACATTCGTAGTGTGCTGTAATCTGGACTGGTTTGTGTTCTCCATCGTTCAAGCGGCATCCGATGTGCTGTCATATCCGCGACCTCGATTTGTTAGTTCTGCATTTCTACCCGAATTATAGTTTGACATCTTAGCCCTAGTATGTTGTAACTCGTAAAAGTCAGTGGGATCTAACTCGGATCATGTGTGATGCATGGATATTCTGGTAAACTATCTCTTTGCCGTGCTACTAATGTTACTTAATGTTGAAAATATGCAATGCATAGTTCTTAGAGAGGCATGAGTTAGATATATTTCTTAGCAATACTCTAGTACAAATTATTTTGCCATGCTTTATGGTAAAATATGGAAATTTCTAAAGCTAGATATTTCTAGATGAATGTTCTAGTGATTAAGATATTTGTACTTGAAAGGATTAGATTGTGCCACATGGCAACAATCCAATAGCCATGTAATTCTATAAATAGGGGGTGCCTCTCAAACCACCATATGAGCATAAGGGCATGGTAGAAGCTAGGTGAAGTAGGGTTGTGAGTGCTAGATAGCTACTAAAGGTGTGTGTATCACTGTAATTGTGTTCATGCTAATAAAATAGCATTTTGTAATAATAAGTCTTCCGGTTAGGCCGTGGTATTTCTAAGTACTTATTGCATTATTAAGTTTTGATTTAATGTGGGTGGCTTGTTGCTCAGAAGCAAGACAATCTTGGCTTCAACGTGGGCAGCTTAGTCGTCCGGAAGCCAACAATAAATAGTGCACTAAGTAAGTAAAAATTAGTACTATAGTAATTGTGTTCGTGCTAATAAAGTAGCATTTTGCACTACTACAAAGGGGGCTATATTAGACACATCATCACAGACGGTTTTCGGACACATCATAGACGGTTTGCTCCTAAAACCGTCTACGATATCTGATTATCACAGACGGTTTCTAATACAGACCGTTTGTGATATTTTCCGGCACATCACAGATGGTTTGTAGATAAAACCGTCTGTGATTCGTGAAGTATCACAGACGGGTTTAACTACAAACCGGCTGAGATGATAGGTATAACTTCATAGACGGTTGGTGGATAAATCAGTCTGTGATATTTCCTCATCATAGGTGTTTTATCTATAAACCGTCTGTGATCATCAATTGAACACAGAGCAATCGCGCGCCACTTGAAAAGAGCATCAATTGTTTGCAGAAGACTGCTACAAAAGATTATTGCAGAAGAACATAAAGAAGACATGAGAAGATTGCATTAATATATAAGATCATTACAAAAGTTGTTTACAAAAGACTGCTAGTTAGATTGCATTATATATTATCATTACAAAATGCTACGAAATTAAAGATCACTAAAATGACACAAACGACTACTAGTCATCGTTGTCGTTGTCGTTGGATTCGGCTGGAGGGGCGGACGAATCGGCGGAGTCAGTGGTAGCCGAGTAGTCGCTTTGTCCGTCCAGTTCGCTCGACCCGGCTCGGTCTAGATCATCCTCTAACTCCCAGCCATCACGGTAGGCGGCCTCATCGTTGAGTTCCACAGGACCTCCTCGGAGTTGGAGTCGGAGGTGAAGGAGTCCGAGGAGACAGGCGCCGGACGCTTACGCCCGGCGCGGGTTGGGAAGGAGGCGGTTGTAATTATGTCTTCCTGTTAGCCTATAGTATTTCTAAGTACTTAGTGCATTATTAAGTTTTGATTCAACATGGGTGGCTTAGCTACCCGGAAACAGGATAGTCTTGCTTCAATGTGAGCGACTCAACCATAAGATCACAAAGAATCTTGCTTTTTTCTTGTGTTTGGTTGCTGCATTTAGGCATCATGGCTCTCTGGATGCAAGATTCTCCATGCACTACTAAGGAAAATGCTTGATTTAGCTTCGATTCGGCCATTTCGCCACAATATCAAACATGCATGGGGTGCCAATCGTAAACTTTTTGTTTATATCTTTTGATTAGCATCTCCGACACGAACCGATTTCTAAAATGGGTTCCGATATTTTCAAACAAAACTAGACCACACTTGCTATATAAATTTTAAAATATTTACATTTTAAGACACCTACCTACTAAATACTCAACCAAACACTTCATATCAATGTATCCCGATTCCATTAGCCTTTTGGAGAACGGACCAGGCTCTATAACCACAACCCCTTAGCTACCCAGAAACAGGATAGTCTTGCTTCAATGTGAGCGGCTCAGCCATAAGGGACATCACAAAGTATCTTCCTTGCTTCTTTGGCATCATCTGTCTGCACTACTAATACAGTTTGATGTATATTGTTGCTTTGCTATATAAGGGCAATAGTGAAGTATGAGTTTCAATCGGATCTTATTTTTACTCCCACTTTCTTCCATCAAGTCAAAGAGCATTAAAAGAAATTGGGAGCGAGAAGCTATCTCTCAAGGCTTCAGCTCTGTAGTCCTTGTCCACTGCTTCATATGTTCTAGGGATAAAATAGAATTTTCAAAGATCAAAGCAAATTTGCATCCACTTGTAACACATACAGAGGACTCAAGCAGCGCTATTTTTATAACCCTGCAAGCAAGTAGAGATGGCATGTGGTACGTGCATTGTAACCATCGTGATCCAGTTTATTGGACCAAGCCCAATTGCAAAAATCTGCGGCCCGTTTTGAGCTCTTAGTGTTCCATTAACTCCATGCCGTTGGGGTATGTATTTACTTGTTAAGTTATATTAATATAAATTTGATAATTACAGGGATTGTAGTATTTTTAGGTACAGAGTGAACATTGTCTGCGAGGAGAACATGAAACTCCTACTGTATGTGCTGCATCATGAACCCTTGGATAAGGGGTTATGTTGATCCAATCTCATAAATGAATATGTTCCCATTGTTTTATGAGAGGTTTCATGTGATATTGCATATTATATGTTTGCAGGGCAGACTTCCCAGCAATGAGCACTCAAAGTCAGCTATAACTAGGTGAAAGGCACTGGTGCATCTGCACAGGACAAATGATGATAGGTGGTACATAAAGGGAGCATCGATCACCAGTTATCTGAAAATTGTGGTGAGAAGAAGATAGTTTTCTTAACACTATCAGCGCTGAACAAGTAGTAGAAAAAGAATCAAACAATTCAATTTTTTTTGAAAAATTAAGATTATTCCAGATTAGGTACATGAAATTAGCTGCACATTGGTTTGCCAATTTCCATCATAAAAAATCCACGTCAAACACATGAAGCTACACTTTAATACATGAATCATCAAACATCCAAATCACGCTCTATCAGAAAAACAAGAGAGGGAAAGCATTGAAGCACCACTCAACAAGCATCCACATCACACAGTTTGAAAATGCTACTACCATACAATGGCTGCTCAATTAATGTCTCGTCCTAAAACTGTACAATGATGGGGCAGCATGAAGTGAATACTGCAAACATAGCATACCCAAAAAAAAAGAGTAATTGATGAAGACTGCAGTGCATAAATATACTTTATTGACAAAAAAGAAGAGTAAAAGATAGGTAGAATTAACCACAAAAGGAATTTGCATTTGAAGCATCAAAGTTTTGTGAGCTTGGGATATCACAAGTTCTACTATGGTGTTGAAGGTTGACATATCACCTTGAAGGTCATATCTTCTGGGTATCCTCCACCTCAGATACTTAGGATCAAAATTGAATTTGGTCCAAGGTGAAGAAGTTAAATCTTGTAATGGTCACTAGCGTTTGCTAGGAATTTGCTATCTGGCAAGCAAAAACCTAATTTGACAAAAGAATAATCCAACCTTTACATGGGTCGAACAAGATTCCTCACTAGTAGGGGTCCACTTGATTAGGGACTTTGGTGGGAGATATCCTTGATCTTCAAGTTCTTAAATCTTTCCCTTTGTGTAGATGATTTTGCCCATATTCTACATGTTTGAGATTTTGATGAGCTCAAAAGAAAGAGAAAGAAGATGAAGAGCTTGACCATAGGAGAAGGTCATAGACAAAGACTGTCGTATGGGTAGAGTAAATAATGGTGGTGAAAGGAAGAAAGTCTTTTTATCCCCATTTTACCACAACTGTTCCCCCCCTACTGAGATTTTTGTCTCTATTTCCACTAAAAGGGTTCAGTTATCAAGAAGACAGAATCTTTTCCTCTCTCTCATATTCCTATTTAATGACTCAAATGATTGTACAAAGAAGTAAATCTTCTTGACTCACATTTCAACGAGAAAGCCTTAAGTAAATATTTTTGATTTTCTTAAGCCTTGGGGGCTAGCTAGCCTGGATTCTTGATCGAGTCAATATTTTTTCATAGAAAGCAGCCCCATTTAACATGATGGTTACATCTATGATCGCAATGCAAAGGAAGCCTTATCCCCCTTTAGTTAAAAAAACTAGTTGGAACCCAAAAATGACCAGTCCTAGGCAATAACAATTAGTCATATGGTTTTACAAGACCTGACTACATAAACTAGTTGGGACATAGCAGTTTCCCTCGTGATTAATGTATGAGGGGTTATTGATGCATCTAACAACTTACAATGGTTGGCCTAGGGACACCACGGTTCAAGACATACTCAATGAAGACACGAGCATGAAAATAAAAGGCATCTTTAGCAACATTAATTGCCACCGCTTAGATATGTATAAATAGGGTGGCCTATGTGTAGGGATGGCAATCTTACCCGATTACCCATATACCCGCAGGTAAAAACCCTAATAGAGGTGGGTATGTTCCTCTTTTGTTGCCCGCGGGTATGTTTATGGGGGGCAAATTTTACCCGACGGGTAAATGGGTATGGGTATGGGGGAGCTATACCCATACCCATTCCACCCGATTACCCGTCACCTTCTACTGACATGTGGGCCATAATAGACATCTAGTTGGCCCCTTGATCCCTAATTTGTAGTACCTCGTATTAGTAATTTGTGATTGGTGATGACATGATGGGCGATTTGTAATGTGTGTGATGATTGATGAGTTGTTTCTATTTTAATTATTGAACTTGAGCAAATGTGATGACTAATGAACTATTTTCATTTTAACTGTTAAACTTGAGCATATGTGTGTCATTTGTCTGCATGCGTTATTTTAATTCTTATCCCTATATGCATTTGAAAAAATGAATAATTGATAATCATTCTTCAATCCACATAATGTAGTTGATTCCCACAATTTCATCAAAATGATTGTATCGGTACCATTGTTCATTAGCTCCTAATGCCCGTTGGTGGCAAGGATTTTTGATGGTGGCGGGTAAAATGGTATACCATGCAGTAATCTGTACCATGAGCGATGGGTATGGGCGAGATTCTTTACCCGTGACCCTTCGTGGGTATACCCGTGGGGAAGATTTTGTCTGACGGGTATGGGTATGGGCGAGCACTACCCGTGCCCGCCGCACCCGATTGCCATCCCTACCTATGTGCCCCAAAAGACATCTAAATTCATTCATGTAACACTCTTTATGTCTATGAAAATAAAGTCTCTATTTAATTGTTCTCTTGTATTTTATTTTCTCGTAAGTTCAATAGAGCTCTAGGTCTCGATCATCAACACTTCTATCTCCAATTTAATTGGTGACAAGTCCTATTGCCAAATGAACTTACTACAGTAGCTGCCACGTCGGTCTGAATTGGCGACATGGTATTATTCTTGTATTTTTTTCAAGGGCATTTATTTTTCCATATCAACAAAATAATGGGTCAAACTTGATATAGGTTATGTACCTGGCTGGTTATAGTTTTGAATTTAAGGGTTAATCAGATATATGCCACTGCAGGAATCAGTTATTCGAGAATTGCCATCGTTCCTTTCGTATTTCTGGAATTGCCATTACGAAACCGTGTTTATTGTATACATGCCATCGCATCGACACGCGCGTCGTCCGGTCAAACCCTTCGCCTGACTCATCGACTTGGACGCTTTTGCCCGCACCGGTTCACAAGCGCACCGCCTCCCCATTCGTCTCGCACGCCTAAGAGCCAAGAACCCTAGAACATCCTCCCCATTCTCTCCGCGCCACCCAAGAGCCAAGAACCCTAGAAACATCATTCCCCATTCTCTCCCATGACGAGCCCTAGCAAATCCAAATACTGTCACGATTGCTTCCATCGAGTAGCTCGCCTCATGGAGTCTCGCAAGGTCTTGGTCTTCGGGTCGACGGGATGAGAGGTACGTTCCTCAAAATGCAAGATTTGACTGCCCGCGTTGCAAGATTCCAGTGCTTAGGCTAAGGAGCAGGAGTGAAAGAAATCCTGGTAGGTACTTCTTGAAATGCAAGAACAATTGCCCGGTTAGTCTTCAACTTGATTGTTTGTTTGCTGAGTTGTTGGTTTGATTCCCAGTGTTTTGATTGCATTTTGTTGCTATTGAGGATTGCAGAGCAATGATGTGTGCAACTTTTTTATGTGGGAGGATGAATCTGTTGCATGTGGCCATGGAATGAGTGGAATGCGAAATCTGACAGAGCAATGTGGCTCGATTGAAGGTTGTGTGCATTTGAAGCAGCTCTGTGTCGATGTCACTGCATTGAAGAAGCAAAATGAAGAATTGATTGCAGCTGTATACTGGATGAAGAATGTTGTAGGAATGTGGATTTTTTTCTCTTGTTTCATAATGTCAATTGTTGTAGCAGTTTCTTTGAAGTAGGCCCAGTTTCTTTGTTGTAACTGAATGATGATAATGTAACATTGGTGATGATAATGTCAATTGTTCTTGCTCTAACTGAACTCGTGTGGACATTGGTGATGGCATGTAACTGTAACAGCCCGATTTTCGCTAGTCCGGTAAGTGAGGCTTGTCGCACTAACATCTTCCATAATGTCGTTACATCCTCATTTAATGATAATCATACAAGTGTTAGGACATTCATCTTACATAAAGAGGGAGTAGCAAAACCCTAAACATCAATTTCCAAACTGCACACATGTTATTTTGCCTTAGTCATTGACATGTGGGCCATATGCATATGAGAGAGGAGTGAAGGCTGCACATACCTACCCTACTAGTTGCTACATTACTCACCCCTACCTATGTACATGACAAGTCAATGACACATGGGACCTACCTTTGCATAGAAAATTGTGGACTGCACATCTTTTTCATGCCTTTTCTCACTTCAACCACCCATACCCACTCCTTTACTTACCCTATGACATGTGGGACCTAGCCCCACATGTAAGGTATGAATGGCAGCCATATATAAGCCTCTCCACCTTGTTTTCTCCTCCCCTACTGCTCATTTGTTGCTCCACATCCTGAAAAACAGCAAGCACCCTTCTCAAACCCTTGCTATTTCTTCCTCTCAAATCTTCACAAGATTGAAGTTTGAGGCTGTGCATGTTACACCATCTTGTAGCCAAGGTCAAGAGCTTCACATCCATCCAAACGGATTCTTGAGGAACCAAGTTTTGGGTAAGTGGCAATCGCTTTTTCTTGCTACCCATGTACTGAAATTCTGCTCCTTGTAACTCATTGCTATTTTTCCCATGGAATCCATTGTCACACTTGAATCGGTGGCGATGTCATATGGAAGCCGAGGAGGAGGGCTAGTTGTAGTTGCAAGCACGAGCAAAGGAAGGCATTGTTGTCTACTCGAACTAGGAGGAGGTGAACCGCAAGACCGGCGCTGTGACATTCTTCGTCGTTCCCTCACCGAAACCAATCTTCACCAAGTGCAAGAGCAACATTGTAAGTGGTAAGATTCTACCTTAGACCATCCCTTTGAAACCCTAGTCCATCCCCTTGAAACCCTAGCTCATTACTTGGAAGTGTAGAGGATAATAGACAAACCAAGCCGTTCTGAAACAGAAACGCTCAGCTCGGACAGTCCGAGACTTTACTCGGACATTCCGAACACCTTCGGACACTCCGGATGAAGTTCCGGATAGTCCGAATAGGAATTAGCTTGAGGGCTGCATTGACTAACCGAGAAGGTCTGCCGGACATTCCGAGGTACCACTCGGATACTCGAACCTACCTTCGGATACTCGAATCATATTTCGGACAAATCAAGAGAATTTCAACTTCATACCGAGAGAGTCTGCTCGGACAGTCCGAAGTGACACTCGGATACTCCGAATATAAATCAATAAAAGCCTTAAGACTTGAACTTTTGACGCAAAAACTCAATTAGTACTCTCATATTATGATTAGTATTGCACGTCATGAGCATTTCATGCATTCTTTACTCATGTGCATCATTGGAGTTCTTGAATTGGTGTTTATTGAATTGAATTTTCTCGATTAGGTGTTGACGTTTCGGAAGGCACTCCCGAGTACGACTACGCTTTCAAAGTCAAGAACGAGCAGCAAGGCACTATCTTACTCCTTGACCATGATTGCTCCTACTATTTGCAACTTACATCTTTGGAATTATTTTATCAATTGCATGCTTACATTCAATTACAATTATGATTGGGTAGAATTCTTAGCTATTACCATATTGTGTGTTATACCCTTAGCATGTTCACTCCATGTTCCATTGTCGCCCTAAGTGGTTGGGTTATTATTATATATGGGTTCGTATGTAATTGCTTAGCCATGCTTAGAACAACGTTAGAAACCGCGATAGATGGACTTAATCCATCTGGCCGCAATGATTGAGAATTATTATGATGATGTTGATTTCAATTGTTGATTAATGAGTAGAGATATTGGTTAAGGACCCTAAGGATTAAATCTCGTGACGTCTTTTTGAGTAACTATCGTGTAACCACACCGCTTATGGGACGGTGTAACCAAGTACTTGTGTATGACTAGGGTATGTAAACCATGTGCACTCGGTATTCCTTGAGCTTAGTGGAGCGTCAAGGAATGTCCGCCGAATTCCCCGGCTTAGTGGAGTGTTAGGAATGTCCTCTGAGTCCCTCGAACTTTGTTGAGTTGGGGATGTCCAACAACGGGTGTACTCCTTGATCCACACACACCGACCGTTAATCGGGCACGCGGATCGAGGGTCACAACTATCCGGATGGTTTAGATACACTACCATGCATATCGAAAATGGTTTGTCACGCTTTTACCTCTACCGACACATCTAAGGAAATGTGTTAATAGCTTGGCTTACGAGTGTGGCGGTCGTGTGGGTAAAGTCGCATTCTCTGCAGAGTTTAAACTATTGAATAGCCGCGCCCATGGTTAAGGACGATCTCTTAAATTGTC
The DNA here is from genome assembly GCA_036346375.1 of Guadua angustifolia. Lineage (NCBI taxonomy): Eukaryota > Viridiplantae > Streptophyta > Magnoliopsida > Poales > Poaceae > Guadua > Guadua angustifolia. The sequence continues at coordinate 23,424,032 of CM070502.1, forward strand.
AGTCACTGGGTGAGTATTAAGGACTTGGTAAGAATGGGATGGGAGTGGGAAAGTAGACACAAGTATTGGAGTACTTGTGTGTGTAATTGAACATGAGCGATGGAACTCATGGTTCGGAAAATGCTTGAAGGCATGATATGAATATGATTATGATGATGTTATATTATGTATTAGATCTTGCAAATGTTTCCTAAATGCAATTCTTTTCAATCTATACATGATTACAATTTACCTCAAATATTGCTTTATGCTGAAATTGCCATTTTGTTTTCCTTTGATGTAGCAACCACATGTAGCTAGAAATCAGCATACAATGTATATTATTGTGCGAGTACACTCTTTGTACTCAATCGGATTGTCCACTTGCTGCAGTGAGGATGAGGCATTACCCGGGACTTTTACCGGCGATTTCGATGGTTCTAACGCTTAGTCGCCGTTTACCCCGCTTGGTTGCCGAGGGTTTGGGGGCATGCCATGCTGGCCCTTTTGTTGTTTATCTTATGATTTCCGCCGCTACTTGATGTAATAACTCTAAATATGTCGTTGAGGACAGCAGTCCTACTTTTGGAATGTAATGATGCTTATGCTTCCGTTAATTGTGTATGTGTTGTGATGTCAATCGTTGGATGAGAATACGCGTGTTGGCGAACTTTCCGACCAACACGGGTATAATCGCGGAACGCCCGAGGTTCCCTTGATTCACTTGAGATGTACTGTGCATTTGGGTGAATCAGTGGAGTCCCGGGGACGGTTCCCCACAGTAACTCTGGTGATGGCATGTAACTCTCAATTCATACAAATATAACAACTAATGCAATGGAACTTACTGATAAAATAGGCAAGGGTATCACCCATTCATTAACCCTTCATGCAATCAGTCTCTTGTTCCCATAGTTTTTGGGTTCATGTTATATACACAAAAGATGGCATGCAATCAAGTTTACAAAAGTTGTAATAATCGACAACAAGTTGTCATGGTTGCCATCGCCCTGTGTTGCTTTCTTCCTTGAAGATGCCCTCTTGTTTGGTGTGTTGCCCGATGCATCCTCTCGCTCCCTTAGCCTTCTTAATTGGTCCAACCCTCTTTTTGTGTGAGCCCTTTTCTGCAAAAAAACAACCATATGCATGACATGTATAGACAAAGAAGACATCTGTAATGCACCCATGTACATGCATAGCATTACCTCTTCATGGAGCTTTCAGTTGTTCAAAGAGCTGCAAAGATCAAACCGGGCTTCCAATTTGCATGTTTTTGCGTGTGTCCAAGGGCACCACACCTTTTGCACCTAACCCTTCTCTTGGTTGGATCCAGAAACTCCTCACCTCTGCTTCCTTGGCCCGCTCGCCACCCTCTTCTGCTTTGGTGGATGCATCTTATGCCCAACATCAACATTCTTCCACTGGGTCATGTCTGCATGGTGGGGATAACACCTTGATAAGCCTCTTTGAACCTCTGAACTGAGTAGTAGCTGTCCACATGATCTTCTATGCTTGCTCCACGAATGGAACAGATGAATGCCATTGCATGTTTACAAGGCTTCCCCGACACTTGCTATTGCCTACATGTACAGGACCTCTCATGTAACTTCACAGAGTGCCTTCTGTCCAACAATTCATTCTCAAATGTGACCTCTGCCTCAGTATCATCAGTTCTGTCGAAAGGTAGGAATACAAAGGTGTACATCAAATGTACTGCTAGTCCGACCTACTAAATAGAAAAAAAGGGGAACGATGAAATGAATGATTAGATGAATGGGCGTGATGGGCTGTCTCGGAACCAACAGCAGGGAAGGGCCATTTAAGGCTACAACACATGCGGGCATAGTAGATCTATACTCCACAAGCGACAAGGGAGTCCTGCCACATACACGTGGTGGGAGGAGAGCGAAGGGAGTCAAATGAGTGCCCTTCCTTCTCTATTCTTGCACCGTCTTGTCGCCAGTGGACCATATATGTCCATATATGCAGGATGAAGCATCTCCCCTCGCTTGTCTATTCTTGCAAGTTGCAATTGAGGGTTGTTGGTTGCTACTACCGCTGGTAGAGCGAATTTAGAAGAAAAGTTTATCACCATCGTTAGGGCCCTTATAAACTCGTAATAATACTTTCTAATTTGTAATAAGAGGATTATATACTTATATACTAAAGGAATCATATGTGTTAGACTGGAGGTGTTAGTGTCATTTGATCTGATCTGTATATATACTGTAGATCCGCCCTTGATTGTTGGATTAAGGTATGCTACTCCAACGGGCAATGGGACTGCAAATGATGCTTCTCTATTCTTGCAAGTACGGATCTAGTCATGGGACTCCACTGCCAAGAAAAAGTGGTGGTGATTAGTTGGTCATATACTTAATGTTATCGTAAAGTGGAGCTCTTAGTATCTTAGTGGTGTCAAAATTCTAACTATTGGTCGAAACATGCTAAATCTGATCAACAGGTTATAAATAAATAAATAATAATTTTGGCAACCCAACCCAACTAGGGCAAGATTGGGCTATAGATGAAAAATAGTCTTTAGCCACCAAGTGTAGTGCGTAAATGCTTATCCCTTAGGAGCATGCACTTGTATATAATATTACTGTTTCCTAAGTTCACCTATGCCAAATAAGATAGTTGCCTTTTTAAAGTAATATCCAACTTGATATTCTCATGCAGAATTGTGTGCATTTCTTCTTATCTCAGAATTTCGTGTTTTTGCCAACTTGATGTATGCAGATTCACATGTTCTCTTGAAGGGCGAACCGATAACACCCGTTGAGTAAACGGAGGGAATATAGTTCGACAACAATTCTCCAAGCATTAGTTGATTAGAGATTTTCCAACATCAATTTTGGTTATTTTTTGTTGTAAAACGAAGTCGGTCAATAAGAAGAATCATTTAGGTCATGTTTGGAAGCAAACAATTAGTCGCTAAAATCAAGAGTCGAGAACACACAAAATATAGGGTGGAAATCTCTCAGCTTTATTGATTTATTGTTTACAATGGGAAGTACCCGATATATATAACAATATGAGAGATGAGTTCGGATTCGCCCACACCAATAAGAGATAAAATCCTAAACCGAGTATAGTTGGACTCCTTATCTCATAACAATTTTTTATCTAGAGTGGGAGAAACTAGGGGTCAATAAGAAGATATGCATTTACGGACGTACTACTGATATTCCTCCTTTCTATAGATACAAAAATTTATAAATCTAACCAATAAATAAATGGCCTCTTAAAAAATCCAAGCATGCAAGGCACTACTATTTTCTACTCCCTCCGCTCACACATACGTATCATTTTGGACATTGACATAATCTCCGAAACACAAATTTGATCACTCATTTTTATTGTAATATAGTTATAAAATCCAATAAAATTATAATGTTATGAATGTATTTTTCGAAATAAATCTACACAAATTATTTTCATATGTCCAATTTAAATATCTTTAAAAATATTGATAGTCAAAATTTCTAAGATTTAACTACATATATCTGAGACCATGTTTATTTGTGACTTAGGAGAGCAGTACACATGCCTAACCACAGGAGATAGGCCTAGCTACAGTGACAACCCACCGTCCCAATCAATCCCACCTCCTTAACCTGCTCCATGAGTGCACCCTACACACCCCTCCTCCTCCTTTATAAGCACCAGCCCCCTCCCTTCTGATAAAAATCTCACACACAGAAGAAGAAGAACTGACAGCCCTCTATGTGTACACACACTACTACTATCTAAGTCTATACCTCCATGGCCGGCCTGAGTGTTGTCCTAGAGACCCACCAGAACAACTCCGGCAAGCCGCAGGTCATCAGCAAGGCCACCCTACATAACCCTAAGATCTCCTCCTCGCCGGCGGCGGCCACGACGACCACGAGCTCCTTCTTGCAGCGCTGCTTCCTGTGCCGCAAGGAGCTCGCCGAGGGCAAGGACATCTACATGTACAGGTAGGTTCATTTGTAGCAAGAAACTTCCTCTCTCCATTACAACTGTGTCTACGTACGTCACCACGTCTGTTCGTTGCAAATTAAGCATGTTATGTTATTCATGCCTGATGGTGCAGAGGGGACAGGGCATTCTGCAGCGTGGACTGCCGGCACCAGCAGATCGCCATGGACGAGGACACCGGCAGCAACCACTGCTCCAAGGGCGCCGCCGCCGTGCGCGCCAGCCGGCGAGCCGCCAGCGGCGGCGGCTTCGCGTACTAACCGCCAAACGACCGCATGCCTGTGTGGGTACGTAGAGGTAGGGAAAGGAGATCACGGACGAGGATGAGAGGGAGGGGAGGTGGAGGTGGTGTTTAGCTTAATCGATTTTACTTGACGTATCGGAGGATGGAGATGGAAGAGAGAGGAGAAGGGATTAACAATGGAGTAACGTACCGCGGGTGTGCGACAGCTCATCGCCGTGGGGCCCACCCACGGGAGGATTACGTGTCTTTTGGCTGTGTCTAATGGATAAGATGGCCAAGACTTGGACAGTTGGACCCCTGCTGAAGCGGATCAGCATCGAGTAACCAACGGCGCTTTTTTGTCACGTCTCTCCTCTCCTCTGGTAGAGATTAGCTGCTGCACGCAAAATACTCAATCAAGCACCTTCTATATATCACTATTTTAAAATTATATAAAAATATCAAAGCATAAGTGAAGTCGTACAAAATATTAAAGTATAAGTAAAAAGTAGATGATGATTACTATAATCCTTTTCTTTGTTTTAAGATTTATACCAGTTATATTGAAAACTACTCATCGAACACTTATGGCGATGTGGACTGAAACGAGCTCATTTGCGGCTGCATGCGCTTGGTGCGATTTCGACGTGGAGCAAGCATGTCAGCAAGTATGTACGGACGGATGTGGCGATTGACCCACTTTGGGTAGAGGGTTTAATTTGACATGCCTGGCGTTTGAGTGGATTGTTTTTCCTCTCCCTTCTCTTTTGGTGCAGTCTTTGTATTCTTTTCTGGGTGTAACACTGGTTGAGGACAAGTTTGTTTGTGCCAATGGTACCTTTCGTTCCGGCATTTCTGCCCCTCTTGTAATCCCCAACTCGAATGTAAGACAAAATTAAACGACACTGCAGTTTCTGCTCTTTGATTAATCTTTGTTTGTATACGTTATGCTCCTAATATGTCACCCTTCACTTTGCACCCACTGAATTACCCGGTTTCCTGTGGGCTCCTAGACTTGGGATTCGCCTGTAGAAACTCCCAGAAGCGGGATTTCCAACGTTCAAAGAGAAGTCGATGTCTCCCACTTCCGCTAAACCAGGCCCCTGGACCACATCTTCATCTTCGCTTTGGTTGGGAGAGCCAGGACCAAGCTGTAGTGCAACGCTAGGGCAACACGAGGGTCTAAGTAGAAAGCGTCTCGGCCTCAAATATCAGATATTACGGTTCTACTCGTTTCACTTTTTGCAAAGCCTCTGTTTTTTTTAAAAAAGCGGATTATTTGCTCTATATATAATCAGAATCTGAATAAAATCTGAGAGTGCGCGATTTTCATCCTAATTTAAAATCCCTCAGTTAAGTCACTAATATGAGTTCTACTAAACATAAAAAATAACTAATTTCACATAAAGAAAGTGGCCTAATTGAAAAGAACAAATGCTACACTTCATCTTAGCCAACGGACTCGCTCCTCTCACCAGGTAGGGGTGGGCACTTTTAAACCAAAACCAAAATCGAATCAACCGAATCAATTAACCGAAAATTTCGGTTTTTAGGTTTTCGTTTATGATTCGTTTTATTTTGATGTTATTGATTTATAGTTTACTGGTTTGAGTTTTTGAAAAATCGCTTCCGAAAACCGATTCATCGAGTAAGCAGATAGCCAGAGCCACCGACGAAGTCGTCATAACTTCATGAGGCTGTATACGAACAATCACCATTCCTACTAAAGAACTCCGGATTTTATCAAATCCCAAACCCTAAGAATCAAGATCAAGATCGCCAAGTTCTACCAAACAGATCCTCGAGCTGGTTCGCATGGGTCTCACGTCGACCATTTCTCGAGCTGCACATCCTCCCGACGCAGCAGCAGCTAGGTATTGTTGAATTAGCATGTATATGTGTGTGTATAAATGGGTGAGTCTTGTCTGCGCATGTGTTCGTGAATGAGGATGTTTAATTGAGTGCTTAATTATGACAATTTGTTGAATTAGCATGTATATGTGTGTGTATAAATGGGTGAGTCTTGTATGCATGTGAATGAATACGATTGTTGCTAATTTCTATCAATCTAATCTAAAACCTAGAAGTTATAGTCAGCCTAATCTAATTCTTCTACCGTCAAAAGCAGCAACCCACGAACTGAAACACACTGACCTAAACTGAAAAGAGCAAATGCTACACTTCATCTTAGCCAACGGACTCCGCTCGTCTCGCCAGGCGAGGTGGTACTAAACCGCTTCGCGCTCGGTAGCCCAAGGTGGCAGGCGAATCCAGGCTGTGCTGCCGTATTGGCCTATGGGCTGTGACCTCGGCCCATTAACCTGTGACCGCGAGTGCTTTCGTCCGCACGATTTCGCGAGGCACGATCTAACGGTTCTACTGGCCCGGAGCTGGCTGACTTGACTTGTATGGCGCGGACGCACGCCGCAAGGGGATCGATTCGCCTGCCGATTCCGCTCCACCTATCCGCGGCCTGACGCAGCACGCACGCCGGCCGGCCGGCCGCCGCGACCCTGCCGGCGGGCAGGTTGCCTCCGATGAGCCCGCCAGAGCCGTCGTGCCCGAATCCCACTTCCCTCCTCCTCCTCCTCCCACTGCTGCTCTTCTTCTCGCCAATCGCATCAGCCGGTACGAACAGTCTCCTGCGCAAGTTCTCGTGATCTCGTATGATTCTCGTTTCCTTGGCTATTTTGATTTTATCGGTGGGGCGAGAGTTTGTGTATGTTACTGAGCGATTCACGGTGCCGTTCAATGGATGTCGCTTAGTCGCTGGTATCGGTATTAGTTTATCTGGATGTGTAGATTTGTTTAAGTTTGGAGGTAAATCTTTAGTTGGATGGACGGTGCTTCAGAAAAAGCCATAGTTTATGCGCATTTCAGGGCTTTTTTTTAAGAACCATTTTAGGGCTTACTTGCTTTTTTGCTTAATCTTGTTACAACAATTCTTTGCTTTCTAATAAAGTAGGACTACAAACCTTTAGTCTAAAATTTTAAGTCTTACTTCGGAATTCATTATTTGCATTGTGTGAAGTTAACAGTTCGTACCAAAGAGGATAGGCAAGATCCGTTATGACCATACCAAGTTATGCTGGAAGCCTTCTACATTCCAGTTTTCGTAATTTGAGTTTCTTTGCTATCAAAGTGTCGAAGGTTAGTGATCGACAATCAACTTATACTTAGGTACCTTTGAGATGCGCAGAGTTAAACACACAAATCGGGGACGCACGATATAGACATGTTTGAGCCTCTTGATAGAGTAATACCCTACTCTTGTATAGATGATATACGAGATTGATGAGCAGAGTAGAGTACAGAACGGGATGGCTAGCTCTAATTACAAGGAAAATGAATTTTGGATTGGCTAATCTATGGCTAAATGATGCTCTGCACGGAGATCTTCTCATTTGTCTAGCTCCAAATGACTGTAGATTGAGAATTGCTTGTCCTTGACGACGTCTGCCCTCGTCCTTATATAGTCGGGGTAACCTTGGTCGATTCGTAGTCGGTTGGATCTAATGAGTCGTAGTCGACGAAGAGTCTATCGCCGTTATGATCTCCGTATCATATCCAAACTTCTGTACGGGTCAGGCGTATTTGAGTAGGTTTCTTCGTACCGGGAACACGATCGAGTCCTTCCCTGCATGGAGATATCCCCCTCCGCGTATATCTTATTTCATCAGACTAGGCCCGAGATATCCGGAATTTCCAAATGCTTATAGTGATATATGTGGTGTGGTCCTTGAGTTTATGGCATACGTCCATATCCCATATTTAGATATTCGACGCAAGATCCCCTGAACTCTGCTTAGTGGAGGATCCGTTTGAGTGCTCGGTCGATTACCGCCAAACTCCGGTTTGGTCGAGTAACGCCTCGCCTGCTTGTGGTCGAATGATTCGAGTAGATTGGGGAATCGCTAAATATCGAGTAGAATGTACTGGGTCGAGCGCCTTGCTATCAATCCACCTCAAGTGCTTAGGTTAACCTCATGCCGCTCAATATCGACTCGTCGACTCGACTCTAAGTAGAGTTGGAACGATAATTAGAAATTCCGAACGTTGAGCAGTTGAGCATTTATTGCTCCCATCTGAGGCGCCACGACGAGTGCAACGCCCGTTGTGTTTAGAACCTTTTGGTTTATAAATCCATAGACTTGGAACTGTAGCCATCTCCTCATTTCATCCTTAGCCTTATTTTCGAAACCTCCATCTCACCCCCTTGAGCTCTTGCGTCACCATTCTTTGAGAGATCCTCTTCTCGTCTGTCCCCAATGGCATCTGGTCCTTCGCTAAATTTCAAGGCCGCTTCTGCATAGAAGAAGAAAATTGAGACTACGGGCGTTTTCAATGACGAGACCTTCCAGAAAGTGTGGCAAAAATCCATTATGACGGAGAAACGTCTCGCAGAATTGGAGTAAGGTGGCTTCATCCCTCCTCGGGAGTTCTTCCACTGGAGGCCATCTGTTGGTGAGCTTTATCCTACCTCTAAGGATGAGGACGAGACTGTAGTTTTTGAATCTTTCTTCCGCTGCGGTCTTAGCTTTCCCTCTTCCAAATTTCTGCTCGATATTCTAGATTTCTATGAAATTTAGCTTTTTCACCTAAGTCCCAACTCGATCACGATACTCAGTGTGTTCGCCCATCTCCGTGAGGCCTTCTTGGGTATCAGACCCAACCTCAATTTGTTTCGTCATTTTTATAGACTGAAGAGGGCGATTAAGAATGAAGTTGTCTGGTGACGGGTTTCACCTCCGCAGCGGCGCAGCTAGTGTGTACATTTCAGTTGCGGTCACTTCTTCCTAGCAATCGGACTGGAAGAAGCGGTGGTTTTACATCACCTCTCTGGAGACAGTTAACTTCCCCCTGGCTTATCAGCCACTCTTCCCGAATCCCATCGACCTTTGGACGAAAGTCCCTCCGTTAACTGCGCGGAACGCGCATTATGTTAAGAAAATTGAGGAGCTGAGGGAGAGGGGATTAACCGGGTGGTATGTCAACCGGGATTTTCTGACGTGACGATCGAGTCCGCTGAAGTGCCGGGACCACTCGGCTTGGGACTACTCCGGGACCCGTGATGCAACCAGAGACAACTATGAGACTAAGTAGCAATAACGCTATCTGTTGTTCAAATGTAATAGAATACTTTTGTTAACAATGTGAATAAAATAATCTTTTACTTATCTGAAGTTTTTTGTTCAGTTTTTGAATGCGACGTTCTCTTTTATGTATGGAATTTTCTTAACTGATTGATGTTCCACGAGTTGTCCAATATCACACCGTCTATTGTAGATAACCACACCGATCCTGGTCGAGTAGCTTCGACTACCACATAGGGGCCTTCCTACTTAGGCAATAACTTATTACGATTGTCTTATTTCTGCACCTTTCGTAGTACTAAGTTCCCGCATCGAGCTCCCTTTCCTGGACTCTTGTGCCATGATATCTGCACAAGGCCCGTTGATACTTGGTTGCTCAAATAGATGCTCGATCTCTGTATTCCTTGAGTAGATTTATATCGTCTGCTCGCTCTTGTAGTTTGGCTGCGATCCCTGCAGTGACTACGACGGTTGGATCGTGGCGATGGTCTGCCGTGCTGGGAGCAATGACATCTGCGGCTGCTTGTGCTGAGGTGGCTGCTACTACAGGATCTTGGGGTGTACCTGGAGGGATGTGGTGCTCCTGACCGTCCATGGCTTCTGCCCTTGGATTCTTCTCTTGGGAACTTCCGGCTGAAGTATCATTGTTGGCCCTGGCCATGAACACGTGTCGATCCGTTCAACTGCTGCCCTGACTGCTGCAGTCGTCACTGTCGTTGTCGTCGTCACTTTCCGTATCAACGCACTTGAGGACGCTGGGCTCCATAGAGTCGAATTCTATGAACAGGGGTCCTCAGAACAGGACTCGATGAAGCCGATGTGCTCAAGATCTCCAAACGACCCCCATCGGTACAACATTGTTCCAAAGGTGATCTCAGATCCAACTGGCGAAGCTTGGTGGATATCGGGAATTCCGGCGTGAACGCGCAGCGAAGACATGTCTGATCAGCGAAAACAGCTGAAGACCCCTACCTGGCGCACCAACTGTCGAAGGTTAGTGATCGACAAACTTATATTTCGGATACCTTCGAGATACGCAGAGTCAAACACACAAATCGAGGGCGCACGATATAGATAGGTTCGGGCCTTCTGATAGAGTAATACCCTACTCCTGTATAGATGATATACGGGGTTGATGAACGGAGTACAGAACGGGATGGCTAGCTCTAATTACAAGGGAAATGAATTTGGGGGTGGCTAAGCTATGGCTAAAGGATGCTCTGCTCGGAGATCTTCTCGTTTGTCTAGCTCCGGATGACTGTAGATTGAGAATTGCTTGTCCTTGACCACGTCTGCCCCCGTCCTTATATAGTCGGGGTAGCCTTGGTCGATTCGTTGTTGGTTGGATCTACCGAGTCGTAGTCGATGAGGAGTCCATCGCCGTTATGATCTCCGTATCGTATCCAAACTTCTATATGGGTCACGCGTATTTGAGTAGGTTTCCTTGTATCGGGAACACGATCGAGTCCTTCCTTGCATGGAGATATCCCCCTTCGTGTATATCTTATTCCATTAGACTAGGCCCGAGATATCCGGAATTTCCAAATGCTTATAGTGATATATGTGGTGTGGTCCTTGAGTTTATGGTGAACGTCCATATCCCATATTTAGATATTTGACACAAAGCATACTTTTTTTGCCAAGTATCTTGAATTGAATATACATAGGACAGTTAGTTTGACTCTTGCCTGTATATGAACATTGTGGTTTGCGATTGAATAATTAGTTCCGGGTTTTGATAAACATCACATGGATGTTTTCTTTGCTAAAATCACCCAAATTTGGGAGCCTCTTGTAACATTTTTGTTCAACTTTTGCAACATTTTTTTCCGACGCGTGCAACATTTTTTTTCAACGCTTGCAACATATGTTTACTGTGCCGCATTTCTACTATTGTCGAAGGAAAATGTTGCACGCATTGGAAAAAAATGTTGCATCCGTAGAGGAAAAATGTTGCAACGCGTCGGAAAAAAATGTTGCAAGAGGCTCCCAAATTTCAGACGCGTTGCAACAATTTTTTCCTACGTGTGCAACATTTTTTTTCAATGCGTGCAACATCCGAAAATTTGGCTGATTTTTTTGGAGAAAACATCCGAGTGATTCCTAGACACACCCGCTAGTTCCTGTCAATGTAGCATGGAAGGCTTGTAATTCTTGTGGTTCAGTCAACAACAAACTGGCATCAAGCAAAGAATACACTTTTGTGATGAAAATCATTGACTGACATTTGACAATACTCTGATGTATAGTATAGTCTTTTTGTCTAATTTCTTGCTGCACAGGACAACCGAAAGGAGTATGTATTTCGCCTGGTGGAAGGTTCCCTGCTTTCTCATCTGAAGGCAAGCCTCCTGGAAGAGCAGCAAAGGGGCGCAGGGATCTGGCACTGTGTAGGGTATTTCGTCAGAATACATGTTGTGATGTGACGCAGACATTCCCTGCCCTGCTCTCAGTGAGAAAGCTTGCATCAACTGGTGAAGGCAGTCAAGAATGCCTTCATTTCTGGGAATTGCTCGAGTGCTCCATTTGTGATCCACGGGTGGGCGTCAGACCTGGACCTCCTGTTATATGTGCATCATTCTGCAACATGATTTTCAAAGCTTGTTCAGAGGCCTACTTCTCTGTCGATATGAAAACACAGGTAAAAGCCCTCTGGTTAAGTTAGGTCTATATCAAACAATCTGAGTGTGCTAATCTTCTACTATTGCACAAGGACCAACTACAGTCGCCAGATTAAGCTTTGTATTTTCATAGTCAGATCATAGATTAAGCAATCATGTTTTAGCCAATATCTATGCTGTGAGAGTTACAAATTCAAGCTGTAACATGTTGATTGCCTCTGTACATATTGGATAGCTAATAATCTTGCAAAACTTCTTTTTTTCCTTGTGCTTGTAGAATACTAAGTAGCTAAGAGATATTATCTACAGTTTCTTATGATCTTTTTTTGCTGTTGTTGCATATGATTTTACAGTTTGATTCTGATATGCTTCCTTCCTGCTGTGTCAGGCATTGTCTCCTTGTGGTTTAGGTGACATCCTTTGTGGCAAAGCACATAAATGGGTTTCTAATGGCACAGAGCTATGTCGCCTTGCTGGTTTTGCTCTGCAAGTTTCAGAGACCAGCTCAGGTGGAGTTGATGACACTTTCTGCTATGGCGGGAAAGCAAGTTTTGATTCCATCTCTGATTCATGGACATCTTCAAAAGGCCGTCCAACATTAATTTCTGTGACCTCTTGGGATCTTGAAGATTTTCATAGATGGGTGAGAGAAATGCCTGTCGGTGAAAGAGTATCATGGGCAATTGGAGGAATGGTTCTCATTGCAGGCCTTATTTTCATCAGGTGTTCCTATATTTCCTATTCTCCTCCTTTCTTTTCATTTTTTATACTACAGGGGTATAAAAAGAAATTGGTGGTAAGCTATCTGCTGAAAAGTTCTTTATGCCGTTTGGGGAAAAAATGTGCTTGTATAAGTGGTTTGTGGAAGGTCAAGCAACAAGAGAAAAGAAGTTCATGCAATTTTGCAATTTTCTGTCATGACTTGCTAGTGTGGTGCCTCTGTATGAACCGATACCTGCGAAGATTGAAATTTGCACTTTGACAAACCAACTTTTCAATGAAAGTTCAAGCTTTCTGTTGTATGTGCAGCAAAAGAGATGGGTACAGCCGTCGCCAGAAGCAAGCTTCTATCACTCGCACTGTGAGAAAGCTGGAATCAAGAGCTAACCCGCGACAACTGAGGGGAAGCTAGGAAGATATAGGTGAGCTTTAGCATTACTCGTACAGGATCTCTTGTATTTATAGTTTTACCTCGTTCTGGTTCTTATATGTAATTCAACTTTGATTATGAACGATGGATTGTTGGCCATGTCCTCTATTCTGATCCTTAGCTACACGAGTCATTGGTTACAACCTCTTTTTGTCATCCCTGTGTAAAAGAAGAGGTCCATAAATTGTTGTTGAGGTTCTATCTGAATACAGGGTTTACAGGTTTGCTTGAGCTTCTGTATATAGTATTTGGAAATGAAATATTCAGAAGTTATTCTGCAATCACATTTTACTGCCATTGACATATGGCTGCTATGATTGTTGACTCATCAATGTTTAGCTAGGGCCTATATATCTACTGGAAACTCTGTTTGATGAAAAGTATATATTTTTATCAACACAATCTAGAGCAAACGTTAAATTCTCATGTTTTTGTACAAAAGGGCATAAAAGCATTTCTCTTAAAAAAAGGAATAATAAGTATCAGGGTGGTCTATAGGTTAGTAAATTGCATGACCTGATAATTTGAAGAAAAGGAAGGCAGACCTCTTTGATGTTTTATTTAATTGTTCTATTTTAATTTGACCCATGGACTATCTCACTTTCGCCTCCGAGTCAAATTGGATCACAAATGTGAACTTTACACCCTAGATCCGATCACAAATGTGAACTTTGCACCCCAGATCGGATCAACACCTCTTTAGAACACTCCCTCCGGTCACAAAAACATATCGTTTTGGGGTATATGTAGTCAATCTTTTGAAACTTTGATTATTGATATCTTTTTAATTATTTAGATCGCATACATGAAAATCATATGTTGTCTTGAGAAGTACTTTCATAGTGCTATAATTTGGAGGTATAAAATATATTACAATAGAAATTAATGGTCAAAATTATATTTTAGAGACCGTGTCGATGTCCAAAACACATGTTTTTGTCATCGGAGGGGGTAGAAAAACAGTATTTATGTACAGAGTTGTATAATATGAAGCATCTTGCTATAGATAAGCAAGAAGCAATGGAGGTTCCCTCTCAGTGAGCAAATCCTTCCAACAGACTATTAATAGCTGAAACGATATTAGGAACGAGCAGATGACCAAAGAGCTTATTTTTGATGTATCCACTAACGAATAAAAGAATGTTTTAGGAATGTTCCTACGTAACATCAGTAATAATACCAATTCATGCATGTTTTTTTTTTTTAAAAAAAAATCCAATTCATGGACTTTTAGTAGCTTAGTGCCGAGCAACTCACAGCAGAGTCAACAGCGGAAAGCTTAGCTTCGCTGCAGGGCGTGTCAGAAAAATGCGTTAAATCACTCAGCTAATTGGCTACAATTTGCATTAAAAAACTAATTGGCTACCAAACCTAAAAGGGTAAGCTTCTATGAAGGCATGTAACTTCTTTATGTAACAAAATTCTCAACAAGCCGTAAAACTTTCATATGCCAAACCATTTTTACCAGTAATCTCCACAACAGGTCCCATCTCTGAAATGATGAAACCGGTTGATGTCTCTGATGACAATCTCCCTTGAAACGATCTTTGAAATGAATTTGAAGGCAACATGGCAATCTCTGCATATACGCAGGTTCTTGACCCTAATGGGTGCTCCAGCTGGGGTGCTGATCAACGCGGACGCGGCAGCCAGCCTCTCACCGTGGTGAGAAAGAAACAACTCGTTTTCGCTCCTGTCTACATCGTGGAGATCAACCTCTACATTTGGATCATAACCAGCTTTGCTCATCACATCTCCCAATTCATCTAGCTTTGCATATATATCCTTTGTCCTTGGGTGGCTTTTGTCACCGACAATAAAGAGGCTAACAGTATAGCAGATTGGGCTGCTGCCCCACCTACAATTTACAAAACCTCTTATACACATGTGTGTATATACTGTATAGCCCAACAAATTTGGCTATAGGTAGGATATAGCTCAACAAATTTATACCTATGTGTGTATATACTTTAAGCTTGTCCCACCTATAATTTTTTCGTGAGTCCGCCACTCATGAAAGTATGCACCTTGTCCTTCACCTCGACCCAGCTCATGGCAGGCTTCTTCTTAACCTTACTTTCATTAGCTTCCGCACCTTAGCCACCTCATCCCACACGCTTGCAGGGGCATAAGTGTTTGCCAGCAGAACATGTGTACCGGGCTTATCTGGCTCCAGGCTGAAGAGCCTTTCAGCTGCCAGCCTTCCCAGTTCTGGGTCTCGGTGTACGGTGTACCCTTGAGGCTCCTGGTAGTGCCCCACAAACTGCGGCATTGGCTTGGAACGGCACGTTGTTGACAAGCTCCATTGCATCATCTAGTTTGCCAGGACAACCAAGAAGATCAATCATGCATGCCTAATGCTCCTCCGTCCTGCCAATTCCGAACATCTCTCATTGATTGAAGTATCGTTTGAAATCATCAAGCCCTGCATGGTTACAAGCACAGAGAACACTGGTCACGGTGATGTGGTTTGGAGCAATGCCCTCGTCAGCCATCCTGTGAACAACTCCAATGCTCTCTTCCCATGCCCATGTTGTGCTAGCCCTCCAATCATGGCAGACCATGAGACAACTCCCCTCACTGGCAGACCGGAGAAGGCCATATCTGCATCCTATATGCTCCCGCATTTTGCATGTGTACACAAGAGCATTCCCCGCAAACACATCTGACATTAACCGCTCTTTATCAGATGAGCATGTACCTGCTTTACTTGCTCATAGGCTGACAGGCTAGCTCAAGCATTCAGGAGGCTGCTTAGCACGAATGGATCTGGCTCAAGGCCCTTTCTTAGCATCTCCATGAACAACTTTATTACATCCTCACCATGGTCACACTGTGAGGGTGCTGTGCTCATGGATGTAAAAGCTATGATGCCATCAGAACAGTGTTCTTCAAACACACTATTTTGTCATTGAGGCAGTCACACTTCCAATTGAGGCAATCACACTTCCAACATGAATCAATAAGCCCATTGATGACATGAGAATCAGATAAGAGCCCAATCTTCTCTGCAAGAGCATGAACCTCTCTTATGTCGCCGTTGACTTGAGAACAGCAGCCAGTGCCGTCCTATTTAAGTCAAGACTTTCCTTTCTCATCCTGCAAAAGAGCCACAGCGCCTCGCCATGTCGTCCATCATGAGAGCAACCTGAGATCAGTGCATTCCACAAAACCAAATCCCTCTGGGGCATCCAATCGAACACCTTCCTTCCATCATCCAAACAGCTGTACTTTGCATACATATCCACAAGACCAACACCGATATAGCCATCTGAATCCGCATTGGGCTTGATCATGAACCCATGAATTTGCCAGCCCAAATCGAATGCGCCAGCACCAGCGCAAGCCTTCAGGATGCTGGACAACGTAAGCACATTAATACACTAGGCACCAGCCCTGAAGACCTCATCTGTAGCAGCAACAACAGTGCACGGTGATCATGCCCATGAAGCACACACCCGGAAATGAAAGCGTTCCACGAGACAACATCCGTCTCAGGCATCTTCTCAAGTACCATAGCGGCCATATCAATGCACCCCAGCTTCGAATACATGTTGACTAACGCATTGGCCGTGAAGGCGTCCTTGCCATACCCGCAGCTGAGCCCCGGTGCCACCGCCACGGCGTGCACCTGCGCGCCAAGCCCGGCGTCCGGCGCGTGCTTGAGCACGACGGGGAGCGCGTACTCGTTGGAGCGGACGCCCCGCGTGAGCTTGGCGCGGAAGGCCCCGAGCGCGTCCCGGGGCAGGGCATTGTTGGAGTAGGCGGTGACGAGCGAGGACCAGGAGACGTGGCACGGGTCCGGGATTTCGTCGAACACCCAGCGGGCGCAGCGGGGGAGGCTGCACCTGGAGTAGAACTGTAGAAGGAGAGGAGGTGGTAGCGGAACGCGGCAAGGAGGCCGGACTTGACGAGGCTGGCGTGGAGGTGGGCCCCAGGGAGCAGCGATTGCGAGGCGGCATAGCGCCCGCTACGAAGCTGCCCGATGCCGATGGTTTCCGGGCTTCTCATCGGAACGGCATTCTTCCGATGAATATATCGCTTTATTGACCTTGACGCACTTTTTTTCAAATCTATCCACGTGCGAATTAATTTACAAAACTAACTCCCTTCCAGCGAAAGCAGTGATAAATAACACATGCTACCTGTTGTACTTTCGTACTACGACGGCACAATCTATAGTTTAAGACATGGCGGGCTAGCGAGATTACTTGCCGAGCAACCCCACCTCGGTAGGCTAGACAAGCCAATTGACTGATTTAGTTAATTAAAGTGGTAATTAAGTGAATTAATTAACTGATTTGATGTGCACATTCCTGCTGATACGTGAATTAGTTGCTGATAAGTGAATTAGTTATCTCGGTTTTTTATTCTAGAAACCAAAATAACTAAAGACCAAATGCCCGTCGGCCCACTAGCTCAGGAGTTAGGATTCAGGGGACACCAACTTGCCAGACACAGCTGGACAACCAATCGAATCCCCACTTCTCCACCGATCCAATCATCCCCAAGTTTTTCCAACCCTTGCCAAGCCGCCACCGCCGTTACCTACCGCCGCGGTGCCGTCGTGCCACCTACCCGGTTGCAGGCTGCCCCCGGTCGTCACCGGCTCGCCAACTATCTCTAGCTGTCAGAGACGATCCTGAGTTTTTGGGACCTAGAGCGAAATTATAAACAGAGACCCTTCTAACATAAGCATCAAAATATTTTTATACTATCATATATCAACTAAAAAGATAATGTTAAGTATATTATAGAAATTGTTACCGATAAATAAATGAAAGTACAAACATGAGATTATTTATCTCAAATATTTTATAGAGATCATCTTAGAAAATATCTTCTAATATTTTTAGATGCAAAATCATCAATTATAGCCTTAACACTAATGTCATCTAATAACTTTTTCTCAATACATAAAGTTGTCATATCATTTAACCTTTCTTAGACATTGTAGACCTCAAATAGTTCTTCAATAATTTCAACTTTGAAAAGTTTCTTTCAAATTGATGCCACGATTACGCAAGCACGATAAATAAGATCCGATAAGCAACAGAAATATTAGCATAACAATCCACTTTCCTGACAAACTCAAAAATCTCTATAGCAGACATTGGTCTATCTGGTAAAGTCATTTGCAGTATTCTTAACTCAGAAATCAGATTATTTAACTCAAAATCAAATGAATCATCAACAGAGAAAGGTTTTGCCAACTTAGTACAACAATATTTAAGTTCAATATGATCCAATGACTTCAAAGTTGTTGAGCTCATAAGAGGTTCAAATATATTATTGAATACTTGGAGTTTTTCAAATCTATTTTTTAATGAACTGTTTGCCATATCAACCATAACCAAAAAGTAATTAACTTCAAAATCTTTCTCACCTTGTAGAATCGCTTCACTACTGCAATCATTTTCATCAAACTATTAAAGATTGCTTCGGTTTTAACACAAAAACATATTGATATATGTTCACTAAAATACTAATTTCTGAAGATTCTACCGTTGGATTGATATGCAATTTTGACTGTAGAAAGTAGATTCAATTTCGAAACTAATCTAAGAAGCATCAACTCAATCGGATCTACGGATATAGAGTTATAACCTTCGTAAGTTGACTGTACCAATAAATAACGGACCCTGATAATTCAGGGCCCGAGACGGCCACCCTGCCCGCCCTGCCCCAGGGCCGGGCCTACTGTCTACCTATCTATCCATCCCGCCAGTCGCCTCCCACATTTCTTTAGCTAACTAGCTCTTTGTCGGTTGCCGCAGCCCGAAAGCTGCAGCATCCGCCATCCAGCTAGTCGTCGTCGCGCCATCCGCTAGCTGTCGAGCCATCCCCCATCCCACCAGTCGCCACCGCCATCCCGCCAACCCAAGGTGGCCATCCGAACTCCAGATACAGAGTCAGGACTCAGGGATCTCATCTCAGGCGTATATACAACTCTTTGTTGGTAAGTTTCTATTTAGAATTTGATTCATTTTTTTTTTGTTGCACAGAATCATTGATATAACAATGCGCACAACTAAATTTAGCAGCATTAAATAAGATTGTTTTTATCATGATCTTTTGGTTATATGGGAAGGCATTGTTTGATTTATGATAAGTTTACTGGTAACTGGGAAGGCATTAAACAAAATGGACTTAATCTTGTTAACTGCAAAAGTTTGCGATAATATAAAGAGGAAAAATAAAGGTTGTGCATGAGTTTCATGTTCAAGTAGCAGAAGACTTGGTCATATTATTTGTTTGGAGTATTAATTGCCTGGATGCCCTTTTCTTTGGCTTCATTCAACGCCAAACTCATATTATTAAAACATCACTTTTTGGGGATTTTTGTTGATGTGACACAATGCCTCAGTCCTTCTATTTGCACTCAACTATAAAGAAGGGACAGATCACCGATTGTTGGTAGGTTACGGAAATTAAAATTGTTAACTGAGAAATATTTTCATAAATAAAAAACGATGTAAAAAGTACGATGATTGGCCTATTGTTGGTGAGTTCTCGCTCAAATTGATAGAGCAGTTGACTCTCTGGATGGCTTTTGCTTGATGAGGACAAAGTTGAAAAGAACCCATATTCTTTCAAGTCCTGAGGCATTCTTATTTGCTCTCCATTAAGAGTAATAGGATTCAAGCCAAATCGGTTCTTGTTCATTGAGATGTGTGTAGGTGCTGAACTATTAAAGCATAAATCTAATGACAGAATAATGAGTTTACGCTTTCTGTAGTGCAGAACACATGACTTGCTGCAGCTCACGCCATTGAAATTTTGAAATCTCTAGCCTTTACGCTCGAGACAAGAATAGCCATAGCTGCAATGCCATTCATTGAGTACTGACACAGTAGGAAGGAAAGACTTTGATTTGTTTCTCACGATTACCCAGTACCGACCGATCATAGAGAGGGACTTCAGAATAAAGGTTTGTGCAAAAATAATATTTTACTTGCATCAGTCAAATTGTCTGTTTATATGAGTTCAGAATATTCTCTTCCATGCTTTCTCCCATGCAGAGATTTGAAAAAAAATTGGCCACGAGCTATAATATTTCATTAAAAAAGGACAACCACTGAGTTACAAATGCACACCCACACATACGCACTCACTCGGCTTCACAAGTGCTCGCATTGAGTGATGCTCGAATGTGGGCGAGCAGCACCCGACCCAACGCTCTTGCCAACCAAGCCAAAGATTTGATAAGTAATCTTGGCATGTTCTTGAATCCTTGTAACACTCAGTAATTTGCCTTTCAGCTTTCAATTGGTATGCAAACTAATCAGTATCAAATTATTGACATTCTTATTATCTATGCCATCTAGATGCTGAGTTCCGGAATACTAGGTTGGAGAGACGAGAAATTGAGGAGGACCAAATGCTTATTGACATTCTTGTTACATATGCTGACCAGATGTCGCTTATTGACATTCTCGTTATCTTATATTGTTATGACTTATGAATGTTCTTTCACTGTAGACTTCTGTGGGTTTATCTATGGTTTATGTTATGTTGCTTATTGATTTTGGTGAACTTCTGTGACGGCTTACTGGCGACTACTTATTGACTTCTGTGAGATGAATACTGTTATCATATTTTGGTTATTCTAAAAATTGAATTAATCAAACCGAATTTTTCGGCTAAATCGGTTCGGTTTTTTATTTTAGCCTGAGAATTTCGGTTGTCAATTTCCAAAAACCGAATTATTTTTAAACCAAATAAACTAAACCAAAATAACCAAATGCCCACCCCTACCTGTTGAGGAAGGGGAGTTCGATAGGAACCTCCAATACCTTTCCGTAGTACGTGAACACGATAGGTGATGCATGTCGTATGCCGCTGCTTTCGCAGTCGAGGATAGGAC
The DNA here is from genome assembly GCA_036346375.1 of Guadua angustifolia. NCBI lineage: Eukaryota > Viridiplantae > Streptophyta > Magnoliopsida > Poales > Poaceae > Guadua > Guadua angustifolia. The sequence goes on from CM070502.1 coordinate 23,444,931, forward strand.
TAGTTTTGCAAATTTATATGTATAAGGGCCGGATTTGTAAAAAAAAATGTTAGGAGAGCAGCTGTTGGAATTTTGTACTCAGCCTCGTCCTACCATCTTCAAATGAATTTTTTTTATTGAGTCCCTTTTTAATTTATTTCAATTGATGACCTCTCACTCAACTTACTTCAAAATCTAACATTTTTAACCAAGTCACTGGTCGTTGCATGACCAAACAATACTGTCATGACAGTAATCATGGCGTGATCAAGTCCTGCCACTCCATGTAGTGTGGCAGCATTGTTTTGCCATGCCACGATCAATGACGTGGCAAAAGGGTCATTTTTTTTGGCTTAGAGCTAAACTTATCATGTGGTTTGGCAATGTAGTTTGCCACTCACGGGTGTTGGCGTGATAAAAAGGATTAGATATAAAAAATATGTTGGGGCGGGGAATTGAGATATATTGATATAGATAAACTTAAAAGGGGTTAAATAATAAAAATTACTCTCTTCAAATTTCCATTTTAGTGATTCTAAAAAAAATCGCATTTCAGTTTCTTGTTATGCAGCAGATGAATGTTTATAGTAAGGTTGAGGGAGTATGTATGATTTTTTTATTGAATTTTGAAGGAATTGAATCCTTTAGGAAAAAATCCCTATATGTATTTGAAATTGAGCTTTTTTAAGTGCCAGTTTTTTTAACTTTAAGTCAAATTTTCTAGCTTTTGGATTAGCTTTGAAATTGACATGTTTGTTCTGATAGAATTCTAAATCATCTGTTTAACAGCTTTGCAAGAACATATGAGACCATCCAATGTGTCACCAATGTACAGACCCAAGCCCCACATGTCATCTCATATTCAATAGTATTTCCAATTCATACCTCTTCACGGTAGTATTGAACTAACTATGGCCTTTGTTTAGCGTTTCTGTTTGTTTAGGCTTAAATTTTTTAGCTTATAGTTTAAAATCAGTTTTTAGGCTTGAACAACTTAAAAGCTATTGGATTTTATATGTGGTAGAGGCGGTAATTTTATCTTAACTTTAGTGGTATTAGTTTAAAATCAACCTCAATAAGCCAAATAAACCCCCCTGCGACAGCTTTTGGCTTTTACATGGAGACTTATAGTTTTAAAAAAAAAATCGATGAAAATCTATTCCATTTGTTTAGCCTCTAGTATTTTGGGCTTAAATAGCTTAAAAACAATTGGCTTTTATATGAGATAAGTAATTTTATCCTAGTCTAAGACTAACCCCTCAATAAACTAAAAAAAGTACCTCTCTGTTGGTTTTTGGCTTTTAGAACCTGGTTGGGTAGTCATAGCTTTTCCAAAAAAACTGTTTTTGACTTTGAGCTAAAAAACAACGGTAACTTTTTATAAGAGACATTTAATAAACAGCTAATTTTTCTTAGCAATATGTTGCAAAAGTAAGTCCCTCTCAAGCTTTTACCAGTTATATATGGCTTCTAGTTTATACCAAAACTATTTAAAAGCTTAGCCGTTTGGATGGCTTATTAACTTTTGGAAAGTTAAAAGCTAACTTAAAACCCCTAAACATGGCCTTAGTTATACAAAGGCTACAGGCTTTTGAAAAGGTCTAGATAAAAAACCAAATATTTATTTAGACTTTAGTTTTTTTAGCTTTTAAGTCAGTGATAAAGCCCAGAAAAAAAAACATGACCTATATCTAGGCATAGCAGGTATATAACAAAAAAAATGAATAAATTCGCACAGTATGCACGGTTTACTTGCACTGCAAAACCAGATTGCGTAGGGGTTATCCTGATCCCTCAAACGGCATGCATTTATCCAATTTCTGCATTTCCTTGGCCAATGGCACATAGAACTACAGCTAGAGGCATACAGGAATATCGAATAAGAGACAACACAGGGGTCTCAGATAATCCAGTGCAACATAGGAACTCTCCTCTTTTTTATGGGAAAAACAACAATATCAAGATTGTAAACAAAACGATGTTACAGAATGCAATATGAGGTTTAGTTATGCAGATTATATCTGCATCACACCCTCATTACTCAGGAGCCAGGAATGCCCTCGCAAGTATCATTTCGCAATAAAGGAGACCGAAAGGAACCATCACCGGAACCAGTTCATGGTGCCCAGAAAAGAACCTTAAACTAATCCAGCATCCAGCATCGAACTAGGAGGATCTTAATCTTTATGCGAGTGTGCCAAATATTGGCTTGTGTACTTGTCCACCTTTGGTTCAGAAGAGCCATACTTATGATCATAGTACTCCACTAGTCCAGAACCAACTAAGGCAGCCAGCGTTAGAGCCTGTGCATGCAACCTGCAAGGTCAAACAGTTTTTGAGATGATATGATTGCAAATTATCAAAGGCATGAACAATTTTACTCATAAGTACAATCATGGAATCTAGTCAAACCTATTTAAACTGCAGTGTCTACATAGTACATTAAAAGGCCTAAAGCCTGCAGGCAAACATTATCAAGCGAGCATCGTCCTGGGAGAAGTTCTTGCAGTACCATCTTTAAATTTGCACTTAAAATGAGGTACAACAAAGTACATGTACAGCACTAAGATGCAAATTCAAATAGGCAAAATGAAAAGGAGTGGATGAAATGACCATTGTCATATGGACATACGGAAAGGAGCTAAGATAAAAGAAGGGGAAACATTTTTATATGCCATTGCAATTTTTCCAAATCCCAGATCTTCCATCACAAAGTGGTCTATCCCTTTCGCGCCATTGCATTTCCGAAATCTTCCCTTAATTGCCATTGTTAGTCAAGCTGTGAAGTGGCTATGCAAATACCATTTTGCCCATGCCTTGTCTTCTTCCTTCTTCCTCCAAGGAATCACAAAGTGAGGTGGCAGCAATGGAGGGGGCGCAGCAGCACCAAAGGAGGCAGGAACTGCGATGACAGTGACATGGCAGCGTTGGAGGCCACGTGGTGGTGGAGTAGCACGGCAGCAACCAGGGCGAAGCTCTGCTCAGTTTCATCCATGGCATCGGCCGGTCGGGGAAGATGACAGCGAGGGTGGAAAGTTGAAGTGGCAGTGACTAGTTCTGGCCAGACCACTAGGCTAGGCAAGCTCGGCGACGGCTAGACTAAGGCGGGGCAAGCTCTGTGGCGACCATATCCGAGAGGGGCGGAGTGAGATTGGTGGTGGCCAGACCAAGGCGGAGCGAGCTGGGCAATGCCAACTCTAGGCCGAGAGAGCTCTGTGGCAGCCAAACCCCGAAGGGATGGGGCTAGCTCGACAGCAGCTGGACTAAGGCGGGGCAAGCTTGGCAGCACCGGATCCGGGAAGGACGAGCTCCGTAACGGCCAGATCCAAAAGAGGCGGGGCGAGCTTTGCGATGCTATCCAGGAGGGGCAAGCTCCACGAAGATTGGACTGGGGAGGGGCAAGGTTGGCCACGGCTCGATCTGTGCGAGGTGAGGTCGGGGACTAGAAAGGGAGAGGAGGATGAAGGTGGCCCCAATCAGAGAGAGAAATAGGGAAGGAAAGAAAAGAACAAAGGAAGAAAAAGAAAAAGTGGGTAGTATAGGTGTTTTGGAAAAAGCTAACAGTAAAAACTAAGGGAGTTGACGGCAGTGAAAAATAAGGTAAGATTTCGGAAATGCAATGACATGTAAGGGACAGGTCACTTTGCAATGGCATATCAGGGATACGGAACAATTGCAATTAATAAAAAATTCCCATAAAAAGTACAATGAACTGAGATGAAAGACAAGGTCCAAAAGAAGTCCATACGGTCATATTAATAAAAATGATCAATTACACTATTTGGATATCAGTTACAAATTGTAAAATACTGCCTAAAGAATTAGCTGAGGTTAAGGTCACGCTGTATTTAGCAGCTGCACGGTCAGCATATTTCAACAAGGATTTGATATGTATTTATGTGCATTAGCTGACTTGAACAAAAAAGGTTCTAATAACACTGCTGATGATTCAAATTTAGAAATTTAGTTAACTCTAATTCTCTAATCTTGCCATCAGAACTCTTCAAACTTGAAGAAGATAATACTTTTCATATGCTCAACAGCCCTTGTTGGCATGTTTGTTTGGTTTATGTCACATAGGCACCATTAAATTGCCAAAATTTTGCATATAAAAATTGGGACCATAAATTTGGTAGCTCCAGTTTGGCACAAAAAAGAACTATAGATTGGCCAAATGTTGGTCGCATGCCAAAATTTTGGAAATGTGCCAAAGTATGCACTAATTTTGGTAGGCATGCCCGTATGCGACTACAAACCAAACACAGAACATTAGCAGCAGAGAGCATACTGGGAGGGGAGCAGCAAATCAGCTTGCAATTACATGGGGAAAGAATTGTCGTGGACTCGTGGTCTATTTTGAAATGGTTATCCATATGGAATTGGACAATGCATATCTACTGGAAGGTTGTGGTGCTTCCATACATGATATTAGCAAATGCATACAGATGCACAAATGGCAATGATTGCAAACCTGGAAACTTAGAAAAGCAATCAACAATACTGTACTGCTCCAGACTTAGAAATCATAGAAATAAGAGGCCACATAAATTACTTCATAAAACTTGTACCTTATAAGCGCAACTGTAGTACCATACTAGCAACAACCTAAATTGCTAACGACAGGGACCAAAACAAGCAACGATTGCTCAAAAAAACTATATATACCTAACCAAACTATGTGAATCATCATAGAAATTTTGCACACACATAACGAAGGGCGTGGAGCAATTCTCTCTACGTTTGGATACAATAAAAATTGCTTTAGTATGTTCAGAATGCAGATTGGCTCCTAAACAGCATTCCGAGTATATACGACTAAGAACATCAAAAAGCTATGGAGATGATTTTCCAAATCAATCATTTTATTATGATAGTGTTCGAAATTAATCTTCTATTGTGGCAATGTTCAAAATCAATCAGTTAACGTCGTAGTGTTCAAAATCAATCTCCCATTGTGATAATCTCGTGATGATATGACAGGCTAATCTGCAATTAAAAAAGGCGCATAAATTAAAAGAAGTGAAATTAAATGAGAAACGCGCAAACCTTGCGTGAATGAGCTTGACACTGGTCTTCATACTGGGCCGCGACCAGTTGTACGCGATCGAGCCGGTGATCCCAGTAAGCCATAGACAACCTTTCATCCCAGCATAAAATTACCATAAACAAATTAGAATATATCGCAGACCACGAGGGGGGAAATAATCTCGGTAATATATTGGGGAAAAATAGGAACAGCTCCCCCAATAGAACCAGAAAGCAAAAAAATATCACAGAATCGCTTCATAAAATCAGGTAAATAAAAAAAGGCGAGATTTCTAGATCCGGGCAAAGAAATGGCGGGGATTTGGCTGACGATTGTAGCATAGATGCATCAGAAACCAACGCAAGATATCTAGATCCGGGCAAAGAAAATCAAATTCCCAGCAAAGTTTACGAGGCTATTACCTACGGCTCGGAGCTTGTGGTCGACGACCCACTTCCTCGCGGATTCAATCTTGCTCGGGGTCTCCGCCATTTGCTTCGCCTTCTGTTCGCCTCCTTCGATTTTTCGCCTCTCTTATGTGCTTTCTTTTTCCGATTTCTTTTTTTCGTTGTGACTAGGGAATCCTGTCTGGCTCGTCTTATATAGGGAAAGCTTGTTTTGTGCTTTGGCCCTTGATAAATTTCGGTATTCGCTTAGTATCCCCCTTGCGATAGGATTCCTTTCACATGTCGTCACTTTGTTTTATTTATTTATTTAAACATGCTTTGGTCTTCTTGTGACCGAAGAATAGTGGTTGCAATTCTTCTCCCTCTCTACTTGTTCTGTTTTAGGGCCACCTCTCTTTAGAAGTCGAATTGAAAATGCAACCTTTTAAATAGCACCAAATACTCATTTAGCTAGAGCAAATGCATGAATGATGTATTTTTCAACTAGGTTTGAGAGCGCTGCGTCGTAGCAATAGAGGTGACATGGTTGTACAAGAGGTTGGGCAAAAGTCTAATAGTATAGCTACAAAGGATCTTCAGAATTGGAGGAGCAATACCTTATGTATACAATACGATAAAGCTCCTCTCATATAGCAACGCCAATTAGATATAATGGCTATGAGACTGTCATGCATGCTCATTTCTTTTTTTGGTTTTTGTGCTAATTTAACCATTTTCCCTACCTGCTTTCAAAATAAAAAAGAAGCGACAAAAGGAAGGCGATTTGTTAATGGAGCCATTCTTTTTCCTTGACCATTTGGCATTCCAAATCATTCCTTTTTCTAGCCTTATGGCAAATTTTTTTACAAAATTGGCTTTTTTTCTGTTGTAATTGGAAAAATAGCCTTATCTTTGACCGCGGAAGCGCTAGTAAGCGACGCGTGTCATCTTCCGTGCTTCTACACCGTGGAAACTCCAACGGTGTGTCGCCTGTCTTATGTTTATACAGTTGGGAATAAGGATAGATTTGTAAACAAGGTAACACACGTGGCTAGAAAAAGTGATGATTGAATGGATTTGAAATTAAAAGAAAAAGAAAAGAAAGATAAGACGAGGAAACCTGCGGGAGGGCACCGCCGCGAAAAGCTACAACCGTAAGGTTCGAAACGAGCAATTCCATAAGCAAGAACGGCACGTTCGCGGCGGCCGCGAGGTCAAACCTCGGTCAGATGGCCGAGCTAAACACGGGAACTCGATCCGTGCGTGCCTCCATGCGGGTCCAATCTGGACTGGCCGGGCCAGCGAACCCTGCCGAGCGGGAGCGCGCGGCGGAGGCACGCGACACGACCGCACGAGTGGCGACGGCGGCGTCACGTTTCGTTCGTGCATGCTTGGGTTCGTCACGTTCTTTGGCCGTAGCGAATTTGGGTTGCGCTTTTCCGGCTGTCTGCGTTTCTACGCGGCATTGCAAAAAAATCCGGTGGGCGGGATCATGGCACTCTCTCCGTGGAGAAACTTAGGGCGTCTATCGTATTTTGGGCGTAGATAGTGTCAACTATCGGCTGAGTCCAATCCCACAGACTGCACCTGGCTAGTCAGGAATACTTCTAGGTCTTAACAAAAACATGACAGAGCTGACAAGATAGCTCCACCAAGGATTGAAATCTGTTTCGCTTGAAATCTCAAATATGGCAGGAGAATGAAATCTCGGTGAAATTTATAAATTTCGAACAAACCACAAAAACAAAAATTCAAATACGAAATGTTTTTTACTGAGATCTCGATAAAATTGCACAGAGCGAAAAATGGCTCAAACAACATAAAATTTTTTAATTTTTTTGGAGATTCCTAACACATCATAGATGTTCTCATAAAAATTTGAGATGATTATCAAATCTAAGCAATTTTTAAAAATTCAAAAATTGCAGCTGTCCTGATAAAACGCTGACCCGCAAGTTTGAACCGAATAAAAAATGAAACAAATCACATTATAAAATTTTGAAATTTTTTGTGCGTGGTTATGATGTATCACTAATGTTCTCATAAAATTTTCAGATAATGATCAAGCTTCTTGAATTTTTAAAAATTCAGACAGTGTTACAGTCCTCATAAAAGCCATATCGGCAAACTTCAACCAATTGAAAAATGGTACAAAGCATGTTAGAAAATTTTTGTGCATGTTCATTATATATCATTAATGTTTATATGAAATTTTCTTATGATGATCAAGCTTCAAGTAGTTCTAAAAATTCTGACAATGCTTCGTCCTAATAAAACCCTCATGATCAATACATAGATTTGCTTTAATAATCAAAAAGGTTTAAAATTTTTTAACATTTTGTAGAAGGATTATAAGGAAATTATTAAGATCTCATAAAAATTTTGAATCATGATCACACTCCAGTGAATATAAAATTCTTACAAGTACACTGCACCATTTATGTTTTTTCTGTTTTTGATTTTTGAAATATAACAAATGAAGTTCAATGCATATATAGATTTGATTGAGCAAACAAAAAAAGTTTAAATTTTTTGAAAATTTTATATAATGGTACTGAGGTAATTATTAAGATCTCATAAAAATTTTGGATCATGATCGCACTCGAGAGAATTTATAAAATTTTAACAAGGTTACTGTCCTAATTATGTTCATTCGGTTTTTGATTTTTTTTAAAGATAACAAATGAAGTTAAATTATTTTAAAAAATTTTATATATAATCCTACACTTCTTAGTATGGTACCATAAATTTTTCACATCATGATAAAGCATGTACAATTTTGTAAAAATCTAAGAGTGTTTCTATAGTTTTTAAAAATGTGTCAAAAATTTGGTTTTTCAACAAATTTTCATAGGTGATGACTTTCTTAAGGATTATTGATCAATTTCCGGTCAAAAAAATAAAAAACCGGTCAAAAACTCTGAGATATCGGCGAGATTTTCGATATTACTGTAGCAATTTAAATTTTTTTACTCCGGTTAGCATTTCAAAACTCATCCACCTTCGGCAAATAAGATCTCGACGAAATTTTAATCCTTGGCTCCACCTACAACGCCATGTTGTGCTCTTCAACAGCATGGCAAGGTGGATAGATAAGGTCGACAAAGTGGCATAACTCAACTGAGTTTAGTTAGGGTGGGTTTTAAGAATCTCCTAGACAAAAACCTATGGTTACATGCCACGAGTCAAGAAACCTACGTTTTCATCGTCAATATCATATAACACATATGTGCGTGTTCAGTAAGACAGTATAGGATGTCTTGACGCCTCCAACTATTTAAGTGTGTGTATCAAATGTGCACACACGTGTGTTTGAGTGTGATGGTATGCATCCTTGTATCCCTAAAAAAATATCATATAACATGTGGCTTTTTTGGTAATTTATTAAAAAATAATCTTTTGTTATCTTCGTTACAAAACACTTAGCGTTTTATTGGTTGCTTTAAAGTTATGTCCGCGTACCATATTTGCAGAACAGTTCCGTTTGAATTTGGACCAATCTTGCCTAGTCTAGTTTGATGCTGATTCTTGCAAATGTTTGTCTTATCAAAATTTGGTATCATTGACATACTTCACAAACATTTAGTTTGCTATCAAATTTTCGTAAGATTCTCTTCTCTCTTCAATTTTTGGCAAGGATGAGGCGAATATGATATCAAAACAAACATAACCTAGTGCCTAAAGTAGCAAACGGAGAAGCTTTTAATAAATTATGCACAATTAAATAGAGGATCCTCTTATCATAAGTCAATGCTCAATGAATTCACCAATTTTTGCAATGGAGCTCTTAAAAAATAATAATAGAAATAAGGTCTAGACAAAATATGATTTTTTTAATGTTTATTTTGCTGCGAAAAGGCCTTCTATTGCATCAAAAGGATTTTGTCGTCTACCATACGGACAAGGAATTTTTATTTAATATTTATTTTAAATCTTTTTTCAAAAATAATCGTGAATTTAAAATTGCAAAAATTGGCTGGCGACAGTGCTGACGATTTATGAAACTCGAAAGTTTAACGGCAGAGATAAATTTTTTAAAAAACCAATCGCTTGAAACAGGCGATAGGTGCAATACTACAATTACTATCGCCCCAACATTCTTGATTGCATTTTTTTAGTTCTTCCATTAAACTTTCGAATTTCGCCGTTAGGTCGGGGCACATATCAAAGATAGAGGTGACAGTATTTTTGTAATTTTAAATTCCAATTAGTTTTGAAAAAAATTAAAATAAATATTAAATTAAAAAAATTCACGGACAAGGTACATTTTCCTTAAGTCGCCTGCCTGGGCTGGGCTATACCTATATCCTGGTGAAGCCCACATCTAGGCCCACCAAAGTCGAGAGCCGGGAAGGGTGGCAATGTGGCACGGCGAGGTGAATCGTGATGATAGCATGCAATAGAAGTGAGACGCGAGAGAGAGAGAGGAGGGAACCGAAATCCCCTCTCGAACTTGAACTTTGGTAGTGTTTTGTGGGATAGGAGGAGGGCGGGGCGACTCCTGCCGGTGTTAAGGCCAATCGGCAAGTTAGTGGTGCACCGGATATGCTTCGTCCAAGTTATCTTCAACCCTCGCCTCTGCTGTGAAGGAGCTCATCGAGAACAACCTCGACGCCGGGGCCAGAAATATTTCAGAATATGACACTCAATTCGTGTGTCTTTTTGGCTGTGTGTATGACATATGGAGCCATCTGAGTCAATGACTGTAGACCAGAGTATCAAATCCTGAAATGTGAATTTTAAAGAGTGGAAATCTCCCAGGCCACCATTTGCCGAGGTTGGCCTCAAAACATACAGCGAGGAGTGGTTCAAGGTCGCTGACAACGAAGCGGCATCTCCCCCAGCAATTTGGGAGGCGTTGAGCTTGCTTTATGTGTTGGGGAAATTGACGGTTGAAACGAGGACCAAGGATGAGCCGGTCGAGACAAGGTTAAAAATTTCAGTGAAATCTTGGCGAGAACTTGGATTTCGGCCGTGGACGAGATTCAAAATTCTGGCCGAATAAAAAAATTTGGAAAAGTTCACATTGCTACAGTGTTTTTTGAAATATCTAGGTTTTTTTACTGGATTTTAACTTTTTTTTGATCGGATTTGGCCCAATAACCTATAAAATGTCATTTTCCATGAAAATTATTGAAAATCTGAATTTTTGAGATGTTTTATAATTTTGGCAGAAATACTTTCAGATTTTTATAAAATTGTACAAGCTTAATCATGTTGTAAAAGATTTATGGTACCATATTTAGTAGTTTAAGATCATACAGAAAAATTTTCAAAAGAATTGAACTTTATTTGTCATGTTTAAAAAATGAAAAATACAAGGAACATAAATAAGATATTAACAATATCAGAATTTTATAAATTTGCTCGAGTGTGATCAAGATCCAAAATTTTTATGAGAGCTTAAGCATTATCTCAGCACCATTCTCTAAAAGTTTGAAAAATTCTTTAAACCTTTGTTGGTTGCTCAATCAAATCGATTGAAGCAATACATGTAGTACTGTAAGGCTTTTATTAGGGTAGTAGCACTGTCATAATTTTTGAAAATTATTTATGTTTGATCATTATCTAAAATTTTATGGAAATATTAGTGATACCTAAGGACCATCCACAAAAATTTTCAAAATTTTCTAATGTGGTTTGAATTATTTTTCATTTGGTTAAAATTTATCCGTATCAGGATAGTAGTGTTGTCTGAAATTTGCCGGTATCCAGTTAGTACAGTGGAGAGCTTAATTACTTGAGATGTCGGGTTCGAATCCTGGCAATCACCATTTTTTTCTAAATTTTGTGAGCTCACAATAATGCCAAAAAAACTTGCAAAAAAAGTACCGGAGTTGTGGCTCAAACACAGAACCTTAGGTTTGCAAGCCTTCCACTTTACCAACTAAGCTAGAGGAGCCGGTGAGTATTAGTACCAAGGAGTTAATTCATTTATGTATGTTAGTTACATTGATTTTAATGGAGACTCAATCATTCACTTTACGGGTCACAGATAGAGCTCACTCACTTTCCTCTCCGTAGGGAACAATCTCCATCCCTAAGCTCTCCTTTTTGTCCTTGCTGGTCTCTGGTCATCTTTGGCCAAGCTTCGGCCAGATCCAGGCCTATCCGGTCAAGAAGAAGTGCAATCTCAGCTTTATACACCGAGATTTCACAGGTTTTATCTGAGATTTCGCTCTGCTAGCAGAGATTTCTTCACTGCAGGTAGCGATATTTCAGTATTTTGTAGTGATATTTCATCAAATTTGTCTGAGATTTCAACATTTTGGACCGTATTAATGATTGTATTTTCTGGATTTTGTTGGTTTTAGGTCGGGTGTGGCCGGATTTGATGTAATATTGCATCCTGGCATTGTTATTTGCATAAACACCACTCCAAATCTGCAATGCAAATAATGTGTTGTAGATATGTCCCACGATTTATACTAGACAGTAGGCATTCAATCTTTTTGTTCATGGTATGAATGATCGATGAACCATGCATATATGTCACAGATTGCACTCAACAAGCAATGGGGCAGTTATATCACACCAATTATATGGTTATACGGTAGTATATGATATATGTTAATAAGATTACTACACGCAATGTAACAGCAAACACACGTAGCTCAATTGGTACAGGCTCCCGTAGCTTGATGTATGAGCACTTGAGCAATTAGCATTTCATTTTACTTCTTCAAGATGATGGTAGTGGTTAGTTTGCATTTAGTGCTGACAAATAATATTTTCACTGTTGATTCATTGGCCATCTTTTTTCTTCCATTGCAGGTTCTCGTAATAGCAGATTGTGTGGGTAATGTTTGGGAGCATAGGGAGCACATCGGCCAGGGGTGGTGCAACTACTATACCTATGTTATAAAGGGGCGAACTGTCTGAAGGAAACATCTGGCTAGCTGCTCTGACAATGTGAGATTCTACCCTGGCGTGCCTAAAGTGGTTAGACAGGCCATGCTCGTAGAGGTCATGAGAAGGAGAAGGAGGCAATGCGCCTCCGTAAGGAGACTTGCGACGAATGTGCCACCTTGGCCACCGAGTGACATACCGAATAGGAGCAGCTCAAAGATAGCCTTAAGGGCCTCCAAAAAAAGTCTTACCTAAAGAGCCAAGGTTTGTTCCTAGGGTCAAGGCTTAGGAGTAGTGCAGTGAGGCCCTCAGTCCAATTCACTATCAGCAAAAAGTTCTGTAGGTCCAAATCCATGCGGGAAAGCCATGGTTCCATCGATCCTGACCTTGCACGGAGTGGTGGCTCACAGTAACCCCGTATTGACACGAGGTAGAAACTTGGGAGGGCATGGTCCAAGTAGTTCTATGCTAATACAATTCCAAGAACGGGGAAGGCCGAGTGTCTGTATTTCACAGGTATGAAACGATCGTAGGTTTGTAACTTACAATTGTTGTTATTATTGTACTAACATCTCATACTTGTGGTGGACAATGCACCCAAGCTAGCACAGAAGCTAGGCTGAGGGGTTCATGCACCATAGGCCCATGAGAATAATGGAAATTACCTAGACGAGAATGAGTAGGAGATTATCCAGTACCTTCAAAAGTTCAGAGACGATTGTGTCATATTTGGTATGATAGTCATGTGTGACGTATGGATTGGGCTTACTCAGCAGAGCATCAACTTTATGGTATACTACAATAGGGTAATATTCTTTCATAAGATAGTCAATGCCACAGGCAAGTTCTAGGACCACAATTACCTACTAAGTGAGATAATGAAAGTCATGGCCGAGGAAATTGGGGTAGAGCATGCGGTGCAGGTGGTTATTGACAACATGGCCAACTTCAAGAGAGTGTGCCAGTTTTTACAAGTGCAGTACCTACAGATTATATGGCAACCATGCTTGGCACACACAGTGAACCTTATACTGAAAGACATGTGCGACGTCCCACATATCAAATAGATTGTGGGAGAGGTGAAGAGGATTTGTTGCTTCTTGTATAACCACAAGAATCTGCATGCACAGATGAGGCAACACATAGGTGGAGAGTTGATAAGGCCAAATGCCTCTAGGTTTGGCACGACCTTCGTTTTCTTGGACAGCTTCTTGAAAAAGGGAGAAGTTTCAACCATGGATGATACATCCAGAGTGGATAGGTAGCAGGTGGGCTGGGATGGATGACGACAAGTTTGCATATAACCACCTCATCGACAGGGGTTTTTAGGACTTTTTGGAGTGATCCGTCTTGGCCGTAAAACCCTTGTACAAGATGTTGAGATTTGTGGATCAAGACAAGTTACCAATGATAAGTGGTGTCATGATACAATACGCAATTATGAGGACTAAGTATAACAAGTGCTTACGTGAGGACAGAGAGCATTCGTGAAAGTCCTAGAAAAGAGGTTCGCTGGAATAAGGGATAACATATATGTGCAAGCAGGTCGGTGAAATTAATATGTTTATTTCTGTCATACTAACCACACAATGTTTGTATCTGTTGTGGTAACTATACAATGATTTATCCATTGCAGCCTTTGTGCTTGACCCACAGTCTCAGTTTAGGTACAATATATATACAACTCTGGTGTTCATGGGAGTGCTCTCAACTTCCCTAGGCAATTTAGTTGAGAACGATATAAAGAGTGGTGAAGGCCTTACGGGAAGCTGACGTATACCATCTTAAGAGGTGATGGTTCGCCACCCATCTTGCACAGAGCAGCGCCACCGATCCCCACATGATGGCTAGTACTTAACAAATTGCAAATATTATTGTATTGTTGTTGTGCACTGACTGATGCACTTATCTTTTGTCGTGTTGTTTGTAGCTCAATGGTGGATGTCATTTAGGAATGAGATGCCAGCATTGTAAAAGTATGCCTTGAGATTGGTGTCGCAGTGCACATCGTCTAATGGTTACAAGCAGAATTGGAGCATATTTGCCTTAGTACACACGTAGCTAAGAAATCGATTAAGTCATGCAAAGCTCTAGCAGCTCGTGTTCGTGCACTACAATCTCGACTTTGCCTATGGGACTACGAATTCACCTGTCAGTCCCAAGACGATGACCCATTGGATAGCCTCATTGAGGGTGTGATGTATCCGAGTAGCGACCCTATTGCAGAGTGGTGCAATTCCTCTAGGTCTGGTGGGAAGCCTCTTCTCGACGAGGATAGTGGGTACGACCCAACCCTCTCAGCGAGATTCATGGTCGATACCATCCAATCGAAAGAGATGAATAAAGCCATAGGTAACATGGAATTATGTTATGTTCTACTTTGTTATCATATATGTGGAAATCTCACAAC